>JAXCHB010000118.1:0-1200000 GCA_036926305.1 Uropetala carovei | reverse complement strand
AATCTTGAACTGTCGAATGTCGAATCAGCACAAATTAGAGCAGAAATAACAATGTCTAGACTGAAACTAAACCTCTCAGGGTCGGGCGGGCTGATAATTACTTCGCGTAAACTAGTTTCTAATTCGACGGATCGCTCGGCTGTGTCGATTTGACCGGTCGATTTCTCGAGTTGGTCGAATCTCGGGAGTCGTCTGTACTAGGGTAAAGTTAGAATTAAGATAATGAGAAAAACTTAATTTCATCAAGAAAATATTTATGTTGAAGTTCTGTAAAATTTTATAAGCTTTTATAGTCTATAGAATTAAGGTCTAAAAAGTGCAAAAGTACTGCATATTCAATAAATTATTTCATGATGGAACTTTTGCATTGAAACACAAAAAACCCGGCGAAAAACGTCCTGGCGGCTGTTTCGGCTGTCGCGTCCACGATGGGGAATACCTCCGGCCATCGCGTATAGCGATCTACGCAGGTGAGGCAATATTTAAACCCCTGCGATACGGGAAGAGGGCCCACGAAGTCCAGGTGAATGTGCTCGAAACGGGCTCCTGGAGAGTCAAATCTTCCAACGGGCGCTGCGACGTGCCTCGTGACCTTGGACCTCTGGCAAGGAATGCAGGCTCGCGTCCACGTTCTGCAATCCTTTCGCATGGACGGGCACACGAAACGGTGCGCTAAAAGGTTCGCAGTCGTCGCAGTCCCTGGATGCGCCAACCTGTGCAGAGAATCGACTACCTGCCTACCAGCCCTGTGCATCTTACTCTTGTGGGAAATAGGTTCAAGTTACGACTACATTTGTTCATAGATGGCACCACCGTCGCACCAAGCGCGCGCGTTTAAAATATCAGGTTATTTATTCCTCGTAAAATGCTTAATATATATGATCGCAAAATTTTAAATAGAAATATAAAATTGAAAAAACAACAAAATTATTGTACGTTATTGATATTGCTTTATTTAAGCTTCGTTAGATGTACACATAACAAGTAAATGCCGTATTTTAAGTGAGAAACAATTCTGTAGCATTTCAGCTGAGATTGCAAACAGGTTTTTGCAAACATCACAAATTATTTGCGATATACACTCAGAAAGATGGCACAGTTACATTACAAAGTAGTACCAGATGAAAACAAACAGTTGCCAAATCTCAATTCAAACATTAGCAATTCAACAGAGATCACACATGGAAAAGTACAAAATATGTGGAAATGTATCCTCAACTGGTATTACACAAACAGAAAAAAGTGAGACTAAGTATAAGAAAATCTTAACATACACGAAGTAGTATAGACAATACTGTAAACCATGAAAATATGCAATTGAACATAGACAAAAAATGTAATATGAACATAATGAACAATGAATTAACAAAAAAGATGTATGCAGGTACATACTAAATAATAAAAGGTTGCAAATTATCTGCATTGCGCTAGTTCATGCCACAAAATGCATATAAAATCATACTTTCTCTCAAAGCTAATGAGAGCATTGATATTAGATAATTTGAAATCACAGGAAGGTAAAAGTATGTACATACTGCAACATCTCAAATGTGTTAATTCATGCAAGCATATAAACAGTGACACCCTTCACATGACATATATACAAGTTCATAATATCATATCAAGGTAACCAAATAAACAGTATAAAAATGAACATATATACACTAAGCAGTGCATACAACACACAGAAACCATCCAAATATGTACTCTAACATTAAGAGGCATGATGTAATACCTGTTCCCAAACCTAATGAGGGCAATGATATTAGGCAGATAATTTTAAATCATAAGAAGTGAAAATGTGTACATACTGCAACATAAAAGGTCGCACAATATCTGAATTATGTTAATTTCCCCAACAAAAAGCATATAGAAATTAAAAGATTGAATAATGAATATGTACATATATATATATTTACAAAATTTAAAGCCTATACCCTACAATAACATATATTAACAAAGAAATGTAAAACCTATACCCTAAAATAAAACATTGACAAAGAAATGTAAAACCTATACCCTAAAATAAAACAGTGACAAAGAAATGTGAAACCTATACACTAAAATAAAATATATTTACTAAGACGTGAAAATTATACCCTAAAATAAAAAAATTGCAAAATTTTAAACCATCTTGTGGACCACCGCTCGCACACCCCCACGCTCATACATGTCACGAACCTGCCAGTTTTGGCAAAATGAGAGCCATTCCAAGCACCTGCACATAAAGACATTAATCGGTATGAATAATCATAGATTACCAGAAAGATAAAAAAACCTGCAAGGTTCACAAAATTTCTTAAAGAATTGGAAAACCGTCTCATTTAAGAAGCATTGGAAATTGTACCATCGAACAAATAGTGCCATTATACCCCCACATTAAGTTAGTTATTCTTAACATAATTGCAAAGGTGCACTCGGTTTTATATAAAAGGTAATCACGAACATTTTATTAATTTCTTTATAAAAGGTCAAGGAATAATAATACAAAAATATTTCACACTGGAAATTATAAATGCAAATTAATCACATTACGACAATTAGCAGGAATAAATGCATTTTAGGAATTGCTGTCATATTTGGAGTTAAATTAATGCTTTGAAACATACCACATTTGTTTGTACATGAAATTTTCAGTTTCCTTTTATCTCATATAAGAATGTTGCAAATGTCAATATACACATTACCTGCCCTTTGTATTCTATCATATGCTGTAAAAGTTTCTATTAAATTAAAGATAGTTTCTCACAGTTTGAGAGGTTAATAGTAAGTGCAAAAAGACTAGAAGAATCGACATAGTTTTTTAAAAACAAATACGGAAAGAATGATTTAATTCCTACGTCCTAAAGAGTATGTAAGGAACGAATCTCCAAAAGCATACAATAATTCACATTGAAGCTGAAATCATGTAATTTATAATTTACAAAACGTAATAATTTAGGCAGCAACTTTTCCACTAGATTTAATTGACGAAACTCATGTATATTTCAAACAAACCACCTATACATATTTAACAAATGGAGAGACCAATGACACATATATGTTCGCCTTACAAATCCCTTCATTTAGTTAAACGTACTTCCTCAAAGCAGAGTGAATAAATAAAATTCTAAATTTCGCTTATAAATGACAATCTTCGCACTGAAAACAACCGTTGTATCTATTTATAAACTACACTTATAACTTGCAGAAACACTTCAGCATTCACAAGAAAAATATTCATTAATATAAATTAACTTACACTTTTTCCGTCCTCGGGAAATTAAAAAATTTTCTTGTCCCATCGCTGCGTCCCTCACACCCACTCACGGAACACACCTTCCTTCTCACTTTAAAATCTTTTGACATTTTATCTTTGTTGCCACCGTAGGTACCTACATTTAAAATTTATACGAATATTTTATCGGTTTCCAAAGTACATGGATAAGATAAAAACCTGAAAGTATTTTCCGGAGTATAATTGCTATTCTTATAATTACACTCGTGAATAGTTTTTAATAACTAATAATTGTTTCCGCATAATTTGTAAATGCCGCCGAAACTACCCATGTAATTGTTTATGAAGACGTCCTACAGAAAAATAAATGTTACAAAAAAACGCATACGTATTTGGACCAAAAATTCGTTATTAATTAATTAATTACATTGTCGGTTATTAAGCTATCTGAAAATATATTTTAATGCCTTATTTTTACCCCTCTCCATGACGAATCCAAATTTAGGTTTGCAAAGCAAAAGTTTAATGCCAATAAATTTGATTTACTGCAAGTAATTTATAACATTTAAGCAAATTTTATCGATGCTACAATAAGTTATAATTGTGTTCCTACTAAAATGAGAAATCAAGATATAAAAAGGAATTGTTTATTTTTTGTGGTTTTTTTGTCGAAATTGTAAATATCCAGGTTTATAAGGGGAAATGTTGGTTAGCCTGCGCGCCTGCGCGTTACTTCTGGTTACTTCGTAGAAATCTTAAAATGGCTGACGGGGTTGTCTGTTATGTGCGTAATACAGTTCGAAATTTATTTTGTTTCCATCAGACCTTTTTAGAAGGAAAAAACTAGACCTTTTTATTGTATTCGAAATTTAATGTTGATAGTTATGATCGTGATATAAGTTTGGCCTTGTGTTCTTCGAAAACTGGTCCACGTGATAATCATTTTCACAGCAGTGTTTTAATACTTTTGGTTATTTTATTTTATTTGTTTTAGAAGGAAAAAACTAGACCTTTTTATTGTATTCGAAATTTAATGTTGATAGTTTTCATCTTGACAAAAGTTTGGCCGTTTATTCTTCGAAAACAGTGGTCCATGTGACGCATTTTGACAGCAGTTTTTAAATATGTACTTTTAGTTTGATTTGTGTACGTTTTAAGACACTTTAAGTGAAGTGAAGTTTTATCTAAAGTTTTTTATAGTTTCAATGTGTGTAATCTTCACATTGCTTACTGGACATTAGTTAACGTCTCTTAATAGTACTATTTCTTATTTTGTAAATCAATGATATGTGAATTTGTATATGTAATTATTCAGTATGCCCTGTTTTGCCACTTAATTGTAATTTATGGTGATGTTTTGATGTATTATTGTTTTTCTTTAGTCCACTCGTGCTGTTATATTGTTTTACTTTGTATTTTCTTTTGTGATTGAGTTTGTCTTATTGATTTGCCATGTAACTTTGATCTTCTGGAAAATAAATGTACTGTTATTATTGTGTGATACAGCTGTCCTGGTCAATCTCCTCGAGGATTTATATCTACAAAGGTAAGGAAATCTTAAATAACTTCTCTGTTCATCTTTGATTTATAGTTGAAATATCTTTACCGTATATATATGTATATAGGAAATGTTATATTTATCATATTTATGTATAATGGAGTAATTATTTTTATAAATTAGTCCTTATGTATAACATTTTGTTACTGCATAACATGTTTAATGAGTGATTTTATCGTTGTAAAGTATCATTTTCTGTGAAGAGTTGGTAAAATTTTTTGCAAGGACGGATTTGTTTTTGGGCAAATATAGCCAAGATATGGCGTTACACTCTTAACGTAGGATTAATTAAGGGTTTGTTATCAATATATATTGTGTTTTGAACGTAAAAATTATAGTTTACCTCATAAAATGAGAATCTAAACGTATGAATAATACATTATTAGCCGGTTTCCATTACTTTATAAACTTCAAATCAAAAGTTATTGTTAAGGTTTTGTAGAATTTTTATCCTTTGGGTGCGAGATTTCTGAGTTGGTTCTGTCGTTGTTTCAGATGCGAGCCTCCGAAGAATGAAGTTGAAAACGCAGCCAGCATGGTAGATCTTCCACAGGCCAGCTCTGCTTTGCGATGTCAAGAAAGAAGATGGGTGAGTGTGATTGATTTTGCATTTCAAATTAGAACTAATGAGCTTCCCGCTTTAAATATATATTTCATGTCCTGGCATGTGCAGAAACTACATTAGTCTTACGTATTTTTACACAGGGGTATTTTCTCTCTACGGCAGTTTTAATATATCTGGAAGCTGCGGAAGTGCTCTTCTCGTACCAGCATCTGTTATGCTTTTCTCAGTTATTAAAAAACAAAGCTCTACGATATTGACATTCTTTATTAATTTTTCCTAAATGTGAATCATCTCGTCGAGTAGCTAATCCGTTTCCTATTGCTGAGTTTAAATTTGTGTCGTTTCTTCGTCTTCCGCCGTTGGCTGCATCGATTCTGTTTTGGCTTCTTCTTATATTACTCCCTTCTTCAGTTTGTTCGTTTCTTCTTTGTTACCTGATTTCGTTTATGGTCTCTCTCGCTGTTTGCCTTTGCTCATCTGTCCGTATTTTATCTTCTCACTCTTTCTCTTGTACGTCGTTCTTCTTTATCTTCTTCTGTCTCTATAATATTTATTTATTTATTCATTTAGTCACATGGTGGCTGGATGTGCCAGGTGGCGACAAGTAACATAAAATGACACAATAAAGTACGTTTGAATCAGATTTACATTAAAATTTTCGAAAGAATCAATTTAGATTCACGTCATTGGTACATAAGTAAAAATTACACAGATTCAAAGGCCTCGTTATCTTCTTCTTTCTTCCATTTGATGAATTAATGGGCTATTATTGCCTTAAACTTTAATTAAAAGTTATATTTGTAGTAATTAAAATGCTGATAGTAACAACAACCTGGGAAATTGCAATTGATAGTGCTTTACCGTCAGAGGTAATAATGAGTAAAAGCGTTGTTATGTAAACTAAACAAACAAAATTATAAGTTCTATTTGATGAATTAACGGAGTACTAGCTGTACCCACACAGTGTTTTCACTGTTTTTTCAATTAATTTATAAAAAATTAAGAATTGTGTAGAATAAGTTGATCTCAATATTTCACGTTTAACTCAATAATTCGCATTTAACTCTGATAATGCATTTCCCCAGTATAGGTAAGGTTAGCGGGTAGAAATCTCGCTGAGGGCGAGGCTGTGTGTGCATATTGACAATTAATTATGCAAAGTCAGTAAGAAATCTGTATTTTAAAAGTCAAATTAGAGAGGAAATTAATGCTACACAGTAATTGATTGCAAACTTTTATGTTTTTAATTTTCTTTGTTTCTTTTTATTGAAGTATACGTCCTTTTTTTCATATATCAATCAATGCAACCGTTTATTTAGATTAACAATGAAGAGAAGATAAGTTTCGGCGAGTTCTAGGTTATCAATCTAAAAGAAATGTTTTCATGCTGCTCCTGAATAAACGTAGCCCGTCGCCTAACATTCTTTGTCATTTAGATTATCTACGAAGGTGACATAACCATATAACTTTCAATTTGTTAAAAAATAATGTACGTCCCTATTCTCATCTGATTTTAAATTTACGCATGAGACAATTTGCCTTAATAAGCATTATAGATGTTTAATAGTTTTACTTACTGAAAAAGTAAGATTCCAGCATCCGAATGATTTTAAATAAGATCAATTGCTTTGATTAAATTGCTAGAAATGCTTCCCATACACAGTTATTAACTGGATAATTATCCGTAAATATTTGTGTTGCTATCTATAAAGTTTGACATTGCTACAGCATTAATTTCGATGCTTAAAGTGTGAAGCGAATAACACTATTCTTTCACTTATTTGAAGGTTTAATTGGCACTAATTGAATTGGAGGCAATGCCAGGAATCTTTCTCTCTCGGTCACAGTGCAATCATCATTCATTTGTCTGCTTCATTCAAAACTGGCATCGGAACTTTTTAATTTTTTTGTACCATTTGGCGACAAATGAGGGTTGATCAAAACAACGATTATCAATGGTGATGTTTATAGAGGTCCAACTGTATTTCAAATATTTATATAAACTCAGATAGCGCTTGCAATTGGGAGCTTTTAGAATAACAAAAGATTGTTTCATTTTTAACTCTTTTTAAGTACTAAGTTAAGATTCCATTATAAGCACCTGTTGGCATAGGTTTGTAAAAGTTTGAAAGGATTGAAAATATACGTTGGATTCGTTATAACTATTTTAATTTTTATTATTCCAGAGCTTGCGATTATATACTTGATACGTTTTCTTGTATGGTATATTCCAAAACGTGGTATTGTACACAGTCCGACATCGCATTCTTTACATACGTACAGTGAAGCCTCGATATATTGGACTAAAAGGAGGGGAAGGCCTGTCTGTTATATCCGAAACATCCGAAGGAAACGTATGTGTTGCCTTAAATTGTTAAAATGCGCATGTTATGAAAGACAGTGTTTTACTCTGCTATATATTTATACAAATTGTTAAGAGCGCATGAAATAATAGCACAGAGTTTTCTAATTAATTTAGGAAAATAGGAATCGTATTAATTTTTATATTTTACTAGTAAAAGGTGCTTGCAGTGTGCTAGCAGGAGCATACTTTTATAAGAACATAATTAAGAATGAAATAAATTATAGTGACCATAAGAAAAATTGATTTTCCCTTGCGTTCTTATTTGAAACGGAATTATTCTTAGGAATGGAACTTGGGATACTTTTTCGAGATTTTAGATTTTTCCGGACCCTGGTGGAAATTGGCAGAAAGTAACAATGAATACAAAGAATGTTTTAAGACAAACAAACCCCACAAGTAATGCAAGTCAGTCAATTTCAACCAGTCACAAAGGTCAAACGGAGGAACAATTAATTTTTGCGGATTTGCTACACCAATAAATTATACATTGTATCTACCATATATACTCGTGTATAATGCGCTGTTTGAAGACCAAATTTTCAGGTCATAAAGTAGGGTGCACGTTATACACAGGTAACACTTCTCTGCACTTAAAATGGGAACCTACCTCGCACCAGATTCACGCTTTTTGGGTTAATTAATGGGAAAAGCACAATAATTATTGATACTCCAGGTTATACATACATAATTATATGTATAGAACACCTAATTACTTCTATACATTTATAATTCCATCCTCTCTAATTATTCCGCATTTCACTAGCTCATCAGCTGATTGCTGTAATTTTTGCAAAATCACAAGATAGTCTTCCCGCAAAACACACATCAAAAACAAAAAAAACATAGAATAAGCAAATTGAAATAATTTTATTTAGTAAATGATTCTAGTGTCTACGATTGACAACGTAAGTAATTTAAAACCCATAGAATCTCGTGTGTGAACTTAATCATACCTGTCACGTTTCCTGTTTCCAGATTTGTTTGTTAAATTTTTACGTTATTCCTTCTCTTAAACAGTTTTAGAATGAGATAGGAAAGAGAGAACCAACGTCCACTTTAAATCAAAACTAATTTATAGATCCCTTTTTGTCTGATTTAAAAGGATTGGCAACAGTGGCGCTGCAGTTTTCTACACGGCATCACTTTGCCCAACTTACCATGTGAGGTTGCTGCCATCTCAACTCAGTCGCTTTAATTATTGACGATGTCTCTCTTAGACATAATATGGAGCTTATTGAACGTAATACACTTATGGACAAGTCCAAATGTTTTAAAATTCATATACCTCCCAAAAATCAAGGATGTGTGTCATACACGTGGTATCAGAAAAAGTCGGGATTTTTGGAATAAAGTACGAGTGCGCATTATACATGGCAGTTATACACTGGGACGCATCATACACGAGTATATACAGTAATTATATACATTATAATATGTATATATATATCCATATATTGCGATGTATAAGTCGACCTTGAATTTTCAACTTGAAAATACTAGATTAGGTATATGTTCGCAGTATAAGTCGACCCCCTTTGTTTCACTTAAAAATACTTCTCATGAAATCGTTGCCAGGCAAAATCAAGGTCCTGTACGATCCAAGTTTTAACAAGATACAGAAATAAACATAGTAATAAAAAAATATAGGAATATTTTTTCGAGTCCGTGCTATTCTTCTTGAGCCTTCCATTTGACAGGTGTTTTAATTTCAACCAATAAGAAACTGCTATTCTCAGAGAGCTTGACCAACTAAATAATGGTTCCTATGATTTGATTGATGTCGGCTGTTAATGATGCTATCAAAATTAACTGCACCTAGTTATCGCAATCAATATCTACGGTGGTGAAATTCAATAAAGTATCGCATGTTGGCAGGCGTGAGGATGGTTCTGATAATTACATTATTCCCCTTTTCAGAAAAGGAAATGTTTTTTCCGCATATTTTTTGATTATTTTTTTTTGTCTTCTTTCATGTACTTTTTTGTACTTGATTTATTTGCATATTCCACATATAATTATAACTTGCAATTAGTATGGTTAATTCCGATCGAAGTGTACCTCTTCTATCTCACTTACTTCTACAGCATTACAATACTTTGGATGATACAATTAAAAAAACAAGGTAATTGTCCGTAATAAACATTTCATAAATGTCGTATTAAAGAATTGATATTTTAATAAACAATCAAGTAATGATTATAACATTCTAAATTTTATTATTTATTTATAATTATAATATCATAATTATATGTGGAAGGTGCAAATAAATTAAGTACAAAAAGGTACGTGAAAAAGACAAAAAAAATAATCACAAAAAATTGAGGAAAAAACAAAAATACAAAAAAGACATAATAATAATACAATTTTACTAGTTAAAATATATGTACAGACCACTTCTGAAAGAAAAAAATGCTGGCTGCTGGGAGCGAACCCCAGCCCATCCGATACTAGACATTCATTCTACCCATTCAGCTATCGCTGCTTCTGTTTGTAACCTTAAGGTTAATGGTATATGTTGCATCCGTGCTTACACCTGAATTTAAATTGTTAAGATCTTTTAAACAAGGGCCCATTGGCAAAAACGCATAGAGATATAGGTGATGTTTTAGTTCTAGTTTCACCTCCTAAAAGGGTATTACGAATTTCAATATTAATGTTATGGCCTCCCCTTGTTGGTAAATATCGATGTTATTCATCTGTAATTTAAGGTTCACAATTTTATATTTGTCGTATATGTCGACTTTAAGTTTTAGGAAAAGTTTTTAAGCTTCAAAGGTCGACTTATACGCCGTGATATACGTTAGTTATAATGTTGCGATGTATTCATTAGGCCTTCCAAATAACGCACATGTGATAGGTCCGCATGAGACACAATGTAGTAGTGGCGTCATTTAACTGTTTTGCATCGCCAGACATTCTGTCCGTTATATCCTAAGTACGTTCCATCAAGGTCCAGTATGCAGAGGGTTCAATGTACTGTGGATTTCTTCCTTTTCATTGGCTTCGTGGTACTTTTGTTTCGGATGATACACTTCCTCATGGCTAATCTCATCACAATTTACCGAAAGAAGTGAATAATATCAGTCAGTCTCTCTTTTACAATAAGCACCGCCTCGAAATATTCCAATTCATTTGCATCGGAATCAAACCATTATCAGTTTTGTCTTTTCATTGGGAATCAGTGGTCTAATGAAGTTTATTCTAATGAGTACTTGAAGTTGTTTTATTTATTTAACTAGTTTATAATTTTTACTTTGCAAAAGCCATAAATAATGACTTGAAACGCTTACAGAATGCAAGTACCTTCTACTTGTATATTGAACAAATAAGTAACATATCATTCTTGTCATTAAAGACAATTTTTAGTAATGTATGTGTATCTGTAAATGTAATTACATGCAAGGTTATTTGTCAGGTGCGTTTCGCTTCCAGCATAAGCGCCTATTAGTATTAGTCTCCATCTGGTCTGTCCGCATGTTCGTTATCTGCTTCTACCAAGCAGATTTTCATGAAATTTGATATTAAGGACTTACAGTCAAAGATAATAAGAAAATCACATAAATGAGTCACGTAAGCCAATCAGGGGTACCACTTTACTGGTGATAAAATATGAACTTTCCCTCATATCTCGTAAAGTATCGGTCATATCAAAATATTTATCAAGTAAAACTTGTGCAACTAATAAAGCAGGGTATTTCTTTTCCTCTACATTTTTATCGTAGGAGTCGCCGTTTGCGAGAAAATCGAACAAGAGTCGTAATTTGAGTTGAACTTTGAAATTTTCTAGCATGGTTACTTCTTCATTGTTGCTAACGTAAACAATCTCACGGAAATATGTTTAATTTCCTTACATATGCATGTAATATTTTTAAATGGGAAGAAAATGGATTATTTATGATGAAGAAAAGAACTTTATAATGCTATTTCCCTTCCAAACACGTAAATAATTTCTTTCAAATACTCCAATGCACAAAACGCACCCATTTGTGTTACGTTGTACACTTTCCTAACTTGTTTATATCTTAAAATCTCATTATAAATATTAGTGTTATTTTAAACTCTTGTACTAATTTTTAAACGAAGTAATCAACTGATATTTTATAATTATACAGTTTGCGTAAGCACAACATTAAATTACCATAACTTTAATGTATGTTAACAACAAATTGTTGACAGCATATTTGTAGTGATTCTGAGATAAATACAGAGTTCATAAAATTATTTCTAACGAAGAATGTAAATTAAACTACAAAATATCCTTCTAAGATTTAGTCACATTAAACGTTTATTAGGAAAATTACACTGTAATCGTTTTTGTGCATCAAATCTTGGAGTAATTATTGGAATTTATTTTACAATGCTACACAAACATCTTTATATAGTTCTCTGGTGAATAAATTAAATTAAAATGGTATTGCAAAGTTCTTTGCTTATAAATAACTAGCAAATTTACCCAGCGTTGCTCAGGTTATGTTTTAAATCATCGTGACTTCAAATTATGGCAATAATTATGAACAAAAAATTATATCTATGCTTGAATTAAGTTTTATTTGGGAAATTTTTTCATATTTTAATTGATATAAATGAAAGAGTTGGAAAATATTTTGAGGATTCGTAATTAAAATTGACAATCAACGCAGTCGATTCATTTTGTGAGGTGATGCTTTTTGCCAGGTGGAGTTCGTTCTCTAAGCTTCCGGTAGAGAACGTGCATGTAGAGTACAGGTAGTTCCGCCTAATGTAGCAATTGAAAATTACTAGAAGTTACCTTACGCCTCAGTGATCAGAGGTAATATGTAGAGTGGAGGGGAACGAATTCCATTAGAATAGAGGGGCATTGAAGGTGAGCGCGCTTCCTAGAAGGGAAATCCCCTTGCACGCAGAGTAGAGAGGTGACTTCTTAAGTCAGTTACCATACGGTAGCTTTGCTTTACGCATGGACAGTTATATGCGGGATGCTCAGGAGTTCAAAATAAACATTCTTTAAAAATTCAGATAATACCAGGTTCCTAGATAGGAGCGTCTGTCTCACACAACATTGTACGAGGGTTTCCCAGAAAGTAATGCACCACATGTTTTGAAATTACTCACATTTAACGAATATGTGACAGATTTTGAATTTTATCGATACGTTTCCTGGACAACGAATGTCATTGTTGAGACTCGAGATTCATATTATTGCCTAGCGAGGGATAAGGGGGGGAACAGCAGAGGGAGGGAGGGGGATAAGGCATTGTCGAGTACAATTTGTAACGTGTTAACAAAGGTATTGCCCACTTATTGTAACAAAGTATTATTCACTTGACATAAATTTATTTTAACAAAACTCTTTGCTTAGAGAATCGTTCTAAGAGTCAGAGCATTGAATTCCTGTGTGATTTTAATTCTCTTTTCTACTGTTTTTGTTTTTCGTTGCATTAATTCTTTTTGTTTGTTCATCTGTTGTTTGTCGTGTTGTATTAACCAAACCACATCCAACACAGTGTAATGTGAGCAAATAAAGTAAGTGGTAAATGTTTTCACTTGTATAAATTGTGTAGTATCGAAAGTAAGATTGCGTAACCCGGCCGCTGTATGGGTTTGTTGTCTAACTAAGTAGGCTGTTATGAAGGTTGGCGTTGTAATAGTGTCTCATCGCACCGTCAAATGTCATGGATGTCTGTGTTGACCAGCATCATAGCTAATCCTAATATACAATAAACTTTGAAGCTTCTTTGTTTATTGTAAAAAATTCTGTCAACATTTCAAATTTGAAATGCAGGCATCTCTAGTGGAATTGTAAAATGTTATATTCCCCTATATTATTATTATTATAGCACTGACTATAATTAACCAATTGACCAAACCTTTTATACATTCATCAAGTTAAGATGTTAATAATAATTGTACCAAATTTTAGTTATTCGTGTCTTATAGTTTATGGCATGCATAATGAGACACGCAAACAAACTTTTGCAAATATATATAGATTGTGGGAAGCTCATTCAGTTCTATTTGGTATAATAATTATAGGATATTTATTTTGTTTCTCAATTTTGTAGTTATTCTTTTGATTCTCAGGTTGGTCTCTATGTAAATATTAACGTTGTCTCTTGTTGGTTGAGTTATATTTTAGATTACTTAACAATTTCATGGCTGTTGTTTAAAATATCTTCATTAAGTTATCGTAACGATAATTTCGGTAAACTCCATATGAGATTTTGACTTATTCTAACATAAGCGTTACTGAAAAGGAATTCTTTAAATTTATTAACATAAATAACTCAATTGTATACAAATATTTAATGAAATACTTTAGTTTTTCGTGCACTCAATACTTTCATAAATTACAATCTGAAAATTCTTCAAATATAAGTTTTTAAATAAATGTTTTGTAATGATAATGTATTGCTACTTACAATTTGCACATTTATAATGTTAAAAAATATAATTATTGATAAATTTTTAATGATTTGATTTGCTGATTTTCCTTTTAAATTTGACAAATTGGCCATGAAAGTGTTAAGCTATCGATAAGGAGCACTGTGATTTGTTAACGATAGTGAGTTGAGTCACGCAATGCAATTACTACTTAAATTTAAAGTAAATTAACCTCAAGTCGTTAAATTTTACGCACTTACTGTACATTACCTGGAAATATAAGACAAACTTTGAGAATATGCTATATTTTTTCATAAATAGGGTGTTTGCTTTGATTAAATCAGTTATATTTTGCTTAATAGCTTTGAATCTGAACTTTACATTAGAACAAATATGTTTTTGATGTTGTAAATATAATCTCACCTTGATTAATCAGTTATATTTTTAAATGCAAGATAATTTTTAAAGACAAAATGTATTTAGTTCAATCTTTGCTGTTATAAAAATTAAATTGCTATCAGAAGTAAATCTTTGTTTATATTATGCTATTAATCTTTTTCAAAAAACAGTAATAAGTCTAATTGAGGTAATATAATTTGTGCATTTATACAATAATTAATTTGGCAAATATAAAGGTTTAATTTTATTAACATTTGAAATAGGTATGACATGAAATTTTAATATTGCATTTTTGAAGTTTATTTCTGACTTGGAATAGTTTATAAAAATGTTATCCTGGCATTTAAGTAATTCCAATTAAGCATTGCTTTGCGAGATTCATTATTTTTTCGTCATTTATGCAAACATTGCTCCCATTTGGAATCAGTTGCGTGCATTCAATTTTACGTATTTCTTGACCAATAAGAGACATTGTTAATTGTAATTAAGGTCATTGATAATGTGAAATGTTTCTTTTTTAAGTGTTTCCAGAACAAGTACTTTGAAAGATTGCTTGCCTCAGATAAAAATAGCTGCGACAGAGTAGTGAAAAAATTAATACATGCATTTCGACTTCAGAGCAGTTGTCGTCAGTGGCATTTCGCCACTGATGACGGCTGTTCTGTAGTCTAAATGCTTGTATTAAATTTTCCACAGCTCAGTCGCAGTTATTTTTATCAGAGGCAAGTAATTTCTTCAAGTGCTTGTTCAATAATTTATTTCAGCTGCAAAATGTTTGATGGTTTATTTTTTCATGTTATATATGTATTTATGTCAGCTGTTGAACAACAGTTGAAAATATTGTGTTATATGTAATATGTCAGTTGTTGAATAGTTGAAATGCAGATAAAGTCATAATGTTGAATAATTTGTTCAATAATCAGCAAAATTTGGCTGAATTGGTGGTCAAAAATGTCATTTTTAGGTTAGAAATGTGCTAAATTTAGCAAAAATATACCTAAAAAAACCCCTTAAGTCCAACGATACCTAAAAGAGGCTCCGAGAAAAAGAAATTATTCCTATCTAAAAGGAGTCAACAGGTTTTGATCATAATAAAATGTCTTTATTGCAATTAAAATGTACAGTGTATACATACTAGTTCAATAAAAATTTTACAATCTGAAATAATACATTTTGTCTACTTATTTTATCCTGCACCTGAAAATAAAAATTATACTGGACTTAAAAGAATTTTTGACTTGAGAAAAAAAATTGATTTGTTTACAATTTGTACTTAGAAAAACTTTTGAAAAAGTCCCAATTCCAGAAATCTTTCAAGTCTAAGAGTTAAAAACTATTGTCCAATTTGTAAAGTAATTTGTTTACAATCTGGACAATAATTTTTAACGCTAGACTTGAAAGATTTCTGAAATTAGAACTTGAAAAAAATTAATTTGTTTACATTTTGGACTTAGAATAATATCTGACTTAAAAAATTTCTGGACTTAAAAAGATCTGAATATTAGCACAAATCAAAATTGCCATTTAAAAATATTCATGAACTGCAGAAAATTTTTTAAATATAACAAGCACTAGAATAAAAGTTGGACATTTTTACAAAGTACTTTGGCAAGGATAATATTTCTTTAGTCATTTCTATTGGTGAGAAAGTAGAGAGGAAAAATAGCATGGCTTGGAAAAAAATATGAAATGAGAGACGATAAATATATACCCAAAAGCGCTGCTAATTCTGGTTTGTTCAGATTTAAAAAAATGGCAATAATTATACAGAATGGAAAAGCAATAGCTTATATACATTTAGACAAAAGAATTTGCAATTGTTCTGAATAATATATAAATAACACAACACTTTGGAAACGTATTTACAAATAAATAACATCTAGCAAATTGGATATTGATGGAATTATTAAAAGAACTTTTTTCTGGACATTGACTTTAATTAAGAATAAAATAACCTGCACAATTTTTCTTAATTAAGAAATTTAACTCTCCACAAAGTTAAATCTTTTTCTAAATATCGTCTAGAATCAAGAACAATTAAACTACCATTTCCGATGCATGGCTTAATAATTGGAGAATATAAACTTTTCACAATGAAAATACTTTACATAGTCTGAATTTTCAATCAAAACTCTCAAAACTAACTGAAATTTCATTTGCATTTTATCTCTTTATCTGATTTTGATAACTTGAATAATAAACTGAATTTGTATTGCCTCAGAATTTTTTCTGCCTTGAATAAACAACAATAAAAACCCCAAAGAATATTTTCTGAATTAATTCAAGCAGATCCTACATCTCCAAATTTCTTTAAATTATTAAATTAAATCTGGAATTATTTAACCACGACAAACCCTCTTGGTAAAATATTAAATGTAGAACACCAAAAATCCCGATACAAATAATCTTTTTTAATGGCTGCTCCTATTTTAAGATTAAATTTAATTAATTACTTTCCAACATCCAATTTGCGGAACGATATTCACATGACAAGTCTGCAAACATGAGCAAATACAGTGCTGTCTCAGAAGTCAATACGAAAACTTGGCATTTTATAAGTTTTCTAAAGTTTTTAAATTCAACATCTTCAGAAATTCGTAAATAACTTGTTACTACATTTGATTCTTATTAACGGAAGTGAATTTAACAAAAATTTAAAATTTATAGAAGTACGCTAATAAACCTTTACAAACAAAATGGAATATTCTTTATAAAATCAAATTAAAGAAAGTTTTCAGAGTTCAAACTGAAAACCAACACCTTATATTCTTGTAAATTTATAATAAAAAATTAAATGCATTTTATAAAAAAGTTGAGTTATCAGAAAGTTTTTAAGTTCAAACAGAAAATTGATGCCCTACATTCTCAGAAATAAAATACTCTTACGGACGATATCAGATAAAACTTTTTTTTCAGACGTAGCACTATATTTTCCATTTACTTACTTTTAGTGTAAGTTGATTAAACAATATTTTTAAAAGAAATCAAATTCTTGGGGAATCGTTTAATCCTATCGTAAATTTCTGCTCATTCTGAATGACAGGAGCAAAACCTCCTAAAAATTGGAATTCTTATTGTATTGTATTTATTTTCATTGGTTGTGAGCATAAAGCTATAATAATGCCAAATTTGAAGCGTTTAGCTCATCTGAAAGGGACTTATAATTTACAATCTCTCCTACATCCTCCGTAAGATGCAGCTACATATTATACAAGATATTTATCGCCTGACATATTGAACAAACCAGAATATAGCAACATATAGGTATAAAAACCTTCTCTCATCCCATATGTATAGCCTCCAGCTCAGATTCCTCTATACTCTCGCACCCAGGTGTATCAATTGTCGTCTCAGCAAAGCAGTACTCTTCGATTCATGGTTCCTCGACGCCTCAAACCATCGCATTTTCACTCAGCATCAACTGTGAATGCCTACAATGAAGAGGAAAAATGGTTGTGGTGAATTCAATAAAGAAATATTAACTAAAAAATCTAAATATAAAAGATTAATTTGCTTAAACAACATGAAAGAGCACATTCACTTATCAAGGTCTATTTAGAATCTTAAAATTTTAAATTCTTTACGAGTTTATTCAAATTATTATGTGAAAGATTCGTTTGACAATTAGTTTTAAAATTTTAACCTTCCATAAGGTGTAGTGCTTAGCGTGTCAGCTTCCCATTACAAAGCTGCGGGGTGCGATCCCCGCAAATGGAGGTTTTTTTCACAAAAAAATTAATTACTTAATTAATAATAAAAAACTATCATTGGTGTCTGGCAGTAGGCAGCAGTACTGTCGGTACGGTATAGAGATGAAAACAAATGATGTTGGTTGGGTATATATTCAATAGAACAGTAGGCATGATTTGATCGGCTACAGTACTGCGATGTGGAAAGCAAGAGGGAAACTACCACATTACATTTCCCTAATAATGATTATATTATATAATATTCTGGAGGTAAAATAGTCCCCCAATCAGATCTCCGGGCATGGACTGCCTTGAGGAAAGCAACTGTCGAAGGTAACTTATGCAAAGATACTTGGAATTTAAAAACCACGAGGAAGGCAGAAAAGCTAGAGAACCTGAAAAATGAAATAGGATTGACGTCATAGGGCTGAGCGAAGTCAGATGGGAAGGAGAAGGGCAGATCCGCTCGGAAGAATTCACGGTAGTTTACACCGGAGGAAATAGTGAGGCAAGGGGAGTAGCTCTGGTACTTAAAAGATATGATGAATAGCGTGACAAAAATAACAGCAACGAACGATAGGTTAATGGCAATAAAGCTAAAAGTTGTCCCAGTTAACATGTTGATAATCCAGGTATATATGCCAACAACCGCTATTGAAGAAGAATAAATCAGGGAGATGTATGAGCAAAAGAATGACATTTATGAAGTAGAACTGCACAATAATGGGAGATTGGAACAACACAGTTGGAAAAGCCCAGGAGATAAAATGAGATGCCAAATAGATTACATACTTGTAAAACAAAGATTCAGGAACAGCATAAAAAATACTAAGACATTACCAGGAGCAAACATTGATTCAGATCACATCCTTCTAATACTCGATGTAACCACAAAGCTGAAACAAATAAGGAAAACGAGAAGAGAAAGACAGACTTGGGACCTAAAAAAACTGAAAGAAAGGCAGAATGCTTTCAGCATGAAGTCGGAAGGTCGCCTTAGAAATTTGGAAAACAAACCAGAGACCGTGAATACAGAATGGGAAGAAATTAAAGCCAGCATCAAAGACACCTTGAATAAAGAGATTGGGAAACAAGAGAAGAAAATCAGAAACCCATGGATCACTAAGGAAATGCTGGAGATAATGGATGAGAGAAAAAAATGGAAAAAAATGTTAACAGTGAAGAAGGTAGAGCCAACTATAGATGCACAAACAATGAGTCGAGAAGGGTAACAGATAAAGCTAGGGAAATTTGAATAAAAGGAAAATGTGAGGAAATACAACTGAGAAGTTAGGACGGTATGATATGATGTATGCTAGGGCACTGGAGTTAGAAGATTAGAAGTCTAATGGGATTTGTGGTAAAGCAATTATGAACGCAGATGGAAAAATGGTCGCAGAACCAAAGGATGTAGCACAGGTATGAGAAGTATACATTAAGGAACTATACAGCAAGCAGGCAGGATCAGCACAAATAGAACGGAAGAAGAGGATAACATTGAAGAAGACAAACTTGGGAACAAGTAATATGGAAAGCGAAGTACAAAAGGCAATTCTGGAACTGGATAAAGGGAAAGCTACAGGCAGCGATGGAATACAGGCAGAGGTACTTAAAGTCATGGGATCGGAAGGACTAAAAGTGATTACGAAACTAATTAACAAGCTTTACAACTCGGGAAAGAGGCCTCAGGATTTCTTAGATGTGACAATGATCCCTCTAAAGAAGAAGCCAAAGGCAATGCAGTGTAAGGACTACAGAACGATATCCCTACTGTCACACACTTCGAAGATCATCACAAGGATTCTTAATAAAAGACGAGAAAAATGCCGAAGAAATGCTAGGGGAAGATCAATTCGGCTTCAGAAAAGGACGAGGAACCAGAGATGCTATCGGTGTAGTGAGAATCATATCAGAAAGGGCAATAGAATACAGTCAAGATTGCTGTGTATGTTTCCTCGACTGGCAGAAGGCCTTTGATAAGAGTAAATTGGGTACTGCTGATGAGGATATTAAAGGATATAGGTGTAGACTGGAAAGACAGGAGACTGATCGGGAATCTATACGTAAATCAACTGGTAAAAATCAGGTTGGAGAATGCGGATACCAGCGGAGTACATATCGGTAGAGAAGTAAGACAGGGCTGCTGTCTATCGCCGATTCTATTCAATATATATGGAGAGAGGCTAATGCAGGAACCGTTAGAAGGCATGGGAAATTTCTAAATCAGAGGAAGGATTATAAGAACAGTGAAATACGAGGACGATCAAGTACTCCAGAAAATGATAAATAGACTAGTGATAACAGGTAGGAAATATGGAAATTAATACAGAGGTTTAACTACTGACAAGTATTAAATATTATCTGTTAATAATTTCAAGTAGTAACAGCAATATTCATTTTAATTTATGCTATAAAATCAACTAAATTGATCAATTAACTTTATAAAAATCATTCCATGTACTCTTAATTGGAAATTATCGACAAATCACAGCATTTATTATAATGTCTATATCTATAATACAACCTAAAACCATTGTCATATTGGATAAAATTACAGTTTGTTTTTACCTTAAAAAACGATCAAAGAACATGAATTCAGAATTGAATTTTAAGCCAAAGAATAGTAAGAAAATATTTCTAATCTTCCTAAAGCTTGCATTGTGACAAGACTGCACTTAAAGAGGTAAAAACTGACATTATCGCTTCTGACTTGATCTCACTTCTTTATTCATTGTCTTTAATACTTTGTAAATAACAGGCTAATAAGATAAAAATCGTTATGTTAATGCTATGAAATATGTTTCACATTTTAAAAAGCATTGGACCTCTTGTCGCACACCAGTTCCACCAAAAATAAAATCCTCTGTCATAGTAATAAATGGCATAACACATGACATACACCCCGCAAACATCAGCCTTCTATCTCTTACAGTTAAATTTCTGTTTTGATTTGATTGATTGAACATTTATAAAATAAAATGCACTAAAATAGTATTTGAATAAATTTTCTACAATTTTTTGATGCTCAACTGATGATTAGCCAACCACCGATGGAAATAAGCATAATAAAAACCAACTGTCACGATAAACTTCCATTAGCATAGCAACTTTTCAAAAATTTGCATGTATTCCAAGAATTCGACTAACTTTGACTAAGAAATCCCTTTCCTCAAAATATTTCATTGATTGCTTTAGCAATTTCCATATAGATAGCCTTTTCCAAGCAAAATATTTTAATTACTTTCCTCAAAATGTCTCCATAATTTCAACATTAGTTTACACCTCACCAAAGAGTTAAAAGTCAATGAACATTTCACGTTAATTTTGTTTCTATGAAATCATCTCGTGTTTATAGAGCATACTTAATTGATTTATGCTGAAATGGATGTCAGTAGATTGAAAAGTAAAATTTCCCTGGTACAAAGTATTTCATAAAATATGCCAAAAATTGAAGCATTGATAACACTTATGTTAACGATAATTAACAAACCTTTCAAAGTCGAAATTATAAAATGAATTTTATTCTCTCAATGAAATATTCACTTAAAATAAATTGAGATTTATCACTTTCCAATGTAAGCTTAAGTTACTACACTTTCACCATTAATAGATGGAAAAATTAGTACAATAAGTACTGCACATATATAGACGCAATTAAAACACATGCGTGGTTACACGACTAAATTTATCCTATCTATTCAGTAAAATACGTCGATAATTCTCACTGGAAACTTCAAGTAACAGCCAATACAAATGCAATTGGCAAACTACTTAAAAGATTGTACTCACCGTTAATATGTATTTCTTGATATCACACAAGGGAACATGACAGCTGTTCTGTGACGTCGTCTGCAAACATTCCTCTGAAACAAGAGAATGAAATCTTAAAATATGTACCTACCGTATTTTAATTCTGAATATTATTTCTGATAACCTGATTACATTATGTAGTGTCTCTCGTGCTAAATCACTCCGATAATATTCGAAAATATTGTATTGTAACTCAAATTCCAAGATTTGTAAAATATAAGACTTCAATAAACGAAATACAGCATTGCTTTGAATGAATTTCTCGATAATGGTTGCCAAAATCAAATACAGCTGCACACGGAGAATTCTGTCTGAAAACTGAATAATTAGGAGAAAACCTTATCAATATATTTTCAGTTGCGCATTAAAATATTATTATTTTATCAAACATACGCTTTAACGAGATTAAAATACACGAAAATGAGATGGATTACCTCAGAAACTCATATCAAACTCCCACCGTTGGCCAATCTGATCATAGGCTAACACCGTATACATATATCATTTCTAAAAATCAAAGTTGATAGAAAACGAACCTTTACCTTCAAACTATACGCTTACACAACCACTCGACAAATTAATAACCATATTCATGTCTCAACTTGACTCAGTTCACCCAAAATACACGTGATTAACTTTCACCAAGGAAAATAATTGCATAGATCCACATATATCTTATGTAAAGGTCTCTCCTAATTAATGTAAAGATTATGCCGACATAAAATTCAGTGAAGAGATCAACCATTTCGTTTAATTAAGAAATAATTTCACAAAAGCTATGAACTAAGGATCAGAAGAAATAATGACCTTGAGACAAAATTGAACGGTAATATTAATGCGATGATGCTACCCCGATGCGGCGTTCCGACAACGACAATTAAATTTTCGCTTAATTCTAACTAAAGCATTTAAAACCGACAATCAATCACAGTAACACGAGGTCGACGTAAATCTCTTGCGAATTACGAACGGAAAGTTACTTACCCGTTCACGACCCTACTCTTCCTGGACGTAGAATTACACCCAGACCCATCCCCTCCCCCACTTTCATTTTGAAGCGCACCCAGTGACACCTATCAACAAAGATGAGCGTAACTTGAAACTCTGAAAACCGTTGAGTTGCCAGGGGCTGCTGCCTACGGAAGGGCTGCGTCACGAAGGGCCGGATCCTCGATGTGGCAACGTTGCAATAGAGCGCCCGACTGCCGGGGACCTGCATCTTCTTCAACTGCAGAGAAGATTCTTTTCCGAGAATTTCGAGGAGTTCCGCGTCGTCGGCCTGGGATTTGGCGAGGGCCTCGAAATCGATCGCCGCGGAAACCCCTTCGATTCGGGACAGGGAATCTGCGACGTTTTCCGCTCCGGACACATGTCGTATGTCCATGGAGAACTGCCCGATAAAATCCAGGTAACGGAATTACCTCGGAGAACATTTCTCCGATTTCTGCTGAAATGCAAATGATAATGGCTTATGATCGGTAAAAATAATGAATGATCATCCTCGACCATATGCCTGAAATGCTTCACAGCCTTATATATTGCGAGGAGTTCGCGGTCGTACGGGCTGTAATTCTTTTGGGTCGCGTTTAGCTTTTTTTTAAAAAAAACTAACGGCTGCCAACCCTTTTCCTTTCGCTGCTGTAGAACTGCCCCGACGGCGAAGATGGCTAGGGCGGCCGTCGGATCCGGGTGTGAGAGCAGAGCGGCACGTGCGAGGCTCTCTTTGCATTCCTCGAATACCCTTCGAAGCTCCGGCGTCCAAGAGGGGAATTCGAAGAGGCCGAAAGGTGTGGTGATGGCCGTCTTCGGAATGTCCTCCGGGTTCACAGGTATCTGGCTGTTTGCTCGCACCAGATCGATGGTCGAAAACATGGATTTCCCGGCGAGCGACTGCGCGAAGTCTTCGATGTGCGGCACGGGATAGCAGTCGGGGATAGTCCGCGCGTTAAGAGTGCGGTAGTCTCCGCACGTGCGCCACTCTTCTCCCTTCTTCGGAACGAGGTGTAGGGCGGAAGACCAGCTACTCTCCGAAGGACGGGCTACTCCCCACCGCAGCATGGACTCGAATTCCGCTTTCGCAGCCTTCAGCTTGTCGGGCGCCAACCGATGAGGCTTACATGACACGGGCGGACCCGGCGTGGTCCGGATGTGATGCACAGTCGAGTGATGACGTTCTCCTGGCGTCCCGTCGGGCTTGGTGATCTCCGGAAATTCCGCTAAAATGCCGAGGACCACTTTGACGCTGCGCCCTACGACTGAAAGTTTGGTCACTCCGTCGATGAGACGTTGGCGTCGCACATCGACAAGCAAACCAAAAAATGAAAGCAGGTCCACCCCGATGATAGGCTGCGAGACATCGGCGACGACGAAGCGCCACGTGAAATCGCGGCGGAGACCCAGATTCAGATGGAGGACCGTACATCCATATGTATGAATAACCGATCCGTTCGCCGCGAAGAGATCGTACGTGGTCTTGCTTCTGGCGTCCTTCACGCGCCGCGCCCGCGGGGATAGACGGAGATGTCCGCACCCGTGTCGATGAGGAAGCGTTCCTTTGTTGCGGCATCCGTCACGAAAAGGCGGTCAGGTGTAGGGCAGTGGTCGTTAACCGCATCTAGCGACTGCCCTCAGAGTTTTCCGGCTTGTAGGAGCATGGGGGCCGGCACTTACTCGCCTGTGCACCAAACCGAGCATGATACCAGCAGATGCCCTCCGCACCGCCGGAAAATCTTCTTTCACGGCTCTTCGAACGGAACCGCAGACGCGGCGCCGAACGCTGCGACATGGCGCGTAAGATCGTCGAGGCGTTTCATCAACGCGCCTACATCGACGGCGGGCGCTACGCTGGCAACTTGCGATCGGGGGGCAACCTCATGCACCTTGTCAGCTAATCGCGCCAAACTGTCTAAATCCGCGCCTTCCTGGGTGGTTAATATCGGTTGAATCGTGGATGGCAACCGATTCATCCACAGCGTCCGAAGGAAATCGACCGCGACGGACACGCCGGCGAGGTTCCTCAGATGGCGGAGGAACTGAGACGGCTTCCGGTCGCCCAACTCCTCGTGCTCTAGCAGTTGCCGCATCTTCTGCGATGCGGAGAG
Source organism: Uropetala carovei (assembly GCA_036926305.1). Lineage (NCBI taxonomy): Eukaryota > Metazoa > Arthropoda > Insecta > Odonata > Petaluridae > Uropetala > Uropetala carovei. Next base: position 1,174,936 of record JAXCHB010000118.1, on the reverse strand, counting down.
TCTTCTGATGAGTTCTGCCTTGATCACATCATACTTATGATCGGCGGGAGGATCCATAATGATGTCCTCTACCTCCGATGCAAACCGCAACTCCAATTGCGAAACCACGTGGGAATACTTGGTCGCATCCTGAGTTATTCCCGCGAGGCAGAATTATCCCTCCAGTTGGGAAAACCACAATGCTGGTATTTTCCGGCCAAAACGGTGGAACGCATATCACAACGCGACTTACGGAAGCACGTCTCCACGTGGTTGACCGTCTCCATTCCGCTACTATCTCTCGCACGCGACTAAAATGAAAACTCGCTGTCTCTTCAGATCACGTCGGGGTCACCAATTGTACGGACGTGATCACAACGGGAAATAACGATTTTATAACAATAAAAATTTAATTACAACAACAAGAGATATAACAAGAATAACAGAATCGGCTAAAAGCTCGTGCTCGCGCGCTGGCAGGGGGGGAGCATTAATATGGGAGAGTGGGGACCATCTGAGGAGCCAATGAAAACTTTGCCCAAACGCACAGGCGACGGAGGTTTACTGTGACATCACGTTTACTCGTGGTTCATTGACGTCGCTGCTGTGATGTTTCAAATCATTTTTAACTGCTAACGGCTGTAAATGGTGTAACGTGTTAGAAAGTGTTCTGAAACATCGGTTGGGTTATAAATTAGAAGTGAAAAGTATGGTGGTCGTGAAGTGCTGTGTCCCCAGTTGCGGCGAAAAGCTGGTTAGTCGAGTTAGGTAAGTTTTTTGACAAAAATCAAATACATTCTTTTAGCAAAATTAATACTTGTTTCACAAAATGAATGATGTAACGATTCTCATTGAGTCATCGTAATTGTATATACATGTAATTTTTATGCAGTGGATGTCAAAACTATTCGTACTTTGAAACATTTATGGAGATGTAAAGTAACACTATAAATATGGGAAAGATCTCCAATAATCATTTTTCTGATAAATTATGGCTAAATATAATGAATTCAACGATTCCATTGTCAAAAGTATTAGTATACATTGGCTGTTTTGATTGTAGTCTGACATAATCGTTACAGATGAAAGTTAAACATTTTTGGATCCGATGGGAGGGTAATAGTGTGGAGTAAATGAAATACTAAGTGAAATGTTTGAAATTTGCGTTCCACAGTCAAGTATCGGGGTGGTTCTGTAATGGCTTGGGGGTGTATCTCAGCGTATGGAGTTTAATATTTAGAATATATTGAAGAGACAGATTCAAGGATGTAGACATTTTAAAAAAGAATTTGAAAGAGAGTGCTATAAAAATGAGATTGCCAATACATTCAACTTTTATGAATGGAACGACACAAAATGTCTTTATATTTTATAAATGATCCAGGTTCCCTCATCCCACTTCCAACTCAAATCGGCGATTTGATGTTTGGGTAAAGCTGGTTGGGGATCCTAACCTACTCTCCATGGACAGAATAAAACTATAAGAATAAAGGAATTTGCCTGAATCATTTCTGCTGCTGCCAAGGGTTATTTTAATTGGGTATCAACATGTTTTTTTTTCATAGAAACAGCTAACAGTTCTGTTTACCTATTATTTTTCTAATGAAGGAAATTGAAAATATTTTTAAATTATTGATGTGTAATTTCTGATAATTATTCTTGAGGAGAATAGCATTTAGAGCAATCATTCATTGATCTGTATGGAGGCAGCAGCTGTACACCCTAGAAGGTCAACCCTGCCTTTGAATGTATGCACTTTTATTATATCAATAATGTTTAGAATTTATTGTTTTTGCTTATGATGTGTTAATAGAGAAGATCTTATGATATATCCATTGTTTATATTAAGCCAACCTTGACTTGTCTTATATCTGCTTCTACAGATCAAAGGACTGATAAATACAATTGTTATTATTATTGTCATTACTATTATTATATTTTTAAATTGTTTTGCCTTAATTTTTTATCAATAAATTTGTAAAGGAATATCTGTCCTTTTCCTTAAGAAGTGTGTACCAATTCCACATCCCTATAAAGGTACAGGAAATTTTCAGGTAACCCAAATGGGGTTTCATTTTTTCATAATTTTGACATATTAATTCCTTAATTTTCTTTTGGTTCTTTGAATAATTCCCACTCAAACATTTGATGGGGGTAAATTGTTCTCAGGACTGAAAAAAAGAAGGATGATGCCATCAAATTTATGGAATAATTAAACTCCATTTGGTTTACGGAAAATTCCCGGTGCCTCCTATACTATTTTTCCCGTCTTATGGCGTATGACCTTGAGTGCACTGGTGAAAGTGCTACTGTTGCAGCCAATCAGACACCAGTGACAAGCAATGCGGGGGGGGGGGGGGGGGGGGGGGGGGGGGGGAAAGCCAGTGTCTCTTCGACTGCCGTGGTGTTCACTCCGCTCGACCGTGTTGCCAGATAGCTATTTTACCTCACTGAAAAAGGCTAAATAGTGACCACAATTTCTCGCTGTCCAAAAACTTCCCCGCATGCATTTGTAGCAAAGCTGTTCGGTGGCTAGGGTCGTTCCGAGAGCTGCAAGCGGTGGTGGAAGGAAAAACCCTCTCATTGGCCATTCACTCTTCCAAGGTCATGCACCATAAGATGGGAAAAACAATATAAAAGCGGCCCGCATAACGGGTGGGGGAAGAGAGGGGAGGGGGAAGAGAGAGTAGAGGAGAAAGGGGAGGGACTGCTCACGTGGTTTGTATTGGACCAATGGGAATGATGCCCATGCGCATTGAGGTGACGGAGGGGTTGGAGGAGTACAATTCCTCGTTCCTCATTCTCCAGTGATAGAGAATCCAGCTACTGACAATAGCAAGGTCCACAAAATGAAAGAAAAGTTTATGATAGGATCTTGTGTCAGGGATGGCGAACCACTGACACGTGTGTCACAAAGTGACATGCCAAGGACTTCAGCCTGACACGGTAGAGAAATTTAAGTTATAAGCTCTAAAATTTAGCCTGTGTACAGAAATGAATGGAAATAAAAATTTTAAACGCAAATTTCACTTTTCCTGTTATGACAATGTCATCTTCTGTCAATAGGAGCTTCAACGATGTCATCATCTATCGAATTCAATCTACTGAACTCTTCCTCAACTTCCTCCTCTTCGGTTTTCATTTCTGCTCGATGTGATGAAAATCCTCTTTTCCGTAGCATTTTGCAACTTTAGGTATACAACCCTGCATTCATTCATTGCCGCATGATTCAATAAACTGAAATAAGTGATTCCAATAATGGGAGGTTTTTCAAAACGTTAGATACAAAATGGTTTTGGTTTTACGGTTTTGATTCAAGAAAGCGGCTGATTCAATTAACCACTGATTCTAATAAGTGGAACCCACTGTACCAATAAAAATATAAAACCTTTTTTCAAGTTGAAGAAGCCATGAAATTCTACAGAAAGTTGGAAAACACGGCTACACGGTATCTGCAAATGATGGTCTGGTCAGTTTTTAAACTCTAATACAGAAGATTCAACATGCATATTACAAGATTATTTAGAAAATGAGCAATAGAGAATATGGGAACCAAGACTTCTTTTAGCCTTGCAATTCATTTTCTGTTGCACGTGAGAGAATTAGAGTAAACATTGAGACAAGTAACGCATATCAGTTAATGCTAGTTAGATCACAAGGTACAAATTAAGATCATTCCCTTCAGACTTTTATCTAAACAGGAGTTTTCTTAAATTCGATGTCATCTTTCTTTGTGGAGAATATGGTATATTCCAGTGATGGCAGTTTTTGCTTGCATACCAAAATTACAAAATTTGGCTTCTCTTTAATCTACTATTAATTGAAAATCCACCCAAAAAGAAATAATTTTATGGTTTAACCATGATCATTTTTTCTCAGACTAGAGCTCAGAAAACAATGCACTGATTACATAAAATTCAAGTTATCTAAAAAGATACATTGCCCAAGATCATTTATGAACAGACTACAATTATGGAGCAACTAGCTTCTCGACCCTGGGCAAAAGGTTACTATTATACAGTTATTTATCAAAATAGTTGCAATATCGCTAGAAATAGTCTTTTATATTTAGTCAGAAATGGAAAAATATTAAGTAGACAGCAAATAAATGATTTTTTGCTGAGTGCCAAAGAAAATCATCTCACATACCTGAAGTGGCATGCATGTCATAGATTTTGCCATCCATGGTAAATTTTAATCCAAATCCTGATTTTCATGAAATTTCAAGTCATTTTACTTTACTATTTTTTGGACAATTCTTCAATCAATTCCAACAGAAATAAAAAAATAATTCAGCTAACACTTCCAAAGATAAATAATTCTATAAATTTTGTCTACATCGATCCTGATAAAAATACAAACCATATTTAAGTGTAAATTTGGTCAGCACTACTTTCTTTGAAGCAATGGTAATGTTCAGAATGAAAAATGTAAAATTAACCATGTCATACAGGAATTGCAGTGTGCATGAAACCCCTCAAGAAATTTCTCAACTTATGGCTTCATACCATGAAAGTTTCATTGTCTTTCTGTGCATTTTCTCCTAGCATGTCTGTTGATCAAGTACAACTGAAATTGAAACATTCATATTGTGGTATTTTACAAAATACAGTAAACCCTTGCAGTTCTCAAGGAAACATAGTGAACGACAAGACCTTGATTAAATGAGAAATAGGGAGTAAGGGACTTGGGTTAGCAGTGCCTATTTTTTGTTAAGAGATCACCTTTTGTGACAAACATATACATAATCCTAAAATCAGGCATGGATGATTAACTAGTTATCTATAATATAATCTAGACACCATCATCTCACTGCATGACACTTATGCATTGGTTCAAATTCCTCCAATCACATTTAAACTTAATGAATAATCACTGTGTTATTATTAAAGTAGTTTATAAAGAAGCAAAATCGTTAAATGTTTAACTTATATTATAGTGTCCTTGATTAAACTAGCTAACAGAGAAATACAAAATGAAACACAGTAGAAGTATTGTTGTTAAATTCTGTTAATGGAACCGCTGAGAATGTTGAAGTATGATATATTGTTATACATGCCTCAGCTCTGCCTATTTAAATACAAATTTGAAGTTTTTCTTAAGGAGGTTTTATACCAAGGTGATTGGTGACAGTGATCTGATTTGACGGCAACTGAAGATGCCAACAAATCACTGTCACCAATGTATTTATATCAAAGCAACTGATTTTTGATGGTGATATGATATTTATTTTTCCCAAGTATCAAAGGTGTCCTAAAGCGAAGAGGATATACTTCTTTACTGCACATTACGATGGCAGTGTTGCCGTAGTAAGCAGAATGATAGAAGATTTAGTATTCACCCATTTAATATTTTTAATTTGCCACATAACTCTTTTATATTGTCGCGAGTTAAACCAACAACCTAAAAAATTTCACTTGTTTTAGCGAATGAGCAAAGAAAAAGGAGACAGGGATTACTGTTTTAATAATACGTTTTTGGAAAGCTTTACCCAATGTTCTACGAATATGAACTTGTATTCAAACACCCTTCTTGAAATTGCCTACACTCCCAAAAAATGAGTGTACCTGTTTAGCTGATCTGAAAACTTGTCACTTTACCCTAAAGTAATAACAAAAAGTCCGGCATATAAAGAACTATTGGACACTATTTTAAAATATTATTATTAGAATTTACTTAAATTTGTATGGTTTTTTAAAAAAAAGTAAAATGTTAAAGAAAACGTTTTTAATAATAAATAAGAAACCTGCTAGTGTATTCATAATAGTAATACCTATTTTGTTTAATTACGGTTTTGAAAGTTTCAGCGTTCACATACAAGAATTAAATTTTTACAATTTTTCACTTAGGAAATATCATGTCTATGCTGCCGTTATCTGGGTGGCTTTCGGAAAAGAAAATTTTTAGTATGCAAAATTTGACAAGCATAGATTATTAGACTAAAGTTCAGGCTTTAAAAGTGTCTTTGCTTTCCTTATAGCATAAGCGGTAGCGAAATTATAGACACTGGAAGTTTACGTGACTATATTTTTGAAGGTGATAATAGGCGACTGGCAGGTGACTAGAATCACGGGTGATCGGCAGGAAAAGTCACTCAGTGACTAGAGCTGCAGAATCGCTTCCAAGTTGCGTCACCATCACATTTCCGTCAACTTGGCATAAATGGCTCTATTTAAATGAATGTTGTTGTTCAAGAGGTACTGAAGTTACCTTAAAATCACAATCACATCACCAATCACCTTGATATAAAACCTCTCTTAGAGAATTGAACCACTTTTGTATGAATTCCTAAATCAGATGACTGTCTTAAAACATATCCTTATCTCATTCTTTCATTTCAATATTTATGATTAACTGCATTGATTGTTTCATGAAAGTTGAATTTTAGTCTATGAAACTAGCCTTACAATGTTAAATCAAGCTTAAGAAAAAGATCAAAACATTCCATTGAAACAGACAAACAATGAACTAAAACACTGGCAAATCAAGTTGTAAGAAAATGAGCAAGGTATGTTAATGGCATAAACTAACATAATACAAAATGCTTAATTGGAATAATCAAATGTAACAATTTACAAATGCTGCACTTTCTGGATGATTTGAATGTTCATAATTCTCCTGTATAATTGTAGTTAATTTCCAAAAAGAATAACAATACATCTAAATTCAAATCCTAAAGTTACTATTTAACAATGGCTAGAATTGAGGCACAAAAATGGCACTGGGACAGGCATGCCTAAGTTCTCAATGGTATCTATTTTCCAAAAAAGCCAGTCTCATATGCATTGAATACTAGCTGGAGCTTATATTACCATTCTTCTATGATGCTCTTGTTCATAATAATTGGATTTTAGGCAAGCCCATTTGAAAAAGATGCTTTTGAATCAATGCAACATCTTTTGACTAAACACTGGTCAGTATAGAGGTATTTTAAAATTAGATCACAATAAATGAATTGCAAACCATGTAAACTGCATAAAGAAAGGGTTAACTGCACATTTAATTCATTAAATATTATTTTAATATATACTCTTTCTTTTCAACTACTTCAAAATTTACCTATAAGCAAGTCAAACTCTTAGTAACAGTCCTTATAAAAAGACTGGCATCTAAATGGATTTTTGAAGCCACCACACTGTCCTTGGATAACAATATTTAAAGATATTATTTTATCGTAGTTTTTATATCTCAATGTGTTTTGTTTGACTCTAGTTTCATCAAACCTGTCCAGCTAACCATTAAGGCTGATAGCTGGGTCCCTGAGGTAGGAATTATTATGAAGAAACATATTTGGAATAAGATTATTACCTGCATGTCATTCAAATTTTAGTCCCCACTTAATGTGGCACTCTAAGCTAACAAAATTTATAAAAGCCTGAAAATTACTTCACCTCCAGTGCAGCTTTCCTTTCCTCCTCTGCTGTTGACAGTTTCTGAAAAAATAATCAAAATACATAATTAATTAAAATCGACAGCCATACTAACTCACTGCTAGCATAAAAGCAAGGAATACTAAATTAATTTATATTGAACAGGAAAAACATGCTGTAGTTATGTTTATCGAATTTATTGTCTGAATAATCGCAATACTGTTTCAATACCATAAAAAATTGTTGTTTTATTATATTATGAACCATCTCCTGAGAACCTTTTGCAAAACACTGTTTGATACATAAATAATTTAAAATAAGCCTCCAATATATATGCATAACATTTTTTCAATCTAGGTGTACAGTCATAATTTTCAAATCTCAGTAATAACCATCCCAACCTACTTCATGTCTCAGTGGTAAATTTAATGCAAACCAGTGCTCAAAATGAGCCTGAATGCCTCTCTGGCTGGTCATACGAACCGATGATACCCTTCCATTTCGTCAGACATTTATAAATGCTGTCCCATATAAAAAGCATTCCATTTTGTAAAAATTTCCGTTCCACTACCAATACAAGCGTTCCGTTGTGTAACATTTTCCATTTCAAGCACTGACTCAAACAGCCTTGGCCCTCTGAAACGTTAACAACAATAGGTCATTTTATTTCCAAACTATTCTTTTATCAGAGTTTCCCAACTTAAATTTTCTACTATCATGGAAATCCATTCAAACGTTAATTGCCTGAGAATAAGAACTTCCTCTTGATTGAAAAGTGTAGTTGACATAGCTAAATTATTTATCAATCCTAATCAGATAATTTGATGGAGCAATGCTAAAACCACATGGATTTTAAAATTAACTTTTACATGGGACTCCATAGTGATACTCAAATTCAAGAACAAACACTAAAAAAATACTTGCCTCCAGTATCACCAATAGCCACAGTAAAGTTACAAAAAACGTGCATTTAAGCTACAAAAAATCCATCTTCAGTGGTAATACACCATCGGTTAATTTAGCCGAAATGTAATAACCTTGGTGGGGATATTGGAAATACCTGAGACAAGTATTTTTTTCACCCTTTCAATGCTGAGCTGAATGTTTTGGCAGTATGTGCCATTTTGAAAACCATTCTCTTAAAGTCAGGAGTTTTCACTATTCTCTGTAAAAGCACACTTCTATAATATGATGCAAAACTAATTTGCTGAGGTGAGACTAAGCAAGTGACAAATCGTTTTGTCAATAGCAATGAAAGGGTTAAAGTGCTTGTTCTTGAATTTTTTTCTGCCACAAGACAAGCTCAATAATTTTGTTGAATTAGTGATAGCCAAAAGCAAAATACGGTAATCATGAAGTTTAGTCACTTTTATTATTTAAGGGATTCCAAGCTAATGAAGTGTACTCACTTTTATTATGAAGGCGGTTTTAGCACTCGGGAACACCCAAAGTGAATTTTTAAAGCATTTATTACTTTTATGTTTAATATAAATTCAAGTGAATTACAAAACATATTGCTCAATAACACAAAGTAAAAAGCTATTGAAAAGATCTGAATTACGAAATGCGTTTCGCCTAATAAATTACATTTGGTTCCATTTGCGGAGCAACAGTCAAGATGATATAACATTGAAAGGATAATATGCGCCCTTCGCCTCGCCCGGAACCGTAACATCCCTCCACGTTTTCCGGAGATTGGGTTAGTAAATGTTGAGACCGGCCAATCAGTTTCTTGTCCGGAGATTCGGTTTGTAAAAACTGATTGGCCTGTCTCGACAATTACTAACCCACCCTCTGGACAAGAAACTGATTGGCCGGTCTCAACATTTACTAACCCAATCTCCGGAAAACGTGGAGGGATATTATGGTTCCGGGCGAGGCGAAGGCTCGCCAATTCACTCTTTCAATGTTTTTTGAAGTATACATATCGATTTACATAATAAAAGTGAGTAAACTTCAGCTTGGAACCCCTTAATAATAAAAGTGACTAAACTTCATGATTACCGAAAATACTTTTTGAGAATACAAATGACTAAACTTTACCAATACATTTATAGTTATGGTTTGATTCTTTGTTAAATACCATAACGATTTAAAAGCTCAGCTCTCAGAATCCATTTTCCAATTAACACTTAACTTTTGTTATAATTGTGTTTTATTGAATTAATGAGCTTAAAATGATTTTTGTTGACAATGTATTGAATGTCGTAAAATCATGAGCATTACTGAGGAATTAATAAAAATAAAATACTGCATCCTAATTCAAATTTTTAAAAATATTATGAAAAACACTCTTACCTCGGTGCGGAAGAATCTCGATCAGTATGGAAGGCACAAACTCATAAGAAAGACAACTCTATGGACATCAAGATGGAAATATCCCATTACATTGATTTTGTTTCTATCTTCTGGTAATTTTTGCAAATTAAGATTATCTTGTTTACATTGGAATATAGGATATCTTAAGGTGACCGAGTTTTCTAAATAAAATGGAATACATATTTACTTTTTATTAAAAAAATGGAAGGATAAATTTGATGAGCAATATACTTACAAATATATGGTTTACTCCATATTTATTTTAACAAAATGATTATAAACGGGTCCATGTACTACAACAGGCTTAAGGCATTTGAAGTGCTCGTTTTATAAAATATTGTAGGCTTACAAGAAGAAATGAATGCCATTTGGATTGACAGACGTTCGGAAATACATCTTAATTTACAACATAATGTGGAGCATTAAATATACTTCACCTTTCCGTGAGCGCTTTCCATTTTAAAAATTTCACCCACTGACCACAAATTTTCCTCTTGGGCTAATGAAGTAAAATAAATACAGAATAATTACGATGATTAAACTATCCGCATACCGCTACACTGTCAAATACAACGTTAGTTTCCTATTTCTGCCTGTATTAGCGCTATAATCAGTAAAAGAATATCGGAATGCGTACACAATTTGTATGAAAAATTTGATGTCAATTTTGTTTTAGGATTTTTTAAAAAATCTGAGAAATGTAATAATAAATCTACGCTACTGATATTTTATGGGTTTTATTGAAACGGAAGAAGAAACTGCTGGAGGAATGTAGGAAAAAGAGAAGGATTGGAAAGGTTCACGTACGAAAGAAGAAAGTATGAGAGTACGAAAGGAAAGAACGCGGTAGGTGTATAGACAGCGAGAGAAAACGCTCGAGAATTAATACGTTGCGAAAGAAGGAATCCTGCTGAGGGCATGACTGCTCATTTTCTTGGCAATATAATTATGTTAAACATGCGTTTGTATGCATTTTTCTATGAAATAAGTTAATCTTAATTCGAGTTATTAAAAAAAAGCTCAACTCAATATGATTGGGAGTTTGGAAATTTAAATTTTCTAACTTACTCCATTCGAAACAAAATGACTAGCTTATGTGTCAATTTAAATATATCCAAAAGAAATAATTTTATGATTTAACTATGATTATATTATAAAAAGTTTTTTCTGTTGCATGTTAACCTCAATTGGCTTGCGTGCAATAGGTTTGCTATCCCACTTAGGACGGATTTTATTTTCCCAAAGTATAGCACAGGAATAGATAGCGGAAGAATATCGGGTAATCATGAAGTTTAGTCACTTTTATTATGAAGGGGTTATATCCAGTGGTGAGCTGCAGCCGGTTCGCGCGAACCGGTTGTTAAATTTTGAAGCAATTTTAGAACCAGTTGTTAAAAATTTCTACGGAAAGCACAGTCCGCTCGATCCATTATTCGAACCCGATAGATGTTTGGTTTCATAAGAATTATTTCCCAGTGTTGAATTTCGTTACAGTAATATAATATTACAATTGAATAAAATATAATCCAGAACAAAAATATCATATAAATTAATCGCATATAGCAAAAAGAGTTAATTTTGAAAATGATTTACAAATTTAGTATATGAATTTATCTTGATCCTTTTTATGCGCGTCTTAATACTGTAGGCTTCCTCTGACATGCATAGATGACACCTGCAAAGATGTCGGCTTTCCTTTGTAATCTTCAAGTATGCCGATAATTACTTCCATACATCTTTTAGGTTGTTTTTTAAAATTTTCCTCTGGTTCAGATAAAAATTGCAACTAATCTATGAAACTAATTTTAGTATTTCGTAGCAATCGGTTAAGATTTTGTTAATTGGCTTGCTGGACATTGAGATATGGTTCTTAACCTCAGCACTGTCCATTTTTACTGTTATAAAAAATGTCACATTTTTATGACTTAAAGACTTACCTACTTCTTTTTTATTATATATTACTATCCTTCTTAAAAGATTTAGATTATAAACCAAATTGTGGATTTTTGATAAAAGAAATGATAATAACTTTTAAAATATACTTTTTCATAAAGAAATTGTGAATTCATTACCTTATTGTTGTTTTGGATATATTGATGGAATCTGTAGGAAATCAAGTAATTCTGCATCTGAATATACGTTATTTATCCATTACTAATATTAAAAAATCACAGTATGAAATCTCACAAGAATAAAAACAATAAGACACCTTGGCACAAAACTACATAAGCATAGCAGACTGGTAATATATCACGGAAGATGTTCCACAGTGGCTGTCACTATAACGTGTGGAAATGTGAGATTCATGGACGTCACCTGCACGGATGGCACCTGCCACCAAAGGTTTACCCAAACTCAAGAGTTAAATTTATGCTGAATAGCTTATGTACGTCCATTCAAATTTTACCCAGCAGTGGAAAGGTCACTTGGACGTAGGGAATGGTGGTTATTTATAAATCTGAAGATTATCTGAATGAAACGTGGAGCCCAGAGGTTTTTACCATAGACTTTGAGATATTGATATTTCTGTAGCCATATACTTTGCATAGATAATTTAATTATATGCAAGTATATTAGGATTGGCATATTACAGTTCTGATGACTTAGACTAGTACTGCACGACCTTTTCTGCATAGCGGACCACATCGGTCATGGCAAATCCTTTGGTGAGCCGCATTGAGAGTTGACAATTCTTTGGCTGACCAGATTAGAGACAAGATCGAAAGTTGCCTATATACTATATTATGAGGTGCCATAGAAGAGAAAATCAAGTCTAAATAAGGTTTTTATGTTTAACCTATCAACATTAAAGTTTTATTATAAAAATTTTCATAAAAATGTATGCATTTGTGTTTAATTTTCTGGATCTCTTTTTCATCATGGCTTTGCGAGCTGAACAAAACCCTTCATGGGCTGCATCTGACCCGCCGGCCATAGATTGGGCACCACTGACTTAGATCATCAAAATGTTGCGCTTGATGTGAAACCAAAAACTCAGAGGTTGTGAATTTAAAGATCAGGCTAAGCAGCCTATTACAATGGAATAGTTAATAATAAGAAACAAATATGTCATGTGTAAATATTTTATAAAATTTACTATACAAATTTTTCTAAGGTAATGGGAAAAGGCAACAAAATAAGGGACAATCATACATATACAGGCACTCCCCAAGTTACATAAGGAATGTATTCCTGCACCCAATATGTAACCTGAAATTTGCATAAAAAATTACTATGGACGCTGTGTTTAAAGTATAATTTACTGCATCAGTACAGTACAAGTATAGGCAGCATCCACTTAACATATGTCCCCTTAACATACATCCACTGATATGTACATTACATATTGACACCATATACCTGCACCTGTATACGTACAGTCCGCAGATACGTACATCGATTCTCGAGCATATGGGTTAACAGATGTGGTTAAGAGCAGCCCGACCGTTGACCCTCATGGTCAGTGGATCTGCCTCCCTCATATAAACATTTGGAGAAGGCTTACCTCTTGCAATGTTTATAAACAGAACTAAGCTAGCTTTAATAAAGCATCCACTAATTCATTACCAAAACAAACCTTTACATTAAAAAATTATGCAAAAACTTAATAAAATCTCAGTACAACGTAAATGTCACAGTTGATTCATATTCTGTTCTTGGAAATTATTGATGAGGTGATTAATATTAAATTATGGTCAATGTACTCATACAGAAGAATTCCAAAATGTTTATAATAATATTCTATTTGATATACTTTTTTAATGGGCAACTTTAATAGGGCTGATTCATAATATTTGCAACCTAGGCCAAGACATTCGGAAAACATTTTGCAAAGAAATTTTTAATGTGAATTATTATTTATAAGTCCAAAACAACAGTTGAAATTGTATAAAAAATAATGAAAATGATAGAAATTCCATTGAGATGCCTACTAATTTGGTAATCAATTTCATTGATGACATTTTGTCTGCAGCTGTAAACATGGTTACACAGAAGCCTTGCATTGATAGGTTGAGCTCATTCAATTTAATAAAAATATCAGTGACATATGACACCAGCTGTTGTAACCATCTGAGAAATATTTAGCTAATGATATTTCTTTTTTAAAAAAAATTGCAATTTCTTGTCTAATTTGAAATACATCAGTACCTTGCCACGAGACAGCCAATGAACTTTGGTATGGAAAATCAAGGTTTCATATTGACTACCTATGTCATTGCAAATCAGTTTAAAAAGTCTGCAATTTAAAGCTCATGCCTTAATGAAATTGACAATTTGTATTGCATTATCCAACACAGATGTCAAAGATTTTGGCATCTTCTTAACAGCTACTGCTTGTCTATGCAAAAGACAATGACTGCCATATATATTCGTGTATAGTACGAGTTTTTACGACCAAATTTTTATTGCAAAAATTGGGGATCGTACTATACACGAGTAATGCAATTGAGGATTTAAAATTCATGTATCTTCACCGGCATTTTCGGTGAAGTTATGCCACCCGCACGCATTCTAATGGTAGGCTAACCTTAACAGTGAGGTCCTTTATCGTTGTTATGTTGCTTCGTGAAGAGTAGAATCTTTTTCATATATACAGCTTCAAATTCACAAATACTTGATATAAGTGACCATTTACGGGCACTTCCTTTCTTGAATTTTATGTATGTACATCTTTGTTTGCGTCTTTTTACATTAATAATTTAGAGCCTTTTGTTCTGTGACATTTAATAGCACAATAATTAGCTAAATGGTTTTTTCTAGTGACAAATTAAATATGTGGTGTAAATTAATGGTGTTGAATTCATTTTAATCCCTAATATCGAGTGGGATTCTTCGTGTAGAAAACGTGATTTATTGAAAAAAGATAAAAAGCGTATATTTTTACTTTATTTGTTTTATTAGTTCAGTTACGTGAAGTAGTCGCAACTAAACATTTTTCATTGTTAAGGCGTTGAAATGTGTATTCCTTTAGATTCCTAATAAATATTTATGCTAACTCGGAATTTAATTAATTTAATCTTGAATGGAAAAATAAACATCGTTCTTTTTGACGTCCGAATGTTAAACTCCGGAGTTCGTGTCCCGATTCTAACTAATTTTGAAATGAAAAGAATTATATTTGACACCCATCACGTGTTACCGCAAGGGGGAAAGTAAGCGCTACTGAATTCAAAACCATTATCTTGAGGGAAAATATCCGAGAACCGTAAACCCTTCTCTAAGGGGGGGAGGGAGAGGAAAGCCTCCACCCTTCCTCTACTATCACTGTTGCCATATCGCCTGACAGTTCGTTCGAGACTAGTGGTTCACTGAAATTCCGGTGGAGCGCTCGTAAAGTGGTGGCACTGTATTTATAATGGATTTCCTATTTGTTAGAATTGAAGTAAAGAAGAGTTTCAATTTGATCATAATTCGCTAACATTTGAAAAAGAGAGGATTTAATTTATTTATTTAATATTTTATGGGTAGAAATGCAATTTATGTATTCATTTTTAAAATGCATTGAAAATATAAAATAAATAAAGTAGGCATCTGAAACCAAGCCGCGATGAGAATAATTATTTTATGTACATATTTATTTTTTTTTAAATCGCAAACTGTGGATAATATGATATACGAAATTTAAAAAACTAGTGGTAATTTGTACGACAATATTTGCTTCTACTTGGAACATTTAAATTTTAACGTATATTTTAAAACGTTTTAACTCCGTTCGTAAGTAAAAATTCCAGCCAAAATTTTGTAGTGATATTTTAAATAAGGATGCTAATTTCTATCGATGTAAAATATCAGATGAAATTTATTTTTTGCGTAGATATTGCAGAAAATAGTAATATACAAAAATCGAAATGGAATTAAAATGGCCTTCGCTCCTTCAAGTCTGTACACTCTATACGTAGGATTAGGAAGCTCTAGCAACGTCATTCAGTGTGACGTATCAAGAAATTTTCATCCGGGCCTTTTTCTGTACGGTAGGGTCTTTGGGAAGTTTGGCGTTGAACTCTTCTGGAATCTCTGGTCATCCTCATATCCTTTCATAAGTTATTGCACTATTGCAGCTGTATAAAAAACAGTGAAAAATCTTATCTGTCGTATGTCCATCCAGAATCTCAATACATTCGGTAAGTATACCTTTAACCGTCATTTTAGAAGATATGAATAGATTCAAAATGGCGTATATTATTGTGAAGAAAGATGAGTAATATTTCGTTAAAATGTTGAATTTAGTTGTCACCCTGCTCTTCTAATTCCATCCTGTAAACGATTTTATCGGGGTAAATTTCGAAAGAAACAAATCATTGATTATGGCCGTTGACCTAATTAAGGTGACGGTTCTCTTGGCCTGTCATAGGTTTGTTCGAGCGATCGTTTCAGATTATGCTCCACAAATGTGAACTACTGAGTAATCGAAGCATATATTGACTTTGTATTGATTTTTTGTTTTCAGACCCATTTGCAGATGCAAACAAGGGTGCAGATGAGAGTGTCCAAGATGGCCTTGTTCATATAAGAATTCAGCAACGCAATGGGCGAAAAACTCTAACGACTGTGCAAGGGCTATCATCAGAGTATGACTTGAAGAAAATTGTCCGAGCCTGCAAAAAGGTAGGGGGCCTGATAGTACCCATTTATGATTTCATATCAATTTTTACCGCAACATATTAAAAATGATCGTAATTTGGTGTACAGGAGTTTGCTTGCAATGGGACTGTGATAGAACATCCCGAATACGGTGAGGTGCTACAGCTACAAGGAGATCAGCGTGAAAACATCTGCCAGTGGCTGACTAAAACAGGGCTGGCCAAGCCGGACCAGCTAAAGGTTCACGGCTTCTGAAGGTCCAGCCCATCATTACTACATCCAGAAAATATTATCTGTTTAGACTGTCGTTTCTTACCGTCGATCCATGATTTAAATGTATTGTGTAATGTTACAGCCCTTTGATGCAAGCTAAATTTCCCCAACATTTAAACTATATCTTTTATTTTGAAATGAGTAATTTAACTTATGTAAGTAAAATATATAGACTGCTGAGGTGACCGTCAGTGTTACTCTGATTGTAGTTAAATAATTTCATAGTTGTTGGTTTTTAATTAAGCAATAAAATGCATCATGCCTTAATCGCCGGTTTCCGTATTTCAATAATCGTTTAAATCTTTGTTGTTTGCTGTTAACAAGTGCCCGATCCATGTTTAATTTCATCCAATGAACATTTTTAACAAAAGCTAGCATGTATCTTGGGGCAATAGATGTATTTAGAGAAATTTTGTGAGCTTTAGGGGGGAAACAGGTGGGAACTTTTGTAATAATTTGGAAGGACATGTACCATATTTCTTTCCATAATTGTACAATTTTGATATTGTACAGGGATCTATTTTTGTATAGACTGATGCTTGTCAATTTTTCAAATTTACTTTTTATAAAATTACTTTCCACCTGATTATTACTCTATTCTGTCCAGTATTATTTATGTTTCCAAAATGGATTTTTAAGACTTCATTTACTCGATTAAGTAGGCATTTTACTCGTGTTGACATCCCTTTGGTTATGACGTGTGCCTTTTAAATATTTGGCAAACATTTAAGATTATATGAAGTTATATTGATTTCTGACCTGAGTATGCAATTTTTAATTTGTGATTTTCTGTATTGAGTAATCTCAAAGTTACTTTATGGTCCCCCCATTGTCCTTTTTAACTTGATGCAGAAATGTAAGATCTTAAAATTAACTTTCTTGTATCAGTTGAATTGTTCCAATAAATTATTGCAAACTGATTTTTTCCTTTGAATTACCGAGTTACCTCTATGGAAAATCTAGAGCCATTGCTGTAAAAAATACCGGAGTCGGTATTAGCGATAACGGGGAAGTGTCGTAGGTGCGGTAATCTAAAAGAGGGGGTGAGGAGTGTCTAAGGGGGGAATACAACGAGAAAAGGGTCCCAAGCATTGTGAGAGTGCGCCGTAGACATCAGTGGAGCGGGGAAGGGAAGACGTAACGTCAGGGCTCTAGAGGTTCAACGGAGGCGCGGACTCAACAGGTCTCCGTCCGTGCGGCATGTTGTTGACGACTGACCGTCAGTGCGACAAATGCCCCTATCCCGTAGACCTGCTGCTTCGCAAAGCTCCACAGTTTCAACTGTTACCACAAGTTCCTCCTCAACCAAGCGTACCTCCTCTCAGGCTACCGTATCTTCAGTGTCACAGCAATCTCGGCAACCTTCAGCCAGCAAAGATAGTCAACCTGATCCGCTTACAGCTTGTCTGGATGCCAACGGCACTTATATCTGTACTGCTTATACACCACGTTGCTACATAATTCAAAAGGTATGCATTTGTTCCCTTCTGCGTTAATCCTAGATTGCTCAGTTAAAGTGACGCGTATATTTCTCCTCGAACTTTGACAATGAATGACAAGTAATTCCGTTGAAAGCCTATATAATTTACGTTTTTTTATACTAACTTATTCTTTTGGAGAAGGCAGGTGTATTTTGTAGTACTGAAAGATGTTTTATAGGTGGGAGTTGACCTTCCCATATGCTAAGTGAAAAGTCGGATATACTATCTATATATGATGTTCTTTTTCACTTCGGTTTCATTTTTATGATGTATTTATGTTAAATACCTGCAAAATCCTTGTTACGTTAACTTAAAATTTTTGATCGGTTATTCAAGTACGGTAATATATTTTCTAGTCTCGCACGGAAGCCATCTTGGATCGATATCCGTTTCATGGAAAACACAGCGCTCATCGCCAAATCGAGGGGAGATTTACAGGTTAAATATTTTTTGCGTACTAGGTAGGGGAAGACACGTGGCATGGGTGGTTATGACATGCAAAGATATTTACAGCTATTAGTTATTTTGAGGGCTTTACTTTGCGTATAAATAGTAAACCTAAGTTACGTTAAGGAAAACGACTTTTTGTTGTCCGTGTTCTGATCTACTGGTGTATTCCATGTAACGAGTCGATTCATGCACTATATTTTATTTTCGCTGTTTGTTTTTTAAAGAATATAATTGCGTTGAGTCCATGATTACGATACGCCGTCATTTAATATGTAACCATTTAACGTTAAAGAACTAAAGTGACGAGTTCTGTTTTACTGCTTTGATATCCTAAAATAGGAAGATTTTGCATGGAATTATAAATATCTCATTTTTTCGCACAATTTACAGTGAGCTTCATTTTTTAATTTGAAATTTTTCCTACTATCGCACTCCTGTATAGTGATTATTTATGCTTGTATTGCATCACTAAACGTCACATTTTGATAGTCTCGTAGTTAAAACAAAAACGTTAAAGGCTAGTCACTAAAGCAGAATTTCCATTTTAAGTGTTAGTATAATTAAAATAGCGGCTATGTTTAAAGAAATAGTGGCACTGTAAAACAAAAAATATTAATAAAAAATTATTTCATTGGACAAGAAATACACTTTTAAATGCAAGTTCTTAAGTCGAATCGCAATTCAGTTACGTAAATTACTCATAGCTAACAACGTGAAACGGCGTAGAATTACCTACAAATTTCTTTCACTTGTTTAGAAAATTATCTGCGCGCCTGCGCTCGGCCGTGGTTGGCGTGGCAGCTTCTGCTACGTAGTATCAATCAGGAGGTTTGAAATCGCTTCAGCTAGTCGGTGACTCACTCGCGGTCTTGAAGGTTACGAAAACCATGAAATTGGATGTTGTTGCTGTGGATATGTTCTAACATTTATAATGATCGTCGCATCTGTCTTTATTTCCGCCAATTCTTTTCGATAAGAATAGTTGCACATCCATTCTATCGTTATCAATGATTGAGCTATACGAGACAGAAAACAAATTCATGGTAAGACATTTGTTGAGAGTCTATTACTTCTTCGTTAATCTAATAACATTGTCTCTTTTGAAAGAATCCATCATTAATCGAATTGTTACTGATTTGTTTTTCTGTGAAACCTTGAAGATAATTTGGCAACAGTTTATTTCACTGCCTGATGTAATTGAAACATCCTCGTCGGAGATTGTATTTCGTATGCTTTTAATAAACTTTTCGGTTAACGTGCGTCCTAGTAATTCTTAGTAGTAACAGAATCGGTTCTTTAGCTGTGAATATAACACTTCTTCAGGTTACTCCGAATTTATGCAGCAACTTAGGCGCAGCAGTGCATACTCCAAATCTAGATGTGTTCCGCAGTGTGAAGATCAACGAGAGTACGCCTTCCACCGATGTGGATGCATTCGCCTGGGATTTTCTGGACCCGGAGTGCTCCTCCTTTGAAAGTGGTAGGTAAAATTGTCTATAGCCGTCACCACATTATCTGTATTATTACTCTAGATCTTCACTGTCCATCAGCCTTATTCTGTACATTGAATTTCGGTGACGTAAATATCTTTTATTATTAACTTGTTACTCTCATTTGCGCAATATTCATGGTTTATCACAGTACTGCTCTTACGTTTGCGTAATTAAGGGAACGTTTAAGAGATGTATTTATCTCTGGGGCAAGTGTTTTTTTACTAACATCTCGAATTATAAGTACACCATATTCGGATTGGAAGTTTTGATTGCGTCTGTCTATTAATTTTATACAGAAATTGTAATTATGTCGCGAAAAGCGTTTAGAACCAGCCGCGGGAATAAAGTCGTCAGATCTCTTTCCATCGCCATAAGAGGGCAGATTTATACACAGGCGTAATCCCATGATGCAACGTTTCTGTGGCATGTGCCTTCTGTATCGGCCATTTTGCAACTACAAGTAAGAAATTGTGTCGAGTAAGAAAACTCTTAAATTCGGTAAGAATTCAAGGGATTATTCGTGCAGTGTTTTCTATAAGTGTAAAGTTATTGATGATCACATGTAATGCCTGTTTAGCGCGTTAAACGTGTTGAATGATTGTCGAACGGCCTTTCCTTGCTAGCCACCTTGAATTTGTTAAGTTCGATATAGGAAGTTAAGAGATACGCATGGTTCCGAATTTTTAGGATGCGTTTACGTATATTTAACACATTCTGTAGATGATCAAAACCTTATGTGAAAGTAATTATACCTATGTTTAAGCACGACTTCGTATGTTATATTGTAGAACTCAATCTCGACTGCTTGAAATGCACGTTTTCCAGTTAGTCATTGATTTTGTATTATTTATTTAAAATAATTAAAAATCATAAGGTTTTAAGGAATTCTGAATGGGTGTATTGGTAGGGAAAATTGTTAGCCTGTTTTTTATTAAGTCGTGTTTACTGGCAGTTAATTATAAATTGATCTTTAAATAGTAGGGGCACGTGTAAAGCCCAAATAACGTTAGAGGAGCAGTTTATGTAGCGTTTTAGTTGTGAATTCATACCTTTTAATGAAATTGATGTGGTTGCGTCAAAATTTTTGCTGTAGTTGTGCTAACGAATAACCGAAAGATAGCCACGTTAATTCCTCGTTGACCCAGAATGGAGAGAGAGATTGCATGGAGTTGTTTTAGCAATTCATCAGCTTAGTTAAGGTTTAGATATAAAACTTGCCATGATATAAATGACCCGGTTTGTTAAAGAATCTTGCAATTAGCCTTTAGAAAGTTTCATTTGTTTTGATTGTTATGTCTATTAAGTTGTTAAAAATTATGGATATTAGTAAATGCAAACTTGTGTATTTTTACGCGGTCTTGTTTCACATAGGTTACGTGTACATGAATGGGGACGTTGGGAAGCTGCCATCAGGGGTGGCGTTGGTTTCCACCCCTGACTCCTTGGCATTGGCCCCTTCTTCAATTAGCACAGACTACAGGTAATTTTTCCAACAACAAATATATGTACACATTCTACATGTGTACATTAAGTGTGATGCTGTCATTTCATTCCCTATATAAGTTTAATACACATAAATCTTGGGTGTTTATAAAACCCAGACTTTGTTATGAAGTTGTGCAAAATAATGTGTGAATTGAATTATTGAACGTTATGCTCAATAACATATCTTATAAATTAATTAAGAAGTGTTAACTATTAACTTGGCGGTTTTATCTACTCTGATGCATATTGGTCAGCATAAACTCAAAACTTTTATTAAGAACTTAGTTAGTGCTGTGATTAGCATTAATTGATTCTGATGGTAAAGTTGTGGCTGAAGTTGGTTGCACAACATTTTAATTTTATTAATTAGTTGCAAATTTTAATTTACTGTTTACCTGTTAATTTCTTAAAATGTTCTATTAATAGCTTAGGTTAGTGCCATCACAAATTACTGATGTTCCAATCAGAAGGGCTTGTATTGCTTTTGTTGTATATACTAAGAAAATTGTTTTCTTAAAGTGATTTTATGTAGCATAATACTAAACAATGATTTAGGGTGACCTTTAAAAGACATTACTTAGGTGAAGGTAATTTTATTTAATTAATATAAATATTATTATTAATATAAATTAATGGACTACATTGTTGGTGTGAATATATATTTGTTTGTAATTTTGTTAAGCCTTAAAAGAGGAATTGGTGGCCAAGACAGTGTAGTGGTTGGATTAAGTGAAAAATTGAAGAGAATATATCTAGGCCATGTTACAATATTTTAATGGTCTGACTTTGCTTGATATAGCTAAATTTTGTCAGTTTACAGTTACAATTTTAGTTCATTAGTTTAAGAAAAAAATTTATGCCCCCCTCCCAGCAGATATTTTACTGTATAAAGAGAGTTTATTTCTCCTGTTAAATTTGGAAATAAAGACATTAAAGTATATTTAATAGGAAACCTTTATTTTTGCTAGTTAGTGTTAATAAATTTGTTTCCATTGTGTTAAGAGTTTGTTAAAGCTGACAGAATTTTGGTCCAATTACAACAAAAAACTACCTTACCTCGTCCACTGATTGACCACTCACACACTGCAAATCCTCAGCCTAGGTTTTGATACAATCTAACATTCTCTGTTTGTATTATTTTGTTTTATTAACATAAACATTGCTGCCTTTCCTAGCTCGTTGAATGGAGTAATTTTGGGAGAGCCCATTGAAGGAACCTATGGAGGGCGCCACAGAGCTCCAAGCTTACCCGGGGTGGCCACCACCGGCTCAAGATCAATGTCGTCAACATCAGTTAATTCAAAAATGCATTCTGAGGCAGCAGGTTCTGAAGGGGGAGAAATTGCTGGTGCTGAATCTACCCCTTCCTCATCAACCACATCATCAGGATCTGCAGCATCTAATACACCTTCTGATATTCCTCTGGATACATTGAAGCAGATGTTGTCTTCTCAGCTGGAATATTACTTTTCCAGGTGAATACTAGAATTTGATAATTCATTTATATGAAGTAGGTTTGAGAAAAGTCTCATCTACGAGAAGCAGTAGGTCTCATCTATGAAAGGGTAAAAAATAAAACAAGGTAGAAATTATTGATTTCTAAGAGATGGCTTTAGATCAAGATACTCATTTGCTCAAAAGCCTGTTTGGTTAGATTCAAATGTCAGAAGGCTACATATTTTTAGTTTGAGTGAATATTGAACTAATCTTATTAAGTCTTTTTTCATGTTTTATGTGAATATGATGATACGTTATTTTGTTAGGGTGCATTGTATGTGGCGTAACATGTAAAGTTTTATATTCTTAAATTTTCATTAAAAATTGATTACAGAAATTTTTATTAATATTATGCATTGGAAATGTGTGTGTTGGCAATTTGTTCATTTTGGAAATCAAATTTTTCTTGAATTAATGGTTATGATTAAGCATGAGTTTCCAACAAATGAGGGTTGAGATGGCATGTATAAAATGGTAATTTCTTAAAATTATTTCCTTTCTTTAGATAAGAATCCTGAGTAAATTACAAGCATGCAGCTAGTATTCCTCTTTCTCTGTAGTACCTGCCACGTATTTCATTTCACTTGTGTATTGTAATGTTATGTATGGACAATTTATAGCTATATATTTGATCTTGGGTAAGTTTGTTTTTATCGTGGGACATATCTTTCATGAAGGTTCATATTTTTTCTTTAACTTTAAAGTGACATGATGAGATATTTGCCTCTGTGTTGCTAAAGTTTCTAACAAAATGAAACTTTGGTGTCTTATGAGGCACATATTAAAGTTCCATTTCAGTTGTACAACTTTCTTATTATAGATTGGTGTTTTTTGATTTGGATACATTATTGTATCGATGTAACTGATTGTGTATTTGCTTATTATTTTTAATTTAAATCCTTGGTTGGCTGAACTCCTTGAGGTAAAAAAATCATGTTTTTTTATTTTTAAGGAAATTTGCAGGCTATTAAAAATTTAGTGTTTTTATACATTGAATACTTTACAAAATTTGTTTAGCCCTTTTTTCAACTGTTAAAGGAAATTGAGCAAGTTAAAAAATTAATACCTATAATTTAAAAAATTAGTGGCATCATTTCCAGTATTAATTTGATTTGTGTTCATTTGTTTTAATATTTTTAATTAAGTTGAATGCATCAAACACAATTTGATATATTATCTCAAGTTTTGTTCAGTTATATATTTTTAAGATGCAATATGTGCAGTTGTTATGCTTTGTATTTTCTTTTATAATGACATTAAAGTTAATATACTTAGATTAATTAATTTGTATCTTTTTACTTGCAGAGAGAATTTAGCAAATGATGCTTACTTGCTGTCACAAATGGACAACGATCAATATGTCCCCATTTGGACTGTTGCCAATTTTAACCAAGTTAAGAAGTTAACAAAAGACATTAAATTAATCACAGAAGTATTGCGAGGTAAGGCCAAACATGAAATTCAATGGAATTTTTTGTTAGAATTTGAATGCTGTAATTTTATTTTTTATTTTGAATTGGATATCTTTTGACGTTTTATGTAATTTCACCTTCTAACACCTTCATATTAAACTTTAAAATAGCAAAGCTCTTGGTGTTAGTGAGAAAGAATTATATGATGAGTTAAGTTCGTTTTTAAAGAAATTACGTACATACAACTATAGCAATTATGTTGATGGGATTTTACTTAAACATTTTATCTATAGGCATGCTTTGGAAGGTAATGTATTAAATGTGTTTATAGGAAAATTTGTAAAATATCGAATTTTCATTGTAATTATTATAGAATCACCAAATGTTCAAGTAGATGAAGAAGGACTCAAAGTGAGACCAAACCATAAACGCTGCATTGTTATCCTCCGAGAGATACCAGAAAGCACACCTATTGAGGAAATAAAGGTTGGATATTAAATCATACATACCATTCCTTAATATTTATAGTAGAGTTTTGTATGTTTGGAAACGTAGTGGTGTACATAAGATCTTGATAAAATGATGATTTAAAATACTACATTAACTCTTTAATGTTATGTTAATTATGTATTCTATGATGCTATAGGTATCTCATTACTATTTTATAACTTGTCTGTTAGGAGCTGCTGGCTTTAAAAACTTTTTGTTATGTTTTCAAGGAAGTGTTGCATCTCAGTTTTAATCTTTTTATATCTAATCAAGTTTAAGCATCATGGGTACATTATATTTTAACAGGATGTTGTACATAATATGCCTAATTTTAGTTGCTCTTTATCGTTGATGAAAGCTACGTCCAATTTCATCGTAGATGGTTCAATACATTGACAGGTGATTTATTTCACTGTCCTGTTTTTCACTTGAATAACAACCATAAAATTTTAAAACTTTCATTGAATTTTTAGCAATGGTTTGATAAGATTTTATTACATTACCATTTGGTGACATTTAATAGGTAAGAGGAAATTTAAAAAAAATCTGATTTGCTTATGTTAATATTTACATTTTTGTTTAGAAATATTGCATTCATGCTTTTTTAATATAATCTCCTTAAGACTTGCCACAGTGTGTTCTTTAAATTTGACATTTCAAGCTCAAGCTACACTGAATTTAATTATTGCTTAGTTGCTAATCCTTGGCTTAATTATTTCTTTAAACTTTGTGTGCTGCATTTTTATACTTTTGTGATGAAGAGAGCATTATTTTTACTTGCATAATTTCTGCTTTATATGTACTTAAGGAAATATTTTGGTGTCTCTGAATTTGGCATTAAAAAATTTTTCTCATGGCCTCGTGCCCCCCTGTAACTCACTCATATCCCCGCAGTTTTGGGAACCACTGATTAAAAGGGTTAATATTTTTGTTAACGTGGGGAAGGCACTACTGACCCCCAACTGATTTGGCTGAAACTTCGTAGAGATAATGTCCATGACATCCGATTAACGAAAATATATACATATCAGGGCCAATACCCAGCCGTTTTTATTTTATTAATAAAAATAAGTTAATATTTCCCGAGGCATCGCTTAACTACCATACACGGTAACGAACCTCGTAAGAAGCGGTGCTGGCATAGCGGTTAGCGAGCTTGGCTGTAAATCTCAAGATCTGTTATTCGAATCCTTGTCCCGAAACTTTTTTCATTTTTTCCCACATTTTCACTTTTATCATTTAAAGTATTTATTATCTAATTTCCTAATATTGCTTTAAGTTTAAATATCCATTTATTTTTTTATAAAATTCTTAATCACAATGGTACTATATATAACTATGAGCTAACTCGATTTCCTCATATCCGTGCATTTCGTCGACTTCATCGGGCCCCACCAGATCGTAATCTTCATGGAAGTTCATCTTGCCAAGCATATCCACAACACGTGTATAAATTTCTTGAGCCATTACAACAATACGGCCACATTCACTTTCTGGAACTTCTTTATCCGGCATCAGTTGATTTTTTCGGAGGAGCTTCATGCAGTAATGCACGGCGGTGTTCAACACATCTTTCGCTGTTTCGTCGTCCAAAGGAGGAGACGTAAAAGATGTAACATTTTTGCTCGTTACAGGATTCCCCGCTGAAGATTTTGAAGCAGCAAAAACTGCAGTATGTTAAAAATACACTTTGAAACACACTAGTTAAAATGCTCACAATGCTCTGATGAAAGAAGCAATGCTGATCTTGTAGCACTTGAAATCACTCTTCTCCAATCCTTTTCCAAATGCTTTCAAAGTATTTTTCGACAATGTCATGATTGTGAAACAATACATGCAAGACAATAAGTTTCTTTTCATTGATGGTTCATGGGGAGGACAAACTAATAAATCGCTTTACAATGAAAAAATTATTGAAGAGGAAAACCAACTGCTATGTATGCTACAAATAATTCTTCAAAACTGCACATCAATATATTAAAAATATTAACTATTAAAATATAAAACTATATAGCGTTATTAAGAAATGAGCATTTAAAATGATGCAAGTGAAAAATGTGGGGAAAAATGAAATAAGTTTCGGAACAAAGATTACCGTATATGGTACTTAATCGGTGACTCGGGAAATATTAACTTATTTTTATTAATAAAATAAAAACGGCTGGGTATTGGCCCTGATATGTATATATTTTCGTTAATCGGACGTCATGGACATTATCTCTACGAAGTTTCAGCCAAATCGGTTGGGGGTCAGTAGTGCCTTCCCCTTGTAAGTATAGGCAGATATTGCCTGTGTTGCTGAAGTTTTTGTCAATTGAAACTTTAGTGTCTATAGAGGCATATATTGAGTTCCATTTTTCTCATGTGCTGCTCTATACATTGGTCAGTATGTCATTATGATTTGGTACATGGCAATACTTCTAATAATTAACATTCCTTCCTTGTTCATTATTTATTGTGATTTGGTATAATATGGAATTTAAATAGAATTTCATGGATGGGGTGCTTATAAGAATCATTCTTTACCCAGAGTAAAATGTGCTCGTGTCAGTTTCACCATAAAGTTTATCTAAATTATTGTGAAATTAAAATATAAACAACTGTAGAGATAAATAAAAAATGAAAAAAGTAAAATTATTTATAAGGATGATTATAAATGATCTTGACACTTGAAAATTTAAATAACCATCATCAACAAAAGTTTTGGAACATTGTCACATCGGTTTTCAATATGAATACCATTTTCACTCCACACATCAAAATGATATTCTTGATCCATATATTGTGCAACATGTGAATGCCACCTGATCCACATGCACCTCAAATTTGATGTGCATGCTTTGGCAGATTATATACAGGCTCCTCAACATATCCCCAAAATTAAATCTCAATAAAATTTAACTTTCAAATCTTTGTAATGTTTATTTACGTAGCTTGTGTATCTTACAGTATACAGTTTACAAGTGAGGCTCATGTTTCCTGCTGTAAATAAGAGAAGAGCGTATCAGGTCTCTTTCTCTGTACATCATGGAACCCAATTCAGTTTCTGCAGAACCCTTACGTTCTGCGGAACACAGTTTGGGAAACCCTTGTCAATCAATCAAAGCATTATAAGAAAAAATAAAAATATGATATATTTCATTATATATGACAAATTTAAAATCATTTTTTATTATTCCAGTGTAACAAATTAACAACCTTATTAAATATTACCTTTTAAATCTTGTTTAAACGTAAATGAAGAATAAAATTACATATAGTAACTTCACCTAGTTGATATACCTGTTTTATAACTTCAGTTGTATAATACAGTAAAAACCTCTTTATAACAAAATTGAAGGGACCCAATTTTTGGCACTTTGTTGTAAGGGGGTTCTTTGTATGGAGGTTTTTTCAGATTCATATATGAATCTTCACGTATTATTGCTGGTTATAATTTATTTCAACACTAACATTTTAGTTAAAGAATGTTTCCAAAAAATTCACTATAAAAACTATATTATTTTTTCATTCCTGTAACATTGATCAATTATCATAGTAAAAACAATGCTGCATATGACGTCGCAATTTGATGTAAGCATCTCTGGGCTACTGAGCCATATCATTATTATTGGTAAAAATGTGGATTACTTTATACTAAATTTACTTTTTCAGTATTCAAAATATTTAAATGGCAAATTTTGCTATTTTTAAAATTATGTACATTAGAGATGATAGTATATCAACAAATAGCCAAATAAAAGTATATGAAAATATAGCACAAAAAATGTTAATGAAAAAATATTTTTAAATCCTTTATTTAAATAAAAGTTACATATTCATTTGGTCTTCAACGTTTACCACAAAGACCTACTAATGATAAATTATCTATAGAAAATTTATAAAAAAGAATATATTTTAGTACGTGTTTTTCATAAATTTTCATACTTAATTATACATACAAGCAGACCTCGTCTTTTGCGGGGATTACGTTTCTGAAAACGCCGTGAAAGGCGAAATCACAAAAGAAGTAATTAAGGTAATGTGAAATCCAGGGCTCAGTTCCCATCCCAGCAAGAATGAATCATTAGTCCTCTGTATTGGTGACTGCAGAAAAATAGAGAAAGATATGGAAAAGTGAACATCACTGAAAGAGAGACTTAAACAAGAAAAAGAACACGAAAAATGTATCAGAAAATAAAATCTTATTTAAGTTCCATAGTAAGCTTGAGAGTAAAGAACTGTGGTTGCCTAGCTAGCAGGAGTTAATTTATCAAATACGGCAGACCTCGTCTTTCTCATGGGTTACATTCCTGAAAAATTTTGTGAAACCTTACCAATAATAAATGAGTAAAATGCAGAGCTTAAGCATTTGGACTATGTCAAACCTGAGTAAATACCCCAATGATCCTAAATAGAAGAGTTGAGGGTTGAGTCCCCTTGGGACTTTGCTGTCATCAAAAAGAAAGAAAGCTCCTGAACCGTGATACTAGCTTATATTTTGCAACTTTTCACATGTGAAGGGGCACAAAAGAGTGGTAGGTTTGCATCCCAAATATATTTAAAAGTATATATAAGACGTCTAATTTTTTCAATGCATATATATTACGTTAATGCACTGTAAATATTTTTGCATATTAGAATAATGCAGCAATATTTTTCCTGCCTGATTATGAGAGAAAAGGTGATTCATTCCACGTATAAAAAATTTCGCATCAATTGAATTTTTTATAAAAACAAGTCTGGTAAGGCCTTGTTTTTTTAACTGAATCGACAAAGAATAGTTTAAAGTAGCAATATAGATAAATTTATTAAAATGCCATTTATTTAAATTATGGGGCAACCTCCTTAAGGCCTCGTGAGATAGGACGAACCAACCTATGATTGTGAGCACGGAAGGAAAAGTTTTTGAAGAAGCAGTGACCAGCAAGGACTCCGGAACAAAAGGGTTAATGACCAGATCTTCCTAGAATTACCCCTTGCTCCTGCCTTTCTAACCCTAGTGCCACTCCACCCCTTACTGTTCTACCACAAATTTTGCAAATAACTTTCCCTAGCAGACCACTTCCTCCACTTTCACACCATTTGCATACAATTTGGTATAGAGACTGGGTTTTTGTCCGATTTTTACCGTCTGATTGCTTTTTTTTCGAATTTGGATATAACCTAATATTATTAATTTTCTTTAAACAAAATGTTTTTCACATGGAATTGATGCACTGTTCTTCTCACACCATTTGCATACAATTTGGTATAGAGACTGGGTTTTTGTCCGATTTTTACCGTCTGATTGCTTTTTTTTCGAATTTGGATATAACCTAATATTATTAATTTTCTTTAAACAAAATGTTTTTCACATGGAATTGATGCACTGTTCTTCTCACTACATGGGCATCAAAATCGTTGACCGTCGATTTCGGACTCTTCTGCATCTTATTCTTTCATGGAGACAAGAAAGCTGTCCTGCTACCTTTTTCAATATCTGCTCCTTCCTTTGAAATTCGTTCTAATGTGCGACGTGAGATACCTGTTGCTGCTTCGGCCCACTCATAAGCATTTTTAATAGGAATGCTGATTCCTTCTGCAGCCTCCTTTATAAAACTCAGTATGTTTGAAGAATTTCCCATGCCTGGCTATGGATAACTTTCCTATTCACTAGCTTTGAGGTGGATGGAGCGGGATCCATATTGTTAAAGTTAATAACTAAAGGAACAACAATCTCAAGTGCGTAGTAACAAAAATGCAAATAATAAAATAACGGAAAATAACTAACTCTATAGCAAAACAAAATTATGATAACAAACAACATGAATGGATAACAAAAAACAAATGAACAAAAGAACGCAAAATATAAAAGAACAATAACTTAATAACAGATCAGCAAACAAAACAATGAAAACAAATAATGACAGCAAGAGCGAAGCAGCATTTGGCAACCCGGACGCATGAAGCTAACTGAATGCACTTTCTCCCACGCAGAAAATACCCTCACCCCTGTGGTAGTGATGTTTCACCAATGGACTCGCCTAGGCTCAATTTCGTCTACTGCGCACCGCCATAAGCTTTCAACCAGACTATAGTAAGATAACAAATATCTGTATGCGTAAGCACAGGGTCAGTTACATTGATTGAAAGCTTATGGCATGCAGGTGGTTTTTAGCCCATAATCAAATTCATATCTCGTCTAGAAGTTAACCTGTGAATGTACAAACTTTCCAAAAGTTTATTTGGTTTCGGTGGCTCTGCTGGTGTGTCTGAGGGCATTTTAGTAGCAAGAAATTGAACTACCACATACATAGTCACAGCATTCTTTGCCCCTATGTTAGAAATACGGATTTCAACGTGATTTGTCAATTTGACCAATATATGGCTGGAGAGGTTATAATGCTTAATTGTATGAAAATTTTAGCTTATTTCTATTATGTCATTTTATACCTCGGTAATGTTCACTGTTAGTTTAAAAATTTGTACTTCTTCATAAAACAATTGACAACTCGTAATCAGTAGATGGTTCCTTTGGGAAAGTATTTTTATTCCTCGTGATGCGGTAGCTAGCTTCTGGGTAGAAAAGTATCTTCAAAATTTCAAAACTTGCGAAATGGGCTGCCATGGCATAATGGGGAAGGCATTGGCCTGCTACACCGAGCATACCTGTTGAAAACCTTCTTAAGTGGGATTTTTTCAATAGATCTTGTGACCCCCTATTTACATGTCTAGAGGAGAGCACCCGAATCAATGCATCATCCTTCTGAAGGGACGTAAAGCTGTTGGTCCTCGGTGATTTTTGAAAAGAGTAGGCTAATACCTGTACGTTTCTCATCTTATTTGCTTTGTGATTTAGACTGATGAGCCTACTAGTGCTAGAGTCATATGAAGTCACAAAGTTCCACAAATCATGAACTTTGACATCAATCATTGTAAGAAAGCGATTGAGGTAAATTATTTACTTTTGTTATTTTTCATTGAATGTTACTCATTTTCGCTCTTAAAATATGAAAACAAGTATGAAGGTAAAAATAAAATCCTTTTACTTTACAAAATAGGTGACCTTAAAAGGATAAAACAAGAAAAATTTCAGATTTGTTTGTTATAAAATATTTTGGTGTCATATTCTTTTCATTACCGTTGCTTTACATATCATTTACGTAATAATCTCCATCCGTAAGCTGGAATAAATGTATGAATACAAAGTTAATAGCAAACACATTTCTATTTTCCCATATACAACTTATATTGAGAAAGTACTGTAATCGTGAAAAAATTTGATCATGAGATTTTGATGGAAATATAAGTTTTAGGTGTACCTGAGTCCGAAAGGTGGTTTTTGCAATTCCGTCTGTTTCTCTGTCCGTCTGTTCCCAGCTCTAGAGTCTAAACGATAGAGCAAAAATGAATGAAATCTTGTAATTGGGCATTTTATTATACAGAGTGGAAGCTATGAAGAAATGGTTGAAATTTCAGAATAATTAAGGGCCATTTATTCAAGGAAATTTTAACAATTTGATTTTCTAACAAACGGCTACAACAATTTTGATCAAATTTCGTACAATAACTTAGTCTGCAATAATACTACACAGTTCAAATTTCTAAAAAAATGAATGAAAATTCAAGTTACTTTTTAGAAAACTTGAATAACAATTGGATTTTCTAAAAAGCTGCTCACGAATTTCATCAAATTTCGAATAGTTATTTAAGTTGATGTTTATAATGATTGTTCATAGTTCATATTTTTGAAAAGATAACTAAACTCAATAATACAAGTACAGGCGACTCCCGAGTTTCGTTTCGAGTTTTGATTAATTCAAGATTTCGATCCAGCCGATTGTTAATTTACGTGGAATAAATTTCGTGGAGTAATTGGTTCCAATCAACCACGCGAGGTTTAGTTTTGGTGTAGACGTAGTTATATCTGCTCTAATTGTTTGAATTTGTGCTGATTTCACTTTTTTCTGTTAATCTTTTATTTAAATTTATTTATTTTATTGATTTATTTATAAATTTGTCACTTGACATGGCATCTAAAAGGAAATGTAATAGTGATAATGTAAGGGAATCAAATAAAAGAGGGCCATAAGATTCATAGTTATGAATTGAAATTAGAAATTTTAAAGCGTGTTGAAAATGGTGAAAGCCAAGCTGAAATCGCATGATCATTGGGAATGCGTCGTTCAACTATTAGCACTTACGTGAAACAGAAGGAGAAAATTCTAGAAGATGTGATAAATTCACGTAATTTGATAACAACAATAAGCAGTGCTAGGTGCGGTGTTGATTCCTAAAATGGAAAAACTTTTAAAACTTTAGGTAGATGATCAGTGTTAGAAACACTGAAATCGCACGATCGTTGGGAATGTGTCAACTATTAGCACTTATGTGAAACAAGGAAAAAATTCTAGAACGTGATAAATTCAGGTAATTTGATAACAACAATAAGCAGTTCCTCACCCAATAGCTCCTATTCTTCCAACTAAAATCTTCCAACTTTTCAATTAATAAACCAAGTCCAGTAAGCACAGTTGAAAAAGATTTAAGGTATGAAAATATTTTTAATTTTGTTTTTATATTCTTATTTTGTGCATTTTTAGTAACTTTTATATTAATTTCGTTGCGATAAATAGTTGTATGTATATATAGATGTATGCAGGTATGTTATCCAGCTTGCGCGAGTCGTTTGTAACAAACGACTCGCGCGATCCGGACCGGGCTGTCTGTACAGCATATTGCATACATCTATCTTTGAAGTTCGAAACAATAATTTTTTAAAAATATTTTTAAAAATAATAATAATATTTATTCCACATACATATTATATAACATATAAAAACATTAAAAAGTTCAATTTTATTTAGTGGAATATAGGTACCCCAGAGGAAAACCTGATTTGGGGTTACCATCCAGTAAATTTACGCTTAAGGCAGGCAAATGGCTGGTGTAGTGAATACATTATTTTACATACAAAATAGACGTAAAGGTTAGATACAAATATAGTTGACAATTGTAGTGTTTACATTTAGTTACAGAGACAGAAACAATGGAGAAAACATTTTAAAGTCCAAAAATTAAATACTTTCAGATTATAGTATTGTTTATGAAATCTTCTACAGTAGGTTTTTCAAAAAGCCATATTTTTATATTTGGTAAAAATGTACCAGATGTCGAAGTTATCAATTCAGTTGGTATGGAATTAAATAACTTGGGAGCCAGATATAAATAAAAACGTTTGAAGGTATTATTATTAGGCTTGGGTATTTCCACTCCAAGCCTGGATCTTAGTTTAGTAATGTATTCCCGTGGCTGAAGTCTATTACCACTACGATTATAAAATATTTTTAAAACATTATAGATAAATAAATGTCTTATTGGAAGAATGTTTAAATAAGGGGAAAGTATGCTCATTTCTAGGTTTACATAGAATGACTCTTATTACCTTTTTTGAGCAATTATTAAGGGTTTAATATTAGAAAAATAGGCTCCTCCCCAACAAGTTATTCCACATTGTAACCTGACATGGACCAAAGCATAATACACACAGCGAATAACAGATAATGGATAAATGTATCTTAGTAAGTAAAATTTTCTTAAAATTAGAAGCAGTTCCAATTTTAATTTTTGAATATGGAATTTCCAATTACAATTTTGATCAATAAGTATACCCAAATATTTAATACAATTAACTTGCTCTATTTTAGTACAATTTATGCAGACAATATCATTATTACACACATTACATTTATAGTATATATTATACTGTTCATTAGATACATTTTTTAAGTTGAATATAATATATTTAGTTTTTGTGCTTAAAACCATGTTGTTTCTGCTAAACCAATACTTCAACTGATCTAAGTCATTTTGCATTTTTGATATGAAATCATGAATATTACTTACAGAATAACATAAAACAGTATCATCAGCAAATGAGGTCATTTTTCCATTGAATGTTCCTAAACATAAGTTATTGACATAAATAAGAAAAAGTATCGGGCCAAGGACAGAGCCTTGAGGGACACCACATTTAAGAGATACATTTTGACTATAACTATCATCAATTTTTACACGTTGTCTTCTCCCAATAAGATAGTTACGAAACCATTTATTAGTGACCCCCCTAATACCAGCTTGCATTAGACGAGTTTTTACTATTTTTTCTAATATTTTAGAAAATACCGGCAATAAAGATATTGGTCTATAATTACTAACATCTGTCTTATCACCTTTTTTAAAAAGTGGTATGACTATGGCGGTTTTCAATTGATCTGGAAATACCCCAGTTTGCAAACTTAAATTAGCTATATAAGCAAAAACAGGCGCTATGTTGACATTTACAGCTTTAATTATAATAACAGAAATGTTATCAGCACCTGTAGATTTCTTAGGCTTCAATTCACGTATAATTTTACTAACTTCTTTGGCGTCAGTGGATGTCAGAAATAAAGACTGGTACATAACATGTTGAGAAAGATCATTCATACTCATTTGTGTTAAAATCACCATTTACAGTACAGTAGGACCTCAATCTTTCTCCAACTTGACTAAAATATCTATTAAATTCGTTAGCAATTTCCTGTGCATCAGACAACACAAGGTTAGTATTCATTGAATTATTTTTTCAATGCTATTTTTAATCTGATTCCTACCTAGAATACTATCCAGTAATCTCCATTGTTTTGCTATGTCATTTGAGCTGCTCCCGAAAATATTAATATAATAACTTTCTTTACGTTTCAGAATATCACGTTCAAGGCGGAGTTTATAGGATTTATAATAACGTTCCAATTTTATTTTATACGGTTGTCTTCTCATTTTTTTGTATAGTAAATTCCTCTTAGATATTCTGTTACACAATTCTCTAGTTATCCAAGGTTTTATCGGCTTAAAGTTTTTAATATTGTGTAAATTCTGACTGGAATAATTAATACCGTATCTGAGTTTTTCAATAAATATGTCATAAGCTTTATTTGCATTATCTTGATCATATAGATCACCCCAGTCACAATTCTTTATATATTCATTTAGATAACTAAAATCAACCTGGGTGTTTATGTTCTTAGCCGTTTTATCAAATTCATTGGAGTGATTTGTTTCTAGTTCACATAATATTAAATGATGATCAGTTAATCCTGTCAATCACTTTAGTTATACATTTAATATTATCTCTACTCTTATAAAAAATATGATCTATACATGATTTAGTAGACTTAGTAACTCTTGTAGGAGTACTAATCATTTGCTCCAGTCCATTACTTGCCATTATCATTTGATATTCATATGTATTATCAGACTGCTGCAAAACACATAAATTTATATCACCAATAAAAATTAAATTATGTCCCCGCGAGCTATCCAAAATGATTTGTAATTCACTTCAGAATAAATTATAGAATAAAAATTAAGTCTGTGCACAGCAATTAATGATAAAGACAAACTAGAATTAACATCTAGGGTTATCTTAACTAAATCAGCCGATTTCAATTCAATTATATCGTTAAGATGGCATGAGTATTTGTCTATCACATATATAACTACTCCTCCTGCTCTATAAGTATTGTTGCATTTCACAAAAATTTCATATCCATCTAGCATATAATGCATCACTTCACATTCATCAATCCAAATTTCAGACAAAATATTTACATCGCTTAGGTTTTAAGTTATCATATTGTAAAACAAAATTGTCAAAATTAGCCCTTAAGCTTCTTATATTTTGATGCAATATCTTAAAAGTAGCCTTAGCATCAACACCATCAATTAACATGTATTTATCGTTATAATATGACATTTTAAATAAGAGAAGCAATCAATACTATTACACTTAAAAGCAGGAGTGTGAAATTAGACATCAGTAACAGTAAAAAGTAAAAGACAAAACACATCCATAAAGAAAAAGGTACGTATTGAAAATGATCACACGGAAAAATTCTGGGTATATTAGGCACAATAGCAGGAATGAATGATTACAATTTAGCCAGATCATCTTGCGATTTAGTTATTATACGTTCATTCTCCTTTTTCCTCATTAAAATTTTTCCGTGTCTTATCCATAAATATTTGTAACCTTTTTCTTTCTTCTATTCCCGAGCGGCAGCAAATAACCTCCTCCTAGTCGGAGTTAAGCTTTCGTTGATATATATGGGAGTGTCCAGCTCCAAACCCAGGTGACTAGTTGAAAGGGTCCTTTTGACACGCCTTTTTCTTATCAACTCTTCTTTGAAATAACTGCGGATGAACTTGACCATGATACCAGGTGGCCTCTCCCCTTTTCTTGGTTTTCCCAAGTGATGGCATGAGTCAACCATCTCGTTCGAAATTTCAATGTCAAGAGCGGAACCTACACATTTCACAACCTCAATGATATTCTCGTTGGGTTCTTGAGGAACTCATGTATTTCAAGGACATTTGCACATAAGTACTGCTCACTCTCATCGATCCCATTTTCTAACATTGCCACTCGTTCTTTTAAAGCCATATTCTCATGTCTGAGCTGCTTGATTATTGCTAAATATTCACTAATTTTTGCGCTATTTTCTTCAAGAATCTTTTTATTATCATCAATTTTAACATGCACAAACTCAATAGCAGTATTCAGATCCATTTCCATGCGTGCTCTTATCTTTCTTTGCTTCATCTTACATAAAAATCACTTGCGATAGATTAACAGATCCTGATTCAGCTGATGCGATAGCAAACATGCTTTTGTGTCTTTCCTCTGAACAGGGAGGACAACGCCAAGTTTGCTTTTCGACACTTATATATTCCATGTCCTCCTTGGACATTTTTACGCAATTTGCATGACAGTTGACTTTGCATTCACTGCACACGACTCTTAGCTGATGTTTTTGCACAATCAATTTACATACACCACATTCGGCCATTTGTAAGATTTGTGTTGGCACAGGAGTAACCCAAAAAATGAACACTTAGATTTAATGTCACAGAAAACTAATCACTAATGCACCTGCCCGGAGCTCCAGCCAAACACGTCCGCCTCATTGAACGACTGAATATACATTTAAAATATATAATTTATTCATAATTTAATATTGTTGTATTAACATATTAGTAATGTTATTTTATCTTTATAGAACGTGAGGGGAGACTTTTTCCCGAGATGCGGGAATGTATCCCCTGATTATAACATGCAAGTACAGTAAAACCTGCCCTAGGTGACCACCCACGGGACTGTACAAAAGTGGTCACCTTAGACAGGTGGTCACTATAGCCAAAATTTTTATTTTTTAGGTAGAAAAACATCGTTATAAAATTGAATGGTAGAGAAATTAATACGTAAATTAACAATAACTTTTAGCTAGGAATTTAATTTATGCAACTAAATATCGGTAGTTGAACTATTCTAGTTGCAACAGTAAATAAATATATAGTATAATTAATAAATAATTCTTCCTTACAATTTTGTAAAAAGATAATAAGAATGAATTGATTTAGTTTCTTTATTTTTTAAGAAATCTTTCCATTGTCAATTGTGTGTAATTTTTTCATTTGCTAGAAATTACATCAGCTATTATTCTTTTTGATTCATAAAGAGGAACTAATAATTCCGGACAGTTTTCAGTAGGAAATCCGAATATTATTTGTTCAGCATGCCTGCTACTTCTTTTGGTGTCAAGAAAATATTTCCTTTCTCATTTATCGCTGAAACATCTTCATCGCTATTGTCACTATCATTTGTCTTTTCCATTTTTCCATTAAATTCATTAAACACCTCATCGAAAACCTCACCAGTTATAGCGGTTTGAAAAACTGTTGTATCTATGTCACATTCTATGAAGTTCTCCATGTCACTGCCATCCAGATCCGGCAACACAACTTCATTTTCAAAATCATCTGTATCAAAACTATCTTTACTTGAAAACCCAGCCTTTTTAAAACATTTACCAATAGTGTCCTCCTTTACCCTTTTCCATGCATCTGAAATCCACATAACAGCTTCAAGTACATTCACTTTTGCAGCAAAAACCGAAACAGATTGCGCTGCATTTGTTTCGCATTTTGATATGACATCTGAAAGTAAAAGCCTTCTATAATGCTTTGAAGCATTTTATTACATTTTGATCTGAGAGTTGAAGGGCTGAAGTACTAACTGAGGGCAAAAACTTGAGCGTTACATTAGACAAATTTTTGAGACAGGGATGAGCAGGACAATTATCAACAATCATTAAAATGTCTTTTCGGCTTTCTCATCTTACTATTGATATATTGCAACCATTCAGTGAACAGTTCTGATGTCATCCATGCCTTTTTATTATACTCTGTTCACTATCTAAAGTCTCTTGACCTTGAATACGGGGAGTACGCCACTTAGCAGCAGCCAATAGGAGATGGTTCATTTGGGAAGGTAGTGGGGAGGAACTCAGTCTTACTCTTGCTCTTGAAGCGTTCACATCGGTCTGCGTTGCCATTTCTACCGCCGTTTCCTTGCTGTGGAGTTCTAAGTTATTGTTACTGTTATTTTTTATTATTTTTGTTATTAGTTTTGTTGTTTTTGTTACCCTGCTGAGTTCGTGATCTGCAATGGCTAACAGGAGGGAAGTTATGTTATTTAGAAATTGTGCAGTATATCAGCTGAATGCAAAAATCTGGCAACACGCACCGGTATCTGTCCTCCCACGCAAAAGTTGTGAGGGGTGGTGGAAGGGGAAACGTTCGTGATTGGCTACTTGCTCTATGAAGGTCAAGAGACCAAAGAAAGTGAACAGACCATAGCTCTCAAGAGTACTGGTAGCTTGTTTATTCTTACATTTTTAAAACACCGGGGATTTTGATATTTTCCTATCACAAGTGGTTCAAGTTTTTCACCTTTTGCACTTGTAAGACTTTTCTTTGGCATCTTTCCACCTTTACATGGATTCCTTTTACTTACCAAAGAGCGATCAGGCATTGTTCTAAAAAACAAACCACACTCATTGGCATTAAAAATATTTTCTGGGGCAAAACCTAAAACAAACTCACAAGAAATTGACTTGAAAATTTTCAACGATAGCTGGATTTACTTCATTTGCATCACCTGCCAGTATTTTTGAGGAAATATTGTTCCGATTTTTAAAAGATTCGAACCAACCAGAAGATGCCTTGAAATGAGATAAATTAAGCTTTTCACCAGACATTAACACAATTTTCTGTAGGTAATCCTTTACCGGTCACTATATGGGAGGTGTATATACTAGGACTGCTAGCCAAAATGGTGGTCACTGGTCACAAAGGACAGATGGTCACTATACACAAAAAAATATTACATTGACACTATAGCATTTCTGCAGGGACCATTAAAAAGTGGTCACATTAACCAGGTGGTCACATTAGCAGTTTCTACGTATATGGAAAAACGGTGTTCGACATTCAAATATTCGAGATTCGAACACGTTTTCAAGAATGCATCCCCAACAAAACTCGAGTCGCCTGTATATGAGAAAGTTTGTACAATGTATATCGTACTGATTTTTTATTGAAGCTCAACCTTGAAAACCTTGGATCAAAGGAAAATTATTACGTAAATGATATGTAAAGAACAGTAATGAAAAGAGTGACACCAAAATCTTTTATAACCAACAAATAGTCTGAAATTTTTTTTGTTTTATCCTTTTAAGGCCGCCTATTTTGTAAAGCAAAAGGATTTTATTTTTGAATTTTTTAAAAATTCTTACTTATTAATTTTTGCTGATCGCCAATACATTGAAGTACCAAAGGTGAGGAGTGATCCAACAGCAGAAACTCTTTACTCAGTGTGGTTCACATGAGCTGTTTTCTAAAACCAATTCAGTAGACGTCAATTATAAAACAACATTAACAGAATGGTTAGCCGAGTTGAACGTAGAAAGTTTTAAAAGTTATGAAGATATCAATTCATATGCAGAAATCGACCATGATATTATAACAACAGAAGCTTAAACAGACCTAGACGTTGTGATGGACGTCATGGAAGGGCAGCATAGAAAGTGTAGCAAAGAAGATAAAGAAATGCTAGAGGATAAAGATGAACCAGTTCCAGTGGTTAATGAAGCTTTGCAAGCCATAAAAGTGATCCCAGTTTAATGAATTGAAGGAGATATAAAAAGCATTTAGTATTGTTTACTGCATTGAGGAGGACCTCAAAAAACATTTTATGTTGGCACATGACAAAGAAAAAATTATCAGATTATTTTACTAATCATTAAAAAAAAATTGTTTAATGTAATTATTATAATATAATGTACTGTGTATTAAGGCATAATATAATGTTTAAGGTACTTATTAGATCATAATATAAATTTTAGAATTTGGAAACTAATTATATGTTCCCATGCACTTCTGTTTTAATGTCACTTGGTTATAATGACAATAAATTTCCAATCCCTTTAATGCCGTTATGACTGAGTACAAATGTATCTGGAAGTAGATAAAGTTAGGTTGATTGTTATTTATCTAAGGTTGGAATATTTATCTCTCATAATGTCTGATTTGATTTGTGTTGAAGGCTTTTCGCCTCAAACTGAATTTGGAAACATTTCTGTAGAGATACAGTATAAATGACGTGGTCATATAAGGTGAATATTTAATAATATTTTTTGTACATTTCATGAAATTATTTCAATGTATGAAGCGAATTTCATATCTATATTCAAGATTATTAGAGTTATTGATGATTATTAACATATTAGAATTGCAAGGGGTCATTAATGAAGGTCATTTAAGGTCAAACTGTAATGGCTTGAACATCTTGTCTTACGTTTATCTTAACTTTTTAATTGTTGAAATATCATTTAATATTCATAGGTGATTAGTTGTCATTGGGTCACATGATGACATTCATCAATTTTATGAATATACTATATTGACCCGAATATAGTGTGACCCCAAGTATTTTGAAAGGAATTTTAGACAAAGATGAAAAAACATTTAATTTTCTGTTTTAAATTTAAACTTATCTAAATGCTTCCGCCATAAACGTATAGTTGCTTCTGGAACACCATACTTCTTCGAAGCTTGAAGATTGTTTATTTTTTTGCCTCTTGAGTCACGAGTACTTTAAAGTTCATGTCATAACTTCGTCGAATTCCTCTGTTAACTTGGGATTTGGAAGAAGCCTTTTTCTCAACATGATCAACTTCCTTTTGGCCATCCATCATTAAAATAATAATGGGTAAAAACTTCGGAAACTGGAAAAACAAAAAATATCAATGCACTGACGTAAGAGCTACTGATACCACGGGGGTTCCGGCTGAGGACAACATGTGTGCGAAGTTGTTGCAGTTTGACTGTGATCTATTTTCAGTTTTCTTCTCACAAGGGAAGGGTCTCATGACCGGGAAACGGATTTCTTTGAAACTTGGTGAGCACGTAGTACTCTTCACCAGGATTAAGATTCACCCCCCTTTTGGGCGTAACTGACTTATAGTTTAAACAATAAATGGGTTTGTTTATTTTTATTTGAGGTAAATGCTATATAGTACGCACCTTCACCAAGCGGCGGTGGTGGCCGAGCGCGTAGAGCGTCCGATTGCGAAATTGATACTCGGTGTTTCGAATCTTCTTTATGTCACTTTTTTTTCCGTTTATTTATGTTTAATTTTAATTAATTTTATCTTCATTCATTTTTTGGTTCTTGTTTTTAGGTTTTTTGTTTTTTTTTCCCGTTTTTTTTTTCGTTTTTTCTTATTTATTTTCGGGTTTAAAATTTTCATTTCTTCCATTCCTTTTTTAATTGATTTTATCCTTCAACCTCACAGACGCTCGGATGGTACATGTCGTAGAAGCAACGGAAACAATAAAATTCGCGGCACCGCGAACATCTAGCAAAACATTGCTCCCCACAGATACATTTATGTTTCATAACTTCTTCCGGGAAAATTACCTGGTTTACATTGGAAAAAAATTCGCGTTGATTTGCCAGTCGCGAAGCAAACCAGGCGTACCGAATCATTTCCTTAAAAATGGTAGCTGACAATTGATTGTGGATCAATGCATGGATTTTAATCATGTCTGCTCGACTAGTAATATCGCGACTCTCACGCAACAGAATTGCTGCATTTTGCAGCCGTGAAATAAAGTTCTTCACCTGCCTGTAAAAATATACGTCACATGGCTGGCATATTGGCGTACATTTAGGTGGAATGACCTTCATAGTGCATGTCGCTCGATTATTATCGTCGACGAAGCGTTCGTCATATAAGGCCCGACTTACTTGGCCCGACCACGAATCAATCACTAGCAGGAATTTTCTATTTCCTACATAAGGTTTGAGAACCTTTTCCAGGTACTCCTCATACGTACTTGTTGACAACTTCCCGGATTTTGTTGAACAAACGTAAACATTTTTATACCGTGCCATCGCTTCTTCAACATCTCTTTGGACTTTTGGGCCAAACTTTCCTTTTGCTTCCTGAAGGCAGATAAAGACCACGGGCAAAAGGTCTCCCGAAAAAGTTAACCCATATTGGGCTGTATACGAATGTGTCATTTTATTTAGTTGACTTATGTAAACATCAGTGCTTTTTTCACCTTGGTGTGACAAAGTGCGCTTTATTTCCACTCTGTATTCGCACCCTGTTTGGTCGGTATTGATGACCATATTAGGGTCAAAACTGGCAATTAGAGCATTAGTCTGCTCTTGAAATAATAGTGCAGAAGCCCTAATTTCCTCTGCAGAAGCTCTCTCTTTGCGGCTTACGTATCTAGTGACACGCCTATGGCGAATTCTATGTCTTCTCTTGAAACGTTTCACCCAAGACGAAGAAGCTTCAAATTGGAAATAATCCTTGTCGAATTGGAAGGCTCCTGCCATCCCCCACTGCTGGAGCATTCTCGTTGTCACATGCTCGCGATTTGTTCTGCATTCGTGAAACCGGTCATACGTCCACCTGTCTATAAAATTATATTTGTCTCTCTTTGTCCCTCCAGCAAGAATATCCTTCTCCCATATTTTTATGTTTTCCATTCTTTTAATTCTTCGGGAAACTTTTCCTTGAAGGGACTTGATTGTCCATGTTGGATGTAATTTTGCCGCATTGACGGCCTTTACTTTTAAATCAAGCGGAATCAATTTACATTTCTTGGGCGATGGCTCGAACCTTTCTTCACTTGAACTCGACGATTTTCGAAGATTCGACGACGACGTTTCAGGCAGCTCATCTTCATCCTCATCAGATATACATGCATGC
This sequence comes from Uropetala carovei, assembly GCA_036926305.1. Taxonomy (NCBI): domain Eukaryota; kingdom Metazoa; phylum Arthropoda; class Insecta; order Odonata; family Petaluridae; genus Uropetala; species Uropetala carovei. Next base: position 1,130,976 of record JAXCHB010000118.1, on the reverse strand, counting down.
AGTTCCGTCGATTCGGGGTCCTTTTCTTCCATTAATTCATCATCATCGTCGAAAAACATCTCCTCCATCATACCCACAATGCGCTCGTATATTTCACGTCCCACCGCGGCTGCACGTTCAGAAATCTGGGCTAATACGATCAGAAATAAGACCGGTTTCCTGCAGAAGTTCTGCACAAAAGTGCATTGCATCGGCGAATAAATCTTGTTTGCCAGGTTCATCTACATCAGTGGGTGGTAAACTTCTTACAGACGATTTTTCGGAAATAGGCTCCATTTGGCAAGAATCAATTCCTGTAATTTACTAACGCATATGAAAAATTTCAGGCAAGTAGTAGTAGTAAATGATAACATTGCACTAAACACATATATAAAAAAACTTCAAATTTATTAAATTTAACTTACCACTACGATAAATAAAACTAAACCGTGATATTTTTCTCTTCAGAGTAACTTGTTCTTGTATGAATGCTTTCGATCAACTCGGAAGAATGACACGAAATAACTATATCCTAATGAGGCTCTTCTAAACCCTCGATGTTCTTTCCAAGAATTTCGGAAGACAAATTCCGCAAGGGTACAATAGTCGACCAAGGACTTTGTAAAAATCTTCGGTATACGTGATGTGACTGAAAAGTTCGTGGGCAGACGCCGCCACGCGCGCCAAACTAGAGATATACACATTATGTCTAGATGGTATGAAAAAGTGTTTACTCTTGTACGCCAGACCCTATACACCGTCCTCATATGTTGTATCAATGTTGCACAATCAGTTGTTGAGTGCAAACGACATGTACCATCCGAGCGTCTGTGAGGTTGAAGGATAAAATCAATTAAAAAAGGAATGGAAGAAATGAAAATTTTAAACCCGAAAATAAATAAGAAAAAACGAAAAAAAAACGGGAAAAAAAACAAAAAACCTAAAAACAAGAACCAAAAAATGAATGAAGATAAAATTAATTAAAATTAAACATAAATAAACGAAAAAAAAAGTGACATAAAGAAGATTCGAAACACCGAGTATCAATTTCGCAATCGGACGCTCTACGCGCTCGGCCACCACCGCCGCTTGGTGAAGGTGCGTACTATATAGCATTTACCTCAAATAAAAATAAACAAACCCATTTATTGTTTAAACTATAAGTCAGTTATGCCCAAAAGGGGGGTGAATCTTAATCCTGGTGAAGAGTACTACGTGCTCACCAAGTTTCAAAGAAATCCGTTTCCCGGTCATGAGACCCTTCCCTTGTCAGACACTTTCCAGTGTATTTGTACAATGTAACGTCATAACATGAACACCCAATTCACTTACAATGTAGCAATTGTAAACTGACATCTGAAACGCATCACGAGACGTGCCAGTACGCACTTCTTAAAAGTACTCGAATATAGTGCGAATGTGACTTTTAAAGGTAACCATTGATGAAAAAAATATCGCACTGTATTCACGTCAATACGGTAATATACCTTCATCTTTATACGTCATTAAAATTTTTTTTATGATGAACATAGAAGGGGAATGTTGGATTATCCCTACTGGATATAGTTCTTTTTTTTAGTTACATTTTGTCCTGTGAATGAAAATTTCTGTATTATTTTTGAAAATTGAATTTTTAGGACACTTTGCCTTTTCATATTTATAGTTGTACGAATATAAGGCTATAACATTTATTCATTTCTTTTAATACAGATGCATTCTAGGGTTTCGGTACATTAAGCGAGTATATGAATTACATGTTAAAGAGAGGGTTAGGTTCCAGACTCAAGCCTAAACAAGGTTTTTTTGCTATTAAAACCCAAAAAGTATTTTTGTATTAAAAGCATTAATTAACACACAAAAAGTTCACCAAAGCTTCCAAATCACTAGAAGCCCAGTATTGCATAATTCTTGAGAGCCGTACGGTTATTAGAATGATAGATGGGCTTAAGCTTAAAATCACCCTCAGAATTACCTCAGCAAAAGAGTAAGCATATCTTTAACTGCTTTAAACCCTGGTATAGATTTTTCTTGCTTGGAAAGGAATGTTTGACTGGGCATTCTTTTCCAGAATAAACCAGTATCATCCATGTTAAATATTTGTCTAGCGGAGTAACCACCATTTTCTATAATCTCTGGTAATATCTTAGGGAATTCAGCTGCAGCAACCTGATTAGAACTAGCTACTTTTCCAGTCACTTTAATGTTATGCAAGTTTGCTCTTTGAATAGGTGGAATCAATCATGACTAGCAATGAAAGTGTTCTCTTGAGAAGTTGATCCATCTTTCTTATTCAGATCTCCAAAAAGAACCTTAGCATTGGGCTTGGATTATAGGGGCATGATGCTGGGTCTGATCATTAATCCACAAATTCAAACTCCCATTTTCAGCACAATGGAAACATGCGTTTTGACAACATTGGTACTATCCTTTAATATTTTCCGAAATAATCTGTTTCACTATTGTGTTCACAGTTGATTTGGAAAAGTTCATAGATCTTCCAGTTTTACGTATTGAACTGCCATTCATATTTTCTAATTATACTCTGTTTATCCTCTAAGGCAGACAGGTCAAACTGGTGGCCTGAGGGCGTCATGCAGCCCTTTCTGTGCCTAACTGGCCCGAATGGTCATTTCCATTTCAACTAAAGTGCTCATGATTTTATATAATTGCTTCCTTTTTATGAAAAGGACACAATATTTTGCCATTCTTACTAAGGTGCAAACAATGTTTTCTAAATTGTTACTTTTAATGGCAAAAAAATATGTACAATCTTCTGGAAAGAATAATTTTTACTAAATCTGGCCCTTATTAAACAATTGTAATTCTTATGCGGCCCTTCCATAATATCCATTGCTTCAATGTGATCCTGACGACTCTTAAGAGTTTGACATGCCTGTTCTAAAGTAGTTGCTATCTGCACTTCCTACTATTAGAGGCATCAAGAATGCTTTTCCTTTTATTATAAGACATTTTTATTTATTTAATGGGTTAAAATCTGTCAAATGTTCAGATATCACAATTTGACTTGCACTGAATTGAATACTAAGAGACAGTGCATTGTAAACAGAATCTTCTAGAGCGCATAGTATGTGCGCAGATTCTGATTGGCCAAAATTTCACTTGACATTGGTGTACGTTATAGCAAAGTTGGCATCCTGTACATTGTACGGAATTCTAGGTGTCAGTGTTATAAGTATGTTATAGTGAAATTATATTGAGGGAGCGTACCTAAAGTGGGGTATGCCTGTGTATGCTTCCTTAGCATCATGCTGCTGGAGCTTTTTAGAGATGCCGCAAAATTTTTCTATTAGAGACACTCATTTTACTTTAAATTATTATGTTGAATTATATGGTATACATTTTATAGCTCATAAACTCTTCCTATTCATGTACTAAGTGATTTGGTTTTTTTTTCAGGGGTTGTTTTCTGGGAAAAACTGCCCAAGGTGCATATCATGTGAGTTTGCTCACAACAACTCGTGGTATGTTACTTTCGAATCAGATGAGGATGCACAGAAAGCATATGGTTTTCTTAGAGAAGAAGTAAGGGAGTTTCAGGTAATTTTTAATTGCCATCTTAAATTTTTTTTAAGTTCTGCACTGTGTAAAATATCATTAATTGCTTAATAATATACTGTCGTATAATTTTTTTACTGATTTGTAATGAATTGCAAATGGATTGGAATTTCAATTGCCATATTTATTGTATCACTTTGCATTTGATATAAATATATCTAGAGTTGTATATCCTAAGTTGGAGGAGAAGGCTTGCAGGGGGGTCATGAAAACAACATTTTCTATGGCACAGTTACAATATTTAATATTTTTAATTTGCTGTAGTATTTTATTAAACTTATAAACTGCACTGTATGAATTGTTAAGGATTACAGTGTAACCAATGTGAAGCTATATTTATCAACTTATGAGTAGGACTTTGGATTTGGCCTAACTTAGACACAAATCAGCTCATATTCAGTCAATCTAAATGTTATACCCAGTACAGTGAAATTTTTTACAACATACTTAACAATTACGTATGTTTCAAATTAACATACTTTTTGTTCCATGGTCATCCTCGGGATGATGTATCGTATCGAAACCATGCTCGTAAGCTTATAATAAATTAGTGGAAAATTAGTGTTATTTCTGATCCTGGGAATATTCCACAAAGTCATGCTTAAAACACTTAAATTTATATTTACATATCATAAAATGCACAATATCAAACTGCTTCTTTGTCTTCAAAATCAATGAAAAACAATGATTATGACAGAGAGAATGAAATCCAGCTGACTGAGGAAAAGAGCATGAGAATTCTCTCTATGACTTTTTTCTTCACAGTAATCTTATATACCAAAACTATGACTTATTCCATGCAAAGAACTCTTTGAGTGAAGTTACAAGTATAGACTGACTTGAAGCATGAGCCCGGCAACTTTTAGGATAAAATATATGAGATACTGAAACTCCTGGGAACTTGTTTTCTTTCGTACGATAAAGGTTAAAAGTTACATTTTATATGTATTGGTAGGTAGAGGATAAGAGGGGTAGATGGTTGACTGCCTTAATAGAGGGATAATGGATGCATAAATGTTGGGATTTTACCTAAGATTGGAACCTGGGACTTAGGAAAATGAAAATAGTTTTCTAGGGACCTCCTAGCTAGTAGAAACAAAATGCCATTTACTGCATATCTCTACAAGGAACAGTTCTCGAGATACAAATTGGGACAGACAGACAGTTTTAAAGGATGATGAATAGGTATCTAAATGCATTGTGTTAAAACTTTTACTGTGAAAGGGTACTTGTAAATTTTAGCAGCATATTGATTTACTCAAGTTATTTATTATAGACAATATACCCATAAACATAATGAGGAAAAGAATTAAGGGAAAAATGTTCAAGTTCTTGTGCTTTTCATTGTAATAAATGTAAATGTTTCACAAAGAAATTCATACAATGCAGGTGTTTGAGAACATGATACCTATGTTAAAATGGGCAAAGTTTTTATCTACTCTTATGATTGTCTTAGGCAATAGCTGCAGCTTGAAGATTAATTTATTTGTATGGTTGTGTACTCATAATTTGAAGTATTTTGTGTTTTAAAACAAATCTAGATATTAAAAAATTGTGCATAATAGTGCTATTTGTTGTGTACAAATTTGGCTTACAAGGGGAGGACCCGTACGTGGGGTCATGGATTTTGCTGAAACTTCATAGGTACATAGCGCTAGACTCCAGGATCACAGCCAACTCCACTTTTGGGCATATATGATCAGTAGTTTTTCTGCAAATTGCATTTAAAGTTCACAATTCTGCGACCCGCATGACAATTACCGAAATGACCGCATCGTTAGACAACATCAGCCGTAGGCAAGCGCAATGGAGTTGAGCTAGCTATTTGTAAGTCAGGAGTTAGTGCCTGGTTTCGGTCATTTCTTTCCCTCACTTTTATTATTATAATAATTACTATAATATATTTTGAAGTGTATGTTTGTGTTTTTACTTTCTCATACGTATTAATGGGAAAGTATTGTATTCATGAAAAAAATCGACTTCGAGATTTCAACGGAAATACATGTTTTGAGGTCCCTAGAACACGTTTAGACTATTTTCGGAATGATGTCTGTGTGTGTGTATGTTATTGTGGGCGCTCTAACTCAAAAAGTACATGCCATATCGTTACCAAACTTCATATATAACACTTGAACATGAGCACAAAGAACTGATTAGTTTTTGGACAATAACGGATAAGCGGAAGTCGCGGTTTATTCGAAACCCGATTCGGTTTTTGCGATATTTCTTTGTTAAAACATCATTATTCTATATACAATTCTATAATAATGTTATAGAGAATGTAATTTCCTACAGTTTTAATTTGAAACAATTTTCTATAGGAGTTATTGTTTAGGAGTTATTTATAAATAACCGGTTTTTCGGTTTCCGTTAAATATCTCCTTAAAAACATCGTTATTGGTAATCTTCGTAAGGACCAAAGTTGTAGAGAATATTATTTCTTCCAAGTTTTGTTTGTAACTAATTTTCGTAGAACCATCCATTTCGGATATATTTCGCTTTATCTTAATACCAGCCTACAGTGCCAACACCATGTAGCGGCGAATTCTGTAAACATTCAAAATATACGTAATTTACGGCAAGGACGTGTCTTCTTTTACGATACGAAATAATAATTTTGCCTTATAATGCTACTCATAATAATTTAAATATCTATACCCCAAATATGGAGAAAGTCATGTGTTGGCCACATCAGATTTTTGTGTTATGTGTTTGTTGGTTTGTTCATGGAACTCCTCCTAAACGGTAAAAGCTAGAATAACCAAATTTAGTGAATGGTCAGGGTTTGGTAAACCGAGATTAATCAGTGCTGCCAATAAAGAGGATTAACATTTTTCTATAAGATAACACGTATGAATCCATTTCTTGATTTGCAAGGTATTCTTCCTTCAAGCATTAAAATACGTAAATATGGACCAATTTTTTTTTGTTTTTGCTTTATTCGACGAATAAAAAACTATACCAGTAGTTCTCAACCGGTGTTCTGCGGCACATTAGTGTGCCGCACACTCTGAAGATATTTAATTTTTAAATTATATATGTATTTAGTGTACAATAAAATTATACAATTATTGCTTTACCAATCGTTACAATCTAATACAACTGTGACTTTTACTTGCTACGCTAGTTTTTATCTTTAAAAATGAGTATTTACGCAGTGAAATTAATTAGGGGTGATTTGCCGTGATGTTCTTAAGCATGCATGAAGATGTGCGTGGAGCAAAAAAGGTTGAGAAGCACTGCTGTATACTATCTTATTCCTGTGAAGTTTACATATTACACTGTCGAAGTTTTCAGAAATATACTGTTTGTTTCGAAATTTTGTGGATTTTTCGTACTCTTTCCGGACGTTGCCAAGGCATCCGTCATTGTTACCTCCGATTCAGTTACCTTCAATGAAGCTTACAAATAGAAGTTTAGCATTATTCAATTTGCACTTTTGTTTAAGCAACGAAACGGTCGATGTTTATGGATAGCAACGTAAATAGATACGGAATATTATTCAGGAAGCGTTTATATCGATTGATGAAAGTAATTGAACTTTCTTTCGTCTATTGAGTACTGGAATCTTACATTTTTTGTAAGTAAAATCATTATATTCTACATTATAATGTTTATTAACGTAAATAAGCTCACGTATCTGGTGTACATTTACCAGTCAGTGTTCAATCATGGACAACTGTACGTTGCTTTTTCACAGGTTTCTTGCTTACAAGACATAAAAGTAAATATTTCAACGAAGCATAATTACACAAGAAATGAAGCTGGATTTGGCGAAGGTAATATGATAGGAAATAAAATTATCGTTATATTTGAATGCAGTAGGCTTGGAAACGGATTGTTACAAGCAAATATGATTAATTGTTAAGAAAAGCTAATAGTAATTTAAAAAGTATTTACTATATATTTTAAAGAGTTTGTAAGTTGTGCTGTAGTAGCTTCACAAAATCCGTTGATATTCAACGGGAAATTCTGCTAGTATTATATAATAATAATAAAAGCGAGGGAAAAAACGACCAAAACCAGGCGTGAACTCCTGACTTACCGATAGCTAGCCCAACTTCGTAGTGCTAGGCTACAGCTGATGTAGTCAAACGATGCGGTCGTTTCGGTAATTGTCACGCGAGTCGCAGAATTGCGAACTTTAAACACAATGTGCAGAAATACTACTGATCATATATGCCTGGAGTGTAGTGCTACGTACCTACGAAATTTCAGCAAAATCCATGACCCCACGTATGGGTCCTCCCCTTGTTAGTGTATGAGCATGTTTAATAATCCTAATAATATGTGGCATATATAAATTTGGTAGATTATCAATGATCTGGGAATTTTTTATTAAATGTTTACATATTAAATCAAGCTGGGGAAACATTTTTCTTGTGGCAGCATGTAGCTTGAAAGTTTTGAAGCTTATACTTTTGGTGTAATTTTTTGGGTGAAAAAACTCTTGAGTCTGCAGTTAAATATATTTTAACTGGTTTTTGGTCTTGGGTGTATCAATCAAAAATTATATTAAATCAAGCTGGGGAAACATTTTACTTGTGGCAGCATGTAGCTTGAAAATTTTGAAGCTTATACTTTTGGTGTAATTTTTTGGGTGAAAAAACTCTGAGTCTGCAGTTAAATATATTTTAACTGGTTTCTGGTCTTGGGTGTATCAATAAAAAATTTCTGCACAAAATTTGTTCTATATCAGCTTGAAGCATGCACCTTTCTGTAGGTGAGGGTTGAGGAATATTTGTTGATCTTTTACAGATTTATTACAGGATTTTGTACTATATATAATAAGAACAGCATTTTTTAGTTCAAATTTGTTTGTAGTTGTACTTTTATACAGCATATATAGGAGAATTTTTGAATTAATGGTGGTGTCATCTATTTCAGTGTTTCTCAACCATTTGCATCTTGCGTCTCACCAACCATTTTACTGAAACATCTTGTTCCCACCATATTAAAAATATGACTTTTCTAATAAGTGTATTCTTATATCAACTGCATTTCGGTATTATATTATATTAATTAATGGAAAATTTTTAAGGACCTTAAATATTAGTCATTTTGTTGGGAAAAAATGTTATGTTAATTTTCTTCAAAACTTAGTGTTCCACTTCGATGACCTTTTCCTCCCACCGATTGAGAAACGCTGGTCTATTTAACAATTCCAAAAAGTAGGATTTGTTCGTGTAAGTACACAAAATGGAATGAGTTAACCCCTTGGGTGTGCAATGGCTTTCAGAAAAAATAAAAGAAATTTGGTTGTCTATAAAGAAATGAAGTAGCAATGAAAAAAGGGCAGTATAATAAACCATTACCATTCAGTTATAATGGTTCCCTATTCTTTTATTGTATCCAAACTTTGCTGTTTGCAGTTCTCAACTTTCTCCAAATGTTTTATTATATCAAGTTTCTGGGTTAAGGTTAGCACAGCCTGTTTTCATTTTATTACCTTTAGCGCATATTAGAGTTTTAGGAGGCATTTAAAAAGGGTGTGCAAAATATTTTATTTAACGCAAACACCGAGTTCAAGAAACATCCACAATTGTGTATTGTGACTGCTGAAAATGCAAATTTTAGCGGTAACATTCCGAAATAGATATAAACAAAAAATTGTCAAAAGTGCCAATTTTAGTGGTAACATTTCGAATTAGATATAAACAGAAAATTGCTGAAAATGCCAATTTTATCGGTAACATTTCAAACTAGATGTAATAAAAAATAGAGGTGCAGGAGATGCCAGTTGCATGAGTGCCGGATAACAGGGAGTTTGCTGTATTATGTTTTGAGTTGCAGCGCCTACAAAATTCTGTCACATACAAACAGGCATCATTGAGCATAACCCTTGCAAATAGTTGACTATATTTTCGGTAAAAAACAAATTTAATCTGTTTACTTTCTAACCTTATCAGTAAAATGCTATAATGTGATAAAGTTAGGAAGCTTTCTGGAACAACTATTGAATCTCTTCTTTCTGTCTCATGTGGTATCACTGGGCTTCTTTTTTGTTGTATAAATCACTTTTATTAGCTTATTTTGTTTAGGGTGATATATTAATGAAAGCATCTAGCTCTTAAATTAAATCCTGTTATGTTTTCTTGGTAGATTGACTAGGCATTTAATAGATGGTGTTGCTACTCCTAAGAGATGCTTTGCCACTTGCAAACTATAGACAGTATGGTTGTGATTTTTCTTGATCAATTTGTGCACAAAATACTAGTTCTAAAGGTACACACAAAGTTGAAGAAGATCTTCCAGTATCCCCTTGCATTAACTATTAAAAAGTGATTATTAATGCCGAACTTTTGAGTTTCAGGTAATTCCTTCGTTTTCAATTAATTGAAGTGTAAAAGATTGTTAGATCATAGTCAATAATTGGAAAAGTATTAAACATATCATCCATTTCTGTTTAGTCAGTACAATGTAAGAAATATTCTCAATAAATAGTAAAAGTTTTCTGCACAACCATTCTGGAAACATTCTCATTAACAATCCTTGCAAATCCTGTTAACTGTTTTATGGTAAAGTAATAAAAACTAATAGATCGCCCTCTCCTAACATGAGTCGGTAACTATCTGGTTGCCACAAAAAACTTTTTAATGCTGTCTAAATCTGTTCTCACTTTTCCTCTTGAATTGATCGATTCAAACTTAAATCAATTAGAATGTTTGGCTAAAGTTTCAACTTAATTAGTCAGTGTTTTAGAAAATACAGGTTATTTGGTTTTAGAGGTTGCAATACCAAATTATTCCTAACATGCCTGACGGGTTTGTCTCCCTTATTTGAGAATCTCTAATTAACATGCTGCTCTTTTGTTATAGGGTACTAGTTAAGTAGTCACTAATTTTAGTGAGTATTCCTTGGAACAGATTAGGCAAGTGCTCATGTACAAAGAGAAGCATGTAAGTTTAGCTTCACAACATCTGTTTAATAAAGACAAAATAATTAGTTCCGTGTTTCGACCTGCAAAGAAACTCATATAATTGTATAATAATTGGTTAGAAAAAAATTGAGAAACTGCTCGTGTTGTAGATTAATTCTAAACGTTCTGAGGAATGCATGCCCCTTAGTCGAGCAGTCAGTTGTAATAAAGCCCTTGCTCTATGAGAGCATTTAAAGTAATGAGAGTGTGGCGATTCTTCTGGAACATTAATGGCAGTTCTGGTTGGTTTAAAAATATTTAAATGCCTCTCAAATATTTCATTCATTTGGCAAATCAGCATGTGCTTTATAATTGTTATGTTTATAGGCAGTGATAATTAATATTAAGTGTTAATCAACCAACATTTTCAATAAAATTTGTATTTATACATTATTATTGTATGTATCATTAAAATATAAACAAACCACTATTATGAACTATTCGCTATAGGTTCTATGTTATAAACATTTTAGCAGAAAGATCTTTCAGAATGTATCTTTTGTGCTAAATGAGGCATTGTATATGAGATCAAGAAGTTAAGTAACATATTGCTAGAATGGTCATTTCCATTTTTTTAATTATAGGGTAAGCCAATAATGGCTCGAATTAAGGCCAAACCGATGAACCGCTTGCTTATTCCTCCTGTTGTTCCATCACTTGGAATCATGAAAAATGGATATCGGACTGGAGCAGCAGGGGCAGTGGGAGGTGGGGGTGGTCCCACTGCCCCAGCTTCATCTACCACCCCTGTGGGCCCCTCTATGTTGATGTATGATCACCACCATCATCACCATCATCATCCAGTGCAGACAGGGCAGGTTTCATCTTCCCCATCACCGTCATCTGCTGCCTCAACGTCTGTTGCCTCTCCATCAGTGGCTGCTGGGCCCCCATTACCCTCTGCTCCTTCTCCTTCGACATCTACTTCTTCTGCTTCAAACTTTCAAGCTCCTCAACATCAGCAAAGATTCTTATATGCTGCTGCTGCAGCAGCTGCTGCAGCCGCAGCTGCCAATGGGGGACCATCAATCCCTCATCCTCCTAATGTCAACTATGGAAATCAAGTTCATGTATATGTAAGTTGTTTTACAGTTTTATTAGTGCTGTAACAGTTAAATCCTAACAAAATTAAGTTAAGCATGTTAAAATTATGAATATTGTGTTGGACTATAATTTTTCAGAAAACTAAGAACCTGTTTGCACTTTGTTTATGCCTCTTATTTTGTTTGGATCCTGTAGATACTTCAGCACCTGAATATTAACCAAAATATTTTCTGAAATATTGCAAAAATATTGTTCCTCCCCCTAAATTTGTACCCAAGTCTAAAATATATAACAGCATTCACATTGACATATAGGACAGGGAAAATAATAGTGAAGAAGGCTTATTTGGACTGGACAATTGGTGACTGGGTACAAACTGAACTAAGTACCGTATTTTTCGTCGTATAAGATGCACCGGCAAATTAGATGCACTCTTATTTCAGATGGGATTTTTTTTTTGAAAACACTACTTTTGTCCATGTTCTCATACATGTATTTTCTATTTACTGTTACCACAATTATTGAATGAAAAAACAATTTCTGATTCACCTTGCAGATATGCCTTATTGTTATGCTTTTGTCACTCACAATTGGCGTAGAATGTTTAACAATACTCTTAAATTTTCTTTCAAGGTTTCAGATGTATTTTTCGGCTACGGTCTGCTATTATGTATGACACTATCCTACACTCTTATGCAGTGATGCCAACATTAGAATTTTGATTAACTTAATGCATTACTTTGTGTGTTTCGTGCATTACCGTATTTAATCGATTCTAAGCTGACAGCGATTGTAAGCTGACCCCCACTTATCACAAGGCCATGCAAGGAAAAATTTTGATTTTAAAGTGCTTAGACAGCTGGGTATTTCAATATACCAACAAATATGAATGCCTCAGATTTTCAGTTTGTAATTAAATAAAGAGTATTAACTAAAATTACTGCGACAAAATACATTTTGTTCACTTATTCATAACATCTTCCACTAAAAGAGTAATTTGACCTTGTTATTCCCCGGGATCTTATTCTTGTAAAAAATAGCCGTTCCTCGTCAATCAGATACAGACACCGTATTACATAACATATGTCAGTACTACACGAGTATCACCTGGGTATTCCTTTTCACTTTTATTCTTAAATTATTCTCCCAAGTTGGCTACTGTGCCGCTAAGGCACGAGGAAGTAATGGTTTGCTCGGGAAATCCCAGTACGAGCATGGTAGATGCACTGAAACAAGATAGGTAGAGGAGGGAGGGGAGGGAGGTAGGAAATGCAAATGTTTCGATTCACGAGTAAAATGAAACATTGTGTACATATGTAGCTTCTTATGCATACGAGCGCTATCGCTGCATTTTTTACGACTTTGACGCACCACGTATTATTTCCATAATTTATTTCTTTGTAGGTGTTGTCATTTTGATTCTTTTTTTGCATACATTTAAAGTAGATAGTTTACTTCCACTTTAATAGACTTATATCTCGAGTTATAATGTAACTATGGACATAAATTCATTGACTACTTTTTTACACCAATTCTAAGCCGAGTGGCAATTTCTGAGATGGTAAAAAGGTATAAAAAGGTCGGTTTACAATCTGTTAAATACGGTATTATGTGTGTAGTTGATATATAAAAAGGTAAAGTTATTCGAAGCATCAGTTTTTATGCAATCAACACATTTTCAGGTTCACAAAGTTTCCATTTAAGGGAATCTGTAAATGGAAAGACATGCAAGACCCCATATCAAGAGGTGTCGAAATTTCCAGGATCCCTCAATATTTTGTGTAACTGCATTCACTGTGCTCTCTTATCTATAGTTAATTACTTCATTTGTCTTGTAATAATTTTTGTGTTTAGTAACACCGAACTATAATAAATATCTTTTAGGGTTCTACTGGGGGTTGAATCAAACCATAGATCTATCTAAACGTAGAAAAGGATCGCATTTTCCTTAGTAATACTTTTGACTTGCGCCATATTAGATGCAGGCTGAATTCTGGACTTAATTTTTTATGTGCCCATGGTGAAATTCTTACCCTTTACATCTTAATTGAAACTTTTATATGTAAATGAGGAGAATTTTAGGGTCAGTGTAAATTCAAAGTTGACTTATTTATGCATTTAGATTATATCTTTCTGTATATTAAAGTCGTAGGCAGCCAGTAGGTAGCCAAAGTGACAAAAAATGCTTATAACTCAAGCTTTTGATTCTCTTTTGATCAAACTTTCAGGAATTACTTGGCCCCTTATCCCTTTTAAATTTTAATATGCTCAATGTCTACATTGAAGTAATGGGGATGAGTGTAGCACAATCATTTTCATTTTAAAATTACTTAATATCATCATAGGAATTATCACATTGAAACATGAATGCCCAAAAGAATGAAATTTTATTTACTGTTCTTGATTTTTAATACAGGCACTCCCTGGGTTACGTAAGGCTTGACTTAGGTAAACCCGCACATAATAAAAAAATTCGCATGGAAAGTTTACATTAGCAGTTTGCGTGAGAACTACGTGTGTGGAGGAAGAATGCAAGGCATGGGCTGTAATGCTGTATTCTCAGCATGTTCTATCACTTATGCACATTTGCTTGATCTCTTAACATGTGCTTTGCTTTTGTTCAAATTAACGTTATTGTTGCCCTTGCATTTATGGCTGATAAGTGTTGTAGTGAGAGTAAAAGTGTTAGTTTACATGCCTCTATTTTAACGAATTACTGGTACTATACTGGTGCAGTAAATTATACTTTAAACACACAGCATCTGTAGTAATTTTCGACTTACACAAATTTCGGGTTACAACCCAGGAAGTGCCTGTACATTTTAAATCAGTCCACAAATTAGTTTTTAACACCAAAATTTGACATATTGTTATATGATAGTCTTTCCTTGTCTAGATGATTTGCATTGTTGCTGGTTTTGTGTAATTGTGCATGATTGACTGGGTTTATAATTTTGTGTCACATCTGTTCACATATTCAGGAAATTTCAATGCTATTTTGAAGTTGAGTAAATACATAGGTAAAGATAATACAGCAATAACAACAAAAAATTTCCATTATTCATTGATATTGTGTTAATGAGTACAGGCACCTCCCGAGATTCGACAGGGATGTGTTCCTGAAAACGTGGTCGAATCTCGAACAGTCGAATGTTGAATCGGCACAAATTCAAACAATTAGAGCAGAAATAACGATGTCTAGACTGAAACTAAACCTCTCGTGGTTGGGTGGGCCGAAAATTACTTCGCGTAAACTAGTTTCTAATTCGACCGATCGATTGGCTGGATCGATTCGACCGGTCGAATTCTCGAGTTGGTCGAATCTCGAACAGTGGAATCTCAGGAGTCGCCATTATTCTTAAGTCAGTTCTCTGTATACATATCTGTATATGTAGTCGGTTGATCAGCAAAACCCTTAATTGGTAGAGAAATGAATGTGATATGAAATGTTTCATCTACTAAGAGAAAGGTAACAAATGTTGCTAGATATAATTTTTTACCTTAAATATCAAGCAAAAGTAGGATCACAAGTGCACATGGGCAGCAGATAGATTTGCCTTGCAGAGCAAGGCATGGGATTGATGTGCATATGGGTGGAGCCCCTAGTGCAGGGATGGCCAATGATCTTTGTCACGTGCAAGGAAAGTAACGTGAGTCATCTGAATTTTTTTCTTGTACCACTTGTCTACTCCTCTAAGAAACATATATTTTTATAGAAAATACAAGCTTATGCGTGTCAAGTAAAACCCCAAGCATGACACTTCTGGCATGCGTGCCACGTATTTGCCATCCCTGCCCTAGTGCAATGGCAACCAAATTTTTTGGCCTGACAGCCACGTAATCCATTGCTGTACTAATCGAGGGCCACATAGCTCAATTTTGTACTCTTTGCAGGCCATGCCCAGTCAAAAATTTAGCTTAAGGATAACTTACAGGAATTAAGGATTTAGTTCTGAGTTGAATCTACCTGATTTGTTTTTAATGCATTTACCCAGCAGTGAGCTGCAGCAGGTTTGTGCGAACCGGTTGTTAAATTTTGAAGCAATTTTAGAACCGGTTGTTAAAAATTTCTACAGAAAGCAGAGTCCTCGATCCATTATTTGAACCCGATGGATGTTTGGTTTCATAAGAATTATTTCCCAGTGATGAATTTTGTTACAGTAATATAATATTGCAATTGAATAAAATATAATCCAGAACATTAACATATCACATAAATTAATCGCATATAGCAAAAAGAGTTAATTTTGAAAATGATTTACAAATTTAGTATATGAATTTATCTTGATCCTTTTTACACGTCTTAATACTGTCGGCTTCCTTTGACACGCATAGACGACACCTGCAAAGATGTCGGCTTTCCTTTGTAATCTTCAAGTATGCCGATAATTTCAAGATATAATAAAAATACGCAATTTAAAATATCTAGATAAATTTCGGAAGTGTATTAATAATTTAGAGCCTTTTGTTCTGTGACATTTAATAGCACAATAATTAGCTAAATGGATTTTTTCTAGTGACAAATTAAATATGTGGTGTAAATTAATCGTGTTGAATTCATTTTAATCCTTAATATCGAGTTTGATTCTTGGTGTAGAAAAGTTGATTTATTGAAAAAAGATAAAAAGCGTATATTTTTACTTTATTTGTTTTGTTAGTTCAGTTCATAGAATTTTTTTTCTTATTTAATGCTTCTTTTTTGTTAGCTCCTTGCCTCTCGCGCTAGTTTTACTGACCTTTTTCCCTAACGAACGTTTCGGTACAAAACGAAATAACAGCTGAATAACTTCAAAACTTGTAACTACAGCGCCACGGTCGTGTTGCGAATCAGAATAGGGAACCGGTTGTTAAAATTTTGGCAGCTCATCACTGCATTTACCTGTTATGGGATTAGAGAGGTAAACACAAAATATGTTTTTATAATTTACTATTTTCCTTTCATGTTACATTGTGTCCTTAACCCCTCCAGCCCGAAGGAGATTTAATAAATCTCACCTGTATGGCCGGAGGAGGTTTTTAAAAATACATGGTGAAGGTGCAAAAATTTTTAAAAATTCATAACTTTTGATGTTTTCTTTTTATTTTGGTGAAATTTTTTGTGAATTTACATAAAACATGAAATTTTTAAACAGTATCATTTAAAATATATGTCGCACACAAACATTGCTGCAGTAGAAGCAAATGAACACCAGTCGCTTAATTTTCTGGTGTGTGTCCGTGGTTTGTATATAACTTTCAGCATAACGAGAACTATGAAATGTATAGATATGAAATCTTATTCAAAAAAACATGTAAACATTACTAAACATTTTATTCGCTGAATGTACCCCTCAAAACCAATTAGATGAAAGGTTAGTTGCATGTCAACTCTTCCATGTGTTGACTGGAAATTTTTAACTAAATGTTGTATTTATGATTTTTTAAAAGACATTTCATTAATAATATAAACATTTTAGTTACGCAGTCATCATTCTTAATCATTACAGAAGTCACATAGAAAAGGTTATATTTAGTTCATTATAAGCGGAGATATGATGTTGTATATATCATAAATGATTTTAGACGCAGAATACAAAAAACTTTTAAAAGTTACATATTAGCTCATAAGTCCTATCCCAATCTTTTTTAGAAAATCTACATATGCGTAATTGGATTCAGCATGAAATTTACCTTATAGCATTGTAAACATATCTAATAAGCTGTTGTGTAAAAAGATATCAGACTTTCTTTTCATGAATCATGCGGACATGACCTTTTCTCGTCCACTCGCACCCAAGTGCTGATGCTGCACATGGCCCTGCAATATAGCACAACAAAGGAAGCCCTTCTTTGAGGAGGTAAACATACCCTATATCTTCTTTTGAATGTTCAAAGGGAGCCCATTCTTTGTAGGTCATTTGCTCTTTTTGGGACAACTTGAGAAACTGAAAGTGCGAAGGTCCTTGGCAAACATTAAAATTCCATCACAAAACTGAATATATATTATAAGTAAAAAATAGAGTGAATCTAAGAATTTGCCTCTGTAAAGGCCATAGGCTCCTTCTTAACTAAATTGCTTTGGATAAGCAAGAAAATTTGGTAAACCCACCCACTGCGAAGAAGGTGAAAGGAAATGTTGGGTAGACGCTTTCTTTGGCAGCAAGGTACAAAGGGTAAGAACAGTCGTGGAAGGGTCATGCGGTCACGGAAGCAAATGTGTCCCAACATGCTTTTATTCAACTTAGTTCCATATGTCATGAATTGCATTGGAAACATCTCTAGTAGGCTGTGTGTAAACAGATGAGACCTTTTCTTTTCATGACTCTGCAGACGACCATTCTCGCAAGGCTCCACAAGGAAAAACAGATGAGGCAAGAAGAAGATTCTTCTTCTTCTTATTCTTCTTCTTTGATAAGATAAATGGTCCCTTTACCTCACTTCAAACACAAAGGAAAGCATTCTTAGTGCATTGAAAAGCGATTTTTAGAAGCAGAAATACTGTAATTTAGTGGTAAAAATGAAAAATCCATCGCAAAATTTAACGTAGATTATAAAATATAAAAAACTATAAAAATTACAGAACATGCCTTACTAGTAAGGCCAAAGCTTCCTCTTTCAAAATATATAAACGTTATTTAGATTTCAGAAAGTTCCTTGTGTCAAAAGACAATGAAAACATGAGCTGATGTACCATAATGTTGTGGCAAAAATGAAAATTATAGTACATGCATAACTAGGAAGGCCAAAGCTTCCTCTTTCAAAATATATAAAGGTTATCTAGATTTCAGAAAGTCCCTTGTGTCAAAAGACATTGAAAACTAGGGCTGACACTGTAATTTCGTGGCAAAAATGAAAATTTCGTCACAAAATTATACATAGACTATCATAAGTGCCCGTTGAATTTCAGTTTAATGAATCTAAATTTTCGTCAATGCAACATGTAAAAATCGCAAGAATAAAATTGTGCAGTGTTTTAACCATCGAATATTTCTATATTATGTCTGTTTTAATTAATTAACTAAAATCTCACAGAAATTCCTTGTGAATAAAAGAGTACCTTTCTTTCTACTAAAATAGCCATTGTTATTAGTTTCAATTGATTATAGCATTAGGATTTCAATTTCATTAAATAAGCAGAATTCCGGTTCCAAAAAATTGGTTCAATCTTCAATTGCCTCTGATAATACTTTAAATAGATTTTGGAATATAATTTACCTCAATATTGTTTATCATCTGCTCAGCACTCTTGCCTTCTCATTTTCCGAAACAACCACTTTCACCAGTTTTAAATGGATTTCAAACTTAGGAGAGAACTTGATTCAATTCAGTTAAAATAATCACAAATTCATAAGAAAATCCTTTCATAATATACAATGTTAACCTAGAATTCATTCATTCTGAAAAGTGAATAAAAGTACCATGTACATATATTTCTTTCAACTAAAATAGCCACTCTTAACAGATTTTAATGGATTAATACATTAGCATTTCAGTTTCATGAAATAAGCAGAATTCCGGTAACGAAAAAATTTGTTCAATCTTCAGTTGCCTCTGATAATACTTTAAATAGATTTTGGAATAAAATATACCTTAATATCGTTTAGCGTCCGCTCACCACTCTGGACTTCACAGTTTCCGAAACAACTATCAATAGTTTTAAATTGATTTTTGCTTTGAAGTGTACTTTCCTGTTAACAGGAATACCTCAAAAAATAAACACGTATTGTAGTGATATGTTGTGATATTTTGTTTGTTAACAATGCGTAACAAATCTCGTTAAGATATTTACGTTGATCCCTTAATGATGAATTTGTGGAACTTGCCAAGGAGTGAAGAAGAAGCTTTTATCTTTGCTTCAAGACCATGGTATTTTATCTAAAGGGCAAATGTGCAAGAAGGATCATATTATGAAACTTTACTTCTGCGACAGAATATTTTGGAAATGCAATGCGAAGGCCTGACAGCAGAGGAATTGATGTGGTGACAACATAACAAAGAAAGAATATTTCCAGCTATTTTAAATGCCGTAAAGACATATTGGCCCCTAGTAACATAAATTTAGATTGTATTAGTAATTATGTTGCTTTTATTAATAAATAAGTTTCAAAAAAGTGTGATTTTTAAGTAATTCCCCCGTTGTTATGCATTGTTAGCAAACACATACGTCGTAACATATCACAACAATACGTGTTTATTTTTTGAGGTATTCCCGTTAACAGGAAAGTACCCAAAATACTTGAGTCAATTCAGTACAACTTCCACTTTACATACTGTAAATTCCAAAGTAACTCCTTTTATAATAGACAATGCTAGCCTAAAATTAATTAATTCTGTAAAGTGAATAAATAAAGTTCTTTCTTTAAACTATAATAGCCACTGTTATTAGATTTAAATGGATTATAAGCCTTAGAACTTACTCTGTATTAAATAAGCACCAAAATTCCTTTTATAAAAACAAATCAATTCATTAAAATATCCACTGTTGTTTCTTCGAAAATTGCCTGTTAACAGTTTTAAATGTCCTTTTAATTTTAATTGAATTTTAATTTATATTCGTTTCCAAACTTTGGCCATTGTTACGAAATTAATTCGAGGAATAACAATATAAATTCGTAAGCACGTATGGTTTACAAAGAATTTAATTTATGAATGCTTTTTATTTCCAATTTTTCTAAAATGACACTGTTGATACTTAAAATTTTTTATATTTACGTTAATATACTTATTTTCCACAAAACACTCCAATCTCTCCCCTTCCTTCATCTCTCTCTCGTATTGAAGCTAACAATGATAATGGTCGACATAGCAACATCACGTTAAAATGGCGAGATTTCCACAAAATATGCAAATTAAACATTTAACATGGAATATTTCAAACTGTGGGCGAAAAACAACGAAACATAACTTTTTCTTCAAAATGGTTCAAATCTGAAGGTCGTCTGTTAATTTCTTCTAATTTTAATTTCCAAATGAATAAAAGCCTGCATGTCAAAAAACCGCATTTTAAATGTAAGGTAATGGGAAATGGAAATGCCTCTCTTGGAGACGAACCAAGGAATTTTTTCGCAATTTAAATTCGTCATCACCCGAAAAAGTGTTAATCAAGCATCCCTACCAAATTTCAAGTTTCTATCATTATAATTTCTCGAGTTATTAGCGTTTGCATAGCGTGACCAACCAACGGGTGACGGCTATTATTATATAAAATTATAGGTTATAAAAACACTACAAAAATTACAGTACATGCATAACTAGGAAGGCCAAAGCTTCCTCTTTCAAAATATATAAAGGTTATATAGATGTAAGAAGTATTAGGGAGGGAAAATATAAGTAAAGCAAGCACTTTCTTGGTCGTACATTGTATGTCGCTCGGCGACATAGGAAGTTTTTGCCGGTCATACATAGTACGTCGCTTGGCATTGAGGGGTTAATGGAGATTTATTCATGAAACATTATGCTAAATAAATTTTATATGCCCAAAACATTTACTTTCTGAAACATTCTATTGTGTGAAATTTAGATTTCTATTGCGTGAAATTTAGATTTCTTACTTTTAGTGCATATAAATAGTTTTTGTTAAAATAAGTTATAAATTATATTTTGTTTTAGTTAAAGATTAAAAACTTAGCTTTTGCAGAGAATGTCCTCAAAGAACTTGTAGTATTCAACAATTTTAATTTCTTATCTGACTTCATTAACACAGTATCGGTGAATAATCAAATATTTGCTTATTTTTGTTATCACTATATTATTCGTCATTACCAATATATTGTTTAAACTTCAAAGTACCATAAAAAATCATGAATATATGGACAGACGGGACATGAATTTATAATCCCAGTTAATTTTAAGAGATTACTCAAAATTAGCAACATTGAATGACAAAAGATTTTCACATAAAAATGTCGAATTTTTGTGTTAAAAACTAATTAGTGGACCAAGTTATGTCTGTATTTGAAAATCAATGGCAGGAAAGTAAAATTTTATCTTTCAGGTGGTTGTACTTTCAAGTCTCGAACTTCTACGATGATTCTAAGTAATTTTAATACGCAAATGATCAACATGCTGCATTCCTCCCTGTATTAATCAAATGTATAAATAAATGCTCCTAGGATCGAACCTATGGCATCAATGTGGATGGTGAGTAGCTTAAAAATTATAAAAGGCGTTGCCAAGTAATTCCTTAAAATTAAATTGAAAAAGAATGAAAAGTTTTCCAGATACAAGGGCGTTTGTTATTCTCACAATTGATCATCCTGCCAATTTACGGTGGCAGGATGACTAGCTTATCTTTACATATTATAAAAACGTAATGGTTATCATGTGTAATGCTGTGGGAATGAGTGCAACATATTTTTCCTTTGCTTTTTAAATGACTTAGAATCATTGTACAAACAAAACTTGAAGCAAGAAATGCCTAAAAGAATGAAAATTTATTTTCCTACCATCAGTTTTCAAAAACACATTGAATTGATCCATAAATTCATTTTTACGCAGAAATAAAGTTTTTAGAAGGTAAAATTTTGTCATTAATAGCAACCATATTGCTTTGGATTTAGTTAATCGTATGTAGCCACATGTTTATAATACAGGCGACTCCTGAGATTCGACCATTTCGAGAACTTGACCGGTCGAATTGACCCAGCCGATCGATCGGTCGAATTAAAAACTAGTTTACTAGAAGTAATTTTCAACCCGCCCAACCACGAGAGGTTCAGTTTCAGTCTAAACATCGTTATTCTGCTCTAATTGTTTGAATTTGTGCTGATTCGACGGTTCGAGATTCGACCACGTTTTCAGGAACGCATCCCCGTCGAATCTCGGGAGTCGCCTGTACTCTTATTTTGGGCTTGAAGTTTTCCAAATTATAATATTTTAATTATTCTTCTAATAATAATTGATGTGATATTTTGAAAGATCAATAATGAAAATTCATTTAATAGTAATGGCATAAAAGTAGAGGGTTGGCGAGTGGGAGTGAGCAGGGGGCTTGCCCCCTTATTATATAATAAGATTGTGGGTTTTGATTCATATGATTCACATTGTAACGTAGATTGCATGCATGATGTTAGCTTCAAATTCTTAATATTATTCATATGAAAAGTTCAGATATTGTTATTACAGAAAAATTATGCCTAAAACGTTATTAGAAGTTGTATCCCAATGCAGAGCATACTCGGAGAAAAATAATTTCTTCTATAATTATGATGCTAAAAGTGTGACTTGAATGAGGATCAAGGCAACTCCTGTAGCTATAAAGTAAACCAAATGTGCATTTAGGCTTTAAAATAGCTTTCCTTGATAGTAATTTGCTGATATTTGGTTTTAAAGATAGATTAAATGTCCTTATCTCTTATCAGAATTTTTCCTGGAAATCAAGTATGATATCTGGATTTAGAATATGGGCAGATAATGTTGAAACATTTTATTTTTCTGCCACTAATAATGTTCTTATCTCTTATCAGAATTTTTCCTGAAAATCAAGTATGATATCTGCATTTAGAATACGGGCAGATAATGTTGAAACATTTTCTTTTTCTGCCACTAATTCATGAATGTATTTTGTTTCTTTAATATAAAATAAAGTGGTTCAGCTTTTAATTTCATGTATTTAAGAAATTTAAAGATTTTATTCATTTATATATTAATTTGTTATTTTTTCTTATTTTAACAGAATACAGATTAGAGGCAATTGAATTCCAAATATTTTATCCATAATAAAATCTTTTAGATATAATGTAACTCAAGCTTGTACCTTTTGAAATATTTTCAATGGATATGGAGATTAAACATCGAATATGTCTCTGCCATAAAAGCATTAAATTATTTTTGCAAGTAGTGGTGCACAAACTGCACCTAGCAGGCCACATTCAACCTGTGGAGTGGTTTAATTCTATTTGCCATAAGTTTAAACTTTAAAGGACTATAGCGTAAAATATAAATAGAAAATTATTAAAATAATTTTTTCTTTTCCTCTATTGTTGTAATAGATAAATACAATTGAAAACATGTAGTGCTGACTTTAACTTTTTCATAGACAAGGCAGCTGTCGTCATTGTTGTGGCATAAAGTCAGTACAGCTGTTTCACTCACAATTTGGTATTATAAATAATTACTCATGTTATATAAATTTCAACATTGATAGGAGCGCTTAAGAGTGCTAGAATTCAACAAAAATTTACTGTTCGCAAAAATGTTAAATAATTCTTCATCTGTACTTTCAATTGAGTGGCTCATAATTAGTGAAGAGAAGAGCTGCGTGAAAAGTTTGTGCATCACTTCCATAAACTATGGTCAGTAGTCATAACCAGGTTACGTAACTCTTTATCATATTCTTTGAAACATTCATATCCATGCTGCACCTGCCATTAGACATTGAAATCTAAATACAGTAGAACTTCATAAACCCGGCATTCTCACAAAGTCAGCACTTTTTATAAAGTTATATGTAAAAATCCTAATACTCTAGAAATTACTTAAAATGATGTACACTTATCTATTTTCATTGTTCTGTTTACCTCATTAGAACCACATGTTTAGATCTGTGGCTATAGCAATTGTTTTTCATTATTGTAATTAGTACTTTTGTTAAATTTTATTTTGACATGGCTTAAAAAAAGGAAACAACCCATAAGTGGTGTTATGAAACGTAAACAGAAAAAATCTCATGATTGAAAAAAGTGGAATTACTAAGAAAACATGAAAAAGGTACTTCAGTAAAGAGACTTTGCGAAGAATATGGCATTGGTAGTTCTACTGTGTATGACTTAAAGAAGAAAAAAACGGAAATATTGAAATTTTATGCAGAGAGTGATACACGTAAGCTAAGTGTAGCCGTAAAACACTACATGTCTCTGGTAAATATTGTTGATAAGGTATTGTTTGAGTGGTTTCGTCAGTGAAAAAGTGAAATGAATGACACAGTGCGGGTGGTGTCAGATGTCAGGTTACATTGTAACTTAAGTTCATCAACAAAGAATTCTTTGAGCATTTCAGACCCAGTGATGACAATTTAGCTATTTTGTCACTAGATTTAGAGACTTAATTTCGTCTAGCAAATTTTTTGCATTTAGCGACGTGGCAAAAAATTTGAAGATTTAATTTTACTGTGATTTAATGATTTAAACATGGTTAATAAGTAAGAGTGCTTTTCATTATTTATCTATTAGTTATTACATGTGTTATTTTGAAGTAGTTTTGCACTTATCTGGTGGTAGCAGCATTATAGCAACATTCCTTTGAGTATAGCACCTTTTTGAGAGCAGACCATTTTTCCTAATCTTTGGTGTTGTCACATAAAAAAAATTTCGGTTAATTTTGGCTTTTGCATTTACGGATAAAGGGTGCTCGACCTATATGAGTTACTTAGGTAGTTTTAAAAACAGTTTGCTTTGGAGAACTCAATGCCCCACAAAAATATCATTATAAACCATTCATTAGTAATATTTCAATAAAAATCAACAAATATTTGGTTGTCATGTAAACAAAGCAAAATCGATCACAGAAATTAAAAAATGATACGTTAAAATTTTTCCCCTATAAATATATTGGACTCTTTGGCGACATTGGGAGTTGTCATGGTCGCTTACAATTGGTATTGTCATAAAACTGATAAAAATCATGTATTTTTCTGATTCTAAACGAATTTTACGCTAATTTGGATTCTGTCTTCAATAAACAAACTGTTCTTTCCTTCATAGAACCATTTAAGTTGAAGTTTGTAAGTTATTTAAAATTCAATTGAAAAATAAGCTGCACCTATGTTGTTCAAATGGAGAAAATGAAAAAAAAATATTTTTTAAAATAGAAAGGTTAATCAAATTGGTGTAGTAACCTGACTACATCACTTAACTCTTTACTACAGTTAAAATGACACTTAAGTTTCTACGTGCTGTAGTTGCTGAGTTATAAAAAAAACATACATCATACATGCATGCATGCATACATACATGCATACATGCACGCATGCATGAAACGAAACGATTTATTTCGTATAAGTTTGAACTCGAGGCCACGGGTTAATGAAAATGAAAGTGAACCACGGTTTTTGCGGGTAGATGTTGACGCTGCGAGAGCACACACAAGACGACAAGAGAGAAAGTATCTAGATAGGCAAACCTATCGCTCTGACGCACTCGCGTCGCCGATGCTCGCGACACCAGTGGCGAAATGCAAAAACAAAACAACTACAACACAACTTCATCGGTACAATCCGCCATATCACCCCCTTGGCAGTACATAAGCCACATGAAAAATTTACATAGTACATACATAACAATAAAATATTGGTTTAAAAAAATATTATAACAAATAAAATACAATCACTTTAGAAACAGGAAAGAAATAAAAAACACAAACAGTAATATCAAACTCCACAACCCATGATATATTATACAAAAAAATAAATACTATCACTTTAGAAACAGGAAAGCAATAAAAAACACAAACAGTAATGTCAAACTCCACAACCCGTGACATATTATACAAAAAAAATAAATACTATCTTTACAATAATTAGCTATTTTGAAAATCCACTAAATGATCCAGGAAATGGACTCTGTCCAGAACGGGTTGTTCTATATTCCTGTTTGGGTGCAGCCGCAGTTCCTCTGTCTGTAAATCGCACAGGCGATGGTGGTGAAATGGCGTTGTCCAGCATATATGTTGGCTTAAGCCTGTCCACAGACACTCGGACATTGTTCCCGTTGATGCGGAGCAGGAACGACTTATCGCCGTGCTTCAGGACTGGGTAGGGCCCATCGTAGGGGGGCTGCAACGAAGCTCGTACAGCATCGTGGCGCACGAAGACATGGGAACAATTCGCCAAGTCCTTAAAAACAAAGGTCTATTGAAGAACATGACGAGATGCCAGGTGCGGATTCAGTTCCCGGAAGTGGTTCCGGAGCTGTGCAGCGAACTGTGAATTTCCTTCACCGATGTTGGTCGTTGGGCAAAGGAATTCTCCTGGGAGGCGGAGAGGTTGTCCATAAATCAACTCCGCGACCGTCGCTTCTAAATCCTCTCTCCAAGCGGCGCGGATCCCAAGGAGAACAGCTGGGAGGACCTCCGTCCAGCTATCGTTGAGGTGGCTCATGATGGCTGTCTTGAGCTGCCTGTCAAAACGCTGGACGAGGCCATTAGAGGCAGGATGGTATGCCGTCGTGCGTAAGTGCGAGGCACCCGTTATTTTAACCAACTCATGGAACAGCTGCACCTCAAACTGCTGTCCCTGGTCCATGGTTACTCGGAGGGGAGTGCCGAACCATGCTATCCATCCTGCAAAGAAAGTCCTCGCAACTGTGTCCGCAGTAATATCTTCGATAGGAATAGCCTCTGGCCAACGGGAAAATCGGTCTATGCATGTGAGACAGTAGCGGAAACCCTGAGAAATAGGCAGTGGGCCGATCAGATCCAAATGGATGTGGCTGAATCTGGATCTCGGGTGCCGGAAAGCTTCCGATTGGTGAAGACACATGGCGAGAAACTTGGGCTTGCTGGCAGGTGATGCAGGCGCGAGCCCATTCTCTCACATCTTTGCAGATTGATAGCCATACGAACCTCTTCGTCACCAATTTAACTGTAGCTCGGATTCCGGGATGCGCCAGCTGATGAAGTAAGTTGAATACTTGCTTCCTGAAAGGAGCCGTGACGAATGGGCGAATAGCTCTCGGAGAAACATTGCAATAAAGCTTGAATTGCATGCCAGGTACTTTCTTCTTCATCACCAGGGACGAATCGGAAGAAAGTACTTTTGCCAACTCTTCGTCAGCTTCTTGGGAGGTGGCGAGTGCATCCAAGTCCACGGATCCGGTGAGGGCGTTGACTCGCAAAAGGGCATTGGCCACGACGTTCTCCTTCCCCGAGATGTGCCAGATGTCCGTTGTATATTGAGCAATCAGGTCTAGGTAGCGGAACTGCCGTGGCGAGCACTTATCTGACTTCTGCTGGAATGCGAAGACTAGGGGTTTATGGTCTGTGAAGACCGCAAAGACCCTACCTTCCAATAAATGTCGGAAGTGCTGGATGGCTTTGTATATCATCAATAACTCCCTGTCATATGCGCTGTACTTAGACTCGGTGGCATTCAACTTCTTTCCGAAGAAGGCCAATGGTTGCCACCTCTCCTTCGTCAGCTGCTGGAGGGCTGCTCCCACTGAAAAGTCTGAGGCATCTGTAAAAAGACCTAAAACTGAATCATTAGTGGGGTGAGCTAAGAGAGCCGCACATGAAAGGCTATCTTAAGCAGTTGAAAGGTTTCACGCTGATATGGAGTTCACTGAATGATTTCGTTCGTCGCCTTCCCTCTTAGGATGTCATTAAGAGGTGCCTGTAAGTCCGCTGCTCTAGGGAGGAATCGACGATAAAAATTGATCATCTCCAAAAACTGCCTCAATTCTTTCACATTATTAGGTAATGGGAAGTCCTTTATAGCCTGAACCTTCTCCTCCAAGAACTTCGTTCTCATCGCTGACACTGTAACCCAAAAATTTAACTTTGGGCATACCAAAGACACATTTGCTAGGGTTTATTAACACACCATAATCCTGCAGACAAAAGAGAACCACCGACAGATGCTCATCGTGCTCTTCTTCGAAGGCAGAGGCTATTAAAACGTCATCCAGATAGGCGTATGCGAATGCCAAATGAAATCATGGCGTAAACCGAAGTTCAAGTTTAACGTGACATATCCGTAGGTCAAAATTGGGGACCCATTGGCGGTGAATAGTTCATTCTCGGTCTTTGCAAACCGACCTTTCAGTCGCCTCCGGGGATAAACACACTAATCGGCACCGGTGTCTATTAGGAATTCGACCTTCGTCGAAAAGTCCATGACGAAAAGATGGCTATGGGTTGGGCGGGGTCTGCCTGCCACCATTAACGGATGCCTTCGGCATTTTCTGACGCATAAATGCATAGAGACTTGCACTTAAAAGCCCGGTCGCCGAAACACTCATGGTACCAACACCAACCTCGCTCCGATGTTCCACCTCGCTCTCATGTTCCCTGCGGCCTGCTCCGTGACCTTGATCTCCAGCTCTGTCTTCCTTGTGCTGCCGACAATGCGGCGACCTGCTTGGTAAGGTCATCGATTCGCCGCATCATGCTGCTCATGTTGGCGTGGATCTCGGAGGTCGAGGCTACGCTGGTGATGTGCAGCGGCATGGTCTCATGCACTTTATCCACCACATGGGATTTCCATGCATCTATTAAACCGCAAACTTTATGTTAGAGATCAAACTCATAAGTTATTTATTGTATTACTGCATTATGAAAACTTAAACGAGAAATGACTGTTACATTATGGTACACTTGAATACCTGGAGTAGAGTGAGATTACTTGTTGGTAAAAATAGAATACTACAACAGCCCAGTGATTCAATGCTTAAATAAGCTGATGGACTTCATGTTTAATTTAAATTATAATAACACTTAATGTGCTTGAACTAATAAAAAATTGTAAATAACAAATATTTCATAAACGGGTGGATTTATGGATAGTGGGGCTCTGCGCGCAGCCTTTTTTGAAGCCTTATTTTTTTGATAATTTTGGATTTCAGGGGGCCCTCAGCAGCACGGGGCCCTACTTCTGCGTGCACTGCTCATACCTATACCTGTGCATAAATGAGATAGAGATTTAAATACCTTCGTAATTCTTAGGCTCTCAAAAGACTTATCTTTAAGCTTTGCTTAGCTTCCTTTTGAGCTATTACCTCGAAATCTCGCTCAAAATGATCACGATGCTATGCTGTGAGACAGTGATGGTCACATTCGATTTCGATGGAATGTCACCAATACCATTATGCTATAATACAGATAAAAGATCATGTATAATGAATCCACTGAAACATAAAAAACTCAGGAAAATCATTACTAAAAAGGACAGCTATAATTAGGGCCTTACTGAATGCATCATACAATTGTTTTGATATATATGTTGAAAATTGTGAGAGCTGTCCATCTTAAAATAAGGATAGAAATATATATCCAACTTTAAACAAACATATGAAGTAAAATGTCTTACAATTCAAGTGCAGTACACTTTCTGGGACTCCTGGCGTCTGTAGCAATGTTACCAATGCAAACAAAAATAGCATACAGTACTAATTTTTAAAAGTAAATTTGTCCTAAAAGGGCAATATGCATATCTAGGTTAAATAAAAGGGGGTTACCTGTTTGGGGCTCTATATGTATTTCGTGTGCAAGGATTAGGGAACAAACGTGATGTGATGGCATGCACACAAACCTTCCGCTTACACATACATTAACACTAGAGATTTTGAATTAAACAAACTGTTCGTGAGTCACCAGACCAGATCATGACTTCAAATTTCATTGTAGACGTATTTCGAATAATCTGTACCAAAAAGTACACAAAATCCTATGGTGTTGGCTGGGGACTAATCTTAGCTTCGAATTACCATACTTCGAATTATCCAGGATGGAAATAATGCAGTTTTACTGTATTGCCAATAATTTTAGTAATTAGCATGGAAATTTCATTTGTAGAATTTATGCTTAATTTAAGAATTTGTATTTCAGACCTTCCAACAACATCAGCCCTTTTACCCCCCTGGTATGCTTCAACCTTGGCCTGCAGCTGGACCAGCTGCATATTTTGACATAGGAGGTGTTTTTTCTGTGAATGGGCTTACACCACAGACATTCAATAAGCCTCAGGGATCACGCTATACTCCCAAGAACAGGTAAATAGGAAAAATACTGACTGAAATGGTGTTATTTATTATTTTGATGTTTGAATTATACATGCTTGAGTATTTTATGTAACAAGTTTAATTTTTAGCTTCATTAATTGAAATCAACTAATTTTTTCTAATTTGTTTGCCAGGAATAAGCGCAGCCAAGGTGGAAGTGACCGTGGTAGTGTATCATCATCAGATGGTTCATCTGCCTTTAGGCACCACCACCATCATCACCAGCAGCAGCAATTACAAGCCCAACAAAATGTGCTTGCACCTGCTGCTAGTTCTCTCTCTCATCATCAAGCTAGTCCAGTGACAACAGCTATGAACACAAAAGCCCCACCAACTCCTTCTACATCCACGGCTGTTCCAAAGCAACCTGTGGCTGTAGTGTCAACGCCTGCTGTTGTCAACTCCATTTCATCTTCTTCATCTTCTTCCTCATCATCATCCTCAACACCTCCTCATCACTCCCATATCCATCAGCATCATTCCAAATTGCAGGAAGGTGGAGGTGGGAGTTCATTGGCTGTCACATCAGAAGCCTCGCAAGGTTGTGTCGTTTGTACAGCCCCTAACTCTACCCCTAGTCTTCCCTCAGGAGAGGAAGAACGTGGGAATATTGCCGTTAGTAAGGATCCTCTTCCACAAAGGTAATGTTTATAACATTTTATCCTAAATTTATTAATCAAAATTTACTTTTGGATTGAAGGATTTGACTTTGACATATTCACTTGAATGGTTATTTTGTTCTCTTTTACAAGAATAGAGATATTTTAATTTGAAGTTTTGTCTGCCAAAACATGTTGAATTAATCCAATTTTTATTTTAAATTAAAATTCTGGTTGTTAAAATCTTTTTAGAGTAAATGGATTTTCGCTTGACAATTTTCTGATTTACATCTGTGAGTAATTCTTTAACATGATTAATTTAATTCTTTTAAATACTATTATTTACTTTCCTAATCATTTGTTTACTTCACCATTCTTAAACCTGAAGAATGAGTGGCATAAAATGATTTCAAAACAATTCAGTAACTTGAGGTGTTTTCATTAAAATTTCTTGATCCAAAGAACACAATTCCACTAATGTGGAAATGAAAGCCTAGGTTCTTTTGCACATATTAGAACTTGGCCATTATATTTACAAGTGGTCGAGTGTCGGAAATGTGCTAGAGTAAATGACAGTTTTTACTTTTCTATTTCTGAAGAGAAGTGAAAAATGCCAACATCTAAATATTCAACTGATTTGTAATTTTTTTACGATTGATCTCAGAAGTACAGTGAAAACTCTATAACAAAATTGCAGGGAGCAATTTTTGGCACATTGTTGTAAGGAGGTTCTTTGTATGGAGGTTTTTTCAGGTTCATCATATATGCATATTAGCATATTATTGTTGGTTATAACAGTCAGCCAAGCACTGAAGTGGGACTGGATGCGAATATCAATGGGAGCCCATGATATTAATATTTATAGTAATAACGAATGATTTATGGAGTCCCAGTTTAATATTATAACATTTAAGGGGTTTCTTTATTGGAAATCCATTTTCAAGTAATTTTTAGTAAAAGTTTTTGCAAAATTTACACTTGATACTTGAATAATTGAGAACTTCTGGGGCCCCATTATTTGGGGGCCTGGATGCCTTGCATCCACTGCATCCCCCCTTTGGCCGGCCGGCCCTGTGTTATAATTTATTTCAACATTATCATTTTAGTTAAAGAATTTTCCAAACAATTCACTTTATGATAAAAACAATATATTATTTTTCATTCCTGTAACACTGATCAATTTTCATAGTAAAAACAATCTATATGATGTGGCAATTTATGATTAGGGCATCTCGGGGCTACTGAGCTATATCATTATTATTGATCAAAACTTGGATTACATTATACTAAATTTACTTTTTGTGTATTCAAAATATTTAAATGGCAAATTTTGCTATTTTTAACACTATGTACATTAGAGACAATAGTATATCAATAAATAGCCAAGTAAAAGTAAATAAAAATATAGCACAAAAATATTAATAGAAAAATATTTTTGTCCTTTATTTATATAAAAATTATGTACAGTAAACTCCCAGTTATCCAGAATGCCCGGGGAATTGGGTTTTCCAGTATAAGTGAATATTCTAATTGCTTGAGAGTTTTATTGGATAGGCTTCAATAAAGCATTTGGATATCAAAATAAGGAACAGATGCAGGATCGTACATTCAACTTGGAATTGCTAACCTATAGACTAGGTACTCTACTCAATTGTTCTTAAATAATTCCTTGATATTCGAGGAAGTAATGAAACTCAAAGATACAAATATTCAACAT
Source organism: Uropetala carovei (assembly GCA_036926305.1). NCBI lineage: Eukaryota > Metazoa > Arthropoda > Insecta > Odonata > Petaluridae > Uropetala > Uropetala carovei. Next base: position 1,098,450 of record JAXCHB010000118.1, on the reverse strand, counting down.
TTTTAATTGCAATATTTTAATATTTAATAACTGCATTACATCCTGTGGAATTTCTCGTATGCCTATCGCTATTAACTTCTCTTTTGTTCTAATAACAACGCAAGGCAAGGGTTAACTTCGTCCAACCTTAGGGATTTTACGACAAAAAAATTGTTTTCTTATCCGAGAAAAGGAGAAAAATTATCCACACCCAACACGATGTATTAGCAGAAATTCTTGAGGCAAATTATACATATATTCCTTATTCCTTGTTTCAAAAAAGTCGCAAAATTTATCAGCAGCTTCTTGGTCAGCCGACTTTTTAATCACCCGAAATGTGTAGACGTCTGATCTTAAAATGTGTTAGCCATACATCTGAAAATGCAGGCGGTTCGCTAATCTTCATTTGTTTATAAAAATCTTTGGCCTTTTCAGTTAACATTGGTCCAGAAATAGGGACTCCCTCGGAAGGCTTTATAGAAAACCATTCATAAATACCAATATCCAATTGCTCAAGTTTCGGCTTATAAAGAGTGTGCCAGTATTCAACTCTTCTTGTTGTCTCAGAAGACATAACGAATTTCATTAACTGTGATTTCTGTCTCTTAGTGTTATAAATAGTGGAAGAACCGACATTGAACTCTTTCATTAAAACATTGCGGTTCTCATTTTTCTGTAAACATTTTATTATGTCAAGTTTCTGGGTTAAGGTTAGCACAGCCTGTTTTCATTTTATTACCTTTAGCGCATATTAGAGTTTTAGGAGGCATTTAAAAAGGGTGTGCAAAATATTTTATTTAACACAAACACAGAGTTCAAGAAACATCCCCAATTATGTATTGTGACTGCTGAAAATGCAAATTTTAGTGGTAACATTCCGAATTAGGTATAAACAAAAAATTGCTGAAAACATCAATTTTATCGGTAACATTTCGAACTACTTGTAATAAAAAATGGAGAGGAAGGAGATGCCAGTTGCTTGAGAATTCCGGTTGCATGAGTGCCGAATAACAGGGAGATTCCTGTATTCAATTTGGTCTTCAACATTTATCACAAAGAACTACTAACGATAAATTATCTATAGAAAATTTATTTATAAAAACGAATTTATACTTTATTACGTTTTTAATAAATTTTCATATTTAATTATACATACAGGCAGACCTCGTCTTTCGTGGGGATTACGTGATGAAAGAGAATTAATTAAGGCAATGGGAAATACGGGGTTTGCTGTCCATTCCAGCAAGAATGTCCTCTGTATTGGTGACCGCAGAAAAATAGAGAATGAGACAGAAAAATTAATTTCAATGAAAGAGAGCCTTAAGATAAGAAAAAGTATCAGAAAATAAAATCTTATTTAAGTTCCGTCCGTATGTGTGATGTGTGCGACGCACATGGGCTGCCAAACAATGGGGGTGGCCGATTTATTGTCAGTCACGTACATTATTTTTAACAGTAATGTGGATTGTATTATAATATACCATATATTCTTACATATGAGGTGTGACAATAATAACGAGACTGGTCATGTATTTTACTTTGAACCTCCCCCTTGTTGTATACTGAAGATCATGTCGATCGTTTCACTCAGTATTTGTACAGATGTGCTTGAGTAGAGTGATTTTGTGTTGTGCCGGAAAAATGTTAGATGTCAAAATCGAACAACACGTTAACATTAAATTTCTTGTGAAATTACAAAAGACTGCTATGGAAACATTTAAATTGTTAAGTGCGGCATACGGCAGTGGCTGTCTGTCTCGAGCATGTGTCTTCGAGTGGCATAAATGATTTTCTGAGGGAAAAGAAGAGGTGGAAGATGACGAGTGGCCTGGCCGGCTTTCACTGACAGTCACTGACAAGAATGTTGAAATGGTGAACGGCATTGTTCGAAAAGATCGTCGTTTGGGCATTAGAGCAATAGCAGAGCAGTTAAACATCGACAGAGAAAGTGTACAACGAATTTTGACCCAACAGTTGAACACGAAGAAAGTCTTTGCTAAGATGGTGCCAAAAATTTTGAATGAAGATCAGAAACTGGTTAGAGAACAAGTTTGGGTTGACATTTTAGAAAGAATCGCAGAAAATCCTAACTTTTTGCATAATATGGTCATCTGTGATGAAACATGGCTGTTTCAATACGATCCTGAGACAAAAAGACAATCCATGCACTGGAAAACCTCGTTCTCCAAGATCAAAAGAAGCAAGAATGTCAAAATCAAAATTCAAAACCATGCTCATTCTTTTCTTCGACGTGAAGGGAGTTATAATGATTGAATACGTTCCACCAGGTAAAACTGTGAATCAACGCTACCACATTGAAGTTCTAAAAAAATTAAGGGAAAGAATTTGGAAGAGGCGGCCTGAAATGTGGAAAAACAGTTGGATCCTTCACCATGACAATGCATCGGCTCACAACGTTGTTGGTGAGGCAGTTTTTAGCCGAGAACGGATCACCTTACTAGAACATCTGCCATAATCGCCAGATCTTGCTCTTGCCGAAATTAATAAGTCACATGAAGGGGACCCATTTTACGACAATTGAGGATGTGCAAACAAAAACGGCAGAGCTGCTAAAAGGAGTTTCGGAAAATGAACTCCAGGGATGTTTCAATGGCAGTGACACATGCAACACTGCATAGACGTGGAAGGGGACTACTTTGAAGGAGATAATCATTAGGTTGTATAATTTTTACAATCAAGTACATTTTTTGTATGTCTCGTTATTTTTGTGTCAGGCCTCATATTTATTGACTATGGAAATTTATCATACCATAAGGCGTTTTTTTTTTAATTTTTGTAAAGAACACCTAAAAATGGTGGCAAATGAGAGACTTGTGAACAGGCAGCCAATGAGAGCCTTGTACAGAACGGCGCCCCTGGTTGCGTAGTAGAATTGAGAAAAATGAAATGTGGGTGCCTATCTTGCAGGAGCTAATTTCCAAATATGGCAGACCTCGTCTTTCTCAGGGTGTTATATTCCTGAAAAATTCTGCAACTCCACCAATAATAAATTATGCATAAAATGCAAAGCTTTTTTTTTAATTACGTCAAACCTGAGCAAATACCCCAATGATCCTGAAGGATCAAGAGTTGAGAGTTGAGTTTTTATCCTCTGGACTTCCCTGTATTAAAAAAAGAATGAAAGCTCCTGAACAGTGATACCAGCTTATATTTTGCAACTTTTCACGTGGGCATAAAAGAGTGGGAGGATTGCATCTGAAAAATATTTTAAAGTATATACAGGGTGTTTGGAAAGTCTTTATACACCTATGACCTATACAAAAGCATCATTTAAAACATTAGCGCTATCTGTTGGAGCGGTAGTGGACTTGGACATGAGTGGTGGGAGGTGTGGGGTAGACCAAGGTCAACCAGTTGTGCTTTAGCTATTTGGTAGCACAGATACATTTGAAGTTAATTTGTGCCGATTATTGCTGTTAAACATGGTTTTGTCAAATGAGGAGCGTATCTTTTTGAGTATGTTTTTCGTGAGTGTGGCGAGTATACTGAAAGTGTCCAAGAACAATTTTCTAATAAGTTTCCAAATATGCCAATACCAAATCGCCATTCAATACGGGCGTTAATCGAGAAATTTCGAGAGACAGGATCAGTGCATGACGTGCGCCATAGTGAGAGGCCACCGAAACTGAGGAGAAACTCTTGAACATTTCTGATACCTTGTTGCAAAGTCCTTCAAAATCAATGCGGAAGTTGGCACGACAGCAAAATATTGATCTTGCAACTGCACGTTTAGCGGTAAGGAAGAAACTCCAATTTTTCCCATACAAACTCACAGCAGTGTACGAATTAAAACCATCAGATCACTAAAAGCGAGTACATTACTTACTGCACGTGGTTTCAAGGGTACATCACTGAGGATATTCTTGTTTGTGCATTCTTTAGCGATGAGGCTTGGTTTCATTTATCAGGCTATGTTAATGCTCAAAACAGTCGATTATGGACATCAGAGAATCCACACAGTCTACATGAAATTCAGCAAAAGATCGGTGTCTGGGTCGCAATCTCCAGAAAAAGAATCATTGGCCCGATCTTTAATGACACAATAAATGCCGCTCGTTACAGCTTGGACATTATTTACCCATTCATCGGCGAACTGAATGAAGACGAAATTTACAACGGGTGGTTTCAGCAAGATGGCGCCACCGCCCATACTGCTAGACAATCAATGACACTCCTGAGTGAAGTTTTTGGAGATCGAATAATCTCAAAAAATCTATGGCCCCCTCGTTCAACAGACTTGAACCTACCTGATTTATACCTTTGGGGAGCAGCAAAAAACAAAGTTTATGAAGAAAACCCACATACGCTTCAGGAACTAAAAGCCGCTGTAAATGCTTACATCAAAGGCATAACAACAGAGGTGCTGAAGAAGGTGTTTAACAATAAAATTAAACGTGTTCAGGCTTGTTTAGATGCTCGTGGAGGTCACTTCCAACATTTGTTTGTAAGAACTAATGATATGTAGAATCAAAACTATCTGTTAGAAACAATTTGTGATAATGACATAATAAATTACTTTTCTTTGGAATAGGTGTTTTTCTTTGGTATAGGTGTATAGAGACTTTCCGAACACCCTGTATATCTATTTTTTTAATTACGCATACATATCACATTAATGCACTTAGGTAAATATTTTTACATGTTAGAATAACACCACAATATTTTTTCAAGCCTGACTATGGGAGAAAATGTGAGGAAAAGGCGATTTATTCCACATATAAAAAATTTTGCGTAGCCTTTTCCATGATTTTTTTCGCGAAAGAGTGAAACATGAGGCCGCGAAAGACAAAACTGGTCGCAAATGCAGAACTGGAAAAGATCGAAATACACAAAAGATAAAGCCGCAAAAGACAAGGTCTACCTGCGATCTCACTGCACACATTTTTGAAGATGACGTAATTTCTTCTCTTGACTATCCATCCAACCATTGGAGGCCTTGAAAATAATTATTCCCAATTTCAAGGATATAATTGTTGCCTTTTCCTTTAAAATAGTTTCACTAATTGGAATATTTTCCCTTGAAAATGTGATGTTTCTGAGTTCAGCATTCTCTGATGATTCTTTTGTAATTGATAACATGACGACTAAGTTAGTGATTTATACCAATTTAAGAGAAAGTACAGGACATGGTAGAAGAGAATCATGATCTATTTTAGGACACTGACTGTAATAATAGTGAAACCAGAAAATTGTTTATTTTTATTTTGAAAAGAATTTTCATCATAATGCAACATTAATAATAATTACATTTTACCAGATGAAATGTAATCTAAATGAACACATAGTACATTTGAGATGTATTATTTGTTTGTCTGCATAATTGTACGCTTGAAAAAAGTGACTACCATTTGTTTCGATGTGCAATATTTATCATAACTTTGGTCACTTTTTTGTGAAAAAAGTTGCATATTATACAGAAAATTACCATGATTTTCCATATATAATACAGTAAAATCTCTTTGTAACGAAATTGAAGGGACTCAATTTTTGGCACTTTGTTGTAAGGAGGTTCTCTGTATGGAGGTTTTTTCAGAATCATATATGAATCTTCACGTATTATTGTTGGTTATAATTTATTTCAACACTAACATTTTAGTTAAAGAATGTTTCCAAAAAATTCACTATAAAAACTATATTATTTTTTCATTCCTGTAACATTGATCAATTATCATAGTAAAAACAATATGATGTGGCAATTTCTGATGTAGAGCTACTGAGCTTTATCATTATTATTTGTCAAGACTTGGATTACTTTATACTAAATTTACTTTTTCAGTATTCAAAGTATTTAAATGGCCAATTTTGCTATTTTTAACACTGTGTACATTAGAGACGATAGTATATCAACAAACAGAAAAATAAAAGTAAATGAAAATGTAGCACAAAAAATATTAATGAAAAAATATTTTTGTCTTTTATTTAAATAAAAGTTACCTATTCAGTTGGTTTTCAACGTTTACCACAAAGAGCTACTAATGAGAGCCTATCTAGAGAAAAATTTATTCATGAAAAAGAATTTATATTTTATTACGTGTTTATAATAAATTTTCATACTTAATTATACGTACCGGCCGATCTCTTCTTTCGCGTGGGTTACATTCCTGAAAGCACCACGAAAGACGAAATCGCAAAAGAGAAATAATTAAGGCAATGGGAAATACAGGGTTTAGCTCCCATCCCAGCAAGAACGGATCATTTGTCCTCTATGTTGGTGACCGCAAAGAAATACAGAAAGAGACGGAAAAATGAACTTCAATGAAAGAGACTTAAACAAGATAAAAGAAGATGAAAAAAGTATAAGAAAATAAAATCTTATTTAAGTTCCGTAGTAGAATCAAGAAAATTGAACGGAGGTTGCCTGCCGTAAAGACCCGCGTATAGGACGCACTTTTTTCCCCAAATTTTCGAAGCTAAAATGTAGGATGCGTCCTATACACGGGTACATAATATTTCATGTTTTTCTCTCTACGAATGTTCGATGAAAAATGAAAAATAAACAGGTGAAAACTAATATTTATTAAACATCAAAGTGTTTTAATTAAAATAAAACTTTTTAATATGAAAAAAGATTGCACTTTTACAAATAAGTGATGTAAGTACAAGATATTTTGGCTTTATTAGCCACTTATACTCAGATATGGATTTTAAATAATTTTCGTTTTTTCTGTACGAAGTCTTCAGTTAAAATGAAATACAAATGTAAAATGAAATTGCTAAAATTTAAATATTGAATGTCTGTCCATTGAAAGAAAATCTTCAATCAAGAAAATAAATCAAACTTTTCAAACAATTTCCCTAAAATCCTATAAACTCGCCATCATCTGAGTCATCGGTAATCTGGAACTCGTTGTAGACTTCATTTGTTTTTGAAGCCTCAGATTCGTCTGCTTCTAATTCTGCGGTCGTCATGCCGTTGTTTTTATCATCTTCCCATAATACGTCATCACTTCCATTATAAAATTATAGTAAATATTAAGGGATGAAACTTTGGAGAAATCTTTATCAGTAATTGAAATAAATAACTTCTTTAAACTCATGATATTTTATTTTTACTGCAAGTTTCACAGATGATCGAAAAAATTTTTACCGAGTTTTTTTATTTCAATTGGATAGGAGTCACGAAAATCTACTACATTATATCTTCTACATTGCTTTCCAAAGTGTTTTACAATATCCCGTAATATGTAGTTTCGATATAGGTAAATCTAGTATTACAAATACTTCGGTAAATTCACTTTTCAGATCATACTCAGCAGAAAGCATACTTATTCGAAGGAACTCATTTAATAGAATGGATATGAATCTTTTATTGCGACTTATTGTTTATTCCTAGAATTTTAAGATAAAACTTTCTTGCGTCCTATAGGTACACGGGAACAAACAAAATTCTCAGAATTTGACGCGGAAAACCACCCTGCGTCCTATACACGGGAACACAGAAAATTCTCAAAATTTGACGTCGATAACCTCCCTGCGTCCTATACACGGGTGTGTCCTATACCCGGGTCTTTATGGTAACTTGCAGGAACTAATTTCCAAATATGGCAGACCTCTTCTTTTTTGGGGTGATACATTCCTGAAAACCAATAATAAATGATGTGTAAAACACAAAGCTAAATCGTTTGAACTATGCCAAACCTGAGCAAATACCCCAGTGATCCTGAATAGGAAGGGTCAAGAGTTCAGGGTTGATTTTTTCCCCTCAAGACTTCACTGCCTTCAAAAACATAAGATAGAATAAGAAATAGAACTTTAGCCATCGAATAAAGCAAAAAAGAAGAAAATTGGTCCATATTTACATATTTTAATGAATGAAGGAAAAAACCTTGCACTCTGAAAAATCAAAAATCCTGTGTAAACTTATGGGAAAATATAATTGTCTGGATTCAAACCTGGGACACTTTAGCAAATGAAAATATTTTTCCTGGGACCTAATAGCAGGTAGAAACAAAATGTCGTTTACCGCATATCTTTACGACGAACGGTTCTCGAGAAATACGCCGATATAATTACGCGAGGCTTCATACGGACGGACGCTCGCACGCAGCTTCACTACGTGCGTAATGCACTTACGTAAATATTTTTACAAATTAGAATAATGCAACAATATTGTTTCATGCCTGACTATGAGATAAAATTTGAGGAAATGCGATTCATTCCACACATTAAAAATTTCGCGTAGCCTTTTCCGTGATTTTTCTCCGCGAAAGAGCGAAACGTAATACCGCGAAAGACAAAAATGGTTGCAAATGCGGAACCGCAAAAGATTGAAATACGCGATAGATAAAGCCTTATCACTTGAAATGCGTGAAATTATAACAATTACCTACTATGTTTCGAGTCATTCAGGCGTGGTTGTAATAACAGCGTTAACACCCGCATAGATACATTGATTTTTGCTTTACAACCGCATATAATATTCTTTTTTTTAATTTCGCTATATGGAGATTTGTTTTTAGTGGAACGGATACGATTTTTATTTCGTAATTGGGAGGTTTCGTAATTATCGGAGGTTCGTAATATAGAGGTTTTCTATGTAGTTCTATTAGTGAATTTTTCGGGACCGTCTATAATTTTCGTTATACAGAGTTTTTCGTTCTAAGGGAGTTCGTAAGGTAGAGATTTTACTGTACTGATTTTTTTCGTGAAAAGTAGCTGAAACGTAAGGGTGCGTATATACTTGCATGCAACTTTTTCCAGTCGTTAACTGATTGATATTTTTGGATGCATTTTAAATTATAAACCATACTTGTCATTGCATTACTATAGCATTGCTTTCAAATATTTTTAAACAAAAATAATTGTTTAATTACTTCTAGCCGTCGTCATCATTAAAGCCTCTGAATTTATACCACTGTCATCAAATAGCTGGCAACCTTGTGTTCTCTCTCTGTCTGCGTAAATGGTGTCGCTGCGGACGTTGTCTTCATCCTTGCTATCCACCTTGGCAAAATCCTTGCTATATTATGTTGTCTTCAGAACTATCCATGACATTTGGAGACAGTAATTTTACAAGTCACACTTTTATCGTAAACTCTCGCAGATATCTCACTTGTTCGCAAGCAAGAATTGTCTCAATACTGCTAATAACCAAGTGAAAAATTAGAAATCTTTTTACAAAAAATGAGGTGTGTAATATAAATGGTGATAAGACAATTTTCACATTTCTCTCTTGAAAGTAAGGGTGCGTATTATAATCTGAAAATTACGGTATGATAAATTGACTTATAGAACATAACACATTGCAAATGATGTCTAGGAAAAAGTGTTTGTAGCATCAGGAATGTGAACTACTGCTTCATGTCAAGCGTGAATGATGATTAACGATTGCAATAGTAACTGCTGAGCATTGGTGAATCTAGACTATTTCTTTAGAGCAGGTGATATACCGTATTTATCTGAATATAAGATGACCCCCATTTTTAAACTCTGTATTTAAGAAAATATATTTAAACCAGTAATTTTCACAAATTTACTATCTGATTATATTCAATTATTACAATATTTGCATTCAAGTCATAATTACAATTATTAAAATTGCCGGCGTGACGAGATTATTTCTCGGCACATACCTTGGCCACTAAGCGACTGCGCACAGAGATAGTTTTCCTGCTGTGGGACCTGGCTCCCTGCAGCGCAGGAGGGAACCAGTGACGCCAAGTCATCCACACATGCGCGTTTCCCTCTCCTGTTTCGGTTATCGTTGGTATTTGTTGTTAAACCCAGCATCATTATTCAAGCACCCACAGTAGGATAGAAAGACATTTGCTGGTGCCGAGATGAATTTTTGCTTTCATCAAGGACTGTTCTAGTTAGCTTTCGCTACATTGTAGTGCATGAAGTATAAGGTTTATAAACCCCAGCTTACCATTGCAATAGGATAAAATTTCATCTGCAGGCATCAAAACGAATGTTATCCACTTTTACAACATACGATCGATTTATGCAAAGTTATGCCAATCTATGCGAATATAAGACAACTCAAGATTTTTCAGGTCCTAAAATTGGAAAAAAGCTTCATTTTATATTCAGGTAAATATGGTAATGGTCACATCTGTTTGCACAGCAAGTGAAAACCCATTCACATAAACTCCCTTATAATTTGGTGTGGCACCAGGAAAAAATCATATGTTCTTTGATTTACCGCTTGCCAAGTGGTATTAAATCAATGTCAAAATTCACTAAGTGAATGAAAATTTATTACACTAAATCCAGATAAAACACTAAATTGAAGGACTGTAAGTCGAGGAAAATGGTACATTGTTTATCTGGGATGTTTGCTTGGACTCTGGAAAATAAACACTAAATACTATTAACAGATGGGGGTACACTAAAATGGGGTTTGACTGTACAGGCGACTCCCGAGTCTCGTTGGGGATGCGTTCCTGAAAACGTGTTCAAATCTCGAATATTTGAATGTCGAACGCTGTTTTTCCATATACTTGCATGTTATAATCGGGGGATACATTCCCGCATCTCGGGAAAAAGTCTCCCCTCACATTCTATAAAGATAAAATAACATTACTAATATGTTAATACAACAATATTAAATTATGAATAAATTATATAATAAATATTTTAATGTATAACTTATTTTTTGCACTAAAAAGGAAAAATAAATTTGTGTTTTGAACTTCAAAGGTAGATGTATGCAATATGCTTTACAGACAGCCCGGTCCGGATCGCGCGAGTCGTTTGTAACAAACGACTTGAGCGAGCTGGATAACATACTGCATACATCTATATATACATACAACTATTTATCACAGCGAAATTAATATAAAAGTTATTTAAAAAACACAAAATAACTTAAGAATAAAGAAACAAAATTAAGAATATTTCATCATGGTCTCACTAATAGGAATGTGTTTCTGATACTGATCATCTACCCAAAGTTTTTCCATTTTAGGTATCACAACACCGCGCCTAGGACTGTTTATTGTTGTTATCAAATTAGGTGAATTTATCACATCTTCTAGAATTTTCTCCTTCTGTTTCACATAAGTGCTAATAGTTGAAGGACATTCTCAACGATCGTGCGATTTCAGCTTGGCTTTCACCTTTCTCAACACACTTTAAAATTGCTAATTTCAATTCATAACTATGAATCTTATGCTCTCTTTTATTTGATTCCCTTACATCATCACTATTACATTTCCTTTTAGATGCCATATCAAGTGATAAATTTATAAATAATTCAATAAAATAAATAAATTTAAATAAAAGATTAACAGAAAAAAGAGTGAAATCAGCACAAATTCAAACAATTCGAGCAGATATAACTACGTCTACACCAAAACTAAACCTCGTGTGGTTGGTCAGAACCAATTACTACGCGAAGTTGATTCCACATATATTATCGATCGACGGGATCGAAATCTCGAATTAATCGAGACTCGGTAGTCGCCTGTACTAGTATTGTAGTAATGAGATCAATGCAGCCTTTTCACTGTGGAAATGGATAACGGAGAGCAAGGTTACAATTTTGGGAGCATCTCTTTAGATATCGTCAACTATTCAAGTAGTGTTATATTACATATTTGTGAATATGACTACTAAATAATGTAATTAGACTTTTGTTAAATTTCCAAAACTATACAGATTTACATTATATGTACATCTAATAAAAAAAATATTGAATTTTTCTAAATTATTGAATCTAAAAACCACCTTCATGAAGACCAAGTAAAAGTAAAGTAAAGGTCGTTCTTTTTGACGTCTGTGTGGGTAATGCCCGAGTTCGTGTCTCCATTTTATTTAATTTTAAAATGTATATTTTCATCCACTCAAAATGCCCGAACATGAAATCCTTGGAGGAAAATGTTTTGTGTGACAGCCGTAACGAGAGAGCGAGAGAGAAAAGGAGAAAGAGGGAGAAAGAAAGAACCCTTTACGCCTTCCTCAAGCAGCAGCGTTGTCAATTCGTGTGACTGACCGATCTGAGCTTGTAGTTCACTAAAATGCCTGTAAAACGGTCATAAGTTGGTGCAGTTTTTTTTGTCCAGTGCTGTACAATACAAGATATTTCAAATAAAGTAAAAATAGTAACATTATTAAGCATCACACAATCCAAGAAATTCTTTATCACTGTCCCATTCATCGACGATGTTATTGGAATTATCTTTCGTGGAAGATAGCATTACGTTCTCCACGGCATAATTCCACATTGTAATTTCCTCGTGGTTACATTTACATTGGTGACTAATGCACAAATAATGGAGTTGGCTATATCAAATAATGGTGCCAGTCGACCTCCACTGATGGGTCCGAAGTGCAGTTGAACTGCAATTATGTATTGTTTCGACTGATATTTAAAACTGTCACCTCCACACTGGGAAACTGCTAATCTATGTAACAGGTCTTTTTCTTAAATGACAGTTTTTTATTACTGACTTTAGTGAAGTGCTGTCTTATTGTTTGTACGAACTAAAGTACATATATTTTCATTAATTTTTCTTATCTCAATGATATTAACAATATAACGAATAATTTTGCCGTTGAATGATAAGGATGTGACAGAAATCAAATTCTAGAAACATATGCGGCTATGCGCAGGTACTAGTGATGCACCGAAGTTCGGCTTCGGCCTTGGTAATCGGCCAAAATCTGCTATTTGGCTTTGGCCTTTGGATGGCCGAATAGCCGAATACTACATATTTTTTTTAATAAAACGAAAAATGATAATGACATAATAGAAGAAAGCTGAAAACACTAAATAAAAGCATAATACATTGAGTTGTTGCCAGTACAATTCACGTATCTCGGATTCAGCCTGACAATTATGTGCTACTGGTTTTTATGGCCTACAATGTATAATATATTAGTGTTCCAATATGTGGACAATTCGTTTATTTAGAATACTCCTCATTAGTTGGAATTTTTGATGTTTTACAGTACTGTGTAAGTAGCAGACAACCTCTAACATCTGGTTCACGTTTTTGCATGACGTAATATGATGTATAAACAGTAGCGCCATCGTGCCAAAACCAAAATGACACAGTGTTGACTGAGTTTTTGTTTCATTTTTGAATTTCATAAGTGCAGACATTTTTATATAACAGAATATATAATAAACTTAACATGGCTGCGATTCTTTGTATATATCTTCATATTAACGAAGAATTTAAATAGATTTCTATAGCAAACATTAGTGTTCATTAGTTGGTACTTTAGGTTGGTAGTGTTTTAAAAACGATTTCGGAAATTCCCCGGGAGGAATATTCTTGCGATTGTAACCTACTTTCACAGTCAACATTGGGGATGTGTGCAGATTTTTCGTAAACCCAGAACTTATTAGTAGTATCATTTTTAAAATTAATAGGCAAGTCTCCGTCCCACGTACAAGTGATGCGGGCGGTGCGAGTGACTAAGCAGATAAACAATACAATGTAATGTTATGGCGGTGTTCCAAGTTCTGGCGTCAATGTGTGTACTCGTTTTAGCGGTGAGCGAGTGTCTTCGAAGCGATCAACACCTTGTTTTTGAAGCAAGTGACCAGAACCGCCGTTATGGCAAATAGTTTGTATTTCAGCATTTTCTTTGTAGTTTTATCGCCGTTTTAAGTTGTGTTCTTACACTGTTATGGAAATGAACAAAAATTTAATTTCCAAGATCCAAAAGAGTTCCATCTCATAGAATTTAAAAGATAAAAATTATTTTAATCATTTTTGACCGATTACCAAGGCCGAAGCCGATATTTGGTGCATCACTATTTTATGCTAATGGCCGAATACTGATTTTAATATTCGGCCATTCGGTATTCGGCCAAAATGTGTATTCGGTGCATCTCTAGCAGGTACATAAAAAAATCCCAGAATATGGTGCCAAAAAACCTCCCTGCATGTTATATGCAGGTGCATTTTGTGTGGTTATATACAGTATTTATTATAAGAAAATTTAAATCATTTTCTACTGTGATATTTGTTTAATACAATTGGCATGTATTGAGGATTTGAAATTCTTTATGAAAATGTTTGTTGGATGCTTGACAATAATGAGTTAACTAGGTGATATTCTCTTCTGTTTATGCATTAAGGTGTTTCTTTCTGTTAAGATTATATTTATTATTTGTAATTCTTAAATTGGTGTTTCGTATCCAATTTGAACCTATGCAAAGTTGACAACTTTGATTTGATCTAAATATATGAATGAGATGCCATAACATACATGCTGCATATAAAGTGAAAATTTGTTTTTCTAAATTGTTGAATTTTAATTTATAGATGTTTATTTTTTAATTATCATAAACTTATCTCATCACAGAAATAATGCCTTTTTCAAAACCTTAATTGCATGCTAATCTGGTTTTAAGGAGTAGGAGGAGAAGAAAAGAGGAGGAATCTGGTGGAGGCAATTCATCCCTGGCTGGGTCTAGTGTTGGAAAGCCTCCTTCAAGCCCTCAGCCTACTTCTGGAACAAGGGAAGCAACATCTCTGCCTTCAGGAGTTTCTTCCAGTTCCTCTGTGACACCTCCTTCAGGTGCCCGGTTGCCTGTTATTCCTGGTGCTCAATTTGACCTAGAAGCCACTGCCTTTCCACCATTGCCAGGTTCTGATGGTGGCAATGTGACCAGTGCTGCAGGTGGTAATCAACCCAATGTTAATGGTCATGTTGAGCCTGCAGCTGAATCGGGGCCACCATGGGAAAATAGGTAATAGCAATTAACTTCCTTCTTAGTCATTATCTTGCATTTCTCATTAATAGCCTTCTGAGTTAAGGCTCCGTATGAATTGTAATGGCTTTGTCCACATAGGCTGGTGTTGATGAGCCTGAAAATAATCCTTATGTAAAGAAGTTGGCTATATCACTGGTTTGAAGTATAGGTTATAAGTACCATATTAGCCCGAATATAACGTGCCCCCTAAGGTTTTGAAAGTTTTTCAAGAAAATACTGGGGGGAAAAACAAAAGAAAACCTTGAAATTTTTGTGTCACCTTAAAGTAATTAATAAACAATATTATTATGCGCTGTATTTAGGGTAATCCTGCACTTATAATTAGGCTTTCACCAGCATTTCACCTCTTTTCTGAAGTCGAAAACATATAACACATAATAATAATAACCGCAAAAGTTTTAGACGAACCTTTCTTCTCAACATGATCAGCAGCACTCCTACCTTGATTGTCATCCACAATAAAAAGTCAGATAAGAAAAAACTCGCAAAAGTAGGCAGAAAGAATACACTGATTAACTGATAGCTATAGTTCAATGACTACTGAGGGTCTGGTGACTGGAGAATAGGTAGGTGCAAGTTTGTTTGTTTTCCCTCATCCACTTCAAGTTATTCAGAGTGGTGAAATTTTGATGCAAATGAAAGATTTCATCGTTCAAAAGAAAGACAGAAATCTTTATCTCAAGTGTTTGGACTTGTTTGGTCCTAACCTTAATTATGAGAAACCTTCCCATCCACGTAGGGAAGTTCCTGCCACCTCTGCTGGATTGACCCAAAGTCTTCGGATTTAGCCTGCTCTGAATAGCATTAAGTAAACTTATAGGTTGAAATTAATGTTGAAAACTATCAAAATTAATTAATTTTAGTGACATTTCACAGTGAGATACATTGCATTTAATTAATTATTAAAACTATATAAATTAATTTTATATAATTTTTTATATAGCTAGGGACCCAAAAATTGTAGTGCCCCTGTGTACCTCTTATACAAATGGGCAGAGATTAAAGTGCCTTCACTATTTTTAAAAATCATTAGTCCTCGAATACAACGTGAGTGCTATATTTAATAATGTCGTTTCAGAAAAAACGTCACGTTAGGCCTCTAATATAATGTGCTAGAATGTGAACGAAATAGGACAATTTTCACCATGTAACTTTTATAATGAATATGAATGACTACTGTACAACTCAAAACTTTATAAGCTTTATGAAATGTCTTTAAAAAATATAAGAAACAAAATTTATTTCAAATTTTTAGTCAAGACATGAAAAAGTTGACCTGTGAGAAACTTTTTTCCTATTCCAGCGAATAAAATGTTAATAAAAACTGAAATATTATTTTGAAAAAGACTGCATATCAATGCCATGTATAGTTTTCACAATACTAAAAGATATATGAAAGCACGGGTGTGCATTAACTGGTTGGCGATCAGGGTGATTTACATATTTCGTATTTCTCTTCTCTTCTGTAAAGTGTGCTTAATATAAGATAATGTAAAAGACATTGTTTATAATGTTATGTTCTGCTAAAATCCTCAAAAATTTTTATACAAATCCAATAAAAATGAAAATATTTATGAATTTTCAATTTTCAGGAATTGAAATGGTGAATTTTTGCAAATTTTTAAAAACCTCCTCTGCACTTGAGGGGTTAAATAAGCTGATGGGCTTAGTGGGTTTAATTTAAAATATAATCAGAATTTAAAATATAATAGGAACACAATATGCTTTAACTAATAAAAACTTGTAAATAACAAATATTGCATAAAAGAGATAGAGATTTAAATACCTTTGTAATTCTTAGGCTCTCAAAAGACCGATCTTTAAGATTTGATTAGCTTCCTTTTGATCTATTACCTCAAACTCGCTCAAAATGATCACAGTGATGCTATGCTGTGAGACAGATATCCGATTTCAAGGTGGTCACAACTGTAATGAGAATGGTTGTCATGTGACAGCCAGCAGTAGGAATATTACATTGTGCTCTTCTTGTATTTTTGGTTCATCACTTACTCTCGAGAAATACAAAAGCATGGTCTTTTTAGAGATGACATTCTGTGTAACTTCGTACAACGGGTTTTAAAGATTTGTTAATAGAAATCAATATTCTACTATCTTTTCTGGAGCATGTCACTTTCTCACGAGAAAAACTTTGACCTGGATTGGATTGAGATAATAGGTGTTTTTGCAACTTCTGTTCATTTCAGCTTGGTTCTCGAATTTTGCTATCCACTTGAGAATGTGATCATTCACACTAAATCATTTGCTTTGAGTGACATGCCGAGAGCATAAACCAAACTTTGCAAGAGGTCTAGTGATGCAAGGATAAGGTGATTCATTTATTTGGATCATCTACAACTTTTATTTCAAGTTCACTATTAAATAGGGTGACCATATTCCAATGAGGTGAAAACACATTTCCTGTCATTTGTAAGAAAAAACAAAATTTTCACATTATTTATTTAATGGTGGATCTGCCACTAACGTGATCTATAGTGAAAAAGGCAAATACAAACTTCCCGTTCAACCTGGAACATGTCAGACTAGGACAAAGCTTACAATCGAAAGGTAATCTGACTAACTTCGTAATACAAAACTCAGAAGGGAATAAGTTTGGAGAAAACCTGGACAGGTTGTCATATGCGGAGACCAGGTTTGCTCCTTCAAATTTATCAATGACCTTGAGATTTCCTAATAATAATATGGAAATTGGCACATTTCTTAAATCTCTCAAATCGTCCCTTGTTTCTTGTAAAAGAATTTTAGGCATTGTTTGATTCTTCATAGAGGCTAACAGCTTTTTTACATAGCCAAGCTCAAAAGTTTCTGGCATTGAATGTCATCTTAAATAAAAAGCATAAGGAGCCTTTCCATCTTGATCCTAATGGAAAGCTAGCCCCATTCAATTTTGTAGCATTTAAAGGAGTTGCTATCTTTTAACACTTTCATTTTGTTTTTCAAAATCAATCTTACTGTCAGTCCCATTAAGCCTTAATGTTTTGCATACATCTAGTTGGCATTCTCCAGCTTCAATTCATCTAAAGGCAGTATTACATGTTGACGCTTTACCTGAGTATTGGTGTAAAAGGGCCTATACCTGGGTAAAGACTCAGCATGTAGTAGACTAAACACCCAATGGTTTACGTGGAAGAAAACTTCAGATGAGCTAGATATTTTACTTGGGGCTTGGTGTAAAGGCGTCGCATCTAATAGTGATGGGGGCTTTACGCTGGCATATTCCTCTACTGCACATGTGCCAGCATGAGCATTCCAAACACGTTACTCTCGGTTTTCTTAAAAAAAGCTGTAGGAACCAATAAAAAACTATTTTGGTGTATTTTTTCACGGGAATACGAATAATTCATCAAAAAATACATGCAATGATCGATTATTCTTAGATAAAATTGAGGTAGTCTCCGTTGACCTGAAATCATACCTCCTGCTGAGAGGGTTGCCTTCGAAACTCTCGCCACGAGTATCTATTGTGCTTCAAAAACTGACCCTAGTCCCCTCTTGCCAGATATATTTCTATGCTTTCCAAGGTACCTCTGTTGGCATAAAGCGTGAGGTAAAGCGTCAAAGTCTAATAGGTCTAAGCTTGACCCGAGTAAAGGCATGAATATGCCAATACTCGGGTAAAGCATCAACGTGTAATATGGCCTTAACACTAGGACGGTGGGACCGGACGATGCCCTGTGAACGGCAGAGGTGGTCATTTTGACCGCTCGTTATTTCTCCGTAGTTTTTAACCCGGAAAATTTACACAAAGATTCAAATCAACTTAATTAATTAACGAATGGTTATTTGTGTTCCTGTTTGCCCCAGCTTCAGTACATTTCTTTATGTGCACGATCATGGAATTATCAATAAGGAGTTGGAGAGCACTAACTGGTGAGCGTACTAATATTTGTCAGCATCATTAGTGTGGAATCAGATAATAAGTAAGATACAATGTAGATACGATGAACATAACTGCCGATGACACAAAATGAGATACAAATGAAGGTCTGCTGTAATAATCTAAAGACGGGTGAGGAAAAACGAGCAGCGGTCAAAATGACCGCTACCGCCAGGTAAGGTAAGGCTTGTAAATAAAAAAAAAGTATTACAGGGATCAGCGTAAAAAACAGCTGAATTGTGCTTGACATTATTATAATAAAAGTCAGCGAAAGGGAAAGAGATCGGAGAAAAAACAAGAACACATCGAGATAAAATGCAAATGACTGCGTCTGCCGTTCTAGTGTTAATCAAGTTTCGCTGACAGTGACAAACTTTCTTTTCAGAAACTTCTTTAGCACATGTATTTTTACACTTTTTATCTCATCATACATTGCATGCGGGGTCAAAACAATATAAAGTAACTACGCTGACACATGAGCAAATGAGGGTGAAATGCTGTTGTCATTTCTCTTGAGTAATTTTTTCTCCACAGCCCAATGATAATAATAGAAAATGTTATTGTGAACCATCAAAATTATACCTTATTAAATATTGTCAAGTAAGAATTTCTAAGAATGTATTTAAAATCTAAACGGCACAATTTAATGACCTTGATATCCTATTAGTTGATTTTGATTATCTTGGCAACTAAATTTTGCATCAAAATATCTCAGATTGACCCTTCTTTGAGGCCCTTATTAAATGTTCTGCGGCCCACTTATGCTGCGGCCTATACTTTGAAAAACCCTGTACTATAGTGAGGGAAGCCTGTATTTAAAATAATTATTGATGCATGTGAAATATTAATTTAAAATTCACTCCATAATTACAGTGGAATCCTGATTTAAGGTTCTCCCATTTAAGGTTTACCCGCATTTAAGGCAGTTTTTTTGCGGCCCCAGCCAAAGCTCCATATAAATAATGTATTGTATCACCCGATTTAGTGTTTCTCGATTTTGTTAATTGCCCGCAATTAAGAGACAAAATTTTGGTTCCTTGTGGGGCATCACCTTGATTTCAGGTGCGTTTACACCGTGACTGGAGAATATTTCATTTG
This sequence comes from Uropetala carovei, assembly GCA_036926305.1. Taxonomy (NCBI): domain Eukaryota; kingdom Metazoa; phylum Arthropoda; class Insecta; order Odonata; family Petaluridae; genus Uropetala; species Uropetala carovei. Next base: position 1,078,783 of record JAXCHB010000118.1, on the reverse strand, counting down.
GTGGAGATGTAATATATTAATTCATTCTAACCATCAATGGCACAACACATACTGGCGTTGTTACTACATTAAATAAACTCAAAAGAATTAATATTTAGTCGTGCTGTTTTGTCAATCTACCTTAAATGCCCTAATCTGTTACGTACTTCACGATAGTTGCAATGATGTCATCACGTTAACACACATTTTTTTATGTTTCAGTTCACAGGCGCTCGCTCACTAACATGATGCGTTAGCTAGTTGGGCCACCCGCATTTACCACAGCCATATTTACCTTGTTAACCCAAAAGGAAGACCCCCAAAAAAGGGGAAGTTTTATTCACAACAATGTTATTATTACTTCGAGGTGGCGATGTTATTAAAACTTTGGATGTATGTTCTTACTCGTCAGTCACTGTTGCATTTCCCTACACTGCACAAGACGCAAACAAATTTGCGAGCCGATTGTAACAAATGAGATTAAAAGGATGTTGGAACTGTTAGCGTTGTCATGTTATGGACGGTCAGCCGATAACAGGCACCGAAACGTCTGCCAAAGTTCACCACACTGCTTCATTGAGGGATAATTATTCGAAACTCGTAAATACAGTAAAACTCTGTTATAACGCGCCTCACTATACCGCGGATTTGGATATACCCCGGATCTAGTCATGTTCCCCAAAATGATTCCATTTATTTTCTTTGTAAACTTGTTTCAAATTTTACCACGATTTCTTTTCTTCGTAAACAACTTAGTTCAAATTTTACCCGGATTTATTTTCTTCGTAAACAACTTGGTTCAAATTTTAACACGATTTATTTTCTTCGTAAACAACTTGGTTCAGATTTTACCGTGATTTATTTTATTCTTAAACGACTTGGTTCAAAATTTACAGTGATTTATTTTCTTCGTAAACAACTTGGTTCAAATTTTACCGCGATGCTAAACTCTCGTTGCTGTCCATAAGAATGATGAAGAAATTGTAGCTGAAGTCCAGAACCGTGGAGGAGCAGAAAAATTATCGGAAGATGACAGCGAGAATGAAGAGATGTGTGAGGTTGAGACCCCTTAAATAAGCAGTGTTGGATAACATCAGTGGAGTGATGAATTGGATGAAGAGACAGAGTGATTGTGATCATCTTCATCTTTTACATTTGCAAAACATTAAACCGTATGTGGTGGAGAAACGCCATCAGCTGTCGCGCCAAAAGAAAATATCGGACTATTTTAAAAACACAGATTAAAGTAAGGTATGCATTTAAATCAAAATATGATATCAGTTTTTATAGCATTTTGCAATTAAATTTGTTATAACGCATATACTTTCGCGTTTTTAAAATTATTTTCCGAAATACCGCGGGTTGCCGATAACGAGGGTGTACATTCTGTCTCCTGAAACCCGCGTTATAATGGGGTCTTACTGTATTATCTTATATATATTATATATATGTATATGTATGTATGTGTGTGTGTGTGTTCAGTATAATTGGCCCTGTGCTGTCTGAATTCTTGCTAATAAATAAATAACCCGTACGAGTCCAATTATATCATGTATACATTATAGCATGCGAACTTAAAAAACTGATAAGATCTGAACACTTGGTTGATTCCTCCTATATAGGAGCGCTTCAATTGTTTATTTGCTTAAAAGTTTTAAGAAAGTTTGTCTCGGAAAAATTAAAGATCGCAAATTCATTGCTAGGAGGTGCAATGAGGGTCACAGCCATGAAATGACCAGTAATTTCGCAAAAAAATCATAAGCTAGAAGAATCACCTTCGCCAGAGGACTTACATTTGGTATTATTCTCAACCATCTTTGTTCTGTGAAATTTTACGAATGAAAAAATTGATTGCAATTAATTTATACACTTAATATTTGTGTTTTAAGTAATAAAACATATTTGACATTAATGAACTGCCGTTTAGTCTTTCAATTTTAGATAACCCCCATTTAATGTATTACTCAATTTAAGGTACAAAAAACTTGTCCTCAATGCAAACGTTAAATGGGGATTCCACTCTATATATAAAATATTCATTTGGAATTTTCATGGTTTAAAAATAAGTATTTGTAAGAAGACTAGAGACTGGCTTGAAAAATGACATTTTTTCTGTCATTTTTGTTTTTTAGAAAAACTGCTGCTAAAATTTGCATAAAAGTCAATTTTATGTTGATGAAAATAGTCACACAGCATTGTTTCTTGTTAGCCCTTTAGTTATAGAATATCATTTAACCTTATGCTAACAATTACCAAATATCTGCTGTAGGCTCGCAGATGTGGTGAAAGGAACTGCCAAGCCAAAAACAACTGCTACATCTACGGCAACTTCTACATTAATCCCCTCGCCTCCCCAGCCGACTGCGCCTTGTTCAACCACCCCTAAAGAGAAGGATGGGGGTGGAGAGCCTGTATATGTTCCCACACCTAATAACAGGATTCCTGCTGTTCCCTCTTCGCCTCCGCCTCCTTCTAATTCTCCCTCTGCTTCCCAACCCTGTGGACATCCTCCGTCAAGCCCTCTCTTGCATGGCCCCTCCAGGATGAGGAGTACAGAAGCAGGGCTTGGTTTATTGCAAGTAGTGACTGGAAAAAAGGATGCAAAGGAAGCCAGTGTTGGTACTGACTCATTGCTGACACCCCCTCCTTCACCAGATAAGTGAGTATCATTTATTTACCATTTGTGGTAATGCATTAAACTTTTTAACGCTTTTAAAGAATGTTTTGTCTCATCCTACTCTGTTAATTATTTTTATATTTACATTTTAAATCTCTCTAGTTTCTTCATGTTGTTGATAGAAATTTGTTTATTTCAGCTTCATAAACTTTTATTAAAAATTGGTTCTATGAATTGCTCATTTTTAATAACTTTTATATTGAATTCTGTTTGATAATTTCTATATTTTTGCTCTTTTATTCAAATCTTAAAGAATGTCGAATAACTCAAAGACAGCTGAATCTATTTTAACCATTCTTTCAGTTTTAAATAAGACTGACACCTGAAGAGGCTTATGAGTAATCACCATGTAATGTAATGGCCTGAGTTCGATTCCAGGACTTGTTAATTCATCCATTTGATTAACACGAGAATTGATGCAGCATAATTTTGATTTGTACTTTAAAATTACTGAAAATAATCCTTGGGATCTGAACCGAAGAAGGCCTAAAAGAATGAAAATTCTTTTGAACATGGAATTTTTGTTTTTTATTACAAAATTATTCAGTGTCTGGGAGAAACCCCTTTGTTACTGATTTATGATTTACATACATTGCATTGGATTACATGGAAAATGTGACTACTGATAGTAAGGTTTAACCTAACAAGGTATGAATATATAACCAAAGTGCTTTGACAGAACTAAAAAGACTTCAAGCTTCACCAAAGTTCATTGTAAATATTGTAAGTAATGTAACCAAAGTTAACATATATTAAATTAAGCTAAAGCTTATAAAGTTATAAAAGTTATTTGTAAATATTCATTTTTATATTATCACTTGTTTTATGCTTAGCTTGTTGAATAACAGCCATAGACTGTTGGATGATGGTTTTCTTCCTGTTATCTTCAGCTCTTTTTTCTCATTAAGTTGATATTGCTTTTAATTTAGGCCTGTTCCTGTTGTCAAGTGTATGGCTGACAAATCTACTAAGACTGAAGAAATTTTTATGAATGGCAGTATGGGGACCAGCCTCTCAATGGGTGGTGTTCCCTCAAAGCGTTCAGCAGAAGGCCTGGGAAGTGGTTCGACTGGTAGTGTTGGTGTACATGGAAGAGGGACCTCACGACCTCCTCCTACCACAACTAATGCTGCCACTATGACCACATCCATTGTGACTGAAACTGCCCCCTCCAAGATTGCTGCTGGTACTAATACTTCAGCAGCTGTTGCACATATGACAGGCTCTTCTGTAGCTTCTGTTGGAACTTCAACGGTAGCTAATTCTGCTCCAATTGTAAGTAATTCAAATATGAAAACTTTGGTTTTTTTATGCGCGTTTCGCTTACAGCATGAGTGCCTATTATCGTCGGATACTGAACGGATTTTCATGAAATTTGATATTAAGGACTTTCAATCAAATATAATAAGAAAATCGCAAAAATTAATCACGTATGCCAATCAGGGGTACCACATTACTGATGACAAAAAATTAAATTTTCATCATATCTCGTAAAGTATTGCTCATATCAAAATATTTTTCAAATAAAAGTTGTAGAACTGGTAGAGTAGAGTATTTCCTTTCCTATACATTGTTATCGTAGAAGTAGCCGTTATCGAGAAAATCAAACAAGAAAGTCTTATATCAAGTTGAACTTAGAAAATTTCTTGCGTGGTTACTTCATTGTTGCTAACATAAACAATCTCCCAAACAAACATTTTATTTCCATACGTGCATGTAATATTATTAAATAGGAAGAAAATGGATTATTTATGATGAAGAAAAGAACTTTAAAACGCTATTTCCCTTATGTACAGGTATATAATTGCTTTCTAATACTCATTGCACGAAACGTGCCCATTTGTGATACGTTGTACACTTTACTAACTTGTTATATTTAGCTTGACACTTTTGCAATTAATATTACAAATTGTTACATTTTGCAGATCACCTTGTCTTTATCTCAGGAATTACATTGATGCTAATTTGCATTTATGGTGTTAATTTGCATTTCTCAAATTATCAATTTTAGCAAAAGCATCATGATATTGCTTCTGGGCCTTCAACGGGTGCATCTCCTGCCACATCCTCAGCAGGGACCACAGCTGGTGTAACTGTGGCTCGGTTAAGCTATGCTCAAGTTGCTCAGAGCCATCGTGAAAAGGTGGAGAAAATGTGTGAACAAAAGGAAAAGAGTGCTGGTGTTGAAGAAATGGAAAAAAGTGTTGATGTGCCTAGGAAAGATGGAAGTTTAGCTAATAATTCTCAGTCTGGATCAAGGCCTCACGAGAAAGCCAATAATGCCTCTTTTTCTCGTCATGGTGAATACAGGGGTAAGCATTGGAAACAAATTGTCATTTTTTATAATAATTTTAATCCATGAAATATTTCTACAGTTGTAAGTTATTTGTGAAAGAATTGTTCATTGTCCTTACATTTGGTGCTATACAGTAGAACCTCATAAACCTCGGGACCTAGCATTTGCCGTGTTTTTGAAAATTTATAAAAATCCTTAAGTGATGTACATTTTTGGTAATTGATTATATAATTCAAATGATGAATAGCAATTGGAAGGGAACCCATTATCAATAAATACTATTGCTTATACATGCACTAAAACGAGGAATTATAAATGAAACATTAAAAAGTAAATAACGAACGTGAAATAAAGCGTATATCTAATACGCATTTACAACATTACTTTCATCACACATTATTCTAAGAATTTTTTTTAAACAGATCAGGCAAATTAGCTTGCTTCGTGTATTTTGATTTTTCCTTCATAAGTTTATCTTGTATTCGATACAAACACGTAGTCTCTTGAAAATCAATGCAAGAACATTGTTCTGAAACAGATATTGTATCTGTGACCAACTGTATACAGCGGTCTATTGAACATTTGTCCTTAACTATCTCTTTATCATTGTCACTTTCATTTTCTTCATCTTTTTCATGCTCAGGTTTCAAAACCATTTCGACTATTTCACATCAGTTAGCTGAAGTACAACAGGCGCATCATTGTCGATATCAACCCAGTTTTCACTCTTATTGCTATTGTGAAAAATTTTCGCTTGCTGTATCAGCATTAGGCCTGAAATAGATACACCTTCACTTCTTTGCTGACGAAAGCACTCAAACATAACCTTATCAACAATATTTACCTGGGACGTGTAGTGTTTTATGGCTACACATAGCTTTAGGTGTATCACTCTCTGCATAAAATTTCAATATTTCCATTTTTACTTTCTCATACGAAGTATCGAGAAAGTATTGTTATCGCGAAAAAATTCGACCTCGAGATTTTTACGGAAATATACGTTTGAGGCGTCGCTGAATTTGAAAAAGTGGTTTTTGCAATGCCGTCTGTCTGGTACTGGCTCTGGAGCCTAAACGGTAGAGCGAAAATGAATGAAATCTCGTACTTAGGCATTTTATTATACTGAGCAGAGTATATGTAGAAATGGTTGACATTGCGCAATAATTATGAGTAGTTTATTCTACAAATTTTTAACAACAATTCGATTTTCTCAAAAACGGCTCTAATAATTTTGATCAAATTTCATAAAGTTAAGTTTACATCTTCAATAATACTATATCTTATATAATAAAATTGAATGTCTGTCCGTGTGTTCCTTATACATTTCCACGCCCTTTGAGCTATCGGGACCAAACTTTGCAAATTGACTTGATATGACTCTACGAGTAACATAGGGTACCTGGGATTTCCAAAATCGACCCGGGTTCGATTTCAGGAGACAATTTTATTTTCCCTTAAGTTTACACAGGATTTTTGATTTTTCAAAGTGTAAGGTTTTTTCCCTTCATTCGTTAAAATATGTAAATATGGACCGATTTTCTTCATTTTTGCTTTATTCGACGGCTAAAACTCTATACTATCTTATTCTTGCGATGTTTACATGTTACACGGTCGAATCATTCAGAAATACGCAATTGTTTTCGAAATTTTACGGATATTACGTACTCTTTCCGACGTTGTCAAGGCGACCGTAATTGTTGCCTCCAATTCAATTAATGCCAATTAAACCTTCAAATAGGTGAAAGAATAGCGTTTTTGCTTCGAACTGTTGTTTAAGCATCGAAATTAATGATGTGTATAGCAACGTACATAGTTAAGGATAATTATTCTGTTGACTGCGTATGGGAAGCGTTTATAACGACAATTCATCGTGTGTATGCTGGAATCTTACCTTTTAGTAAGTAAATCCTTTATATTATACATTTGTAATGCTTACTAACGCACATTTATAATACTCTCCATAGAAGTCACTCGACATCAGTTTGTGGTTGTGAATAAAACGTCTAATCTATACAAGTTTTTCTAGGACGCCAACATTTCCCCAGGAAGTGACAAATGCTTCTTTGGTTCGTAAGTGACACACATACCGCACAGAAATATATGGAGCATTTGCTGTAATTAGAAGGTAAGTATGCTTTATTAAAGATTGGACCCCATTTTGAATATTCTTACAAGTTAAAATTCTTAAGATTTATGGATTACAGTGTAAAGGTGACTTTCTCTTGGTCACTTGGTTACGTGTTTGGCATAACCCGGGCATCGCCGGGTACTTTCAGCTAGTAGTTCATATTTCTCAAAAAATGAATATAAGGCTAGTTTATTATAGGCAACTTGAACAATAATTCGATTTTCTCAGAAACGGTTCTAACGATTTTGATCAAATTTTGTACAATTACTTGAATTTACGTCTTCAATAATACTGTATAGTTCATATTTCCCAAAAAATCAATATAAGGCTAGTTTATTCTAGGCAACTTTAACAACAATTTGATTTTCTCAAAAACGGCTTTAACGATTTTGATCAAATTTCGTACAGTTACTTGAGTATACATCTACAATAATACTACGTATTTCATTTTCTCAATGAATGAATATAAGGCTAGTTTATTCTTAGGCAACTTTAACAAAAATTGGATTTTCTAAAAATGGGCTCATGATTTTCATTTTCTAAAGATAACTAAACGACGCATTAGTATCCATATATGAGAAAGTTTGTACAATGTATGTTGTACCGATTTTTTCTTCTTAAGTCATACACAGAGGAACTACCCATGCTACATTCTTCCCAAAGTCTCTTCATTGAAGTACCTTTTTCAAGTTTTCTTAGTTACTCCACTTTTTTTTCAATCGTGAGATTTTTCTGTTTACGTTTTGTAACACCACTTACGGGTTGTATACTTTTTTTGAAGTCATGTCAAAATAAAATTTAACAAAAGTACTACCGTATTTTCCCATCGATAACGCGCACCTAATAGATACCACGCACCTTGAAAATTTTCATGATCGTGAAAATGTATAGATAACGCGCACCTAATAGATACCGCGCACCCTATGCAATTTGTCATACTCAATGTGATATGTAGGTGGCGCACAATGAAACAGACAAATGAATAACGGAATACGAATAAAAAGACCAAAGATTGTTGTTTCCGGTTTCTGAACACGTGAAATATTCAAATTATCTTGAGACATCCTAAGATTCGTTCCCGTAAAAGTTACGTAGCCATGGAGAATAAAAAAACTGTTCGAAGAAGATCCTACACGGCGAAGTTTAAGTTAGAAGCCGTTAATCTCGCCAAAGAGAAAGGAAATCGGGAGGCAGCCAGGATTTTAAGCATTGGAGAGTCTAGTGTACGTGAATGGAGGAAAGAAGAAGCAGTTCTGAAATGTCTGCACCAGAAGAAACGTGCAATGCGGTACAGGAGATGCTTCTGGCCAGAGCTCGAAAAAAGACTTCTCGAGTGGGTTCTTCTGGAGAGATCTAAAGGGCATAAGATGTCTACAACAAGTATTTTGTTGAAGGCAAAAGTGCTTGCAGAAGAGGAGAAAATTGACAATTTTAAAGCTTATCCGTCATGGGCTTTTCGATTTATGAAAAGAAATAAACTCGCAGTTCGTTCATCAACAAGCATTGGGCAAATACTGCCCGATGACTGGGCAGCGAAAGTGGAAAAATTTAGAATTTTTGTGAAAGAGAATTTGCATGGTGTGGATCCTGTGCATGTTGGTAACATGGACGAAGTGCCTGTTAGTTTCGATCTTCCTGGATCAAGAACTGTAAATTTGAAAGGGGCAAAGGAAGTGTCCGTCACCACTACAGGGCATGAAAAATCAAACTTCACTGTGGTGTTAAGTGTTACCTCTGATGGTTCCAAGCTGCCACCAATGGTGATATTTAAAAGAAAAACATTGCCAAAAGGAAACTTTCCTAAAGACATTTTTGTTGCGGCGAATGAGAAGGGATGGGTTAATGAAGACATGATGAGAACGTGGCTTGAAAATGTGTGGAAGAAAAGGAAGCAATCATTTTTCAATCCAAAATCTTTACTGATAATGGACTCTTGTCGTGCGCACACTACTGCTGATGTGAAACAGTTAGTAAGCAAATATTCGAAATTAGCGATTATTCCCGGTGGGTTGACAAAAAAAATTCAGCCACTTGATTTGACCGTAAACAAGTCTTTCAAGTCGAAGTTGCGTTCTAGGTGGGAGAAGTGGATGATGAGTGGGATTAAAGAATATAGCAAATCGGGAAAAATTAAAAGGGTTTCATACGAAGAAATATGTTGTTGGATTGTTGAGAGTTGGAAGGAGGTAACGGCAACCTGCGTAAGAAATGGGTTTTTGAAAGCTTTAGGCGAATTACGGGATGATACAATGCCAGAATCGGAAGACGACGAAGAATCGTCTTCAGAAAATGATCTCTGTGATGTACCTTCTGAAATTATGAATGTTATTGATTCTTTTTATGTAGATTCTGAAGATGAATTTCTTGGCTTTGAATGATGTGATATTTTGAGTTATGTGTGCAATAAATGTTGTTTAACATTTCGTGGTTAATTTTGTTATTTTACCCTGTTTCCTTTATATTAAATGAACATTGCAAATTGTAATTGAAAGGTTAGATGACAGGAAAAAGTAAATATGTAAGTTGAAATTAATGTAAAAGAGCTGTTTGGTAAATATTTGCAGACTTCAGCATGGTTCCTAATTTTCCCACCTAACTTACGGCATTTCCGACGTGTTAACTTTGTCCACAGGTGTCTATAGAAGAGGAGGAGGAAAAATATTGACATTTTCACTGTTTTTCGCTAATTTTTCCACTTTAGAAGTTACTATTTTTCGAGTTTATCACGGAGGCCGCCATCTTGGATGAGCGCCGATTCTCTTTGTAAAATTAAAATTTTTGTATGCTGTGTTTTCTTTAGTTTTTAAATAAAATGTTAATGGTAAAGTAATTTAACATATAGTTAACAATTCCATGTAGCTGTTTTATTGACAATTTGATTGAACATGGTTTCAGGGCGGTTTGAAAATAGCTTCCAGTTGTGTTATTTGCGGTAATTGTACCTATTTTCTCGTTTTCATTGTATACTGCGTACCCTTGTTTTTCTTCATCAACTGAACTTTTTTGTATAGATAACGCGCGCGGTATCTATGGGAAAATACGGTAATTACATTAACAAAAAACAATTGCTATCGCCATGAATCTAAACGTGGTTCTAATGAGGTAAACGAAACAATGAAAATAGATAAGCGTACATCATTTAAAATAATTTCGAGAGTATTAGGATTTTTACTTTTTACATATAAGTTTCGAAAAAATGTCGAGTTTTTGAGAATGCCGGGTTTATGAGGTCCTACTGTATTTAGTACTGGACAATTAGGCAATTAGACAATCAGGACGTAACATTTTATAGAATAAACAAATAAATGGGCAATCCAGAAAGAAATTTATTTTATCTATAATTTTCTGGGCAAATTACATATCCCCAATGCATATGTAGTTTATTTTCTCCACTTTCATCATTGGAAGAAGTTAGTTTATCTTCTTCTGTCCATAGAATGTTATGTTCCTATTCATTATTGCTGTTCAAAGAACATTCGAGGGATGCTTTCCAGTTCACTTTTTATCCATTGTTCTTATAAATGGGATTTTTTTATTTTCCTTTTAAGTGGACAACTCCCTGAAAACAGCAATTAGCTTTCAGTGTGAAGTTGATATTTTGATTGTTGACCACCCCATTAAGAACGAACTGTTGAGAGATCATTCATACAGATGGAAAACAAGATGTTTGTCCTCAGAAACTACCGTATCTGCCCGAATAGAAGCCGACCCCGGATTAAAGCCAACCCCCCAAAAATTTCCACAATTTTTTGGCAAAAACTAAATTTCGTAGATTTTATGCTGAAGTGTGCCGGGCATTCATGCACATCTTAGAATACATTATTCGAGATCGAAGAAATGTGTGGAAAGTGGTTTAGTTGTTGACATTTTGAAATATTACTCCAATTAATAATTTTGCATCGTTGAATAATGTTCCACATTCAGTGACAATAATTTCATTCATCTTCATTTTCACAAAAGGTCAAATATAGTAACAGCGATCTCGCCAAGAAATTTTTTATCCAAGTCTATTTCCAATGAAATTAGCATTTACATTGCCTTAAGAAATTGCGTTTTTATAATTATGCGCGTTAATCGTCAATTTACGCAAGCGATCTCGCCAAGATATTTTTTCGTCCAAGTCTATTTTCAATGAAATTAGCATATACATTGCCTTAAGAAATTGCATTTTTATAATTATACGCGTTCCATGTAAAGTTTTACCGAAATTCAAACAGTTGAGCATTCAAAGTCGTCAACGCATTTTGCATAACCATCAATTAATGCAAGCGATCTCGCCAAGATATTTTTATATATATTCATCGTAGGTCAAATATTTACTTTAGGAAAAATATAGTATGGGCGACTCCCGAGTCTCGATTGTTTGAGTCTCGATTAATTCGAGATTTCGATCTCGCGAATCGATAATATACACGGAATAAATTTCGTGTAGTTACTGGTTCCGACCAAACACGAGGTTTAGTTTTGCTGTAGACGTAGTTATATCTGCTCTGTTTGAATTTGTGCTGATTTCACTTTTTTCTGTTAATCCTTTGTTTAAATTTATTTATTTTATGGATTTATTTATAAATTTATGACTTGACATGGCATCTAAAAGGAAATGTAATAGTGATAATGTAAGTGAATCAAATAAAAGAGTGCATAAGACTCATAGTTATGAATTGAAATTAGAATTTTAAAGCATGTTGAGAAAGGTGAAAGCCATACTGAAATAGCACAATCGTTGGGAATGTGTCCAACTATTAGCACTTACGTGAAACAGAAGGAGAAAATTCTAGAATGTGATAAATTCACGTAATTTGATAACAACAATAAACAGTCCTAGGCGCGGTGTTGTGATTCCTAAAATGGAAAAACTTTTAAAACTTTAGGTGTCAGAAACATATTGAAAGCCATACTGAAATCGTAAGATCGTTGGGAATGTGTCAACTATTACCACTTATGTGAAACAGAAGGAAAAAATTCTAGAACGTGATAAATTCAGGTAATTTGATAACAACAATAAGCAGTTCCCCACCCAATAGCTCCTCTTCTTCCAACTTCTCAATTAATAAACCAAGTCCAGTAAGCGCAGTTGAAAAAGATTTAAGGTATGAAAATATTTTTAATTTTATTGTTTCTTTATTCTTAAGTTATTTTTTGTTTTTATAATAACTTTTATATTAATATCGCTGCGATAAGTAGTTGTATGTATAGATAGATGTACGCAGTTATGTTATCCAGCTCGTGCGAATTGTTTGTAACAAACAACTCGTGCGATCCGGACAGGGCTGTCTGTAAAGCATATTGCATACATCTATCTTTGAAGTTCGAAACACAAATTTATTTTTTCCTTTTCAATGCAAAAAATAAGTTACACATTTAAAATATTTATTATATAATTTATTCATAATTTAATATTGTTGTATTAACATATTAGTAATGTTATTTTATCTTTATAGAATGTGAGGGGAGACTTTTTCCCGAGATGTGGGAATTTATCCCCCGATTATAACATGCAAGTATATGGAAAAACGGCGTTCGACACTCGATTATTCGAGATTCGAACACGTTTTCAGGAACGCATCCCCAACGAGACTCTGGAGTCGCCTGTACTATCATTTGAACGCGAAGGCAATGAGAGACTTCGAGATTTAACCATAACCCAAATTTTCCTCGGACTCGCAGTTAAGCCGAGGGGTGATTTTTTCATGATAGATTTTGACAAATAACATCGGCTTGTATTCGGGCAGATAGGGTATGTTATACCAGCATTCCTTGTTACATCAATAGAGACCTGGGTGTTATTCCCAAACTTCATTATAGTACTTAGTCATGAATTTATTGTTAGCCTAACCCTTTCATTGCGCTTAAACTTGATAGTTCTTCCTTGAACAGATTCTTCTTCTCTTCTATTACTAAAGGTGACACTTTCATTCAGACAATGTCAATAACATAACTGTTATCTTCTGCTTTACATTCCCAGAATTTTTCATTAGTATTAATTTTTACTTATACAGTGAAACCTCTCATTAACGAAATTCATGGGACCCAATTTTTTGTCTATTCATTATTTGGAAGTTTGTTGACAGGAAGTGTTGCATAACTTGAGGGAGTGGATCAACTTTTAGATTATATGGAAGCAGTAGGGTTATCCAAATGAAGGCAAATGCACAGAAATAGCATAGCAGAACAGAACTATCTACCAAAATATATCACAAAAGTGGACAACATTCAAAATGCGCATGCAAGATTTAATTTGCTTTGCTGCCAGCCATATTAATTTGGAGCGATACTTTTTCAAAACCATTTATTATAGAAAAATTAACATTTCTTAAAAAAGCCGCAAACCAGAATGTTCCAAATCTTGCCTCACATGCTTTATTCTCGCCAACAAACATTTCAGTACCTCTAGGTCAGTGGTGCACAACCTTCTTCTAACATAGGGCCGCATTATACATTTTCTCAGAGTTTGCGGGCCGCATTATTAAAAAAATTATATTGCATACATAAATTTAAGGAAAATCTGAATTAAAATTTATTTTATTACATTTTATGGCATTAAAATTTTTTAAATTAAATAATGATGGTTTTAAATAATAATAATAATTACAACTTAATTTTCTGCATAAATTAAACTTTTCATTTAAAGAAGAAAGCTCTGGCACAAAATTAATAGAAAATAGGAACAATCAACCTTTCTATTTTAAAATGAATTTAATTTGCCTCAATGCGATCATTGATCCTGTATTGCCATTGTTAGACGCTTAATATCTAGTGTAATGTTTGTTGTGTTCAGCCACAAGATTGAACACGGATTTTCCTCCGTTAGCTGGTTTCTATATTTCGATTTCATCAATGAAAAAGCCTGTTTGCATATTAAAGTGCTTCCAAACAGACTTGTGCAAATAGCTGCCATCCGTCTTAGATTTCAATAGGATTCTTTAGGAAGGCATTTATAAGAATTTAGCAGAATTCCCTCCTTAAATTTTGACCTCAGTTCATCATTACTCTGAAGATTGATGAGTTTGAGCTGTAAACTGGAGTCAGTGTCTTTATATGAGGCTTCAAAAGGGTTTGCAAATGTTTTTAACAATGTTTTGTCTCACTCAAAGTCCGTAAATCTCTCACTGAATGACTGCTGGATACGTTCTATATGAGTGGCATATTTGAAACTATTCACATTATATTTTTTAAATATTTGTAGGCAGTTAGGAAACTGACAGGTATTGTTCTTCAGCAGTTGCTCTCGATATAATGATAATTTTGTTTCTTCGTTTTCCATGTACTAGTCATTTTAACGAAGTCAGTTGGGGCAACTGCAAAATATTAAATTAAATGAATATAAAATACGGGCCATATTCATAAGCAAAAATAGAAGAAAAAGAAAAAAGTAAACCATAAACCGCAAATTCAGGTTTCTGTTATAGATTACATTTGTCATGGAATGTGGGGCTTGAGAAGAGGGAAAACTGACTTCACGTTTGGCAGTTGTATACATAGCAAAGCAGTGGGGAGGGTAAAGAGAGCTTATAATTCTCAAAACCTTAGTCTTTCTTCTTGAGATGTGCTTCCAACTAGAGTCCTGCATGGGCCTGGTATGGGTCGATCCTTTGGAATTAATTACGGGCCCGGGCTTTAAAAATCAAGCAAGTCACACTGGTCCTCCGTAATGTCTCACGGGCCGGGCCTACAATTACATAGTATGAGCCGAGCCTAGAAAATCAGGCCCGTGCAGAGCTCTACTTCCAACACGCAGCAGAAAAATGAAGCAAGAAATGAGTTTTTGGGATTTATGAATTTCTTTGGGCTACCTAAACTAAAAAGTTCGGGTTTTTTCGTACATTCCTCAACGCTATATGTAAACATGAACCCGCAAACCAAACTTCAGCTCAGTAACTATTATAGTTATGAGTGAGAATTTTGAACCTGGTCTAGAGATTGTGATTTTTGTCTGTTTTTCATTTCTCAGGAATCGAGACACTTTCTGAAAATTCCCAGGACTTGAGAAATTTAGTGAGTTTTTAAATTCAGTCAAAGAGGAAATATAATTTAAAGAGTTTTATTTATTAAAAATTTAGTCAAAAGAACTACTATATAAACAAAATAAGTTATAAATTATAACATAATATTTTATTTGTCCAACACACCTCAATATTACTACAAAAAATTAAGTCCTCCTCATAAGGCCATTAATGACCACTGCAGTTGCAGACTTGCAAAATGTGGACACAGTAGTGAGTCACTACTAGCACTCACAATTCTTTACTGAGTTCCCGCCTAGTGAGTCGCTGATCAGTCCAGGAGAATCATGAGGGTATTTCCCTTACATCCCAAATCGTAAGGATAGCCAACACGTGGCTTTTGTAGGGTAACATTACAGATGATTTGGAGCCTAATGCAGAAAGGTTAGCCATCCCTGTTATAGAGGGGTTTTCCCAGATTCCAGTATTCCATATATCCCCCATTCTTGAGCAGAAATTAACGTCAGTTGTTTGTTTCCACAATATGTTTACAGAACTCTAAGAGTATCTTCACCTCTGAGGGCAGAAACGGAAAATTCTCAAGGGAGAGGCGATAGGTTTTATTCAATAGGAGCGATCCTCCTCACAGATACGCAACTTGCAACGACCACCGTTTGGGTATCTCTCGCTCTGCAAAATTTGTTTACCTTTCTCAGAAAGAACTAATCTGCGGTGTAAATTTGAGAAAGTGTACCGGATAGGTCAGAGAGTGCATCTTGAAGTGGAAGACTGACTTCCAAATGAAGATGCGATCGTCAGTACAGGTACAGGGTGGACAAAAAGTTATTGAATATATTTATACCTGTATACCTTGCAAGCAAACCCTAGAACACGTTTGTATCTTTATTTCTCTCAAATAAAACCTACAAGGAGACTCATTCAGCACTTGCATAATTTATCAATTCAAAGGGAAAATGGGAGAACCGCTGACAATCTGTTGAGCGCCTTTTGATTTTCGGCACCTTGATGTCTTGCTTACTGGCTTGAGCTGGCCCTGATTATAAGGCTCAGTCAACCCGACAGTCAGGGGTTATGTTATTTCTGCAGTACAGCGTGTATGAATCATGCCAGCTTGAGGCCCACTTTGGGGTTTAAATACAAACAAATCCAATTTTAAAAAAGTCTCGAATGAAAATTTCCCGAGGCTTGAGACAAGAAATCCCACACCCTCTTCCCTAGAGAGTAAATCCCCATTTACTCATTCCTGTTTTCATGCCTGAAAACAGGTGCCTGACTGACTAGTCTGCCTGCAGTAGCATACGTAGTAAGATGGATTCAGAAAGAAAAGCTACCCTTTTGGCTGCTGCTGCACGTCACCTGTGTCACATGGCAGTCAGCCAATCGATGTGTTCTTGGTAGGCTTAGAATCGGGAGTTGCACCCGTTCCATGCCTGACGCTTTTCTTCAGAGGAATTTGCTTTTGCGCATGCGCAGAAGTTCAGGCACCTGTTTTCAGGAACGAAAACAGGAACGTGTAAATGGGGACTAACGTAATTTATTGATGATCCCAAACAATTGGGTTAGTTCCCCCAAACTATTAAAAAAAACCTGTCAATTTTTTAAATTTTAGAAGTTTACGTAAGTGGCCGCGGGCTGCACAAAACGCAGTGGCCGGCCGTGGGTTGTGCACCACTTTTCTAGGTAGTAGTCGCTACTGACAGTCCTTCCTTCTGGCATGAATTCCTTATGGATTATCCCTTTGAAATCGAAGAATGTGATCAGCATGGTTTTGATTTGCGATTTCTGGAAACGAACCTTTTTTGGTCTTGGTGAGCTGGGTGGTCGCCATTCTACATCCTTTCTTTTGGTCTCAGGATCATACTGGAAACACCATGACTCATCCCCAGTACTGACGGTGTTCAGAAAACCAGGTTCACCGTCAGCTGTTTGCACAAAATCTTTGCAGGTATCCAGTCGTCTTGAGTTTTTCCTCACCACACAAAGTGTGGGGCACCAACTTGGCACAAATTTTTCTCTTGCCCAAGTCTATGGTAGTTATGGACCTTATCGATTCCTTCTTCACATTTAGTTCACTTGCCATCATCCTGTCAATCAGCGGTCTCTTGCGATGAATTGCGCACTCTGTCCACCAATTCTGGGTTGGAGGTCGTTTTCAGTCGTCCACTGTGTGGGTCATCTTCCACATCCTCTCTGCCCTCTTGAAAATGCTTAAACCATCGAAATGTTTGTTTGTTTGGGACAGAGCTTTATCCCCATAAGCTGTTCATAACATTTCATGTATTTCAGTTGGGTTTTTCCTCAGCTTTACACAAAATTTGATGTTGGCGCGTTCCATTTTGGGGTTTCTTATGGCACAGTAATACACAATGCGCAAAGCATGTCCATACAAAACAACAACACATTCCCATCTGGTCACGGCTAGCAGGACTGCCAACGTCACACTTCAGTGCGTCTTTAGCGGCCTGTCGCAGAACTATACTCATACTGGATATTTTTATTTTATTTCAGTCTCTTTACTTTCTTCCCATACTGTGTAGATCAATTTCAGTTTGAAGGATGCACACATTTTTTCTTAAAGCAAGAAAATATTGCATGAAAGCCATTAAATTTATTTCCCGTGAATGTATTCTGATATTGAGATTATCGCACTTAATTCACCACAAGATTATCAGGTATTGTAACAATATAAGTTATCAATGCAGTATTTATGTGACCAATTTTCATGAAAGCATGGTGCATGGCCACATTGAGTCATCAACTGCAAACTTAATAGCAGCAAATGAAGAGCAGTAAGTAAAGAGCTGAAGGTTAGCATCATGATTTACTTTCAACACTAAATACCACAAGCAATTGAACATATGTTTCTCACACAGGAACACCTTATTGCAATTTCACACCTTCTAGGACATACTGGTCAATGGTGCGAGAAAGCCGGAAATACATAATCAATCTAGAAGAAATGCTATGATTGGCTTGTTGAAAGGTTGATGCTAATTGGCACATGGTATTTTTAATCATTTTTTGCATGTATGTAACTGAAAAAATATATTTGGCAAGTGAAATTTCATTCAAAAGAGGTAAATACGAGTAGAAGTGTCAATTTTTTCCTTTGTTGCTTGGAAGTTTTCGTGGTACAGGAGTTCATAGTATAGAGGTCATAACTAGGTATCTATATATATAAAACGCTTTGGTATGTATGCTTTGTTGAATACTGTTACCCATAAGAAAAGCATTGAAATCGGTGCAAGGCATTTTTTAATTGCATTTTAAAATTACTTAAAATTATGGTACAAACTCTGGACTTGAAGTATTAAATGGAAAAAAGAGTGAAAATAATTATTTCTGAAAACAGAATATGAATTCATGCCGAATTAGCTTAAATATTTGATTGTAACTGCATAAAAATGAGAAATTTTAAAATTTATAACAATGGGAAATTTTATCTACCGTGGAAACGCTACAATGTTTTTATATGGGATTCTTGCCTTTTAATAGTATGAACATCTATATAGCTTACGAGCGTAAAAATAACGTGTTTTATAAGCAGTTTAAATGAAGAGGGTAAGGGGAAAAGGAGAGGGGAGGGGAGAGAGAGGGAAGATGGAAATAGGGGAGAAGAAGAGTTATGCAGGAATGTACTAATAGAGAGAATAATGGGAAAAGGAGACAGGATGAGGGAGTGGGGGAAAGGAGAGAGGTGGAAGGGAGAGGGGGAAAAGGGAAGAGACAAAGAGGGGAGAGGGGGATAAGAAGAGAGAGAGGCAGATGTATCAATAATGCAAGAAAATAGTAAAATACGTCTTTAGTAGAATAGTTTTCTATGGGGATGTCATTTGCACCATTAATTTATTCACATTATTCTCTGTAATAAAAACGTTCTGTAAAGAATGCAAGATGGCTGACAGCGAAATTTAATTAGACCACTTGAAAATATGTTTTGTCAGTTAGCTAATACCGAACGCATTCTATCACAATATATTTTTGGTAGTTGTTAATATTCGAGTGGCACATTTATTTGTTAATGTAAATATATACCTACCTATTATTTTCCCTACTTTATATAGGTATACATATAATTATTTCCTTGTCTTTGCACACCGACAATTACCATATTTCCTGGCCCATAAGATGCACTTTTTTTTCTCGAAAATTGTGACCTAAATTCGACCTGCGTCTTATGGGCTGAGGGTAAGTATTATTTCCAACCTTAGGAATACCCATACACATATTAAAACCATTTAAATGTAAGAAATAATAATAGTGACACTGTTTTTGAACTACTAATCAGTAATAGTGAAATAGTTTTGGTATTTCCTCGACAGTTACAATACTTAGTAAACATTTTCATATGTAAATCTCAAACGCAAACAATGTAGCCTTTTTAATTTCATGCTTCCATCCGTAGACGCTCTTTCACGATTCTCGAATCATTGTATCACTTGTGAATAGCCTACTTTCCTATCCTGGGATTTACCCTAACGTATACATTGTATTACTGTCGCCAGGCGGTACGGGTTACATAATAGCCCTACTGATTTGCTTACCCGGGTACCTAAATAACCTGCTGAAGTAGCAGAGTGTAGTTCAAGTGCATCACACGTTCCTTAAAGTATATCTGTTTTGTGTGCATTTACGTTTTTACAAACAGTAATTATAGAGTTACATTTAAAATTTCAAATCAAATAAAACCCTCAAAAGAGAGACGATTATCTTACAGTATTGCATTTAAACTTGAAGTCGTGGATTACGCTGTAAAACATGGAAACAGGGCAGCTGAAAGGTGTTTCGGCCCACCTCCGACAGAGAAGATGATACGAGAATGGAGAGAGCAAAAGGAAGATTTAATCAGTGCAGATAAGAGTAAAAAAAACTTTACGTTCATGTGCTCCTAAATGGCCAAAACTTGAAGAACATGTTAAGAACTGGATAATAGATCACAGGAAGAACGGAATTGCTGTTTCAACGAAAATGATTTTAATTGCAGCGAGAAGACTAGCCATTGAAATGTCTATTACTGATTTTGCTGGGGCAACGTCGTGGTGCGAAAGATTTATGAGAAGAAATGGCCTGTGTATGCGTACTAAAACTACAATAGCGCAAAAACTGCCAGTTGAGTATGAAAAAAAGATTATAGAATTCCATAAATATGTCATAAATATGAGAAAGAAGCTGTGTTTTGAGATAGGACAAATAGGGAACATGGATGAGGTACCTTTGACGTTTGATGTTCCATCGAACAAAACAGTGGACGTTAAAGGTGCTAAGACAATTATGATAAAGACTTCTGGTAATGAGAAGACGCGTTACACTGTTGTTCTTGCATCTTGTGCTGATGGCACAAAGCTTCCACCTTTATTAATCTGTAAAAGAAAAATGCTGCCTAAAGATGTAATTCCACGTGGGATTTATGTTCATCCTAAAGGAAGGATGGATGGATGGAGAAGGAATGAAGTTGTGGTTAGAAAAGGTATGGTCCAAGCGTCCAGGTGGTCTTCTTAAAAAACCGTCTTTATTAGTGTGCGATCAGTTGAAGGCACATGTAACAGAGTCAACAAAAAGGCTTGCCTCTGAACTGAAGACGCATCTTGCAGTGATTCCTGGTGGATTAACTAGTCAATTACAACCTCTGGACGTTTCAGTTAATAAACCGTTCAAGGGATTTATGCATGAGGAGTGGATAAAATGGATTGAGGCACCAACTCATCTCGTTACACTGACAGGAAGAATGAAATGGCCTTCGATTTCTAGTGTTTGCGAGTGGGTGAAAAAGTCCTGGCAGCGAGTTAAAACTGAGACTATTGTAAAGTCTTTCAAAAAATGTGGCATTAGCAATGCACTAGATGGAAGTGAAGATGACATTTTGTATGAAGAAAGTGACGCTTCGAGTGAAAACAACCGTGAGGATGATTTTCGTGGGAGTGATGACGATTTTCTGGGTTTCTACGATGAATAAATTATATTATGGTTGCTGATTTTGGTATGTAACAATCCTGTTTTCTTCCTATAAATTACTAAAATTAAAATACATTATTATTTTTTCTAAAATTTCTAACAAAAAAATCACGGTGCGTCTTATGCGCCTTATGGGCCGGGAAATACGGTATATGTAGCATTGACAAGAACAAAGTGGGAGAAGAATATCGGAATTTTATAGCCGAAAATAAAAACCAAAGGCATTTACCAGACGACAACAGAATATTCACTAGAAATGTAATATATGACGAAATATTTCATATGTAATAGTGTGCTATTAATTATTTTAAATGCAAATACAGTAGAACCCTGTTAAGAAGGCTTTAAGGGACCAGAGGATTAAGGACTTCTTAAGCGGGAAGACTTATTAAGAGGGAAATTCATCTAATTTGACAAACAAAGATATTTTAATTGTGCCAATAATTTACAATTTCTTTATAAAGTAATCCGGAGTGGATTGTTTCATATTTTTTCTGAGTGTCACAGAAAACGATTCTATTTCCCTCATATTCCTTAGAATCGTTTCGGGAACATCAGGAGCACTGTCAATAAATGCCTGAAATGTAGATAGGGCATTAAGGGCTTCATTGTATGTAGGCATTACACTGTCTTCTTCTTCACAGTCTGACACATTTTTTTCCTCACAAATTTCCTCAATAGTTGGGATTAAGCACGACATAACATTGTCGTCTACATTGATAAAATCCACAAACCTTCCATTAAAATTAAAAATTTCCTGAATATTCTTCCATTCACCTAGTACACATTCTTCCTCTTCTTCATCCCCAACAACACCTTCCAGACTTTCATAAAATCTGGCTTTATGGAAAGAATTGGCATTGTTGAACTGACTTGATCCCATGATGCGGCCAAATAATGCATAGCATTCAGCACTGAAAGTCTGAAATAATTTATTGTAGCAGCTGTGTTGGAACTAATACACAGAAGCAGTCTATGGAGAAGCCTTTTCTGGAAGTATGACTTCAACACTTTAACCCTGTTAGTGCTACGGGTCGATATATCGGCTTTTGCTACTTGGGCCAAGAGTGCCACAGCCGATATATCAGCCTGCGCGTAGACCGAAACTAAACTCGTAATAGTTCATCATAGATGCGATAGATGGCATTTGAGAATGTCATCATCTGAAAGAGGATGCTTCCTACTTAATAACTCTTTTTTTCCTTTTGTTATACTTCGATTGTGAATTTATCACTTAAGCTTTATAAATGGTCATATTTGTGGCGTATAGTCGTCTGCGTGGTATGGAATGCAAATAATCTCGACCTTCAAAATTTTTTTTCTCTCATTGGGGTAAGGTCCTGTAGCCACGATTCCTTTTGTATCCTATCCTGAATGTTACTGCCCTCTGCTGTGACATTTTTTAACTGGATGGTATCAGTAAGAAAGCGAATAGATGCTTTTATGCATATGCCGTTCAAGAAATGCTGTCGCTACAATTGAATTAGTTGTAACTATACATTTGTATTCTTCAAAGTATAAATAAACTTATTTAAACTTAATAAATAGTGCATTTATTTATAATGTAAACAAATTTCACGTAAGGTAAAAGAAACAAAATATTCTCTTTCGAAGTAAAGGGTGCTGACCGTGCGAATATGTGACCAGATGTGCACACATCTGGCCAGGAGAAATGCACATAGGGATGATCCCTGAATCCTCATAAAAGAAAAACTCGAGCATTATTGAGGGTCTTGAGATAGAGTGGTAAGGAAAGAAGGACTCAAGTGTACCTTCCACTTCAAGCTGTTTGGGTGCACAAAGAGAGAGAGATTCGGAATTTGGACTAAGGAAACTTCCAGGCAGGAAAGGAAAAAACTGCGTTATATGTAGTGGAAAACGTGATGGGAAGAGAGTGAGGTATCGCGCAGTGTGCGTAGAATGTGAAAAGGGAGTGCATAGTGTTTATTTGTCAAGACACAAATGTTGTGTACTTTTTTAGAAGTTATTTATTACTAACTAACGTATGCAGACGTTCACTGAAATAATTCTATAGTATTTTTTTCTATTCCTTGCTGATTTTTTCTAATTATATTCTTTAGTTTTTATGTTGTATAATGAAATTCAAACGTAAATTTTTTGTGATATTTTTGTTGCAACGTGATGTGCAATAACTTTTGTTTTTAATAATTTTGTTCGATTGATTGAAAAATTATGTAGTTTTGAATAATGTATCATTATTTAATAATCATGCAGAAATTAACTTATTACATTAAGTATAATTTTATTAACACAAATTTTAAGTCCAGTTGTTTATTTGCTCCAGATGCAAACGTCCAGGAAAATATCTGTATTTAATATAATTTTTTGGTTTCATTGCTAATTTTTGCTAATTATATTCTTTACTAATGTAGGTTTCATAATATATAAGTTTTAATGTTGTATAATAAAATTCAAATGGAAATTTTTGGTGATAAACTTTTTTTTTGTTGCAACATGATATGCAATAACATTAGTTTTTACTTGATAAATTTACCATTAAAAGAAATAAAAGTTATATTTTTTTGAAGATTAGTGTGTTTTTTACAATTACTGAAAATATTAAAAATTTATCCTAAGAAATAATTTCACAATGATAATTTTCTTAAGGTGATACAAACTTCAGAAATTGACCTTGTCACTTCTGGCTCTACCCCCCAAAATTTGTGGGGCACTAAGAGGGTTAATAACTCCTTGATCCATAGGCTGTGAAACTGCCGTCGAATTTTCTGGAAGGAACTCAACATGGACATTAGACAAATGTTGTGTGTTCTTCGTATGTGCAGGACAATTATCAAAAAATAAGATAATTTTCCCATTCTTACCTCCCATCTTGGCATCAAGGGCTTCAGATATTCATCAAATATGCCACATGTCATCCAGGCTGTTTTGTTACTCCTGTACTTGCGTGGCAAGGTTTTAACATTCTTGAAACACTTTGGTTTCTCTGATTTCCAATAACTAATAATGGAAGTTTCCCAGATCCAGCCATATTGGCTTCTACTAGCACTGTCATCCTCTCCTTGCTCATTTTTCCTCCATGACAATTTTTCCCTTTAAATGCATAGGTTTTATTAAGGAGGAGATTGTAAAATATACCTAACTCATCAACATTGAACATATCACAAGGTTTATACTGTTCAAGTAAAGGATACAGTACTGTTTTTTCCATTCCTCTACTTCCAATATATTAACACTGCGTGCTTCTCCACTAATGGCTTCATATGCCAACCCAGATCTATTTTTAAATCTATCTAGCCACCCATTGGAGGGATTCAAGTCTACACCAAGTTTATCACCAATTTCAACAGCCTTTTCCTTCAGTAAAGTACCGTTAATTGGTATATTTAACGCAGCAGACTGTTTGAACCACACTAATAACTTTCTCTCCACATCTTCGTACTTGCCAGGACGTTTTCTTTTAATTTTACATGAAGTATCACCTAACCTTGAAATTAATGTTGCATTTTGTCCCATAATTCCTTTGACTGTAGATACGGGCATGTGCAATTGCTTAGCCACTTCAACATGAGTTAAGGTTGGATTTGATTCCACTTTTTTAATTACACTCAGTTTTTTTCTAGTGACAAGGCTTTGCGTTTTTTTCCTCTGTGGCTCATGATTTCTAAATAGAAATTTTTTAAATTAATAACATTTAATGGATAGAGCTCTTTCGAAATTAAATCATCTTGAGATCAAAAAAAGGACTTTTAACGTAGTGCATGTAACTTACCGTAATTCCAGCAATTTTTTGTGGTATAAAAACAGGCTTCGGTAGTCTTAAAAGACTAAGCATGCAGATGCGTCGAGCAGATCGTTTCTAACCAGCATGTTAGCGTGTAAAGTAGAATGTATCAACTGAAAACTTCCGGTCACTTCGGTAGCATCTCTATTGTAATATAAAATGATCAGTAGCATATATCGATAGTCAGATAGCAAGTGATCGATCGATTTCAACGTAAAAGATTTTTCGTCTGTGAAAGAAATAGGAAGAACTTATTAAATGGGTAAAATTGCATTACAAATCATACTCTTGGTATCATGAGCTTTGACTTCTTAGGTGGGAAGACTTGATAAGCTGGAAACTTCTTATTCGGGAAAAATTAATATACACATTATGGGTTTTATTTCCGGACTTTAAAAGTCGAACTTCTTACGGGAAAACTTCTTATGCAGGGACTTCTTATCTGGGTTCTACTATATTAATAATCAATCTATCTATAATTCTTCCATTGATATTTCAACGGGAATTACACTAGTTATTTATAAATTAATTGAAAGAAATTGCGTAAACATTACGTGGGTACAGCCGGAATGCCTCCTCATGAACTGAAGCCGTTATCATGCCCCCTAGAAACCTAATGCCATTGAGAGGACTGTGTAATGTTACAAGACTTACTGTTACTCGAATACAAACACATATAAAGCAAAAGTGATCAGTGTAGCAAACTCAGACACAGTACCAGTGGCGTAGCAAGGTGAAGCCGGGCCCTGGTTCGAGAATTCTTTACGGGACCCACTCTAATCCAATATATATGTGTAATCTTATTTTTAATATAGAATAATTGTATTTATATCAAATTAATATATCGGTGTTTTATAAATAAAATATATTGCCATTTTTTTATACAAGCTTGCACTTCTGAATAAACACCACTCATTGTGGCCGCACCATCATATCCTTGCTCCCTTAATTTATCTAGGGTTATCCCCTTTTCTTTTATTCCATTGCAAATTTGTTTCTGTAAACCTAAAGCTTTTTGACTTTCGACTATTTCAAAACCCAGAAATGACTCAAATTTTTAGATCTGTAGGTACACCATTTTTGTCTCTAGTTATATTTATGTAACGATAGACCATGCTCAGTTGGTCAGTTTTGGAAATATCTTGCATAGTGTCCATTATTACTGAGAAAAATGGCGCTTCTTTTAATTCTACAAGAATCTCGGATTTAATAGTTTCAGCTAGTAAAATAATTATTTCATTTTGAATTGTTGGACTCAGATAGGTAACGCTTCCATTAGGCTTTGCTAGCAGCTCTTCTAATAGAAGGTCATATTTAGCTAAAAGATCAATTACAGCAAGAAAATTCCCTTTGTTTAATTCCTCATCATCCTCCCTATGACCTCGGAAAGCTATATTACTGCATGCCAAGGTAATTGCAACATTTACAATACGATCTAATACTTGTCTCCAATAGTTTGACTGACGACATATTTCTGCTTCATTTACTTCATCTGTAGTTCCATTGAGCTCCCATTGCCTGTAAATTTGGCACGCTTCAATGTGTGCTTTGGAAAGTTCATGACTATTAATTGCTCTGCTCAGATGGAACCAATCATCAAAACCAAGCGACATTTTATCTTTAGCACTTGAAAATAGCCAGCATGGCTGAAAAAGCATTTACTAAGTTTAGGAGAAAAACAAAGCCATGTTCTCTGCATTTTTACACCTGCTTTAGATGTTACTTCATAATACGTGCACGAAAAACCACGGCCAGTATTATTTTTAGGGAATGGCCCATTCGGTCTATAAGAACCCAGGTTAATTATTAATATTTTATCTGCAGAGGAAAGTATTTCACTAAAATTACTTTTATCTGAGGGATATTCAGAGCCTAAATTTGTTAAGTTACTAACATTAATGGTTTCATTTACGTGTTCCTGTTCTACTACTTGAAATTTGTCTATTTTATTTTCAGAAATATTCCCTATATCAGCTTCACTATGGTCACTTGAGTTGACAGAGGATAACAAAGTTCTATTGAAAACATCAGCACCAATAATACTATTATGGCATTGATTAGAAATATTGGCGTTGAATTGTTTAGTTGAGAAAACTGAAGAATTAATAAATCCTGTAATTTTTGAATTTTTTGCGTTAATGACGTACAACTCCTTCTTTCACTTAGCTTCTCCACTTTTATGTTTGTACATTTAAGGGATATGATTATTAATTTTCACAGTCGCTCTATGCTTGTGTACGCCCGCCGACAGCATTCACTAATGCAGGTTGTTGATTCTTTCAAGGACAATCTATAATTCGATTATGATAAACATTAATTTTAAGCTAAAACATAATATAAATTTGTTCAAGCAATCAATAAAAATGTTCCCAAGTAGGTTAAAAAATTTAAAAAAATGAAGCGAGAATTTGAAGCGGATTTCGTGCGAGATTCCTTTTTACTGTAATTAGTGAATAATATATATAAAGTTATGTCTTACCTTCTGAATTCAGAACGTTGTGGTTATCCTAATCATAGGTGGAGAAGATACTTTCAATTCCACAAACCAAAAGTAAGAGTTCCTCTAGATCACACAACATAAGCACAGAGACAAAAGACAAAACAATGTTGATTTGAAAACATGCCGAAAGAATGTGATCAGCTCTGCATGCCTACTTGCTAGTTAAACTGGTTGGAAGTAAGCACAATTCATACTTTAGAAAGAGTAAGAATTATAAAAGAAGCATAAAAAATTGGTTAACCTCATGAAAATTTAACACGGATTTTTTGTGAAACATCTCTTCATTGAAATTAAATTGCTAATGCTATTATATAAAAATGTCTTACCTTTTGAATTCAAAGTGCTGTTTCCTAATTATGGCAGGAGAAGACATTTTCGATTCGAAAAATCAAAAGTAAGAGTTCTTCTAGATCACACGAAATAAGTACAGATATGAAAGACAAATCGATGCTGCTTCTACAACAGGCCGAAAGAAAGTGAGCGGGACGGGTTGGATATTAAGATGTAAAGACAGACGAATTGCAAAAACCTCTGGAATAAGGCAAAAGATGCCGTTAGATACGTGCACTCTAGAAACTGCTTCTTTTCGGATATTGAAAGAGGTCAGCAGATCTTAAGTGTGAAAGACAAAAAAGACATCTGCCTTGTTGTTAGGTGTTGGCTGAGGTATTGTAAAAACGACCCATGGCGCACGGATCCGTTTGAGGGTAGAGGAAAGATGCAATAAAACAAGCGTGTTGTTTTCTTTCATACACGCGTGACTTTGGAGACCGCAATGGATCCTTCAAACACATATTGTGAGAATTTAGACCATTACTCGCCCATTTGGGGATGATATGCTATATTTATGCAGAGAGAACGTGGTGTCCTCAAGGCTTAGACCAAGGGCCATTTCCCCTTCTCTCTTGCATTGCCAGGCATAAAACTATCGCCAGAGCTTTCAATTGAGGAAATTGTGCAGGTCAAAGACTTGTCATACGGAAACTCGGGCCTCGCGAGCTCTGGGCCCTGTTTCCACCGAACCATCGGAACCATGGTCCCCACGCCACTGCACGGTACTTATTACAAGAATCTCACTCATTCCATCAGATACAAATTTACCATTCAGTTTCAAACGAAAACAATTCCCATATGATTGGCTTTTTCAGTGACAATCAATAAGTCAAAAGGCCAAACATTTGATAAAATGTCTTTACCTACCTAAGCCTGTTTTTAGTCATGGACAATTATATGTTGCTCTATCAAAAGTCAGATCGTTTGATACACTTACTGTAATGTCAGAAAAGAACCCAGAAATTGACAATTATGTCTTTAGAGAAATCTTTGGTTAAAAAATATGTTCAAAAAATAAATAAATGCCTGAATGTTTAATTAAGAACCTTTAAGATCCACTAGATTGGCATATGCTATTCAGGGTATAGCTACTAGTTTTATATAAGAGTTTGGCGGGACCATTGGCTATCGTTCGTTATCCAGAAGTCTTCGCTGTATAGGAGTTTGTAAGACAGACGTTTTACTGTGTTTCATCAATAATTATGAAAGCATTTAAAAAAATTAAATTCAAATAAATACGTGCATGGGACTTACATGAAATTTCATATTAGAGATTAACCCTCAGAAGAATTGACATTTCTCAGAACAAACTATGAGAAGAAATGCAAATTACCTCTAGTTAAACAAGCATACCTCTTATTTAACACTTATTTATTGCTAGTTGTGGTGTACTGTAAATATGCAGTAAGTAGTAAATGCTTAGTCCCAAGTGAGAATAGTTGGGCCTCATTTGTATGTAAATGACCTAAAAGAAAGTAAAGTTATGGACTTACTATTTGATCATTATAATGATTATGAATTATCTTCGTACAATAGTGATATTGAAAGCAATTTTGGTGATATTCAAAATGCTATTGATAGCTTGAGAGTGTAAGGATTAAGTATGAATGTAAAGCTACTTCTATGTTTTTGTTGTCTTTCTTTTTAGCTTCAATTCATTATTTGGAATTATACTATTGTTTCATCATTCCTCTTAATTATTCAGACTACCGTGATGGAGGTGGCTCTTCTGTCAGACTGAGTAGCAGTGGCCGTGGTGGAGGAAGTGGCCCACGGCCAGTATTTGGCAGGGATCAGCGGCAACACCATGGTGGTGGAGGTTATCACCACCACAGGGGTCAGGGGGGCTCAGCTTCCGAAGGGAGTAACAACACAGGTCGTGCATCACGCTTTAGGGAGCACGCTCCCCAGCCCAGGTCTCCAAAGTAGGTGACTGTGAGTGCTTGTCTGCATTGGCTGTTTGTACCGTGCGTGGGAACTATGATGTTGTGAGCCTGGGAACTATCACATTGAAGCAGTGCAACGTAGATGAGAAGATTAAATTATTGCTGGAGAAGAGGATGGGCAGGATAGAAAGTTGGTTTGATTTGCTGTGTACAAGTTGTTTGAGCTTCTCCACTGTCTCTGAAAAGGTGCAGTGGAATGTTGGAGATGCTTGGGAGTCTGCCAGTTTTAAAACATCCTCTTCCTTGCCTTGCTTCCCATCGTTATTACCCAAGTTGCCATCTTCACCCTCGCTACTGCAGTGTGAGCAAATACATTGGTAGCTTGTGTTTTGAGGGGGCAATAAAACTTCATGGGGCAGAATAGCCACTTGAATCCAATGCCAATGAAATGTGCTGCCTCAGCGTCTCTGCAAGGAAGATTTAGAAGTCTCTTGCATGCGTTTGTGATATAAGCTACATGCGCATGAAATAATTTCTTTTTAATGTGCCTATATGCACATATACCCATTTATGCAATTTTATCAAGCTGGTTGCCTCTTGACAAGAATGAGGGTTATTTGCAGTTGGGCCATGCTATACGAATTAATGATTATTTTGTGAAGGACTGTTTCAATCGTGATACATAAAATATATAAATATATATATTTTTCCGGTGGGGTTGGAGGAGGAATAGATGTATTTAATGGCTAAATGTCAGTTTGAAATTTAGGTATCGTTTGATCAATCATTGGTGAAATAAGGTGTTTCCTTAATAGGTAGGAAATGTTTTTAATCCCCCCTCAGTCCTCCGCCAACCTCGGTGACTTAGTTTGTGTTTATCTTCCCAGGTTTTTGTTGTGTATAGGCACTTTGATGGCTTATTGTTAGCCGTCAGTTTGTTGGGCTAACCTGTTTGGATTGAAGCCAGACAGTAGTTATTCCGGCAGTTCTTGGGGTTCAAAACACCACTGCTGCCTTGGTCTGACACGTGTTGAGGATCAAGATGCAAAAATATGTATATAACACTATATTAAGTGCAGCTGGTGCAGAGGTTGTGTATGTGATAAAGGCAGCAACATGCTGGCTATACATAAATTGGCCATAAGTTTCTTGTAAAAAAAATAATAAAAATAGGCTTTTGTAATGATTATATCAAGAGGGAAAACAGCAAATTATATTGTTATTGGAGTTTCCTTCCAAATATAGTGGTAATATCTTGGGATATATGATTGCCAAAAGCACCTTGCTGAAAGGATTTGTTTTCATATTTGTAGGCTGAAACCATGAGATTGTAAGATAAATATAAAGGAAGCAAGTCATTAGATTAAATGATGTGATGCTTGGCATTAGTGTCCTTCAAGGATGCTAAAGGATAAAGATTGACATGGGAGGGGTGCACTCCCATTATGTGGTGCTTTTTAATCACATTAGACGTATCAAAAAATTCATTCTCTCTCCAAATATGTATCCTTTACTGATCTTTTGCTCCCAATCACTTAGGTCATGTCATGGTGTTTAAAAAATGGTTAAAAATATGTTATAAAAGATGGTTAATTTAAAGTCGAATTTGTTAATTTCTTTTGGCTCACAGTGCCTCGTATAGAAAATATTTTAAATGTTGTCCAAAGCATTTTTTTTGTTGATTTGTGCCTGACTTAGATTGATGCTTGGTGGATCTGCTATCTCTACTTGGAAAGGAGCTTATCAATCATAAAATTATGCACATTCGACCTATTTAATCAAATATAAAATATACATATATATATATATATACACACACTCATAGTATTTGCCACTGTGAGGTCCACACAGTAGGAGAAAATATTTTGATTCCTTGAGATTAGAGGCAGTTAGGTCTGTTGGAAAACAACAACTGCCCTAAGTATGTTAGGAAGTTGAGAAGGTTTGTTAGCCTTCGTGGTATCAGACATAAAACATATTTTTTTGTGATGTGTAGGAACAAATTTTTTGCATTATAGCCAAGACCTTTGTGCTTTTGAGGTTCCTTGATTTCTTCCTATTGTTGACGTGATGGTGGTCAGTCTTGTAGTGCTAATTTGTTACTCTTTTGATTGTGAGAATAATCAGATGGAAGAATGCAGATATTCATCTTAGCAGAAACAAATTTGTGGTGAGGATATATGAAACAAATTTGGTGTGATTTTAAAAGTGTGATAAGAAGACTAATAAGGCCGTGTGAAACGTCCTAGGATTGTCTGGAGGGGTAACTTGTGTTTTTTTTAATTTTGAGAACAACAATAATACATTGGCTGTTATCGTGTTTGGGAAATGGAAGATAATAGGGCCTGTCATGATAGAGGTAAGGAAATCGCAGTGAAAAGTTGATCATGGATATATTACAACTTCTCTGAAAAATCTGTATGCATGTGTGTGTATGCAGTAACTGTGATAGCACAACTGAAATTAAACTATTGGTGTGTAATATCAGGGATAGTATTTGCATAAATATTATGTAGGCAATGTTGGAAAGTTTTGAGTTACTTGTGATCTTGTACTGATGTCCATTAAAAGTAAAAAAAAATATTTTGCCTAAAAGAGAGGTTTTGGTTGTTGGTTAGTAAGTCCCAAGGGTACCTCTCCAACTCCTTGCCCTGCTAGTTTTGAATTATGTAGATAAATAAACCCAATTGTATGAATAAGGAGGCAGCCAGTGAGGTGCTCTTTTGATCGCAGGGGGGCTTTAGAGGTACAAGAATGTTGTTTAACTCAATTCATTGTTATTTTTTCTCTAAATATTTCTTTTATCCTTGTGCTAATCTCTTGTCTTTGTGCAGAGGCAGCAATATATGCTTGAAGCTAGCCAACACCATAGTTGGTTCTTGGATTTTTGTGTGTGTCCTAGTGGAAATGGGATTTATTATATATAAAATGTTCTTTTGTTCGTTTTGGCCAGGATGGCCAAGTTTTGAAGAAATGAAGTAATGTCCAAGTACCTCTTTGCACCCTGTGGTAACTGGCTATCTCCTGCATGTTAGGTTGCAGTAAGGCTATTTGCATGGTGGATTTGCATTGAATCCATTTAATTGTCAGGATAGAAAGGATTTTTAAAAATGGTACAGTGTTTGACGATCTCCGAGAGTTTGCTAAATTTTTGTGGTTTCATGGTAGATTGGTGCTGGCATCACCGCATATGAGGGTTTTGTAATTTTTTTGTGTTATAGAATGAGTGCTTGGAGTGCATGGAATCAAGTGTGAGGAATTGTGCGAATGCTAATGTGCATGTGTCTGGGTATTGCAGCAGTCTCCTTTTTCATTGTACAAATTATCTAACTATCAAGAATTATTTTTGACAAAATGTACAGGTTGCAAATGTTATTATTTCAGTTTGTAAAGTCTTTGTATTGCTTTTGAAATTAAGAAAACGGTACGTGTTCTGCTGTTTCATTTGAGTGTGAACAGAAGTTGGCTCTTGACACGCATTAGGGATCAGGCAGAAGTTTTATAAATTTAATGATTATGAGGAAGTTACATGCTCCTATTAATAGAATGCTAAGTTATCTCTGCTTGAGTAAAATTTAGTCAACGTATTGACTCTGAAATACTGAAAAAACATATGTTGTTGCATAACTAACTTTGCTTAATTTACAATGTGTGCAGGGAGATATAATATTCATATCAATGAAAAAGTTTTATTCAAGTTCTAAATTGGATTTATCCAACAGGGTGGCATTGAAATAGCTTGCTTTTCCTCTTTACTATTTTTGTTGAATTCTTTGTGTATATATGGTTGAATTAATTTAAAACTTATTGCAAGTGCTCAACAGTATGTTTCTGGCTGATCACAGTTTGTAAGGTGGACATTTTAAAGACTGCGAGTGTTAAGGGCTTGGTCTATTGCATATTTCAGTGGTTGGGCTGCCTTTTGACAAAGGCCCTTTATTCCATGTCAACATATTTGTTATGCCTTCATAAATATTATCAGAGTTGTGTACTCTGTAAGCATACTGAAATAAATTGTCATTTGTATGGTTCTTTTAAGATTGATAACCCTCTTGGGTAACTGTGATTGGTGAATAAGAGACAGATTAGAGATTACCACTAAGTTCTGAATGCCAGGGAACCTTTCAGTTAGCATGTAATCCTATTCTGTCCCTTAGTCATTTGAATTTGATCTAAGAAAGCATACATTGTCTTAAATCTGTGAAACTGCTGGGAACTTGCCTTTTTAATTGTTTAATTTATATAAAATTGCTATTCACTTGTTACTATTGGCAAATTATTTGTTGATCATTACTAGATTTCAATTTAAATCTAAGCTTGAAAAAAAGCTTAACTAAATTTGAGGAGAATAATTATTGTGCTTCCATTTGCAGTCAGTGCTTCAAATAGCTCAGCTGTGGGGGCTTATGCTCGTTATCCTACAGGAACAATTTCATTTGAGTGAATGTATTTGGTGAGGTTACTGAAGTCATGTTCCCAGCATTTCTGTGAACATAACCATCAGCATCTGTGAAAAAAACATTTTAGAGTGGATGTTATTGTATGACATGGTCCAAATGAAATCAAGTTGTTCCTAGTTTTTCACCTGCATTCAATTCCAAGGAACTGAATCAGTTTTGGAATGGTGATTTATCTTTCATTTTGCTGTACTTCTACAGATTTGGCGCAGTCATAGTTAACCAAATGAAGTGCTCAGTGTGTATTGTAACACAATGTGGTGTGCAAATATTTTAAAAACGTTTTTTTCCCTCTGCGTTGTCTTACAAAAGGGCAAGCCTCACTCCGTGTTGTAGCCGTTGCTGTAGGTGGGTTTTTAAAGACAGGCACAGAATTGATGTCTGCCTATCATGTTATTATTAAAAGATAAAAAATTGTGATTTATGTGTATGCCTGCGTAAAGAGTACTGAGGGAATATTCACCTTGTCTCACTTGTGCTGAATTGTTCATCGGAATGGCAGGAGTATTATTTATACTATTTAATCTTATTTTTACACAATATTTCAGAAGTCTCAGTAGTGATGACTTAAGAGGGGAATTTGTGTTCAATAAAAATATGGTAAATCTGCTTATAAAGAGGAAAAATGGATAAGCTTTTTCTCTACTGGTGTTCTTTATGGAGGGGTGGGCCAACTCTGTACAGCTGAATGACCACAAAATACAATGCGAGTATTAAAAGACGTTAAAATTCTCATTTTTCTCGTTCCTGTGTTATTTTTGGCTAGAGGTTTTGTTAAAACTGTTTCTACCGACACCCTTTCAGTTTCCTAAAAGCATGATTTGCACCAAAACTACATAAGGATTTTAATGATGAATTTTAATTTCATAATCTACCTTTTGATTTCAATGAACAAGTCTTGTTTGGCAGCTGCTGTTTGTTTACCCGCTTTAGCAGATACATGATTAAAATAAGACTCGCATACGGGGATTGTAGCAAAATAGTAATCGATTTTTAAAAAGTAAAAGCTATACAGTGGACCTTTTGACATGATGATTTTTCGTTATTTCACTGATTTAAGTAGCTAATAGTTATACCTTCAATGGATTTTTTGCTTGCAACATGTTTTGAGCCTCCTGTGAGATAAGGCAGTATATGTTGACTGAGTTATAGATAACTCTTATTAAAATTTAGTGGGGCTGGCAGGAAGTTACCAGAAGTGAATTGGTTGCAGGCAAGAAATTTGCTCATTTGTGTAAATAATGGCGTACATATTACCTTTCCATTGGTTCTGATTATTTCGTAACTACGGAATGGGCCAAGGTTGGCCGAGAAGTCTTTTGCTGGTCTTTCAGATCAAGAAATATTTTGGTACTTCTGTATTAATGGGGGACCCAATAAAACAAACAAAGAAAATGAGAACTTGTCAAAAAAAATGTATTTACAAGTAACTGAAGATATTGGTGAGTCTTCAGCTTGATTTTTTTTAAGATTATAATGCCTTTATATCGGGTGTAGACGTCTCTGGGTGCCTTCCAGCCCTTCACCC
Source organism: Uropetala carovei (assembly GCA_036926305.1). Taxonomy (NCBI): domain Eukaryota; kingdom Metazoa; phylum Arthropoda; class Insecta; order Odonata; family Petaluridae; genus Uropetala; species Uropetala carovei. The sequence goes on along the minus strand of JAXCHB010000118.1, from coordinate 1,043,320 downwards.
CTCTGGAACGAATTGATCCCTCATTGTCTGGTGATCTGGTGGATAAATGTTGCCACAGGCAGATCAGTCAGGTTTGCAAGCTTTCGTTTTGCGTGAAAGGGCTAGCTCAAAAAATTATTTTTTAAAAGGGGTGCAGGATAAGCGAAGAGAACCCATTTTTTGAATTTTAACATTTAAACTTGGGTCCCCCATTAATACTAAAGTACCAATATTTTTATTAGATAGTGCTTGCTAATTGCTGAATCTAAAGCTATATTCTTTTCATACAGAAAGAAAATTTATCGATAATAAATGTGCACCACTGGCAGAAATAGAAGTGGGTGGCACTCATCTGATATACATGCACAGCTTAATTGGAACACAGCTTGTTACTCTTTGATGGTGGACGGTTGGTTTTGGCTGCAGTGAGAGCATTGCGAACTCGAAGATTTGCAAGCAAGTCTTCTCATGAAGATGCAGGCCTACAATACTTGTGAATTGATCAACAATGTCCTCACCACAGCGAAATCTGAAAGTGTCCACCAGCATTCAACAACGATGCGAAAACCTACAACTCAAATAGTTACTCTTATCTAATAAAATCATGTTTTAGACCAGAAAAGTGTCATTAAGAGATAATATTGATTTTAGAGGGAATTTATTGTGTTAAAGAATTCAGTATTAAAGTGATGATGGCCAGATAATATCGCAGTAAGGACAATTGAGAGAGTAACTTGTGTGTGTGTGTATATATATATATATTCATAGAATTCCGCTTATCCAAACTAATTGGGACCAACGTTGGTTCAGATAATTGGAAAAATAATGTGTGAAGTATAAGAGTACATTTTGAACGTTTATTTTCAAATACACTAAATAAATTACAAAATTTAGCGGTCAACAAAAATACAACAGTACATAAAATGCAATGTTTGGCTGTAAAATGTAATTTATTTAAGATGAGAACTGAAAACCTTTTTGCAGCCAAATCTTGCAATCTTTTTTAGCAAAGCAGTTGGACAGAATCATACTTCCTGCGTCAGTTCTGTACGTATCCATGACCCCCTCCATGTATCGAGATGCACGTGAAAAATCCTGCCATTGAGTCTGCAGATATCCCATATTCGTGTTTGCCGATTTTCTATCAGGATCATATTTCATGATATGAATATTTTAATATGTTTACGATGTACTGTTGAATATATGAAATAATATATGTATTATTTTAGTTTCCAATATACCACAAATCGTACTGCTTACGTAGACTAAACCCAACTGAAAAAAGTAAAAAAAACGTTTACAAGGGGAAGATAGGCAACAATGTGTTGAATAAATTCGATTCCTATAATCTGAGTTCTATTGAAGAGCCGGGAATAGGTATTTTGGCGCCCGGGGCAAAGAACGTGAATCGCGCCCGTATTTTATGACACGTAAAAAATAATAATTTAATTACTCTAACCCTCGCCGCCAATCTCACTTTATCACGTCATTTCAATAAATTTTAGTTTTAAATATGTTTACATAAAATACATATAATCACAATTTTGGCGCACTCTAGAATGATACGTCCGGGGCAAGAGCCCCGCTCGACCCACACTCGTCCCGGCCCTGTTCTATTGTATGTCCATAAAATTTTGGCAAACTGCTAATTCAATTAATCGTCGAGCAACTTGCTGTGAGGAACTCGGTCCGCGGGACCGAGCACTTGAACAATGCGTCATATTTAACTTGGCAAAATTATGCCTAAAATGACATTTAAAAACATGAGGGTTCCTATTCAATATCACTTATATGAACTTCACTGACTCATGTTGCTAGTCTCATGACAAAATATGATTAGTTGCTTATATGAGCTAGTCTGTCGGGTTAATGCAATTTCTCCCCAAAATGCATTTGCAGGAAAGCGCCCTATAAAGAGGTAACCTAAATGATTTATCCCGTCAAATCCAAGACTGCCGTCCACAAAATCGTTACATAGACTGTGCTAGACCATTGGATTTGACCGATAACTATATAGGAATAAACACGATTGCTTCGCATGGGGAGGGCAACTCAAAAAGTCCCGAATTACTGAAGGGGAAACGATGCTGTCTTTCACTGCCGGCGTCATTCGCTGTGACTGATTTACATGAATACCCTGCAAGCTGCCAGAAGCGTTTGACAGGGGGTGTCACAACACCAAATGAACTCGAACTAATGCCTCTGTTAACCTGTCTTAACGTATCTGGGAAAAAAGATGTAGTATTTCTCTGTTCTACGAATATTTCGATGAGTGAGTGGGAGCGGGGCCTATTTATGTATATATACCCGGTGGCGCAAAAAATGACGTTTTTTAAAGAATGATAATTTCTCTCAAAAGAGTGAACTTTCTCACAATATGTTTTAAAAAATTGTATAAATCTCAATACGTGAGAATTGAACCTTGTGCGGGGGAACCGACTGCACACGCCTGCTCTGCTTTCTTTCGTCATCCTGGAAACGAACTGGGGGAAGAGTAATGATACACTTCGATGGGGGATTTTAAGGTCGTATTTTTTTCGATAGGTTAGCAACGAAATTAATCTACTCAGTTGCAAAGAAGTTGTTTCCCGGAATTTTTATGGATTCCCGAAAATTGCATTTTAAAAGTTATCGAGTTCCGAGAAGACACCTGGCTGGAAAACATTCTCTATGAGTATGTTAATGGTAAAATCTAGAACTAGTGCAAAGTTCCTTTAGATCAGAGGTCATTTATCTTTTTAATTTAGCACGGCATTATTCAGGGACGTGGTTGATGAAGGTGGCATTTGTATGGAAGTGTGCAATATTTGATAAACGTTGTAAAATGTCCATGTACCATTTCTGTAATGCGATCAGCAATTTTAATTTTTTTTATCGAATTTACTCATTTTCTCTCGAGGTTTTCACTCTTCGTTAATTAAGCATAGGAAGTCCTGGAATTGCGTCATACACATTCACGTTGTTTCCATGTAACATCAGGAAAAATATCCGCATATCACGGAATGGAGTAAAATAAAGCATTTAAAAATATTTGTTTCTTCATTTATCAAGAAAGCAGCTGAATTATTATGGGATACCGAAAATTTCCTACACACCAGGGACAAACAGTTTGTCCCTGATTGTCCGATCTGAAATCTGGTCACCTTAATAATGGTAACAAATTATGTATGTACCTACTGCTTTCTCAAAGAGGCGCAGGGATGGAGGTGCCATTGGCGAGTGAGGCTAGAGCCTGTCACCTTCGAGGGAGAGGCAGACATATTTGGTTCTTTGCGTAAATAATTCCTCTCATATCACCTATCTAGGCCTCGAAACATTCTTCGGCATTTTGATGATTGTAGGGTCACTTTTATTGTCCTCAATAATTACTGACTTTAAGCTAGAATGCCGACGATTTTCCTAGGAAAAATGTGATCTCGAATTTGCTCAATCATAACATCGATCTTACGTGTTTTATCTTTGAAGTCCTGTCTTCCGATATATGTTGGCGTTTCAATTGTCTTTCTTCAGCTGAAGCTTTCGAATTATATCTCTCCAGAACAGTGGTGCCCAACCTTTTCTACATTGCGGGCCACATCGGTGATTGCGAATAAAATAAGGGATTACTCACCTGGTTCCATAAATAGTGCTGACTTCTGTAGTGGTATGTTGAAAAGGTTTGTGTGTAAAGCCGGCTGAAGATGGAAAAGAAGAAACCACGGAGAAGATAAATTAACGCAGCACAACGGCACAATGGATCGTACGACTAAAGTTACCAGACATCTAGTATCTTTTTCCAATTTTAGTGAATATTTGCTCTTTTTAATTTATAAGGCCAATAAAGAGTATTTAATGAAAGAACACGAATTGCGGTCTTACCGATTGGATTTAAGTTAATGAAATTTAATTGTTCAATAGTGATATTAGCTGCGCTGCATTGCCTCAATCAACATTGTATTTAATTGTGTTGGAGATTTTAATTAGCTTAACGCAAATTAATTCTCAATTACAATAACAATTAAGCATTGCATCCATAGAAGGTACTATTCACAACCCAATTCCATTTTAAGAATTACAAAATCACATATCATTGGGTACAATTTGAATGATAGTTTGTGCTGAGTTACATTTATTCCCACATGCAACTTAAAATGCTTAATTCGATCTGTTTCTCTCCAGTGGATTTTTATGGAACGCCTTTGTCAGACAAATTTTAATTTGTGACAAAAAGAAGTACATTTTGATACTTTGAAAAGTATTGAAAAGAAGTACATGTCAAACAAGAAAATCCCTGTACTTCCTAAAGCAGTACAAGTGGCAAGCCTAATTAACTTAGAATGCTAGAAAGCAGCAATGGCGGATCCAGGCTTCATCCATGGGGGGTAATCATGAAAGAAAAAATAAACTATATGAAAATATCGTAATTCACGTTCATTTTAATACAGAAACGGGAAATATATAACTTTTTGTACAGCAAAATGAATGTAGTTAAAAGATGTTTCATTGTAATAAATTTTTCACTGTATTTAGCAACTCTTCCAGTTTAAAAAGCGGAGACAACATCGTGGGAGGAATGCTCGCAATAATATTTTAAGTTATAAATAATTAATTTGAAATTAATGTCTTACTAGCTGAAAGTGCCCGGCGATGCCTGGGTTATGCCAGACACGTGACCAAGAGAAAGTCGCCTTTACACTGTAACCCATAAATCTTAAGAATTTTAACTTGTAAGAACATTCAAAATGGGATCGAATCTTTAATAAAGCATAATTACCTTCTAATTACAACAAATGCCCCATATATTGCTGTGCGGTATGTGTGTCATTTACGAACCAAAGAAACATTTGTCACTTCCTGGGGAAATGTTGGCGTCCTAGAAAAACTTGTATAGATTAGACATTTTATTCACAATCACAAACTGATGTCGAGTGACTTCTATGGAGAGTATTATAAATGTGCGTAAGCATTACAGATGTACAATATAAATGTTTTACTTACTAAATGGCAAGATTCCAGCATACACACGATGAATTGTCGTTATAAACGCTTCCCATACGCAGTTATACTGCGTTTCCAGAGATCGTACGGGTAAGGCTTGTCTACGGTTAGACTTGTAGGGTGAGGGGGAGAAAGTGTCAGCCAATAAGAGGTCTTAAATTTCCCACGCCTTTCAAAAATTCTTGACGAGCGCTGTTGACACGATTGCTCTCAGAACTTCACTCGTCCACAGCTGCTGTTGAAATGAGCGAAATTCGAAATGTGGCAACATTGGGTCGTAGCCTAAGCGAAATAACCCGAATGCGGACGGAATACTGCGAATCTGACCCGTACGACTTCGGGAAACGCACTTATAACAGAATAATTATCCTTAACTATGTACGTTGCTATACGTCACTAATTTCGATGCTTAACCCTGCATGAGTAACGTGATATTTCTAGAACTTGATGAGTAACGTGGGGTGCCAAGGCACCCCAGTGTCTTTCTTGAAAGGAATGAAAATTTTAACGAAAATATGCATATTTAAGGATAAGTTGGCGGGGCAACGTGGTCATATGAAGACGTTGTTCCATCCATGGCTTCATCATTGCTTCCCCTAAATCAAGCATAAAGAATTCCCTTGATTTTATTTTTCTTGGCTGAGCAGTTGTCATGTTATGGTGCCATACAATAAATGCATTTACACATGCAATGTTTACCAGTCCATAAAAAAATACACTGGGGCCATCTTTGGATTTTACGATTGCACGAGTAAAGTCCACACATCTGGTCCAGCATGTCCACTCCTCCTTTTGTCGTATTATAATAATCTATAATTTCAGGGAGCTTGCTATCAAGAATCGATTTACCTTGGTGCATATTTAACAGAAGGAGAACCTACTTATTTTTCTTGGGAACAAAGGACAAGAGGGTAAGTTCATTGTCAAATGCGACTACACTGGACATCTGAACGTCGACGAATGTTTTTCAATTCTGGTGGGATTTCGGGTTTGTTCTTCCTAAGTGTTCCCACCATGGTTAGGTTGTGTTTTTTCAGCATTTTTTTAAAATAATGGGACTGAGGAGAACCAATTATCGACGGTCAAATTTCTATTTGATCTTTGGATGGGCTTTGACAGTTTTTCAACAAAATATTCAGACAGTGATTGACCATTTGTCTTCATTTTTTCCCAACATACGGAATAGCCGAATGCATATATCCTGATCTGGCATCGCACAATTACCGTCGGTGAGCGACAATGTATTACCCTTCACAACTATAAGAAATACAAAGAAGAAAAAGAGAGCTAAAAGAAATACAAAGAAGAAATGACACCGGCAATATTATTACTAGATACCCAAATTTCGTATGAACTACGAACGACATGGATGATACTTATTGGACTAGTTGAAATTACGATTGAACTACTTCAAATATAACGACTAATGTAGAAATAAGGAGGAAAACTTACCAGATTTATGTTTTCATAGGCGGGTTAAAAACCGCTTGAAGTTACGCACTGAGTAACGTGGGGTTCTAGAGCACCCCGAACATATGGTTCTCAAGGACACACGTGTTTATAGAAATGTCTCATCACCAAATGAACTCTAGAGTTATGAAGGGTAAATACATTGTCGCTCACCGACGGTAGTGCTACCAGCGAAAAGAAATACAAAGAAGAAATTTTCCGGGGGTGCTCTCTCACCCCACGTTACTCATCCAGGGTTAAACAACAGTTCGAAGCGAAAACGCTATTCTTTCACCTATTTGAAGGTTTAATTGTCATTAATTGAATCGGAGGCAACAATTACGGTCGCCTTGACAACGTCGGAAAGAGCACGAAATATCCGTAAAATTTCGAAAACAATAACGTATTTCTGAAAACTTCGACCGTGTGACATGTAAGCATCGCAAGAATAAGATAGTATAGAGTTTTAGCCGTCGAATAAAGCGAAAACGAAGAAAATCGGTCCATATTTACGTATTTTAACGAATGAAGGAAAAAGACCATATTCCAATGAGGTAAAAACAGGACATTACCCATCTTTTCTAAGAAATAAGACCAAAGGGGTTAAAATTTTTGCATGTTTTTTTAATGGTGGATCTGTCACTATCACAATCTATAGGGGAAAAGGCACTTTGAAAAATCGAAAATCCCGTGTAAACTTATGGGAAAATAAAATTGTCTCCTGAAATCGAACCCGGGTCGATTTTGAAAATCCCAGGTACCCTATGTTACTCGTAGAGTCATATGAAGTCAATCTGCAATGTTTGGTCCCGATAGCTCAACGGGTGTGGGAATGTATAAGGAACACGGATGGACAGACATTCAATTTTATTATATAAGACTAGTGTAATGCCCGTTGAAATATCAACGGAAGAATTATAGATAGATAGATTTTTATTATTTTCATTTAAAATAATTAATATCGCACTTTCACATATGAAATATTTTGCCATACAACATTTCTAGTGAATATTCTGTTGTTGACGGGCTATCTTTAGTTAAACTTATAATAGTGCTCTCTCTCTAAACCCCAATCTCATTTTTAAAGGAGTATAACTTTCTCAATTTGTATTTCAAAAATAATAAAACCTCCTTAACCGTATAAGATTGCAACACTGAATGGCTATGACACCTAAGAAGGGCGGTAAAATGAACGTTTTAAAGCTTTACATTGTCTAAAACACGCCGATACACAGTGCACTTTCCTTAAACTCTTTAGCGGAATATAACCTTTGATTACTCTCGGAGTTTGTCTCTTTGTGCAACTATTTAACATTCGGGATCTCTACATTTTGCACGTAGCTTCCCTCTCTGATCCCTGATAAATGACTTTGTAAAGAAAAAAGCATGAAAAAACTTAATCTCGTCCTTTTCGAAAAGCGGGTTCGTAAAGTTGCAACATAAAATTATTCGGTAATATAATCATAACATAGTAATTTTGTTATAAGGTCAGTGAATGTTTTAGCTGAATATTTTTTTGAAAAAATAAAACAGTAAAATAAGTTTATTTTCTTTTTTTTTAAATATATCATTAATATTATTTCGTGCCTTTGATACCCAGGGGGCGGCAAATATTTACCTCGCTTACACCGGCCCTGAACGTGAATAATAAAAAAAACCTGAATTTATCATAAATAGAGTAGAAAAACTGCACAAATTTCACATCGCAGTTACATGCAAAACCTTGGAGATCGCGTTACCCGAAACTGTTCCGTATGACTTACAATTAGTTTCTCCAAGGAGTAACTATGTTGTAGCTTCAAGTAACTGAAACAGTGTAACAACTTCGGCCATAAAGTATCGCTGTTTGTAAAAAATGTATTTTCTGTGGTCCTAGCTGGAGGAAAATAAAACTCGGTAATATCCTTCCTTGCTTATAGTGTAAAATATACCGCGACCCGCCGGATACGGAGCTCTGCCGTATCAGCACAATATTAGAAGCACACGTACGAATCTCTCGATACAACATTTTTATAAGGTAAAATAATCTCTCGATGCAACATTTTTATAAGGTAAAATAATGTCATGAATCAATTTGTTAGTATGTTTTCTTTAAAATGTTTTTAAAAAGTTTTTATTATTTATAGTTTACGATAAATTTAAAGGTTAACTTTGGCTTGTCAAACCGCGTTTTACTGAGGTTTGGTAGGGTAGCGAAATTGCGTCTTGTGAATTCGCGCTATGTGAGGTTTTACTGTACTTGAAATTCACAGTATTAGAAATAAACTTCACGAGCCTTTATTTAACCTTTTACCGCCGAGCGTTCCCGTACGGGGACGCAAGATGCGGCTGCTCGCTACCGACCGTACCCGTATAGGACGCTTTGTTTGGTAATCGCTTACAGATGTCGTTTTCAACGTAGAGCCGCGATATTTTGAAGGGCCCTCACCGAACCTCTGCCTCACCATTGGGGGGGGGGATCGGAGAAGACCACCCACCGAATGTTAACCAGGGTTGCCAGATTTCAGACTTGCAATATCGGGAATCCTGGATTCGAAACCGGGACTTTATGAAAATGAGATTAGTTTCTAGGAGCCTTCCTAGCTTGTAGAAACAAAACGCAGTTTACCGCATCTCTCTACAACGAACAGCTTTTGAGATACAGGGTGGGACGGACGGTATATATTGTATTGTGTGACATATATATATATATATATGTATATTGGTGTTTATTCCTTTATAATATAAAAGATATTTATGATGAATTTTTTGTTCAATTGTTGTTTTCACTCACTTTATTATGCGTATTTAGCGTTGCTGAAACGAGCAAATATACAAATACTTCCTGACCAGAACTTTGTTTACAGTGGCGATGCACTTGATCTTGTTACCACTTGCACATCATTTATTGTATGATACTTCTCCATAATTTTAAGAAATTAAAACAATGTTTTTTAAGAATATTTTTCTAGATTAAACGGAAATCGGGAATTTTGGTTATTATATCGGGACGCGGGAATTTTCCTTAGATATCAGGAAATTCCCGGCGAAATCGGGACGTCTGGCAACCCTGGTGTTAACATAGAAAAGCCTTGTCCTCTCTCCTCTCCAACTCGGACCACATCACTGACCAACTGCATGCAATAAATATTCCAATGCATAGGGAAAATCGGTCTTTCACCGTTATTTTCTATTTCCAAACTTTTCTGCGTGTTAAGATCCTTCTTTCCGAATAGTGCAAATCTTCAGATTCTTTCCTTGGTATTTAAATTATTCTATCTTACTCGTTCATCTTTTGTTCTTATTTCTACATTTTATACTTACACACACCCTTATTTATAGTTATGGCACCAAAGTGCAAATTATGTGATATTGAAATAGAAGAGGAAATTTGTCGCGACTCCGACTCAGAAGACTTCGAAACGGAGAGTGAGAGCTAGGACGACGAGGAACTATAGTTGGGCCTGTGAGAGTTGATCGCTGAGTGTTGCAGTGGAAGGGATGCAGTGTTGCCGCTTTGAATGCCCCTCCCCTCCGCCCGACTGACTCGTAACCGCCATGATCCCGAAGCGTTGGATAGTTAATTCTCGAGCAACATAAACGGGTCTATAGATTTATTCTTGGAAAGAAAATTTTTCAAGGAAATTTATCGAACGGTTAACTTTTCGAGATTAATGCTTTGTTTTAAAAAATTAATCAATCATTGCTTTAACTGATTCAACCGTTTAGAAATACTTTAACCCAGGGGTGCCCAAACTTTTTCATATCATGGGCTACTCCTGGTAAATAAATGTCTTGCAGGCTACTTATTTTTTCAATATATAAAAAGGGATTTTAAGAATGAATTAGACTACAAACAAATTCACTGCAAAATGCATTTTTTATACATATACATCAAACAACATTATACAACTGATTAATTTTATCGTGATTTGTGCGATTATGGGCACGTTTACACTGCATATCTTCAGCTAGTGAATGGTAATTGGGCATGTAACTCGAAACAGAGAGAAGTAAACAGTCCTCGAGATGTTCATTAGTGAGAGCATATCTGGATTTTGATTTAATTAAGTTCATATTAGAAAATAAAATTACTTACTCAGGCTTAATGCCTGGATGGATCCGTGGGCGACACAGACCCTCCCAAAGGGCGACCGGTCTCCCATGGGAGACGTAATGGGCACCCCTGCTTTAACCTATCACTTGATCATTCTAATGAAACATTAGGTCATAAAGATTAAATTAATGAACAGTTATTTTACTGATATTCTATTTATTCATAATTATACAGTGGTTGGCCATATTATTAGACTCGGTCAGCTAATTTTGTATTTTCTGAATTCAAGCACTCGTACCAAATTATCGGTTCATGGACTGTAAATTCACAAACAAAAAGTAAAATCTACGCGGTAAAGTTCAGGAAATACTATAGTAGTATGTATTACGTGCAGTAGATGTACAGTACAGGAATGCTGTTGATGCATTCCTGAAAAATACCCTGTTACTTAAACGCACGACGAATGAAAACGAATTTCCAATAAGATTAGATGAATGATAGGATGCATTTCTGGCAAAACATTACTGCACATATAAATTTTAAAACATGTTTTATGGTTTTAATAAATAAAAATCATCAAATATGCATTACTATAATGTACCTTAACTCCCGCGACTGGTCTAAATAAATGAAAACTTCCATTATGACAACGGTTCTAATATGTAAGGTGCAATTCGGGTTTTCATTTCTTGTAAAATATGAAAATTAAAATTAAGAAAGGCATTAAAATATAAAAAATAAATATGGAATTTGGCCTAATCAAGTTGAGACTTTGGACTTGTAAATCCTGCTGAAGAGTTGAGCTGGATATAAGATAAATAAAAGTAGAATAAACGAAGTTGACATGAAAAGATCGAATAAGTATTTTCCATCATGTTGTTCAATAGGAATAAACTGAAGAAATCGCTCAACTACATTTCCATTTTTGAGTACATAGCGAATGACCACTGTAAGTTGATCCACGGGACTAATGTCAGGAGATGAATCAATATTGATTCCATAATATTTAGTATTTTTGATTTCAGGTATTATCTGCATCAGAACGTTAGATGCTAATATGTCAATGAATTCATCACATATACTTGCAGGAAGATAAGAAACATTCCCTTTTCCTGGATTTCAATGTCTTCGAATATGCTCCTTAAGAAATGGATGAAATTCAGCTAGAAGGTCAATGCAAACAAGGTAGTTTCCATTGTTAGGACAGTTATGTATCTGGGTGTCACCACGGAAAGCTAATCCTCATTCAGCAAGAAATTTTATTACAGAAATTATTCTCTTCAGGACTTCAGTCCAATATTTGCACAATTTTTCCTCCTCCTTCTGCAGTCCTGCATCAGTTCTAGTGGACTTCTGACATTGCAGCATCACTGACAGTGTTTTAAGATGATCCTTTGATTTCTCATGTGAGGTACTCCTTGCAGTTGCATTTTTCCAGTCATCAAAACCAGTTTTAAAGTGATTGTGAAATTCATTGGCATTGGCACTGAATAGCTTGCACACATAACAATACACTTTGCCAGTTGAAGGAGAATAAATAAGCCTGTCTCTCCGGACAATTTCTCTATTTATCAATCGCCTGATAAAATATTCTTTGCATGCATACCTTGTCTTTTTAAGAAATTGTCTACCCTTTAAGAGAAAATCGGATTCCAAATTCTGTGAAGGGATATTTTCTGCATAATAATTTATGAGATCTGCAATATTCTCCCATGTAGCTGGATCACTGCTATATTTTATTTTCAAAACTAAATCTTCTATTGGAACTATTACTTCTGAATCAGTCTGACATTCTTCCACCTGTTTTTCATTTGTTTCCTGTTTAGCACTAATAACATGTTTCATATTGTTTGGCTGCATTATTTCTGGTACGGATAGATTGGCAGAAGAACTGTCATTGTTTTCTTTCGTATCTGCAGCTATGAATTTGAATAAAGAGCCATTCATCTTTTTTAACGCTTCTTCCTTTTCTTTTTTTTTCTTTAGTTTTTCAAATCTGGACTCATGTTTTCTCTTATATCTGTCAGACATTTTTTCAGCTGTCCACCAGGGCGGGGACTCTTTCCTGCAACCTGCCTATTAGAATGAAACTCTGAATGATGGCTATATCATAACTGACCTACGCATAAAAGTCGTATAGCTTATATGACTTTTGTGCATAGGTCAGTTATGAGTGAATATTCGAATTATATGTCAGTTACAATTTAACAATACTTACTTAATGAAATCAGAGATAAAAATAACACTTGTATATACAGTAAAACTCGTTTATAACGATCACGCCTAAAACGAAATCTCGGCTATAACGAAGAAATGTCTCGGTCCCTTGAACTTCTCCATAAGGGCATTGGTTAAATTTCTCGCATATAACGAACACGCATTTTACGAATTATCGGCTGTAACGAACAAATGTTTGGTCCCGTGGCAAAAAATTCCCCATATATAATGAATTTTGGCGAGCAAAGCGATAAGTAATGAATAGTTTCCGCAGGTTTACCACGCACTTGTTCGTAGAGGTCCCCTTCCTCCATCTACCCCTTCCATACGAATTTCCACGCTCCCTTTGTTTTGAAATTGATATTAAAAATGTAAAAGGTTTATGTAAGTTAATGACCATAATAATAATATTAATTGACCATTTAAAAAATCGTACGTAATAGCAGTCGAACGTTTTACATGCCGCGAAGTTGATAAGCATCTCTTTGCATATGTAAGTACGGCATTGAAATCGACTCACTGCAAATACAGTAAAAGCTGTGTTATCCGGCTATCTTGGGGATTGTGGAAAGCCGATTTGGAGAAATATCCGGTTAGGGGGGCGATTTTCGATTTTGACATCGCAAATTTAGCAATAACCAAACAAAATTGGGTTTAGGTTCACTATCCTACTCCCCAAACAAAACTATGCATGGGGTTTGCATTTTCCATTTTAATTCTTCCACACTTAGTTAGATATAGACACTATTTACCCATTCTTATTTAATACGCTGCTACGCTTACATGCAAAACAAAAAGACTATTGAAAATTTTAGGGCGTCCGGGAAGTTTGGGGATTACGACAGTGAACCTGTTCCCAAAATTGAATTTATTGGATTATATCTTTCTTATTTATCTTTATTTACTCTATTAGGAAAGGACGAAATTATTTAATTCTTCTGAACATTTCTGTGAAAACTAGTCATATAATATTTTATTCAGTTCCTCCAATTTTTGGCTTATAAAGCGTATGATGTTTATTAATTGATTTACTCGTATCAGATGATGACACAAATTTCATTAATTTAGCCTTATGAGCCTTGGTATCGTAGAGCGTGGAAGATCCGATGTTGAATTCTTTTGCTATGGCTGCTCTATTTTTTTCCTTTTTCAATTCGTTTGATCAGCTCCAGCTTTTGTGTTAGCGTTAAAACAACCTTTTCTCTCCTGTTTCTTGCTTTTAGGTATTTATTTTGATGCCATATTCAATGGATGGGTAATTTTTTAAATAATAAAAAGCGATAAAACTGGAAATTGTAGAAGTACACCTAAACATCTAGACAATGCAAATGGCTTACGTAACCAAAAACGCCATGCTTACCCGGCAGCCACAGAAGTATACGGAGTAAATACGTAATATATACATCTTATATTTTAAGAAATTTTAAAGTGGAAGTTGTGGTATTACACATATACTATTCACACAAAAATTCATAAAAAAAGAAAAAGAGATACAGAATGAATTGTATTTGTGTAATTGCCGGTATCTAAGGCTGGCCGGTTCTAAATAGCCGGATAGCACAGCTTTTACTGTGTGTATACGTGTTATATGGGATGTATAGGCCAAAAACCATGTTTCTCGTATATAACGTAGTCACGCTTATAACGAAGCAATGAGTCGGTCCCCTCAAATTCGTAATAAACGAGTTTTACTGTATTTGCACTTCATTTCGTGTTGTTATAAACAACTTGTATAGTTGTGAACACTTTAAAATTCAACTTATTAAGATAACGGCTAGCAATATTCTAAGAATGGATCTGTACTGCACATCCGTCACTAGTTCTCATTACGGCGACGGCATTGAGCGTGCGCTTCCGGTATAATATGGCGTTAATCATCACGCTACGGTTCATAAGAAATAATGTAATATTATTACAACTGCAATTTCGTAAAAATTTTGCTCTTGATGCCGGAATAACTGTTGAAGTATTGTTGAAATAATTTCAAAAGCAAAATTGTAAAAATGCTTTCGAATTTCTTTAACGGCAAAAAAATTAGATTTAATGTGGGAGCATTTTCATATATTTGATATGATGTAGTGTGGAGCCTTCGAATGCAAGAGTGTGTGTGTATAAAGTATTTAGGTTAAATCAGTTCTTGTTACCACCTAGTCGTACGACTAAATTGTAACGACGATTTTTAAATAAATAAATATTAAAAGCAAGAGCTTAACAGGTTTCAAACTCACCGCCACAACTATTAAAGCGCCTTTTAAAAATTTCGATTGTCATTTGCTCACTTCCGGTGCTTCCGGTCTAGTCAGGAGTTTGCGGGAACGTGTTATGAGCTGTCGTAATGAGGTATTTCTAAAATATTCCGGGAAAAGTCGCGGAAATTGCATCATTTGCCGGCATAGGTAGAGTATAATTAATAATGATTTTCATTAAGATAAATATTATGTATGTCGAAAATATAATTAGTTAGTCACATGGGATGAATTCCTGGACTTCGTAATTGTCATTGTTTATTTTTTATCTAAAATATTAAATTACTGATGTTTTTGTAGTAAAGATGGTTAAATGTGAATTTATACGTTATAAACCTCTTGGGACTACACGTTGAAAAGCAACGATATATGTACAAGTAGTAAGTTATGTTTCGTTGGTGTTAATTTGAAAATTATCTAATCTTTGAGAATATGCTTGTGAAAATAAAAGAAGTAGCATATTAGTGATTTAGTAATGAAATTAACCGGTTTGGTGGTAGATGTAGAAACGCCAAATAAAAATTTTAATATTTAAAATTTCGTAGTAGCTTTGAAGTAGTAATGAATTAATGGGTCCTTTTAAAATGTACTGTAATTTCGGGATATTGCTTTAATGGTATTTTGGCCTTTGTATGTTTCAATTTTCATGGAAGGAAGTGGAGATTAATATTCGGCATTTTTCGTTATTGCTTATAGAAATTTCATAAAAGATACATAAATACATTAAATAATTAAATATTGTAATATTATAGTACTGATTATGTCATTTCTTATTTTACTTGAAATTATAAATCAGTATTTGTTAAAGAATCAGTGACTATTGCATACTCTATGATTAGTATTAATTAATACTTGATAGGTATGCCTTTTTGAAAATCTGTCAAAACCTGTTAAGAATAAACCACTCTTGAATTCACTCTTTTAAACTGTTTTACTGTAAAAAAATCTTACAGCAGCCGCAATGACTTATTTAATGTCTTTAATTTTCTTCACACATTGCATTGAAGATAGAAACTGATAATTTGCAACTGTTTCAGCAAGCTATATAAAGATAAATATGTCCATAGATATTTTGCTGAGTTTTTATTCTGATTATCAATCTCTCTTCTCCAGAAATGCAAAGAAACCCTTTCTGAATATGCAACCAAATATGTGGGCTAAAAAATCTCTACATTTTAGGCACAGTGCACAACTCCTTGTACAGATAGCTTGGGTCTGGAGGGTGTCTGAAAGTTTTTCAGACTTCAGGTTAAAAATCTATTGCACAGGCAGAGTACATGCGACTCCTGAGGTTCGACAGGGATGTGTTCCTGAAAATGTGGTCGAATCTCAAACAGTCGAATCAGCACAAATTCAAACAGTGAGAGCAGAAATAACGAAGTCTAGACTGAAACTAAACCTCTTGTGGTCAGGCCGGCTGAAAATTACTTCACGTAAACTAGTTTCTTATTCGACTGATCGATTGGCTGGGTCGATTCGACCGGTTGAATCTTGGGAGTCGCCTGTACTTATAAAGTACACTGAAAGTACTTAACTAAATAGTTGAGCTAAACAATTTTAATGATAATTAGTGGAAATATTAACTTATTTTTTGCATAATTTCCAATTGTCTCATCTGAAGACGACTTTTGAATATCCCATTAAAAACATCAAGTTTTTAGCAGAATCCTAGTTTGGGAATTACAGATAAAAGGTTGATTACTGTATTTGAAAGTTTAATGGCAATCACTAGAGCCATGTGTATGTATGTATTTGCTAAAATATCTTTGTTTGCTTCTATGTATAAGTTTCAAGCAAAAATATGTAGTATTATTTGAATATAAATAGTTCCTTAAATATATTCTGAATAAAGTTCTATTTTGTTGTGTATACTGTCTGTATTCCCATAATATCCTGTGCTGTTAAGTAAAAAATTAATTTGCATATAAGTATCATATTTTGAATTTGTACTTGTGTTGAACTAAAGGTAAGTTACTAACAATTGATTTGAGAGTAAATTTGTATAGTAATGGAAACTTTTCATGAACAAATATACCTACATTGAATAAAATGACAGAGAACATTGCTTAAAATCTTATGTGCTAGAAATTAGAGTAAAAATCTGGATTTGAAAAATGAGTAACAAAATTCTGAGTAGTATACTATTTATACCATAACCAGAGTAAAGTATGTATTAACAAACCATAAAAGAAGTAATTGGTAATTATCGCTGATGAATTTCATATAGTAAATATGTAATGTCATTTTTTGTAAGTCTATTTTGAATTTTTGTTACTAATGCAGAACAAAATTAGAGTAACTATGATTAAAATATCAGTAGACTGTTTCATTACTAGGAAATTTTTAGCTCCATTTTTCTATGATAATGTTCCTGATCATATGAACTGTCAAGCAACTTTTGAATGCTGTTAGATAAAATTAGTATGTATGATGTTTCTGCAAATTGCAGTTGCCTATTAAAAACAAAGGTAGTTTTTGGTAAAAGTATCTTAAAAATAACTATGCTAGCATTATATTTTCAGTTTAGGATTAATATAAACAAAATTTTCAACAGTTAAAATGTTAAATTGTTTCATATAGTGTATTCCCTAGATTTTATGAAGTACTGCTGAATAAGCACTTATTTCACTTTTGGGCTAAAATAATAGAAAGGCGAAAAGATAATATTTTGTAGCACCATATATACTAAGATGTTTAAGCTGTCTACGTGTAAGGTAATCAGATGATGCATCTATAGTGGAACAATTTTTGAGAACTTCTAAATTAGTTGTGTTTATTATTTATTGATGGTTAATATAGCCTTTAGAGAGTGTTACCATGGATTTTTCTCTCCTTGTTGGACACAGGTTTGGCTGCTTTGCATAGAAGTAGATTTGTCACTATATATTTTTCTGCCGTAAAGTATCATTTTGATAAAGGGGTGGTTAGCTTGTCTGACTCCAAATGCCAGGGTCGGGAGTTTATCCTCCTGAGGGCATGGTTGTATGTGATCATCTTTGTTAGTTAACTACAGAGGCTTTGCATCCTTTTGAAGATGTTAAATGCAAATGGCGATGGTCAGTAGAACAAAATAACGAACATCACAAGTACCATTAAAACTTGAATGGAGAATGCATTCCTTTACATATCAACCTGTACAAATTTCTTGAAGCTTATGTGATTTTCAACCAACAGCTAAGAAAAGTTTTTAAAGCAAGAGTTAATATTATGGATAACTGTGTCCATTATAGCTTCCTTAAAATATGGGTTATAAGAATTATGGAATTTTTTAAATTAAATGTTTTTGTTGTTTCCTCAATTGTTTCTGGAATTTTTGTTTCTCCCATGCTTTTATGTGCAACATACATTTTCCCTTGTCATTATCTTTTAGAAATTTTCTCTCAGGAATTTTTAAAATTAAATGTTTTTGTTGTGTTTCCTTAATTGTTTCTGGAATTTTCTTTGTTTAAACCTCGAGAAATCTTCATTTTTGTTCCAAGAGAATATATTCTGCTTATTTTGATGTATGTACTTATTACATGACATTGTCATTAATTGATTCTGGTAAGTTCAGAACATTACAAAACATTTTGGATACAAGTGAAACCTCAATTACCTGTGAGCAGATTAACTGGGCAACCGGGCATTCTGAAGTGAGTTTGAATTTTCCAACTTGCATGGAAAAGGAATGCGACTTGGACCTTGTCAATATATCACTCAAACGAAACATGTTTTAACAAAAGAGACAAAGTTGAAAAAGTTTTCTCAAAAAAAAATAAAATGATTTACCTGCCATTTTTACCCGAAATTAAGTTTTATCTTTTATTTGAATGTTTCTTATAAATCATCTTAAATTTGCAGTGTCGTTACATTATTGCTGAGAGAAGCGTCATAGCGTTTTTATCATTTCCCATCTTCTATGTGCACGCAATAGCAGTGATCGGCGCTGGACTGAATAGTAATGGGCAAAAACAAATTTTAATTTTTTTATCATATATTCCACCTTTATTACAGTTTCTGGTTTAATTGATAGTGTTTTATTAATGGCATCCAGCCTGCGTCTTCATAAATAAACTCGTACAGCATTTAACTGGAAATATACCAAATTTTACCTTTAAAATGCAGATTTTGTTTTCTTCAATTATCCATGCCTACTTAAGTTCCAATTAACACAGGTAATCGATGTTTTACTGTGAATCCTGGTAGTGCCTATTAAAATATTGTCGTGCCTATGCATGGCTGATTTTAAATTGATTTAAGATTAGATGAATTCAGTTCGTAAAGTTTATTTTCCCATAAATAAGTACTAATTGAATACTCAGATTTTATAGTTATTTAAATAAAAATGTTATTATTCTTTATTGTAACTTAGCCAAAATAATATTTCACATAACTATGATGTTTCCTAAAATTTTTCCATGGATGCCATATCTCAATACTAGATACTCTGGGTGAACCACTTGTGTCCTCAAACTTTCAGCTGTCGCGGTCCCCATATATGTTATGTGGCCCCATTTTGAATTGAAAATCATAAAAATAATAAACTTGAATACAAATTCCTTTATATAACAATAATTTTTATTTCCTAAAATTTCTGTAAGATAATTTATTATTCATGGTTATTTTATATTTTGGTATTTCACCTAACATCTAAAATAATTTTGCGGTCTCCTGGAGAGTCACAACCTACAGTTTGAGAAGCTCTGTCCTAAATCAGTGGTCTCCAAACGTTTTGGATTGTGTACCCCTATATCAGTAAAAATAAATATCACGCACCCCCTGATGTATATTTTACATGTCATAAAAGGAATTACATAATAAGACACAACCAGCACTTCATTTTCTGTAGTATTTATTGTCATAAAAGAAAATTAGTTTAAACACGTGGAAATAAGTATATTCTCAATGGTAAGAAATACACGCTACATATAGCGCATCACAAGACTTCCGGACCTTATATTATAATCTTTGTTAAGTGTTGATTAACTACTTTCACTTACATTATTGCTGTGCCTTTAACATACAATAATTTTGTTTTTTAATTACCTTTAACTTCAACGATTTATAAAGAGAGACAATTTACGTTCAGTCAAATTTGTTAAAATTATTTTTTTCATCGTTATATTTCCTTTGCGCACCCCTTTGGAACATCATGCGCACCCCCTAGGGTGCGTGGACTCCACTTCAGAGACCACTGTCCTAAATGATTGCGTGAAATGTAGATGTTTGTGAGTGCGATTAAAAAAAAGGTGCCATTTAAGGCAGGTGACAGAAGTGTTGTATCTACCTCATACACCTAAGTTGAGGGAGCATTCTGGGCTTGATAATAGTTTCATTTCTCACTCAGAACAATACATTCTGGATTTTTTTATCGTCCACCTGGAAATTTCACTCCATAAGTTGTTTTGAATTTAGGAGTTGTGTCATCTATCCTTTCTTTCCAGTTGAAATTCTTCATATATCTCTGCCTCTTCTCTAAATTATATAACCTCTAAATGACATGTTACTCTGCAATTGCACAAGCTCATCCAGATTCTGTTTGTATTCTTGAATCATCCAAGTGAATATGTATAGATCTTTTTCTCATCCAATTTCCACCTTTCTCATAACTGATCGTTGCTTAAAAATGGCATTTTTGGGTTGGTTGTAAATGAAAGCTTGATAAGTTAAAACAGCATTGTTTGTATGAAGAGACGTTTGCTTTACAAGTTCAAAAAAAACTGTCTCAAAACTAATTCCCATTTTTAAAATTTTAATTTTAAGTTCATTTTTAATTTAAGTTGCTTAGTAATTCGGAGACGCAATTGAATGTGCAGCAGAAAGTTATTGGAAAAAAATCTAATTCGAGATATGACTTTTGTTAATAATTTTAGGTCTGAAAAGGTTTAGGTTGAAACTGGTAAACTGGAAGTCGTTTCCTCTTGTCATTTTTCCGTGTTTAGGTGCATTCTGCTCCCAGCATAACTGCCTATTAGCCTTTTGTTTTCGCAAAAAAAATCGATTTCGAGATTTCAAAGGAAATACACGTTTTGAGGTCCTTAGACTATTTTCTAGACGATGTCTGTATGTGATGGAAATTTTGTGGACACCCTAACTCAAAAACTAACATTCAGATCACCACAAAACTTTATATTTGATTTTCATTAGCAAATGAAGATTTGAAAAGGTTTTGACTGAAACTGGTCCACCGGAAGTGGGTGTTTTTTCTAGTCGTTTTTCCATTTTTTTCAAAAATCTCTAAAACTCAATTTTCACATATGTATAACTGTAATTATAAAAGTTGTATATAATGTAATTTTCTACAAATTTGTTTGAAACATTTTTTCATAAAAGCGTTAGTTAAAGAGATTTTGATTGTTGTTCTAAATTTACGTTAAACACATCGATAAGTGATACCATTGCTTCCGCTGCTAATGATAAAATTTTCTAATCATTGATAGCGTTGCGCACGCTGCCATGGGGTGATTTTAATTGCACATCCATTAGAACAGTGGTGCCCAACCTTTTCTACGTGGCGGGCCACATCTTTAGTTGCAAATCCTTCAGCGGGCCACATTGGCAGTTGCCAATAATTTAGCGGACCGGATTAGAGTATAAATGTGATTTTACCTATATATCCTAAGGTGCCATTTTATTGAAAATCTCGTCAAAATGGGATTCTATGGTAAAAATTCCACTTAAAAGTTTTATCGTTTTTATAAATTTCCTAAAAAGGTATGAATTTGTGTGTAATTTTTCGGATTGCTTTTCCGTCATGGCTTTGCGGGCCGTAGGTTGAGCATCACTGCATTAGAAAGAGTTATCAATTTTCTTTACTTATTGATTTTTTTAGATAAACTACACAAAATGTTTAAAAATTATTCTCGAGTGTCATCGCTGTTAAATATTTCCGAGAACGCTGATGTCGAGGCAGTCATATTTATTTCTGTATGGAGAAAGGGTTCCCAGATGATATGTCCACAGTCTTTATGTCCACTGCCTTTATGTCCACAGCCTTTATGTCCACTGCCCTTATGTCCACAGTCTTTCTGTCCACTGCCTTTATGTCCACTTTTGTTTATGTCCAGAGCCTTTTTGTCCACTGCCTTTATGTCCACTATTATATATTTTCACAGCCTTTTTGTCCACTGTTTTTTTGTCCACTTTTGTATATGTCCACAGCCTTTTCGTCCACTGTTTTCTTTGTCCACTTTTGCATATGTCCACAGAGACTTTATTTCTAAGTATGAAAAATATGAAGGACAAACCTGAAGATGGAGGAGAGTTTGAAGGAGAGGGAGGAATCTGAAGGAAACACTGCGGACTAGGAATTTTATAACAATTACGAATATGAAGCGAAAAATTGAAAATGGAAGGGGTGTAGTAGGAGGGGGAGGGAGAAGGAGGTGCGGAAGGAATCCGAGGGAAACATTGTGGACATTGGTATCGATCGACTGGGAATTTTATAACAATTACGAATATGAAGCTAAAAATTGAAAATGGAGGGGGTGTAATAGGAGGGGGAGGGAAAAGGAGGTGCGGAAGGAATCCGAAGGAAACACTGCGGACATTGGTATCGATCGACTAGGAATTTTATAACAATTACAAATATGAAGCGAAAAATTAAAAATTAGGGGGGGGGGGGGGGGGGTAATACAAGAGTAAGGGAAAAGTGGGTGTGGAAGAAATCCGAAGGAAACACTGTGGACATTGGTGTCTATCGACTAGGAATTTTGTAATATATTCATCCAGGATGATCAATTCTGATAATGAATCTGGAAGACAAGTGCAAGATTAAGCAGCAGCTCCATGAAACACTGAAGGTACATTCTCATAGCTGGGCATAGCAGAAGCAGCTTCTGTATCTTAGGGATCCAATTCTTTGGTTAGTATTTCACTATTTTATTTGGCAAATAGATTTTATTTTTGAATTTTTTAAAAACCTTTTCTCGTTATATAAATAGGGGCTCCAAAAACTTGAGTTGCGTGGGGCCCAAGCAGTTGTGCGGTAGCACACATATCTATGTGGATGGCACTTTCAAAACAACGCCTAAGTTATTTTTCCAGCTATATACAATACATGATGTGGTGCAGGGGCGTGTATTTCCATTTGTATGTTGCTTTACGAAAAGAAAAAATGAAGGTTCTTATGCGTCAATATTTTAACTACTCAAACAACACCGTGACTTTTTAAATTATAATTTTAATCCAGAACTGCTCATGCTTGATTTTGAATTAAGTGCTATAAATGCAGTGCGGAAAACATTCCCCAATTCTACCATTAAGGAATGCCTCATCCATTTTTGTCAATCCATATGGAACATGTAATGGCATTAGGTCTAAAAGCTCAATTCAATAATAACGACGTTATTAGGAATGGTATACGGATGCTGATGGCATTACCGTTTATCCCTGTTGAGGACGTGCTTGATATTTTTGACCACTAGCTTGCAATCCTCGACCCTACACTAGGGGATCTAGCAACGTAGGTGGAAATAACTTATATATGAGGAAGGGAAGGCAGGGGGATGAGAGGAGCCATTCCTCTTAGGTTTGGTCTGGAATTATGGAGTGTAGGTATATGAGCAAACTGTAAACAGACAACAGCGGACCAACAACGCCGTAGAAGGGTGGCACTCACGCTTCCAAAGAATGATTCTTACGCACCGTCCACAAGTTGGACACTTGTCATAGAGGATGTTATTCCTGCATCTTTTGTTTCGAGTATTTTTCTTTAAACGGATATTGAAGGAGAATCGATTTTTCATTCTACAAATATATTCTACCATTGGTATTTTTTTATGAACAAAGCAATTTGAATTAATGAAAGGAATCTGTTATGCTTCACTAAATATAATTAACCAATTTTTTGGAATTATTCTTTTGTGTGTGGGTATTTGTTGCCGTATGAGAGAGGCAGATTTTTGACCTTCTATATTTAACATCATTTATCCAAAATCCTAAATAATCTATATTCATTGATTTGATTGAAGTCGCAAATACTCCCTAGATTTCTTGAAATACCTGCAATGGGATGTGTAAATTTACTTTTGGATCTTTTTTCTTTCCAAGCAGTTTATATGAAAATCTTTATTATGTTAAATTTTAAATTCCAGCGAGGTAATAAAGCATGTTATTCCCTTGAAACACTGTTTGAAGTATTTTCCATAGATTCAACTTTTTCATAATTTTAATTTCTCCATGGGAAGTTATTTAACAAACAAATACACTTGGCATAAATGGAAATAAATGTTTTAACATCCCCATAGGAACTCATTCATAAATTTACAAATGGGGGATGCCACATCATTCTATAAGCACTCTTCTTACAGAGGAGGATATATAGGATATAGGAGGATACTAATGTCTGGTCCAAAATACAATAGTTGGAGAGCTGAAATTTAATACATAGGTGAATCGAAAAAAATAATCATAGGAAAAATTGCAACAATGTTTATTTTCTTGGCTGTTGAAAATTATAAACAATTTTACAAACATTTCAGTTTGGGTACTTCTAAATGTGCTATGAAACTGAAATTTTTTCTAATGGTAGAATTTGCCAAATAATGAAAACAGGATTATAGAAATTTGAAAATTTTTATTCATTCAGCCGTAATAAATTCCTAAATGTTAAACAAATTGACTAATGTTTATGTACATTATGAAGATCTAGGAAGCTGAAAATGTGAACAAAGTTAGGAAATAATGTTCCATTGAAAATTACATAAAAGTTTTATATTGTGGCTGTTAAAAATTCATAAATTTTAAACAATGAAATTCATATAAATGCACTACTAGAGGTGCTATATCGATGAAATTTTGCATAAATGTGAGGTATTCGTAAGCGTCCAAAATTACCAAATCAGAATATTTCTCATACAACTGCTAAAGCAAGAGTGACAACATTCTTACCAATAATCTGAAGAGGGGTGGATGTTAGAGGAACATAGCCCTCTAGTGAAAGGCTATTCCATTCATGTACTTCGTATTTGGGAAAAACCCTTTTGGCGGAATCGCAAAAATACTCTTTCCCGAGGTTACACACAATGGCGTGCACTTCGGTTGGTATAGATAGGAAGATGAAACGGCTCCACGACCAGCGGCAACATTTATGAAAGCTTCTTTTGGCCATTTCGCTCAAAAGACAAAGGGTGTAAATGGACGGCATGCAAGACCAGATGTCCCAGTGAATAGTGGGTCGTAGTGAGGGAGGTAAACCTTTCCTCTTGTACCTGAGTTTTGGGTGGGACGGCATCACAGCACGACACAAGTGCGAGGGGTACAGAGGAATTTGAAATCTAAGGTCTTTGAATGCTGGGGAAATCCAGATAGCTCCTTTTGCCGTTCCTGCGAGAACGAAAAATTTTTAATTTCATTCTCGACTCGGCGTTACTCGAACGAATATTTCGAAAGTCAGTACACATACGGAATGTTGCTAACACCTGAAAGGTAATTTTATGAAATATATTAAAATAATCAAGTTACTATCTGTATACTCAGTGATGCGCGAATTAGTTCAAATATGTAATGAACTAATTCTCACAAGCGTTGAAAAATGTTCTGATAATATAGATAAAACAAAGATTACCTTAAATGAATCACAGAGGAAGTTTAAACATTTATTGCCATTGCAGCCCCGAATTCCGTTTCTTCATTCAAAAGTAAATCCTACGACGATATTAACATTAAGAAAAAGTTGTGTATCAAATTTGTAGACTACTTTGAAGATTATTTAAAAACCGACTACAGTGAAAACCGGTTAACACGAATTGCTAGGGACCGACATAATTATTTCGTGTTATATGAATTTCGAGTTAACCGAATTTCATGTTCACTGCTTTCATGGTAACATTTTCATTTTTCAAATATGGAATTAGGCTCGTAGGCAAATCCATAATACATATCAATAATAGGATGTAATACACAGCAGAAGATATTACCGCAATCATGGGAAAACCCTATCTCAAATGCCATTTCGCATAATCCGAAGAATTTTGCATGCATTTATTTTCGTGGGACAGAAAAATATTTTCGTATTAAGCAGTATTTCGTGTAAACCGTTTCGCGTTAGTGAATGAATACAGGTATCCCTCGCCGTTCGCGGGTTCGCCGTTCACGGTTTTGCTTATTCGCGGTTTCTCAGCAATACCCATAACTCATTTTTTTGTCGTACCGAACGGGGAAATCATCCCGTTTCCTGAAGGATCCATAGAATACTGAATGGGGAAATGTCCCAGTTTGCTCCACTCTATGTTCTATTTATGTTTCTCGCCACCTGTGTAAACAGTATTAAGTCTGCTTGTTTTACGCAGAATAAATATGGCCATCGCACTAAAAGACACGCGACTTATTGAAAAAGAGACTTTTAGGGGAATATGGGGGGACCTTCGCAAGCTTCCGTTTTCCACATTTATATCAGTTTCTGTTCTATAGTGCCGCAAGCAACATGACTTGATATCCTTGGTGTGTTTGTGGTATTAATGTGATGTTGCATTTTCTTCTCTCATTTTAAATTAGACAGGACTACGCTTAGTGACGTTGGCATTGTATTATAGTAGAGTGCTTTTATAAACATTTTTAATTTTTTTAATTAACCCAATCTTTTACATTATTATGGCATCTCAACGTGTTAATATAAGTGGAAGGGACGCGTTAGCTAAGAGACAGCGTAAAGTCAAGACTCTGAGGGAAAAGATCATGATGTTAGATAAGTTACAAAGTGGAGCAAGTAACGCTTCCATTGGTAGAGAATATGAATCAACCGTACGTTCTATAAAAAAGGTCGAAGACAAAATACGAAGTAGTGTAATGGCTTCTACTCCGTCTAGTGCTAAAGTTTCTTTTGTAAGTAGACGTTACCCTGTGTTAGAAAAAATGGAAAAACTCTTAAGGGTGTGGATAGAGGATAAAACAGAAAAATGCTCCGCTTAGCACGGAGTTAATAAGAAATAAAGCACTTAACCTATATGAACATTTAAAGAGTGGAACTGAAGACGATGCATAACATTAAGCTATCGGGAGAAGCTGCATCAGCTGATCAAGAGGCAGCGAGGGAATTCCCCGGTGAATTTTTGAAGCTTATCGAGAAGAAAGGTTATAAGCCAGAACAAATGTTCAATGTCGATGAAACCAGTTTATATTGGAAGAGAATGCCAAATAGGACCTTCATTTCCAAACGCTCCAGGTTTTAAGGCTGCAAAAGATCGATTCACTGTAATATTATGTGGAAACGCTTCGGAAGATTTTAAATGCAAACCAATGGTAATTTACCATTCAGAAAATCCTCGTGCTCTAAAAGGGAAGATTAAATCAGATCTACCTGTCTTTTGGAGGTCTAATAAGAAGGCATGGGTTACTTGTAAACTGTTCGAAGATTGGCTTGCCAACTGCTTCATCCAGCAGGTGAAGATCTATCTGAGGCAGACGAATTTGCTATTTAAAGTGCTTCTCGTATTGGATAACGCTCCGGGTCAACCAGTTTCTCTTGCAGAAGGCTATTCTGACGTAGAAGTTGTATTCCTACCACCAAACACAACACCACTTTTACAGGCGATGGACCGAGGGATCATTGCGACCTTCAAATCTTATTATATTCGCCGAACTTTCAAACATATTTTACAGCAAATGGACACCAATTCTTTGATTTCTGTTCGTGAATGTTGGAGTTCATTCAACATTCGAACAGCCATTCATATGATAAAAGAATCATGGGACGAAGTACAACAATCAACATTAAATGCATGTTAGCAGAAACTTTGGCTCGAAGCTGTTCGTTCCAAAGTTTATCCCAGCATTCGCGGAGAAGTTGAAGAGATCATCGAAATGGCCAGAAATGTAGGTGGAGGGGGTTTTGAAGATATAAAAGAGGAAGAAGTGGAAGAATTGCTCAACTTTCAACAAGAAGAATTAGCAAATGAGGAGCTTGAAAAATTTGCACAATCAAGTGAGAGCGAAAACAAAGAAGATGATGTAGAGCCTAAGATAAAACAGTTTTCAGCAAAGACCTTAGCAGAAATTTTAAATGTGACTAATGAGTTGAGAGAGAAAGTAATGCAGGCTGATCCATCTATGGAAAGGAGCGTCAATTTTAAGAGAATAATTGACTCTGCAATATCTCCCTACGACGAAATTTATAAAAAAAATCAAAACAAAAGGGAAACAGCTCCAAATCACAGAATTCCTGAAGCCAAGTCCCTCATCTTCCTCATCCATCTCCAAATAATGCTCTTCCGAAACACCTCCATTGTCAACATCCTACGTATACTCTACATAATTCACGGTGAGTTAATAAACTTCTGTTTTCTTAGTTTTCCTAAATTTAAGCGTTCGTCGGTTTGGTTTTCCTTTCATATTTTAAGCTTACTATTCGTTTCTCTGGCCTACAGTCGTCAGTAAGGTAAAGTAAATAATCACTTAGGACAACTTTCGCGGATGTAGGAACGGAATCCCATTCTTCCATTAGTTTATGCATTTGCCGTTCGCGGTTTTGCGGTTCGCGTAGTCTTCGGGAACGTAACCCCCGCGAACGGCGAGGGATATCTGTATATACCTACTGAAAGGTATAGGCGCTAGAACAGACCGAGCACGCGTTTCGTGTTAACCGATATTTCGTTTTAAGCGATTTCGTATTAAGTGGTTTCCACTGTATAAGAAAATGAATTTTCAGTCTTTTAGACGCTGTTTGTACAAAGTCGCGAATTACTAAGCGTAATTGTAAATAATTTTAAAAGCAACGAAAAATGCATGGCAAAATATGCTATACAAGTTTCTATGTGGGTGGGGTTGCGAGGCACCAAAGTATCGCTAATTTTCCTCTGTTCTGATTGAAACTCTCCTATTATGTTCCCTGATTGTCCTATAGCAGGGGTCTCCTTCAGATTCCTTCCGCACTCCCCTTTCCCTTCTTCTCCTATTACACCCCCTCCATTTTAAAATTTTCGCTTCATATTCGTAATTGTTATAAAATTCCTAGTCGATAGACACCAATGCCCGCAGTATTTCCTTCGGTTTCTTCTCGTACTCCCTTTCCCTCCCCCTCCTACTCCCCCCCCTCCATTTTCAATTTTTCACTTCATATTCGTAATTGGCATAAAATTCCTAATCGATCGATACCAATGTCGGCAGTGTTTCCTTCGGATTTCTCTCGTACCCCCTTTTCCCTCCCCCTCCTACTACCCCTCCATTTTCAATTTTTCACTTCATATTCGTAATTGTTATAAAATTCCTAGTCGATAGACACCAATGTCCGCAGTGTTTCCTTCGGATTCCTTCCTCACCTCCTTTTCCCTCCCCCTCCTACTACACCCCCTCCATCTTCAATTTTTCACTTCATATTCGTAATTGTTATAAAATTCCTAGTCGATAGACACCAATGTCCGCAGTGTTTCCTTCGGATTACTTCCTCACCTCCTTTGCCCTCCCCCTCCTACTATACCCCCTCCATTTTCAATTTTTAGCTTCATATTCGTAATTGTTCTAAAATTCCTAGTCGATAGACACCAATGTCTGCAGTGTTTCCTTCGGATTCCTTCCGCACCTCCTTTTCCCCCCCCTCCTACTACACCCCCTCCATTTTCAATTTTTCGCTTCATATTCGTAATTGTTATAAAATTCCGAGTCGGTCGATATCAATGCCCCCAGTGTTTCCTTCGGATTCCTTCCGCACCTCCTTCTCCCTCCCCCTCCTACTACACCCCTTCCATTTTCAATTTTTTGCTTCATATTCGTAATTGTTATAAAATTCCTCGTCCGCAGTGTTTCCTTCGGATTCCTCCCTCTCCTTCAAACTCTCCTCCATCTTCAGGTTTGTCCTTCATATTTTTCATACTTAGAAATAAAGTCTCTGTGGACATAGGCAAAAGTGGACAAAGAAAACAGTGGACGAAAAGGCTGTGGACATATACAGAAGTGGACAAAAAAAACAGTGGACGAAAAGGCTGTGGACATATATATTAATGGACATTTGGGCAGTGGACAAAAGGCTCTGGACATAAACAAAAGTGGACATAAAGGCAGTGGACGGAAAGGCTGTGGACATATAAGAGTGGACATAAAGGCAGTGGACAGAAAGACTGTGGACATATATTACGGTGGACGTAAAGACTGTGGACATAAGGGCAGTGGACATAAAGGCTGTGGACATAAAAGAGTGGACATAAAGGCAGTGGACATAAAGATTGTGGACATATTATCTGTGGATCGGAGAAAGTCATGCGTTGGCCACATCAGATTTTCCTCCACGTAATCGGTGTTGGTAGGTTAGAATGGTTATCAGCTGTCTCGTAGAAAAGGAACAAGTTGCTCTTTTTCCTATTCGTCCCATCCCGTTTTTTCGTTATCCTCTACTTGCCCTCCTCGCTCTCACCCCCTACCTTATTTTCTCGTTCTGCATCCACCTTCGACCCCTTGTCGGCGTTATCCGTTGGTGGAGTTTTAACGAAGCGGTGGCAAAAAGGTCTTCCATTACAAAGCAGAATTAATATTCTCTGATGGTTGAGTAGGGTGGTAGAGATTCTCCCGAGGCCTAAAAATACTTGAATGCTAAAATGAATCGATGCAAGTTATCTTGTTCAAAATCTCCCATTAAATACCCAAAATATTTGTACAAAAAAAGCATATGCAATGTTTTCAATCGCTTAATAAAATCGAAATTCGCCAGTCTTGTGGAAAGGCTGACTCGTTCGATGTTGTCCATAACTATAATTTTTATCATCGACTGCAACGCCGAGTTTGAATCACGGTTCTTTGCGCTAAAAAAGAATATTGTATGATTTTCTTGTTCTCCGTTGCTTTATTTTTTGTTCACTTGAGAATTAAATTACATTTTTGTGTATTTTTTATGAATGCTTGATTAACTTGAGTTAAAAACTTTACAGCAGCCAGTTAAATAATGTTAACCGCTATGTCAAAAATGCCAGGAGCAAAAGCTATTGCTGTATAGTAGGCATGTGAAACTGAGCGTCCCTTTCTCTGCCATACTGCAGCCCGAATGCTAATTTTTCTCATTTAAATCGTTCGAGATATTATATACATTATTTTGGTGAAAAGGACAAGTTTTTTCTTAGAAATTGAGATACATAAAATAGAACGTGATTTGTAAATCATTGTCTTTAATAATAAAACAGGTGACCAAGGTTCAAGGTAAAGTCTATTTTTCCCTCATTAAACATTTGTAATCCTAATGCGGTCCTTTTATAACAAACATCGCTTCAATGCGGCCCCGATGCATCTTCGAGTTTAACATGCTCGCTGTACAGCTTTAAGAATGATCCAAGCTCGAAGTTGGAGAGCTTTAGACGTGAGTTGTTAGAAATAGAAAAGCGATGCCGACTAAAGCTGGTTCTTTTAAATTGTCACCACCAAAATTAAAGATCTTCCATCAGTTATGATTTTCAGTCATATCAGCGTTTACACTTTCTAACATTCTTACGATTACAAGGACACTCTCCGGTGCATGTTCAGTTCGCTTCGCCTGGTTACCTATCTCGTCTTCATAAGGATAAAGATACTTTTATTAAAATATTTAAATACGTCTCATGCAGTCAATTATGGGCCAATGTATAAATTAAGAAAATGTAACTGTAATTTCATGAATTAAAATCGTTTAAGATATATAAAACGTAGTCGAATCGTCTTTCTGTTGTAGTGCTGGCTTTTCTTGTCCCGCATCCTGAGTACATTCAGAATTTATCAGGGTCTCGTCTTTTTCGGAACACGAATGTACTTTTTAACTTTGGATCCATTGAGTAGCGAGAGTGGACCAATTTGACGAGGTCTTCGCCGCTACCTGTAGAACTAAGGCCCGTTATCGTTGGGCACTGACTGGAAGCTTGCCTTTTGAGACCCTTTCCGTTTTGGACCTTATCCTGCTTGTCAAAACACTAAGTAGAGGATACCACGGGATTCAGAGATATCCTTACAGCCTTCCGAGGGCCGATAGGCGCTTCGTTGTTAAGTTTTTCGAGCCACGTGGATGACGGCAGCCTGCCTCCCCCTACTCCCCATTTTTCCCTACCCTTTCTTCCACTATTCCTTCCGAATTGGGGCTCATGTTACCCATAATATCATATATGTTGGCTACTGAAAGATGAAAAAGACTTGGTAGATAAGTGAAATTAAAAGTCTCGATGTTAAGAAATAACAAAAAAGAATGGTTTAGGGTACTAAGTTCACTTCATTAAATAGTGCAGTTATGATAAATCGAAATGGATCCGATGACATCGAGCGCAGGATTTGATGGGTGATCAGATTCGCTAATTGAAATTTGAACGAGCGTTCGCATTATGCGATATATGTATTACGAAAACTATACATTTAACAGATATCCGTTGTCGGAGCGACGGGGACGTGGTTCCGTGTTTATTTCGTATACAGGTATCCCTCACCGATCGCGGGGTTATGTTCCCGAAGACTCCGCGAGCCCGCAAAACCGCGAACGGCAAATGCATAAACTAATGGAAGAATGGGATTCCGTTCCTACATCCGCGAAAGTTGTCCTAAGTGATTATTTACTTTACCTTACTGACGACTGTAGGCCAGAGAAACAAATAGTAAGCTTAAAATATGAAAGGAAAACCAAACCGACGAACGCTTAAATTTAGGAAAACTAAGAAAACAGAAGTTTATTAACTCACCGTGAATTATGTAGAGTATACGTAGGATGTTGACAATGGAGGTGTTTCGGAAGAGCATTATTTGGAGATGGATGAGGAAGATGAGGGACTTGGCTTCAGGAATTCTGTGATTTGGAGCTGTTTCCCTTTTGTTTTGATTTTTTTATAAATTTCGTCGTAGGGAGATATTGCAGAGTCAATTATTCTCTTAAAATTGACGCTCCTTTCCATAGATGGATCAGCCTGCATTACTTTCTCTTTCAACTCATTAGTCACATTTTAAATTTCTGCTAAGGTCTTTGCTGAAAACTGTTTTATCTTAGGCTCTACATCATCTTCTTTGTTTTCGCTCTCACTTGATTGTGCAAATTTTTCAAGCTCCTCATTTGCTAATTCTTCTTGTTGAAAGTTGAGCAATTCTTCCACTTCTTCCTCTTTTATATCTTCAAAACCCTCTCCACCTACATTTCTGGCCATTTCGATGATCTCTTCAACTTCTCCGCGAATGCTGGGATAAATTTTGGAACGAACAGCTTCGAGCCAAAGTTTCTGCTAACATGCATTTAATGTTGATTGTTGTACTTCGTCCCATGATTCTTTTATCATATGAATGGCTGTTCGAATGTTGAATGAACTCCAACATTCACGAACAGAAGTCAAAGAATTGGTGTCCATTTGCTGTAAAATATGTTTGAAAGTTCGGCGAATATAATAAGATTTGAAGGTCGCAATGATCCCTCGGTCCATCGCCTGTAAAAGTGGTGTTGTGTTTGGTGGTAGGAATACAACTTCTACGTCAGAATAGCCTTCTGCAAGAGAAACTGGTTGACCCGGAGCGTTATCCAATACGAGAAGCACTTTAAATAGCAAATTCGTCTGCCTCAGATAGATCTTCACCTGCTGGATGAAGCAGTTGGCAAGCCAATCTTCGAACAGTTTACAAGTAACCCATGCCTTCTTATTAGACCTCCAAAAGACAGGTAGATCTGATTTAATCTTCCCTTTTAGAGCACGAGGATTTTCTGAATGGTAAATTACCATTGGTTTGCATTTAAAATCTTCCGAAGCGTTTCCACATAATATTACAGTGAATCGATCTTTTGCAGCCTTAAAACCTGGAGCGTTTGGAAATGAAGGTCCTATTTGGCATTCTCTTCCAATATAAACTGGTTTCATCGACATTGAACATTTGTTCTGGCTTATAACCTTTCTTCTCGATAAGCTTCAAAAATTCACCGGGGAATTCCTTCGCTGCCTCTTGATCAGCTGGTGCAGCTTCTCCTGATAGGTTAATGTTATGCAAATTTAAACGCTTCTTTAAATTATCAAACCAGCCCTTGCTTGCTAAAAAACAGGTAGAAGAATTCTCTTCATCATCGTCTTCAGTTCCATTCTTTAAATGTTTATATAGGTTAAGTGCTTTATTTCTTATTAACTCCGTGCTAAGGGGAGCATTGTTCTGTGTTTTATCCTCTATCCACACACACTTTAGCACTAGACGGAGTAGAAGCCATTACACTACTTCGTATTTTGTCTTCGACCCTTCTTATAGAACGTATGGTTGATTCATGTACTCCATATTCTCTACCAATGGAAGCGTAACTTGCTCCACTTTGCAACTTATCTAATATCATGATCTTTTCCCTCAGAGTCATGACTTTACGCTGTCTCTTAGCTAACGCGTCCCTTCCACTTATATTAACACGTTTAGATGCCATAATAATGTAAAAGAATGGGTTAATTAAAAAAATTAAAAATGTTTATAAAAGCACTCTACTATAATACAATGCCAACGTCACTAAGCGTAGTCCTGTCTAATTTAAAATGAGAGAAGAAAATGCAACATCACATTAATACCACAAACACACCAAGGATATCAAGTCATGTTGCTTGCGGCACTATAGAACAGAAACTGATATAAATGTGGAAAACGGAAGCTTGCGAAGGTCCCCCCATATTCCCCTAAAAGTCTCTTTTTCAATAAGTCGCGTGTCTTTTAGTGCGATGGCCATATTTATTCTGCGTAAAACAAGCAGACTTAATACTGTTTACACAGGTGGCGAGAAACATAAATAGAACATAGAGTGGAGCAAACTGGGACATTTCCCCATTCAGTATTCTATGGATCCTTCAGGAAACGGGAAGATTTCCCAGTTCGGTACGACAAAAAAATGAGTAATGGGTACTGCTGAGAAACCACGAATAAGCAAAACCGCGAACGACGAACCAGCGAACGGCGAGGGATACCTGTATATAGAAACCGGGCGGTGATGTCGGCATCGAAAATCTCTCGGTGACGTTCGTTCTAAGAAGGCATTATCTCCGGAAATTTCCACAAAAACGGACCCTTTTGCTGCGATTGTGCATGTAAAAAAAATGGGACATTGGAAGGATTGGCGTGAGTTGGTCTAAATACAGCGTTTCTTAATTGATGGGCCACAATAAGTTTGAGTTGGGCCGCGAAAGAATTTTAAACATTCAATATCGGTTAACAATGCTTATGAAAACTGTCGCAAAAGTTTAGCGCAAACTTGTTTTATGAAAATCAAAGGAATTATGAATGAAAATTTTAATAAATTTTGTATTTTTCGTATAACCGACTACTTTTAGTCACTAATACGGAATATTCGCCTGTATTGATGTACAGGTTGGCTGCGGAAAATTTGTTATAGTGTAGATGGGCCGTAATTTGAAAAAGGTTGGGCAACGCTGGTCTAAGATTTTTTTTTAATGAAAAGATGGATTTTTAACTACAATATATTATATACACATTTCGAAATTTTTAACTTTATCATATTACATCTCAAGACAATTTTTTTTACTTCTCAATAAATTTTCCGAATTTACGCGTATATTCGACCCTCTCCTATCGAGACTGGTAACTTTTTTCTCAAACACGATAGAAATACTTTTATTTGTTGCGATTTACTATCGACGTACAATAAATGTGGAACTTTTCGGCCTAATTTATTTAGTGGAATGAGCGAATGCTTATTTTGTCTATGATGACCGTTATAATCGCAAACCTTACCTGGCTTCAAAAATGTTATATTATTGCATTCAATCGCTGCACGCGAACGATTTGCCATAGAGAATGGGCGAGTTGTACACGGTCGTATAATTTCGAATATTATATAATTGTAAATCTTGGGGTTCGCTGGAGATCGGCTGAGGGAGATTTTGGCAAGAAAAAGGCCGCTCAAACTTGAGTAACTTTATTCGTCTCTCCACATCCCGCTCCCGCGAACAACTAACTAACTGCCCTTTCCTTCGCCTCTCACATCGCATAGCCCGTTCTCCTCTGCCCCCATGCCACCTCAGCTATTCCCACGCGTGCACATCGCATAGCCCGTTCTCCTCTGCCCCCATGCCACCTCAGCTATTCCCACGCGTGCACATCGCATAGCCCGTTCTCCTCTGCCCCCATGCCACCTCAGCTACTCCCACGCGTGCACTCCTTCAGGTCGTAGGGTGAGGCGTCCACCAAGCTTGGGAAACGCCTAGGTGGCAAAGCAGACAGGAAGTGGCACGGAATGTTCTAGCGTAGCACTTACACTCACTCCCCCTTTTGAGGCGAAGGAAAAGAAAATAAAGTGAAAAAAAAGAAAAGAAAACTAAATATACTGGATACATTTCAAATTCCACATAACATAAGTAAATACATCGTTCACTGATTTTGCCGCCTCTAATCGGATACATTTACACAATTTCACATAACATAAGTAAATACATCGTTCACTGACTTTGCCGCCTCGGATCGGATACATTTGCACAATTTCACATAACATAATTAAATACACCAAGGAAATATTTGATGGAAACCGAAAAAAACGATAATTTATAAATAATTCCTAAACGAAAACTGCTATGGAAAATTGTTTCAAATGAAAGTTGTAGGATTTTACATTATAACATTGTCTAGAACTGTATATACAATAATGATGTTTTAACGGAGAAATATCGCAAAAAACCGAATCGGGTTTCGAATAAACCTCGACTTCCGGTAAACCGTTATTGTCCAAAAACTAATCAGTTCTTTGTGCTCATGCGAAAGTGTTATATATGAAGTTTGGTAACGATATGGCAAGTACTTTTTGAGTTAGAGCGCCCACAATCACATGCGCGCGCACACGCACAGACATCATTCCGAAAATAGTCTAAACGTGTTCCAGGGACCTCAAAACATGTATTTCCGCTGAAATCTCGAAGTCGATTTTTTTCGTGATCACAATACTTTCCCATTAGTACGTATGGAGAAAGTAAAAAGAGGGATGAAATGCATAAAATATAAAATAAAAATTATTATTTAGTATTATTATTTAGTTTTATTGTTAGTTCCTCCATATTATATTTATTTAAATTTTAATACGTTTCATGCGTTGTCTGAATCATGGGTGAGACTCCTATGCGTGAAACTTCTTTGGAAGAAACCTTATGTGGGTGAAAAGTCTTGTGGGTGAAGTGCTTTGGGGGAAACGTCATAGAACCGTTTATTCTCTGCGTTTTTCAATTTTTTTCAAACATCTTCTCTAAAACTTAATTTTCGTATATAACTGTAATTATAAAAGTTGTATATAATGTAATTTTCTACAAGTTTTGTTTGAAAGATTTTTTCACAAAGCTGATAGTTAATGAGATTTGACTGTTCTTCTAAATTTACGTTAAACACGTCGCTAAGTGATACAATTGCTTCCGCAGCTAATGATAAAATTTTATAATCGTTGATAGCGTTGCACACGCTGCCATGGGGTGATTTTAATTGCGTATCGGAATTTAGTTATTCATTAGAATAGTGGTGCCTAACCTTTTCTACGTGACGGGCCACATCTTTAGTTGCGAATCCTTTAGCTAATCCTTTAGCGATAAATTAAGAAAAGTTACGTGAAATTTCATGATTTAAAATCGTTAAGATATATAAAACCTAGTTGAATTTTCGAATTCTGTTTCTGTTGTAGTGTTGGCGTTTCTTATCCCGCTTCCTTCGTATTTTCAAAATTTAAGGTTCGCGTCTTCTTCGGCACACGAATGTACTTTTTAACCTTGGATCTATTGACTAACGAGAGTGGACCAATTTTACGAGGTCTTCGCCGCTACTTTTTTTGTAGAACCAAGGCCCTTCTTATTCTTGGCCACTGACTGGAAGCATGCCTTTTGAGACCCGTTTCTTTTTGGACCTTACCCTGCTTGTCAAAACACTAAGTAGAGGATACCGCGAGATTCAGAGATATCCTTACTGCCTTCCGAAGGCAGATAGGCGCTTCGTTAAGTTTTTCGAGCCACGTGGATGATGGCAGCCTGCCTCCCCCTACTCCCCATTTTCCCTTATCCCTTCTTCCAGTATCCCTTTCGAATCGGGGCTCATATTATCCATAATATCATATACATTGGATACTGAAAAATGAAAGACAATTAGATAAATGAAATGAAAAGTCTCGACATTTGGAAATAACGTAATAAAAAAATGGTTTTGGGTACTAAGTTTACTTCATGAAATAGTGCACTTATGATAAATCGATGCTCAACTATCGAAATGGATCCGATGACATCAAACGTAGGATTTTTTTTCTGGCTTTTTTTTTCTCGCTCTTTTTTCCCTCGAATTTTTCTTCCGCTCTTTTACTCGCGCTTTTTTTCTCGCGTTTGTTTCTCGCTCTTTTATTCCTCAAATGTTTTTTCCTTGAAATTTTTTCCTTCTTTTTCCTCATATTTTTCCTCGATCTTATTATTCCTCGCTCTTATTTATTCCTCGCTCTTATTTATTCCTCGCTCATATTTATTCCTCGCTCTTTTTTCCCTTGTTACTTTTTCCTCGTTATTTTTTTCTCGCATATTTTTTTCTCGCAGTTTTTATTTCCTCCGTCTTTTTATTTCCCCGCTCTTTTTCCATGGAAATTTTCCACGCTTTTTTCCCACACACTTTTCTCCCACACTTTTTATTTCCTCTCTCTAGTTTTCCTGGCACATTTTCTTTCTCTCACATTTTTTCCTCACGTTTTTTCCTTCGCACATTTTTTTCCTTCGCACATTTTGTCCCTCACACTTTTTCTCGCTCTTCTTATTTCCTCGCACATTTTTACCCACGTCCTTTTTTCCACGTTATTTTTTTCCAAGTCCTTAGTTTCCATCCTTTTTTTCCGCGCACATTTTATTTCCTCTCGAATTTTCCTTCCACATTTTTTCCTCCAATATTTTTCTCCTCGCAATTTTTTCCTCAACTCTTATTCTCTCGAATAATTTTCTTCTCACGATTCTTTTTTATATTGAATCTTTTTCTCTCTCGAACCATTTTTCTCACTTATTTTTCTCGCACAAAATTTCAGCGCGGAGCGTGGCATGGGGTTGGGCGCCAGATGCGGAGCCCTTAGTATCATTGAAATTCTCTTTTTTCTATTTTTACTTTAGTAAGTTAAGCCCGAAACAGCAATATTCGTATCAACATTTCTTTTAAATGGTGTTTCGGGCTTAATTTATAAAAAGAAAAACCAAATAAAAATGGAAAAAAGAGAATTTTTTTTAAAGACGGCAAAAAGTAATTCCAAACTGGAAAAAAATGCGTGCCCGGCCGCTCCCGGGGTCGACAAGGAATAGTGGGCAACGTGACAGCCCACCAGTACAATAAGCGGGCCCGAAACCTGTCGTTGGCGGTTGCGCTAGTGGAGAAAAACCTCTGTAATAGGAGCGGCTATTACGTAAAGTTTTTTCCAGAACTCGCAAGAGCCTCGGACAGGATTCGAACCCGCTTACCTAGGGTACTAGTAGACTGGCACACGGCACCGCTACTCCACTAGGTCGACATTGAGAAGTCGTGCAAAAGTTTGCCTGGCTCTTCCGATTCCAGGCCGGCGAGAGAGGGGAAGGTCGTGAGCAAGCGAGGGAGGGTAGTAAGAGGGGGAAGGATTCGAACCCGCTTACCTAGGGTACTAGTAGACTGGCACACGGCACCGCTACTCCACTAGGTCGACATTGAAAAGTCGTGCAAAAGTTGGCGTGGCTCTTCCGATTCCAGGCCGGCGAGAGAGGGGAAGGTCGTGAGCAAGCGAGGGAGGGTAGTAAGGGGGGGAAGGATTCGAACCCGCTTACCTAGGGTACTAGTAGACTGGCACACGGCACCGCTACTCCACTAGGTCGACATTGAGAAGTCGTGCAAAAGTTTGCCTGGCTCTTCCGAATCCAGGCCGGCGAGAGAGGGGAAGGTCGTGAGCAAGCGAGGGAGGGTAGTAAGAGGGGGAAGGATTCGAACCCGCTTACCTAGGGTACTAGTAGACTGGCACACGGCACCGCTACTCCACTAGGTCGACATTGAAAAGTCGTGCAAAAGTTGGCCTGGCTCTTCCGATTCCAGGCCGGCGAGAGAGGGGAAGGTCGTGAGCAAGCGAGGGAGGGTAGTAAGGGGGGGAAGGCACGTACATTTTCCTCGGAGCTCTAGTGGTAGTGAGTTATGTAAGTGGGGAAGAGGTCTCTACACCGTGGTAGACTCAATGACGTTAGCATTATATGCAAGTGAATATTTGAATTTTACCGAACGTATAATGTTTTTGCATATGATGATCTTACGAACTACTAAAATTACTGATAGGTTTTTAGTTCAACTTACGTTAAATAAGCCATTGAAAATGATTATTTTTATTATTACCTTGTTCCTTATCGCACTCATGTCTAAAGGTGCTTTCTTGACAATTTTTAATCTGAACGCTACATAAGAGGTGGACGTTGAATAACTTTATATACATTTTATTATTGGATAAAGGTATAGAAAATACTCAGAATCATTGAGCGACTGTAGTAAGTCATCCCGTACTATAGTGGATATAAGGAAAGGTTAATGATTATAAACGTGTTAACCTTAGGGATATCTAAAAAAATCTGTATCTATTCATAACGGAAGTCCGTTGGTCTTTATGAATCTTTTCATTTTTCCATACAATATTATCGGAACGACGTCACAAGTAGGAATGCAGCGGCTAGAAAGTTGCGGAAGAAATATCGTTTTGTAATTTATCTCCCCGGGCGATAATCCTTTGCAAATATGTAAAATGCGCATTCGAAATTCACACAACCAAATATTATAATGACCTGCGTGCTTTCAATTACGATATTTAAGATAGGACAATATCAGCCATCTCATGTAAAGCAACGTTTTTATATTATATTTTGCCTTCATGTAAATAGCTGATTGTAATGCCAATAATTTTCATATAAGCCTTATGATTAAAGGGGCAATTTCTTCTAGGCGTGAATACTTGGAAAATCACGTTCTGTTATGCTTTTGTGAAGTTTCTAACGAATGACTTGTGTTTCAACATGCGACCTTAAAAGCCAAACTTTCTATCTCTATGAAACTGTTTTTGATAAGCTGCTAATAAGGAAATTCATTCACGTAATTGATTCAAAGTACACTTCCGAAAGAGAGCGCAGAGTATCAGTATTTGAATCTGAGCGTGGGGTAGAGAAAGGTTTAGAGGAAGTTATGCCTTAAGGAAAGCCATTCTTTCTTCATTGGAGTGAAAGTTGGGATGATAATACAATGCCTCGAATTGAATTAACTCTTTCATGAATGGCGTCTTGTATTTAAAATATTTTGCATACTATTAAACGCCTTTAGTTTTAAGAATAATTATTTCTCTGCTGATATATTTCAGAAGTTTTT
The DNA here is from genome assembly GCA_036926305.1 of Uropetala carovei. Classification (NCBI taxonomy): domain Eukaryota; kingdom Metazoa; phylum Arthropoda; class Insecta; order Odonata; family Petaluridae; genus Uropetala; species Uropetala carovei. The sequence goes on along the minus strand of JAXCHB010000118.1, from coordinate 1,002,199 downwards.
CTACAAGTACTTTCATTCGTAGCACATTTATATCGCAATGACGTGAAACGCTTGCTGCAAATTCTAGTGTTAGACTATCACTCCACAGATACTTCCACTAAGTCGACTTAATTAAAACACGGGAATTTGCTTGTCACACGAAATTGCCGGGTTGTCCTCTAATCGTTCAGAAAGTGAGTTGCCTGTAATTTATATATTTACTCAAACCTGATTTGCCTCTAGCACAATGATTCCCGGACGGATCGTTGCTAATCCGACCAGACTCAACGCACAGAAGAAGTCGCGAGTTCCTTTTAATTGATACCGTCTGTCCGTATGACCTCCCTCTTTTTTCTACGTGTTACGTGTGCCCTGCGGTCGCAGATGGCGTCAGTGAGAGAGGGGAGAAACGGAGGAGAGAGGAAGAGTAGAGAGAGAGAGTGAAAGGAAGAGTAGAATGAGAGAGAGGGGTATGGGGAGAGAGAGAGCGGAAGAGTTGGAATTTGAGACCTTCGAGAGGGAAAAAGGGAGGTGAAGAAGGAGTGAATTGGAGAGATTCTCTCTCCCTCTCTCTCACTCTCTCTCCCTCTCTCTCTCTCCCTCTCTCCCTACCCATCTCTCTCTCCCTCTCTCTCTCTCTCCCGCTCTCTCTCCCTCTCTCTCTCTCTCTCCCTCTCTCTCTCCCTCTCTCTCCCTCTCTCTCTCCCTCTCTCTCCCTCTCTCTCTCCCTCTCTCTCTCCCTCTCTTTCGAACGAGCAGTCTCCCGAACGAGCAGTCTCCCGAACGAGCAGACTCCCGAACGAGCAGTCTCCCGAACGAGCAGACTCCCGAACGAGCAGACTCCCGAACGAGCAGACTCCCGAACGAGCAGACTCCCGAACGAGCAGTCTCCCGAACGAGCAGACTCCCGAACCAGCAGACTCCCGAACGAGCAGACTCCCGAACGAGCAGCCTCCCGAACGAGCAGACTCCCGAACGAGCTGACTCCCGAACGAGCAGTCTCCCGAACGAGCAGACTCCCGAACGAGCAGTCTCCCGAACGAGCAGACTCCCGAACGAGCAGTCTCCCGAACGAGCAGACTCCCGAACGAGCAGCCTCCCGAACGAGCAGACTCCCGAACGAGCAGCCTCCCGAACGAGCAGACTCCCGAACGAGCAGTCTCCCGAACGAGCAGACTCCCGAACGAGCAGCCTCCCGAACGAGCAGACTCCCGAACGAGCAGTCTCCCGAACGAGCAGTCTCCCGAACGAGCAGTCTCCCGAACGAGCAGACTCCCGAACGAGCAGACTCCCGAACGAGCAGACTCCCGAACGAGCAGACTCCCGAACGAGCAGTCTCCCGAACGAGCAGACTCCCGAACCAGCAGACTCCCGAACGAGCAGACTCCCGAACGAGCAGCCTCCCGAACGAGCGGACTCCCGAACGAGCAGTCTCCCGAACGAGCTGACTCCCGAACGAGCAGTCTCCCGAACGAGCAGACTCCCGAACGAGCAGTCTCCCGAACGAGCGGACTCCCGAACGAGCAGTCTCCCGAACGAGCAGACTCTCGAACGAGCAGCCTCCCGAACGAGCAGACTCCCGAACGAGCAGTCTCCCGAACGAGCAGACTCCCGAACGAGCAGCCTCCCGAACGAGCAGACTCCCGAACGAGCAGTCTCCCGAACGAGCAGACTCCCGAACGAGCAGTCTCCCGAACGAGCAGACTCCCGAACGAGCAGTCTCCCGAACGAGCGGTCTCCCGAACGAGCGGTCTCCCGAACGAGCGGTCTCCCGAACGAGCGGACTCCCGAACGAGCGGACTCCCGAACGAGCGGACTCCCGAACGAGCGAACTCCCGAACGAGCGGACTCCCGAACGAGCGGTCTCCCGAACGAGCGGACTCCCGAACGAGCAGTCTCCCGAACGAGCAGACTCCCGAACCAGCAGACTCCCGAACGAGCAGACTCCCGAACGAACAGCCTCCCGAACGAGCAGCCTCCCGAACGAGCAGACTCCCGAACGAGCAGTCTCCCGAACGAGCAACTCCCGAACGAGCAGTCTCCCGAACGAGCAGTCTCCCGAACGAGCAGTCTCCCGAACGAGCAGACTCCCGAACGAGCAGACTCCCGAACGAACCGACTCCCGTCTGTCTCTCTCTCTCGCTCTCTCTCGCTCTCCCTCTCTCTCCCCCCTCTCTCTCCCCCCTCTCTCTCCCCGTCTCTCTTGGTGTCTCGCTCGCTTATGGTCATTGGTGACTGACGTGTCTCTCGGTCGCTCCTCAAATTCTCCCATTCACTCTCCCCGCTGCGATGGCCCCGAAAAACAACCCGGCGAAGAAGGACTTGGAGTCCGAGAACAACGACATTCGTTCCATGGTGGAGTCGGTGATGTCCTCTTTGGCAAGCTTCAAAGATGAACTGAAGGAAGTCAAGGTGCAGGACGTCACGACAAAGAAGGAATCGCTATCATCCCTCGAGGAACGATTCGACTCTTTCCACCAACAAGTCCTGGGCGATGTCAGGCAGATACTAAAGCGCTTGGACGATCTCAGCAGTCGTCAAGAAGACCTCGACGACCGACTCGATGCCCTCGAACAATATTCGAGACGAATATGCCTCCTTATTCATGGCATCCCCGAGATCGAGCGCGAAAACTGCCTTCTAGCTGCCGGTGAGTTTTTTAGGAACCGCCTAAAAGTAGAAGTGGTTCCTTCAATGCTCTCCAGAGCCCATCGTATTGGACCACCAAGAAGGGATTCCAAATTCCCACGTCCCATCATTGTGCGCTTCCTGTCTTATCAAGATAGGGAAAAAGTATGGCACAACAAACGCGAGCTTAAGGGAATGGCTTTTCTCGTCACCGAGTCGCTAACACAAAGGCAAAAATTTTTACTCCACTCAGCCAAGGATATCGCCGGCCCTAGATCCGTTTGGACCCAAGACGGGAAAATTATAGCTTTATCCCACAACGGTGGTCGTTTCCACATCACCACTGAGAAGGAGTTACAAAACTTCCAGCGGGAACTCAACAAACCAAATCTAAGGAGTGAGCGCCGTAATTAGTGTGAGACTTCTGTGTTTTTTTTTTCTTTTTTCTTTTTGACGAATCTGTTTATAGCAGATTGAAATCCTATAATATCTGTATCTCCTTTGCCTATCGTATACTTACACAACATAACTACCGTCCTCCCAATTACTGTGCGTTTAATATTCTGTGATCCTGCATTATCGCTTACTTGACTTCCACCACTCCCTGAAGCCTTGGCATCCCTGTTCCTGTCTCCTGTGAGAAGAAAAAGTTACACCCGCCTAGGTCCCAGTTCTCGTCTACATCCATCGGTGTCAAGGGTTTTTTATTTTATTTTTTCCGTTCTAATTGCCATCCATACTCCCGTGACGCCTGCCATCCCAGTTCCTGTGAGGTCTGCCATCCCCGTTCCCGTGACACCTACCATCCCCGTTTCCATATTCGCAAACTTCTGAATAGTCCTGTGCCTTATTCCTGCCTTCCCCTTTAAGTTTTTTAGTGCTCCGATTCCTCCCCGTGTAGTGTTAGTCTCCTCTTCTTCAGTGTTCCCCAGTGTAGTGCAGTCCCCACCCATTCCGTGTATTCCACCCAGTCCGTAGTGTAGTGATACTCCATATTTGCGAGTTTAAGTGCCGGCATAGTGTTGTGTTTTCCCTTACTGCATATCCTCCTAGTGGTCCCGTCCCTCAATTTTCAGTGCTCACCGAGTTTTACGCCCTCTCCACTCCGAGTTCTTAGTGCCATCCGAGGGTCGCTTTACCAGCGCAGTTCCCTCATTCCTGAGTGTTCTTAATCCCTTCTTTTTCCTCATCTGTTTCTTATACCAGTGCTGCGTTCTCGCCAATCTCCCCGTTATTTTAGCATCGTAGCCCCATTAAGTGCATCTTACCCATTCCTTAACCGCATAGATATCGTTAAACTCTCTCGTTAGGCTCACATAACTTTTTATTTCTTGTTTTCCAAGGACCATACGGGATCATAACAGGAGAGTGATTCCCACGAGGGACGTTATTAGGTAGGGCTTGGTGTGCTGCACCCCCTGCCACCCACCAGTCTGGTGATTTGCAGGGTATCATGTAGATGTAGATGTAGATATCGCTGTGCGATCACTTCAACTTCAACTTCCAAGCAACCTACATCAACCTCCCACCCGCTCAGCATGACTCCCAGTCCTTGTCCCCTCCTCTCCCGATGAACAACACTAATGTCCCTTCTCTCAACCCACCCACCCCTATCTCCTTCCCTTCTCCAATCACCAATTCCCGGAATCTTAACATTACTTGTGGAAGCATTTCCTCTGCCGATTCTTCCAAACTCAATCCTAACGTGCCTGCCTTCATCCCTAATGAACGCCCAACGAGTTCGTACCTAAACCCTCTAGCCGCTGACTTCATTCCTACCCCACCCACAAACAGGCCCCACGGCAACACCTTTGCCCTCAACCCCCTTCTCCCAGACTATGCAGTGCCTCGTTTACCACCCATTGATTACGCTCAAACCCAACTAGCTCCTTTTCCACGCTCTTTCCAAATTCTCTACATTAATGCCCAAAGCCTTCAAGCGCACATAGACGAGATTCGATCCTTACTTCCACGAAAAAACGTCCACTTAATTGCCGTTACCGAGACATGGCTAAAACCCTCGATACCATCATATTCAGTAGAAATACCCGGCTTTAAACTCTTTCGCAACGATCGTACTGGAAAAGGTGGAGGTGGAGTGGGAATATACGCTAGGAACGACATTAGTTGCAATGTGTTAACTCATAGCGATCCAGTTTATAGGAAAAAGCCTGAATATCTCTTTCTTGACATAAAAATAGAATCCATTAAAATTCTTGCAGGGGTTGTCTATCGCCCACCAAAAATAGGTTATCTGAATGAAATAGATGAAGTCATTTCCACCCATATTCACGACTTCCAGCACATTTTTATCACGGGTGACTTCAATGCTAATTTCCTCTCTACTAGCCATGATGCAAATTACCTGAGAAATTCCTTCAATTCCAATGGACTAACTCTCTTGCCTCTCGATCCCACTCATCATACTTCAACGTCATCCACATGGATCGACGCAGCCATTACAGCCAATCCCGACAAAGTATTAATTCACGGTCAACTTGCCGCACCCGGAATATCCGCTCACGACCTACTCTACATCGCGTATTCCCTTAGATGCCCTAAACACAAACCCAAATTTATTACGTCTCGCGATTTGAAGGCAATCGACGACGAAAAACTGACAGATGACGCCGCTAAAATACCTTGGGACTCTATCGAATTCTTAAATGATTTAGACGAAAAAGTAGAAACATTTAATGCCCACATACACTCTCTACTAGACAAACACGCTCCTCTCAAAACAATTCGGGTCTCTAAACCACATGCACCTTGGCTGACGACAGATATTAAATCCCTCATGTCGAAACGTGATGCGGCCTTCCGCTCCTTCAAGAAATCAAAATCTCCTGGCGCATTCCAACGTTACAAAACACTAAGAAACTATACAAAACAGCGTATTAGGAACTCAAAAATAAAATATACATACGAGATATCAAAACAGTCACAAGCTTCGATATGGAAAAATCTAAGACATTTAGGCATTGGCAAATCTAAATGTAGCACTCTACCTACAGACACATCCCTCGACCGTCTCAACAACGAATTCACCACACCACCAACCATTATCGATTGCGATAGAAAAACTGCTGTCATCGACGACTTGCTCCGCCGCGCCGCAACATCTCTCACCGCCTCCTCTCCAATATTTAACTTTTCCGCCATAACTCAAATAGAAGTCATTAATGCTCTCCGCAAAATAAAGTCGAAGTCGCTTGGCGCAGATGGGATATCTATCACAATAATACAGAAAATATTCCACCTTGTCGCTCCAACCATAACACATATCTTCAATTGGTCACTTCTCCAAGGAAAATATCCATCACAATGGAAATTAGCGTTAGTGCGCCCCCTTCCTAAGAAATCTTCCCACGGGTCGACTCAATATAGGCCGATCAGTCTCCTACCCTCCCTCTCCAAAGCACTCGAAAGACTCATTCATGAACAAATCACATCATTTCTCACATACAACAACTTACTCGACCCGCTCCAATCAGGATTCCGCAAATCACACAGCACGGCCACAGCACTTGTAAAAATTACCGACGATATTCGCCGCGCCATGGACAGAAGAGAGATCACTTTAATGACGCTGCCTGACTTTAGTAAGGCCTTCGACTCTATAGACAAGGACATCCTACTCGCGAAACTTCGCCTCCTAAATTTCTCCGAGTCATCATCAAAATGGATCCAATCGTACCTTAACAACCGTTTCCAAAAAGTCATGTCTGACAACTCTTCTTCCAACTGGATTCATGTCGGTAGAGGCGTTCCCCAAGGATCAATTCTCGGCCCTTTGTTATTCTCCCTCTACATTAATGATATCTCCACCGAAATATCCTCCTGCAAACACCACCTTTACGCCGACGACCTCCAAATATACATCCACTCCCCTGCAACCAACTTAAAGCATGCTATCAACCTCATGAACAAAGACCTCACCTCAGTTAACGGTTGGAGTACACAAAACTTACTTCAAATAAACCCATCGAAGACTCAGTTCATCACCATTGGCTACCCTAAACTTCTTTCTTCCATAAAATTCGATAACCTTCCACCACTCTCGATAGATAACCACATCATAAATCCTGTAAAATCAGTCACTAATCTTGGCATTATTATTCATGAATCCTTCTCCTGGTCTGAACAAGTAACCAAAATCTGCAAAACTGTCAACAGCTCCCTTCATTCCCTCACGCGCCTGAAGAATTCAATACCTTACTCTGAGAAAACTTCTAGTCTCTGCACTTCTCATACCCCACTTCGACTACTGTGACGTTGTTTACCAAGATCTTACTGATGAACTTTCTACAAAACTTCAACGCACCCATAACGCCTGCGTAAGATTTATATGCGACCTAAAAAAAAGCGACCATGTCTCAAGCTCCTTTACCAAACTATCATGGGTTAAACTCGAGGCAAGAAGACGCATTCATCTTTTATCACTATTTTTCACCATAAAATCCACTCTTAACCCTCATTACCTGTCATCGCAATTTTCATTCATGAGCAACGTGCACAGCATTTATACACGGGGAAACAGCCAACTTCAAATTCCTCTTCACCGGACAGAAATCTACAATAAATCTTTTCATGTCACCGCATGTAGACTCTGGAATGCTCTACCTCCTCACATACAAAACTCTCCAACTGTATCCTCCTTCAAGAAATCATACTTCACGTTACTCCTTTCTCATATGACAATAGTAAACGAGGCAGCAACGAGCATTTCATAATCAAAACACAAGCGCATAATAATTCTTTTTTCCAGGGAACAGTGCTTTCTAAAATTTCCCATATGTATATGTTGTATAAGTACTTTAAATAATGTATACTCCTTTTTAGGCGCGTTTCGCTTACAGCGTGAGCGCCTATTATCGTCGGTCGGTCCGTCCGTCCGTCCGTCCGCATGTTCGTTCTCGGCTTCTACCGAACGGATTTTTATGAAATTTGATATTAAGGACTTTCAATCAAATATAATAAGAAAATCGCAAAAATGAATCACGTACGCCAATCAGGGGTACCACTTTACTAAAGACAAAAAATTAAATTTTCGTCATATCTCGTAAACTATTGTTCATATCAAAATATTTTTCAAATAAAAGTTGTAGAACTGGTAAAGTAGAGTATTTCCTTTTCTATATATTTTCATCGTAGGAGTAGCCGTTATCGATAAAATCAAACAAGAAAGTCTTAAATCGAGTTGAACTTAGAAAATTTCTTGCATGGTTACTTCATTGTTGCTAACATAAACAATCTCCCAAACAAACGTTTAATTTCCTTATGTGTGCATGTAATACTATTAAATAGGAAGAAAATGGATTATTTATGATGAAGAAAAGGACTTTAAAACGCTATTTCCCTTACGTACAGGTATATAATTGCTTTCTAATACTCCATTGCATGAAACGCGCCCCATTTGTGATACGTTGTACGCTTTCCTAACTTGTTTGTACTTTATTTAAAATTCTCTCGTATGTACATGTTATATAAGAACTTGCTGTATCTGTATATTTTTGTATTTTTTATTTTATTTTTTTTTATTTTCTCACATGTTCCATGTATGTCTATGTTATTTCTTTCCTCTTATCTGTTGGTATTCAAATCCTCAGCTTTTATCTATTAATATTTTTTTTCTTCTGTATCTGTCTAGGGATTTTTCGCGGTTTTTTTACACCTCCCTTATCTTCGTAGGTGTTTTTCTGCAGTGGGACATTTTTTCTGTGCTAAAAGATGTGATTACACAGTTTTTTTCCAACCCACAAAACTAACATGATTCTATGGTAACTCTCTTTGTCAACTAACAAAATTTGTAGTCAATATGTATGTTATAGTCTGTAATTTAAATTGTATATAATTCTCAATCCTGACGAAAGGGTTAAATGTAAGAAGGGACTTCACAGTCTCAATTTCGCCCTAAATAAAGTCGTTTGTCTGTCTGTCTGTCTGTCTCTCCCCCTCTCCCTCTTCCCCTCTCCCTCTTCCCCTCTCCCTCTCCCCCTCTCTCTCAATTCTTCAATCAGTATTCTTATATCCCCTAAATGATATCCGTGGTTTGCTTATGTTCAGCTCATTCGACTCTGTGCCAGTAGCCTAACAAATTCCGCGCTCACATATTTTGGTGCCCATTCATGTCACGAGTCACTCCGGAAGACCCAACCTGTTCTATGTCGTCCCCACTATCTCTCCCCTCTCTCTCTCTCTCTCTCCTTCTCATTCACTTCATCTCCCTCCCTCTCTTCTCATCTCAAATTCATCCTCCTTCCTCAATACCTATAACGGATACGGCCAGAGGTGGTATGAATACCAGCGGTGAGACACCGGGGCAGAATTGCGCCTCGCCACATGACTCACTCTTCGTTTTCTGTGCGTCCTGGAGTTACGCACGTGAGAAATAAAGATTTCTACGCACGAGGGGAGAAAAACTTAAAAAGTCAGAATTTCATTTGGCTTTTTACAAGAAAGCGTGGTTTCATTTCCCCACTTTGGACCATTTGATTTTAAAAAAATCTGATGTGGCCAACACATGACTTTCTCCATATTTGGGGCATAGATATTTAAATTATTATGAATAATATTACGAGGCAAAATTATTATTTCGTATCGCAGAAGAAGACACGTCCTTGCCGTAAATTACGTATATTTTGTATGTTTACAGAATTCACCACTACATGGTGTTGGCGCTGTATACAGGTATTAAGATAAAGCGAAATATATCCAAAATGGATGGTTCTACGAAAATTAGTTTCAAACAAAACTTGGAAGAAATATTATTCTCTACAACTTTGGTCCTTACGAAGATTACCAATAACGATGTTTTTAAGGAAACCGAAAAACCGGTTATTTATAAATAACTCCTAAACAATAACTCCTATAGAAAATTGTTTCAAATGAAAACTGTAGGAAATGATATTCTCTATAACTTTTGTATAGAATTGTATATACAATAATGATGTTTTAATGAAGAAATATCGCAAAAACTGAATCGGGTTTCGAATAAACCTCGACTTCCGTTTATCCGTTATTATCCAAAAACTAATCAGTTCTTTGTGCTCATGTAAGAGTGTTAGATATGAAGTTTGGTAACGATATGGCACGTACTTTTTGAGTTAGAGCGCCCACAATAACATACACACACACAGACATCATTCCGAAAATAGTCTAAACGTGTTCTAGGGACCTCAAAACATGTATTTCCGTTGGAATCTCGAAGTCGATTTTTTTCATGAATACAATACTTTCCCATTACTACGTATGGAGAAAGTAAAAAGGGTGGAACAGAACCTGTTTTGCAATTTATAAGGTAATATTGGAATTCTTATTCTGTTAAATGAAAATACAGTCTTATATGCAGCCGCTTCAATAATATATATTTATCTCAGCATTGTAGACCCTCAAAATTTCACGGATTTTCTGATGCACCTCTACCTAAAAATACAATGTACCGTATTTTCCCATCGATAACGCGCACCTAATAGATACCACGCACCTTGAAAATTTTCATGATCGTGAAAATGTATAGATAACGCGCACCTAATAGATACCGCGCACCCTATGCAATTTGTCATACTCACTGTGATATGTAGGTGGCGCACAATGAAACAGACAAATGAATAACGGAATACGAATAAAAAGACCAAAGATTGTTTCCTGTTTCTGAACACGTGAAATATTCAAATTATCTTGAGACATCCTAAGATTCGTTCCCGTAAAAGTTACGTAGCCATGGAGAATAAAAAAACTGTTCGAAGAAGATCCTACACGGCGAAGTTTAAGTTAGAAGCCGTTAATCTCGCCAAAGAGAAAGGAAATCGGAACTTACGGCATTTCCGACGTGTTAACTTTGTCCACAGGTGTCTATAGAAGGGGGAGGAGGAAAAATATTGACATTTTCACTGTTTTTCGCTAATTTTTCCACTTTAGAAGTTACTATTTTTCGAGTTTATCACGGAGGCCGCCATCTTGAATGAGCGCCGATTCTCTTTGTAAAATTAAAATTTTTGTATGCTGTGTTTTCTTTAGTTTTTAAATAAAATGTTAATGGTAAAGTAATTTAACATATAGTTAACAATTCCATGTAGCTGTTTTATTGACAATTTGATTGAACATGGTTTCAGGGTGGTTTGAAAATAGCTTCCAGTTGTGTTATTTGCGGTAATTGTACCTATTTTCTCGTTTTCATTGTATAATGCGCACCCTTGTTTTTCTTCATCAACTGAACTTTTTTGTATAGATAACGCGCGCGGTATCTATGGGAAAATACGGTAAGTTAAATTTAGTATAACCGAATTTTTAGCATTTTTATCCATGAAAATAGTTCTTTTCTTTAGGATTAAAATTCATTGCCTTCAACTTACTTCGGAGTTATGCATATATAACCTAAAAATGTTTCCAGTAAAGTTAATACATAAGTTATTTTCTTGAATTTATAAGGTTTTTAATAAACGGAAAATCTCCTGGTAAATTTATCTGAATCTATTTTGATTAAGGAATGTTGTCGCCACGATAAATAGAGAGAACATTAATTTAACCTTTTAAACAATGACATTATCTTTCTTTAAAATAGGTTTAAATAAATAGTCTCGATTAACTGATGAGTTCTTGTTGCATATTATAATAATTAAAAATTCTAATTGAAAAGGAAAGCTCTTGAGCTGTCCTGCATAATTATAAATACTCGATACTTGAACTTCTGGTATATTTTGCAAATTTATTGTCTTCAAATTGGCAAAAAATTATTTTTCAGAGGCATGAACGTTGAATACCTTATTTTGCCGGTTTGCTGCTGCTGAATCCAAATTAAGTTGGTGGTGAAAATATTAGGTGCTTCATCCAACTGACGCTAAAATTTTCAAGCTATCTTAAATAATTTTGAAATAAAAGATTTCGATAATATTATCATGCGCTTATGAGTACCTTGGAACTCACTCTTGGGATTTCTCCTTGTCCAAGGCCTTAGACTCTTGGTTAATTGGTTTTGTAAATAAATAACCTTTTTCAAGGACAAATGTATGCTAAAAACGACTGGCGATACGTCGCCAAGTTTAGCTGCACGAAATACGCACTCCCGATGCAAAGTAGCCACCTTGAGCAAGTTACTTGGGCATGAATGTGGTACTTTTTATTTCTTATAAATCTAGTGACAAATCTTTTCGTGTAAAGCTCTCCGTTTGATCTCTTTTTTTCCATGACGTTACACTTGGAGACAATCCGTAGACTTGAAGATATTTTGTCTTTTGTTCTTGTGAAGATTCTGAATTTTTGGGCCTGATAAGAGTATACTAACGTAAGCCTCCATACAAATAGAACAAATATTCAAGAAGATTGTGATGAACTGATTCTTTTACTGTTCTTCTTGCAACTGACATTTTTGCATAATTTAACGTTGAATTTTCATCGGTTTTTTCTTAATTCCGCTTATGCGTTCGGCTTGTCCGTCTTTCTGTCCTATGCACTAACTCCTAAACGAAAGCAGATAGAGCCTTCGTTTTTTCTCTAATCGATTCAGTGTTCTGTTTTCTTATGCGTTTTCTCGGTTTATCTGCCTTTCTGCATTTTTAAAACAGCTTCAGCAGCTATTTTCTTACTTATATTATCTTTATATATCATTTTTACTTTAGATTTTCTTTAAATTTTTCCACACTCGCCGAGAGAGGCTTTACTACGTCAAACATTAGAAAACTCTTTAGATTACTTTGGCTTCACTGCGGTTTCGTATGCCTTCCAATTTAATATGCATTTTAGACGTTTTACTCAAAAACTAATCCTATCACTTGTTATTGCACCCATAATAAATTATTTTCACGCATCCTTTGTATGAGCTGTAACCGCATCCGGGCTAATATTTACTTTTTCAGTTTTATGGCCCCGAGTACATTTTCTTTTGAAGGAATCTGACTTTTAAAAAACTTGGCTCAGGAAGTTTCTTATCCGTAGCTTAAAAGCGGACGTTACCAAATAATTCTTCCTGCGTAGCTTTCTTCGTCATGCTCCCACCGGCGCAACGTCCACCATGCATTGCCAACAAGCGAGATATTAACTCATCCTCGAACAATGACCCGTTGGCAATCTTGATTGACCGAAAGGAAAAAGGGACGTTGTGCCGCCCCGATCGACATCTGGTTTCCCTTTCTACTACATCTCAACGCGGCAATTTTCAGCGGGTGTGTTTATCCGGCTCTGTGGTTTGGCCAAAATTCTCTCAGGGCCACCGTTGGACCGTTGCCATTTTCGAGAGGCGCGAAAGTTCTTCGTGCTGACATACTCCTTTTTCTAAACGGCTCTCAAAGGCTTACGTAAGTGCAGGGGAGGAAAATAATTCATAAACGGCGCGCTCTACCTGATAAATGCATCCTGATCATTTTTGTTAGTAAATATATCTCAAGTGGGTTGATTCTTTATAATTTGCTAAATCTGTTTGTTTTTTTAGAGCGAAGCAGGTCTTAGGTGGATCTCTTTAAAAAGTTCCATAGAAATCCGTTTATATTTTTGGCATAAATCTTGGAACTTTCTGTCTCTACATAAAAAGTCGTCGTTCTTTATTTCTCGTATTTTGGGTTAATGTATAGCGTAAAAATTTGTTTCGAAATAAAGGCAGTTAAGCTGTATAATTTCCATTTCCAACCATAACGACCATTTTTTAAATACGTCCAGAAGGTTTGTTTCTATTTCATAATATTTTGTCGTAATCCCCTTTAAACTATAAAATTATACCAAGAGGAGTATCATCTTTTTAATAATTTATACTTTTATTTTGTTATATATATACACACACATATATATATATATATATATATGTATATATATATATATTATATATATATATATATGCCGGCCCCGGTGGTGGAAGGGCTAGCGTATTGACCTACCATCACTAAGGTCGCGGGTTCGAATCCCGCCAAGGGCATGGATGTTTGTGTCGTTTTAATAATTTCATATTTCATCAATCATGTGTGTGTGTCTGATGTGGAAGGCAACGGGAAACCACCACATCATATGTGTTTATTCCCTAGTCATTTCAAACCAGCCTTATGGTTGAAAACTATGAATGAATGAATATATATATTTATTTAGTTATTTATTTAGGGCAACTAGGTGTTGAACGAAACCCAGTGAACACTTACCGGAAGTAGAGTTGTGTCTCTCTTGTGCTGAGGAAGGGATCATCCCGAAAGCTCTAACCTCTACAAATGTGTCTCTCCAACACCCCAGCGGCTCTACTTACGGTAAGTGTTCACTGGGTTTCCTTTAACACCTAGTTGCCCTAAATATCCTTACTTACCTTTCCTCTTCCGTAGTATTTATATATATATATATATATATACACACACATACATATACACTCATAAGAGGGCACCGCCAACTGCTTGTGGAATTGTGCCATGTGGTACTCATCTCTGCACTGCAGTAGTCAACGTGATGACTAGCTCACAGGTGCAGTAGAGACAGCTTGCTCTCAGGGGCTTCCCGAGGACACACGTTACATTGGTTTTGCTATCATTAGACTCTCACCACGCAATACCGATTCGGCGGTGATATTGTCATGCGTCAGACAGAATTTAGGAAAAACCTTTGTTATTGAACGTTTTCTACCGGGATTAGTCGAAAACTGCCGCGATAGCGATTGATCAATCGGTAATAAAAGCGGTTTTATCTCGATAGCAACCTGAAAAGTATCCTTATCAGTTGCAAAAATTTTGGAAAGTAGAATTGCGTTTAATAAACTTCCATTTTATTTTTTCTATTAAATACACATTAATACACTTCAGAGGGAAAAACGAATCATTTCTCACAAGGACTTAGTTATGTACCTATGCCACGACCTTACACTTTTACATTAGAATTAGAAGGGTGGGCTATCTACAGCCCTTGCACTGCCACCGTTGTTGGTCTATTGTGCATAATAACTTTTTTAAATTCAAATATGACCAAAATTCTAAGATAAGCCATCAAATCTTTCACTAAAATAATTTTTTTTATGAATCATCAAAATTATTTCGAATCTTTTTGTGGCACCAATTAATAACTTTTTCTATATAATTTCTCGTTCCAAATTTTTTCTTCGAAATATTTACAAAATAAATAATTTGCTGTAAGATAAACCAATGTTACATCTTAGTTTTATGTGGGTACTATTCTTATAAGCAATATTTTAGTTGTTTTTTTCCAGTACGTTCCAATAAAGGGAAACAATATCCATGCACTTAACGGTGGCAAGACTCTGAACGACTCTGCCTTGTTTAAAATATGTCATGAGGAGACGTTCACTTGAAACGCTTCCATTATTCCAAATGACCTATTATAACTGTTTAATATTGGCTTCATTTGAATTCTCGCTTTAGCGGTCACATCGATCAGTGCTATGGAAAATGTGATAATTTGCATATCTAAATGAAAAGTAATGACGAAATCATGAATAATTCATGCTGTGAGAATGGGTGGATCATTAAATAATCGACATGTGATACCATGTAGGACTTCAAGAAAAGGAAACGAGTAAAATATCCTTGCTAAAGCAAAAGGTGTAAGCTCGTTTTCTCAAATGTTTTCAGGGTTCCGGTTTGCCTATTCCTTCGATTGGGAGACAATCCGCATTGTTGCAATATAGATCCTTACTAGGAATTTCAATCCGTGAAACCTTAGATTAAATTGTATGGCTACAATACCATTTCAAAATTTTTAATTTTCCGGTTTTGAAGCCACCTAGCGGCAAATCTATCAACAAGCATGAAAATCCAATCAGTGGCAAATTCATAATTGATAAGAGCTATCAAATTTATAAAGAATTTACCAAATGTCTCTTTTAAAAAAAGTTTATATACCACAGACAGAGTGATCACATGAGCATGTTTTCGCATTTAAGAAAACTTACTAAAAAGAATTTTTTATGCTTTTTAATTAATTATAAAACGGCATCTTAAGATTTTTATTTATTACAAAAGTTTTAAAATGTATATCTAAGAGATGCCACATCTTCGGTAATTTAACCCGTTCAGTAATTCGCTCTTTACGCATCTTATTTATTAACAATTATTAACATTTATTGCTTCGGGTAGCTTATCCTGTATGTCTTTTATACATTCTTTTAATACTTTATAAGCTAAATTATCATTATATTCTTTAATTTTGTATTTATATTTTTTTGTTGGATGCCAGGATGTGACTTTTTAATCGATATTCATGTAAAGATCTTTGTGCGACTGTTAAGTCTTTGAATAGATTTAGTTTAAACGTAGTGAAATTTTCCACTTTATCCAAAGCCTTCGTGTTAGAGGGTTTATATCTAGAAATGATGTTTCATTTTTTATAATTTTTGATTTAGGATTTGGCTACAAATTTAATGCTAGTTGATTTAATTTTTCCAGAAATATCTACAAATCAACACGGAAATCGTGGTCCGTTTTCACCTTAAGAATTTTTAAAATTAGTGTTTTTGTTTTTAACCCTTCTGCATATTATTTTTCATGTTTCGTCAGTTTTGAAAAATTGTTACGTAATTTCGAATTCTTATAATTTTCGATATTTCACGGATGGCATGACGCCACCCTAATTGCTTACCAACTTACCGCGTTTCAAATCCAATCTAACGATTGCATTATTCCTAGTAACCGAAGAGGCATCCTATAAGGAAAAGACGTCAGTGGCTTTAGGCAACATAAAAAAAACTTCGGGGAATTTCATTCTTCCACCGCACTATAAATAGAGGAGGAGAGAGAGAGACAAGGAAGAAGTTGAGATTAAGGGAATCTCTCTTCCCCCGGGATTCCTTTTAGAGGCGAAAGGGATTCCTTGCGAGGCTCCTCTGCTGTCCTTGAGAGCCTTATAAGAAAGGTGCCCGGAAATCCCCCCTGGTCGTATGTTACCGCATTCAGCCGCCGGCTCCATCACGAGAGGAAGGGGAGACTGCCAACCCCACGTGAAGGGGTTGGATCTGCGCGTTTGGATAACACGTGTACGATACTTTTATGGAGACGCGTGGTTTTAAATAGGGGAGGGTGATGTCACGGGTCTCGAACATCTGCTCCCCACCGCTCAAAGGCCATTAGAGTTCATTAACGTGGCGTCGACTCGGGTGCGTATGTGATTTAATTGCAAACGAACTCGTGCCTGACCGTGTATGTACATCGTTTTTTGTTGATCCTTTTACGCTATCACGAAACGTTTTTCGGTAGACTTTAATATTGACTTGCTTCGTGCTTCTTGAAAACATTGAGCAAGTCTTGAAATGGAGGATTATTTCCTTGATTTTATGGCCCGTGACATGTCGCGTGATGTAGCACGTAAGGGATGCATCGGTTGTTTAAATCTAATATAAATATGTGAGGTCGTGCCCACCGAACTAATATGAGTCATTACTGTTTGATTTAAACTGTTATTGCGTTGCTTCTTTGTCGCGTGTTAGATCACGCGTCATATCATTTCAGTGTCTTAACCCCACATGGTTATAAAGGAAAACAGGTATACGTGCCCGAGGTCATCAAAAGTCTTTTTTTCCTAATATAAGTACATTTATTTCAATGTCGTTACTAAATGCCGTTGTCACATTCGACTTCAAGAATTCAGTGCAGTTTCCAGTAACTATTCTTCGATAATATTAATCTTAAAAGGTTATCTTTAATAATTTAGTACATATACCCATACAGAATAATGCGCTTAAAAATATCGACATTTGACTCATGGTAGACATGGTGCACTTCTGGAAAACTAAACTAAAACGTTCCTAACATAATTTTCAAATTTATATGAATAAGCAATATATTTAATCAATATTTATTTTATTATTTTATAAAGAGACAAAATTTTCTTGAGTATATGCGACTTAAAAAATGCTCAGAGAGTAATGCAAATAAAAAGTTTGAAGATCATTGATCCGATTGTTCTGTTTAATCCAGCATTATTGGTCGACGAGCGTTAGTTAAGTGCGTGTATTGCATATCTAATATTATGTCAACTCCATAGCCTCAGTTCATCGAGAAGTCCTGATTTATCTAAAAGAAACCGTTATTATCTAATCTTCGCGAGACGTCATCCATTTATTTGGATTTAACTTGGTCTTTGAACTGTGTTTTTAACGATTGCTCAGCTAAAGATAAATCTAATTTTAAAAGATTGAAATCTTTATAACTGAAATCGAAGAATCATTCGTGTTTCACGTGCTCTATTTTGAAACAGTAACGCAAACAATGTGTACTCACAGTAAATTGTGTACAAGATAGATCTGTTGTGAGGGGATGAATTTAAATCAAAATCATAAAACCGATAAGTTTTATGTATTTTTGTGAAGTTATATTGCAAAAAAGCGTGATTAAAAATATCTTATTATAATAAAAGCTATTGGGAGCGCATTTTAAATTTACGAAACACGATAGTGACCGTAATAGTTACAAGAAATCTTTCTCCAAAAAATGCTCAGGCATCTCTAAAATTAACAACAGTATTAAAGACGAAATATTTAAGTTTCCGTCGACTAATTTGTTTATATAATATGTATAATCACAGTGCATTTTTCATGATAAAAAATTATTTTTATATGAATTTTTTTCATCTCATAAAAATGTTATTTTTAGTATCATTTTATCTAGATTTTGCTTCTCTGATAAGGGTTTTACTTTACACATAATTAATGAGAAGAGGTGTAAAAGTTTGCTAATTTATTTGACCAGCAGGACGTTTGCTCGGAAGTTTATATTTTTGTTGAGCAAGAATAAGCACGAATGTGAATGTCAGGTCACGAGACGTACGAACAAGGAAGTAATTCCCTGGTTACACGTAAAGTCTTGGAAAGTCAGATCGTGCTCAAGAGTAATCGCCGTTTTCCGTGTTCGAGTTGAGAAATTAAAGGCATATACACCCCTATATAGGCCAAAAGAGTTTGGTTTATAAATAATTTGATGCCTTAACGTTTTTCAGGGTCAACTCCATATCACACAAGATTGAAGGTCAAATTATTATTTAAGAAGTTTCGTCAACTTTTCGCGATCGAGATTATTTTGGATTCCTTGAAATTTTAAGGGTCTCTTGTGAAAAATGCCATAAGGATTTGGCTGTTATAAATAATAATTATGTATTAATAATTAATTTCCATTTTACGATGTCACTATCTACCAAATTTTCTCTACATTCTCCTGGAAGCAGCAATTAATAATGGCCACACACGCTCCTACTCACGTGCACATGCGCACATGGGCGTACTTAAATTTGAGCATGTTTGAGTTCATAAGATTAATCGATGTTAATCCAGTTTCTCTAATCGCTCGATAAATCGACCTAAAGAAAACTATCCATTATTCATACTCCAACCTTTTCATTTATTACTTCTTTATCACTATATTCTAAGACATATCCCAAATATATTTTTCACTACGCTACCATTTCAAAAAAATAACCAGTCGTCGATGCCCAGATATCTGTTGTTTGCGAGAGACTGAAAAGAACAATGCCAGCAAAATAAAAACTTTAATCATCGGAAATAGGAAAATTAATTTGATTTGATCGAAGATATTTAGAAACAATCAAGTAGGATGTGGACCTTGCAGTGGAGGTTGCTAATCGGTCATATTCTGGTTTTTAAAGACTTCAAAATCAATTCATTTCCATGCAGCTGTCCAATAATTTCACGATGAAGGCTATCCTGCAAAAATCGTAGCATTCAAACGACGTAATTAGCAGCACTCAAACAATCTTTCTTTCATAGTACATAA
The DNA here is from genome assembly GCA_036926305.1 of Uropetala carovei. NCBI lineage: Eukaryota > Metazoa > Arthropoda > Insecta > Odonata > Petaluridae > Uropetala > Uropetala carovei. The sequence goes on along the minus strand of JAXCHB010000118.1, from coordinate 982,895 downwards.
AAAATTTGTAGGTACAAAATTGGTAGGCACAAAATACTCCTTTGTACGAAGCATTCCGCAGACCCCATCTGCGTTTCAAAACTCGTTTTAACTAATCATGAAATGTTAACTTTTATGAATTATATATTAACGGGAATATGCTACATGTGGTTATTAAATATATTTTTTAAATATGTGCGCTCAGTTCACCCGCATAATCATTTTGAAAAAAATTGAAAGCGTAACTGCTAACTGGTGGACTAGCACTGCCACAGAAAAGATTTTAAATTCTATTTTTGAGTAACAATGGATAAACATGACATTACTAATTTTACTAATTTTCATGGCAATGAAAATTATCATTTTCGAAATTTGTAAAATATGCACTCGAATAATTTTATTTATATTTTTTCCGTATCCCAAAGTCTTATTTTAAATTTAATTTTTAATACATTTCCTCAGGGCCGGTTTCAGGCGTAAGCGACATAAGCGGTCGCTTACAGGCGCCACTTCAGAGGGGCGGCAAAATCAATATTTCGCATTTTTACATTGTCATTTTTTTAAGGTTTATTGCACAGAACTTGAAAACATCGCGAAAAAATTATATTTTACCCCATGGTATGTCATTTACATTCAGAGTCTGTTTAAGGTGTAAGCGACGTAACCTACCGCTTACAGGTGTCACCTAAGAAGGGCGGCAATATGAACGTTTTAAAGTTTTACATTGTCTAAAACACGCCAATACACTGTATATACTTTCCTTAACCTCTTTAGCAGAATATATACACGCAAAATCAATAACTATACTGCTAAGTTTCATGTGTAATTTCAAATAACCTTTGAATACTCGGGGTTTGTATCTTTGTGCAACTATTTAACATTCTGGATCTCTACCTTTTGTACTTAACTTCTTTCTCTGATTCCTGATAAATGACTTTGCAAAGAAAAAAACACGAAAATCTCGTCATTTTCGAAAAGTGGGTTCGTAGAGTTGCAATATAAAAATATTCGGTAATATAATCATTACATAATAAGTTTGTTATAAGGTTGGTGAATGTTTTATTTCTATTTTCTGATAATATTTAGCTGAATATTTTTTCAAAAAATAAAACAGTAAAATAAGTTTATTTTCTTTTTTTAGTATATCATTAATATTATTTCATGCCTTTGATATCCAGAAGGGCGGAAAATTTTTGCCTCGCTTGCGCATATTTTTTAACTGAAAACGGCCCTGCATTTCCTTCACTGGCCCCCTTTTATTTGCTTATTACGCTATTTTCCTTCCTGCATTGCAATTATATGCGTACAGATGGACGGGGATAAGCAAATTTGTGCTTCCACATTGCACTAAAAATAAATAAATGTTTACAAATTGTTTTGAATTCATTGAGCGTAAATAAATAAATCTAAATAAATAAAAATATGCACCCGCCAAAAAATAAAATTCCGTTTTGCTAAATTAACTTCCTTTTGTGTATCCCACCTTAGGCAATTTTGCCCTTTATTGTCTTCAACGTTATACTTATTAGAATTATCGTCAGTGATCTGCCGCGACAGACAGTATGGAAAAAGCTACTCTAAGTTACTTCTCACCGTTTTGCATTTGCCCAAACAAGAATGGGATGGCAATGCTGCATTTTGCTATTTTCCTCTCATTAGCTTTTTACGACCTATTGAACACAATATGATAATTTTTTTCAGCACCCAACTTAAATCTGTTAAAAACTTAAATAAATTTCATAAACATGTTGACATTTTATATGCTCAATCTCACGAAAATATGAACATTATTTACGTTGCCTTTAAATATTTTAAGCAGTTTCCTAAATGTGGAATTTTTGGAACATCTATTCAGCAAATGATAGAAAACATATTGGCACATAGACAGACAAATAAACTTAACAGTCGTTTAACTGCTTATCTCAAAAACGTATTTCAACGCAAGACAAATAATTGAATATAATTTCAGTTGCCACGAATTAGATCTCTTGTCTTCGATTGCTTTTAATGGTCAGATACAGCAGTCCCTCTTTCCCGAGTATTGGTGGCACATTTGAAATTTATGTGCTATAATTTCTTCAGTAATTAAGTTTGAAGCGTCGTACTGGACATTCCACGCTTGAGCGCCGGAGACAAATGACTGCGAAATGCGAATTATGCAATACATATTGGAAAAGGAGTGGCGGTTGATGATGCCGAAGTGTAATGTGTGCAAAACATCACTTCCCCTGTGGAACCGTCCGTCAAAGACATTAGTTAACGAAGAGTTCGCAGGCAAGGATATCTCTGATATTGGCAAGTGTCACTCTTTTATACCTGCAAATTTTAACGTACATCTATGAGGAAGAGAGCCTTCTTAGAAAGTGTAGTTAGTCACAACGTGCTTGAACGTTTGATTGTGATTGTTATCATTCCCAGAGAATAATTAAGGAACGGTATGGTGATGGTTATATTATATATTAAGTAATATTGATTGCTATAATTGTAATTCGATGCTTCAAATCGACCTGATTGTACCACCACTCATTTTAATTTTCCAGTTTAATTATAGCAATTAGAAACATTACGTCAGCTCGTATCCTCATATGTTTAAAGTCTTATTGTTAGCCGTGGCAGAAGTATGTGTGTTTTAATCCCTCATTTATTATTATAGTTGCTATGACTCCAAATGTTTCTTTTATCTAGTCGTAATGTAATTGTAAGGCGAAATCGTTTAATCTTCCCTAAATTCGGGAACTGTGATTTGATAAGCCAGGCATGGAAGTTAATGGAAACTGTCCTATAGTTTGGCCTCACCTTAGACGCCATGAATGTATGTAATTGTTGTGGTATGTACTATAATTTTTTTATTAAATAATCTTTTCGTTATGTTGATTTTTATTTATGTCTTCCATCCTTAGTTGATTTTTTCTAACAGTGCCTATTGCAATCATTCGGCCCCTTCTTCTTATCAGATTAAAAAAATGACACTGTGTGATTTTCGTAATTATTTTCAGTATCTCCGCACTTGGAGAGTTTTTACTCTCAGCTGTCTGGTAAGTTCAAGTCCCAGTGTTACAAATACGTATTATACCAAGCGAAAGTAATTTATTATACTTGTGATTCCTGAAAAAATATTTTATCTTCAAAATTAAATTACTTGCGCAAGCATATTTTGTTCCTGAATCCAGTTAATTCCGCAATGCAGCTGTTCCCAAAATGGGGCCTGCGGAAGACAGAATGTTTTAGTTTTATTTTTTTAATTTATACACGGTCATAATATGTGTTAACATTAATTTTGCGCAAATAAAATAAATAGTTGTAATATTTTGAAGTTAATGTTATATTTTAGATTAAGAAGTTAAGTGGATCGCTATGAGGTCGTATGTCTTGCCGTAATGAAATTTTTCGCATGTAAGTTAATTCAGGTTCCCTAATTAACTATTTTGATGGCAATCGTAATTTCACAAAATCTGTTTCATTATATTTTTTAATCTATTGTTCTAACATTATTAATTTTCATTGTTTTAATATATAGTTTAAATACTGTTACAGATTTTGGAAAGGATTTTTATCTTTACCTTCAAGTGTACGTTTTAAATTTTGAAACGCTGCGTTTGTAAATATTGGCGAAGCATGCTAATATTTTTCTGAGTATTTTATCTACTTTCATCTTTAAAGTGGAGATTTTATAATTAAATACATCATCTAAAACATTTATCAAAAACATAAGTTTGGACTTATTTACCGTATATACTCGTGTATAGTACGAGTTTTTACGACCAAATTTTTATTGCAAAAATTGGGGATCGTACTATACACAAGTAATGCAATTGAGGATTTCAAATTCATGTATCTTCACGGGCATTTTCGGTGAAGTTATGCCACCCGCACGCATTCTAATGGTAGGCTAACCTTAACAGTGAGGTCCTTTATCGTTGTTATGTTGCTTCGTGAAGAGTAGAATCTTTTTCATATATACAGCTTCAAATTCACAAATACTTGATATAAGTGACGATTTACGGGCACTTCCTTTTTGGAATTTTATGTATGTACGTCTTTGTTTGCATCTTTTTACAAGGGATGGATTGGAACGAGATGGACTAAAAGTATCGTAGACGGCGTAACTTTATGGAATTTCGACATCTCGGAAAAAAGAAATTACTTTGTAATATTCAACAGTCTTTATTGTTTCTACAATCACACACCGATCAGTTTCCACTACAAAGTCATTCTAAAGGTGTTACGTCGGTTAGTAACACCATTAGAATGATTTTGTAGTGGAAACCGGTGGGTGTGTGATTGAAGAAACAATAAAGACTGTGGAATATTACAAAGTAATTTCTTTTTATCCGTTATCCCTACCTATTAAATAGATGAGCGGGTGGAACCATTACGTACGCGGAACGTAATCCAGACGTATTAGAATTGAAACAATTTTATTTCATCTTGTGCAATCATGATTCGTATCACTTTTTATTAAATGTTTTAGAAGTAAGATACTTAACCTATCCGAATTTTAGTGTACTCGCAAGAAATACTATTTACGGCCTATTCTATGGTGGTGTGGAAAATCAAGGTTGTTCGATATATCTCGCTCGTAACCATCGAGCTATCAAAATGAAATATATCGACCATGGTGAAAAGCTGGGGTCGTTCTATAAACGAGATATATGAAAAAATCAGGTTTGTTCACCAAAAAATCAGGGGTCGTACTATACATAGTGTCGGCATATACACGAGTATATACGGTATTTTTGAATTAATCTGAAAATAACAACTCTTTATTTCACTCTTTGCAAGAATTATATGCACGACAAGATATTTCCGCTTACTCTTGGTACCACTTAAATTGCATAAAGAATAGAATCATATGATTACCAAAAGGGCAAAGATGTTGTTGTATAAATCTCGAAGATTTAACCATGATAATGACCAAAATGTTCTCCAGCCACATTCGAAATTGAAAAAGATCGGTGGGAATGAATGTATGATATTGGGTCAACTTTGAAACACCATATAATAAAAAAATATGAGCCAAATTTATACTTATTGAAAACATTCAATCGTTATCTTTGATCTACATTAATATATAATTTTTATATCCTAATGTTATGTTATTACAGTTTTATTTTAATATTTATTCTACTGTTTTCTGTTAATTTGTATTTTTATAGGTTTTTATTATTACTTGGCAACTATGCTGATATATATGCATGCAAATAAATACAAATGTGAATATGAATATAATACAAACATAAATGTTAATATAAACAGTTTTTTCTTCTCGTTAAATTACTTAAAAACGCGCTGTTTCATGCGGCTAATCATGAATATAGATACACGCAATATACGATAAATAAGTCAGTTTTTGCTTGACGACAGTAACTTTAAATCATCTTATTCCTAAACGAATTCGTTCAATTAACTCAACAAGGATTTCCCCTTTATCACAATCTCCTAGATAAATGAGGAATGTTTGTTTCATGCAATCCCGCACCTGTGAAAATGGGTACGTTTCGATAGCAATGGCTCGCATCAATCAAGCCGTTTGTGATAAGACTTTCTGCCAATCATACAAGATTCATCAGTTGGTATTAAGAAATCTTTCCTCGAAAATGTCGAGAACCGTTACATAGAAAAACAGAGTTGAGGAACAAGCTTGCTGGGAAATTGAAGTTCATTTATAGAAAGAAAGAAAAGATATAGAGTCGTTCATTTTCCTTGCATGATATCGTAAAATATTCAAGCTTGTTAAGGGATGAAAAGGGTATTTCTATTCCAGGGCATTTTGTAGCGTGCTATATTGCTGCATAAAATAATACTTTGCCTCTAGTAAATATTCATGATGAATTGTTTTAATATATTTCTGACATCTTATTTCGCAAGCATTATTAAACCAAAATCTGCTTAAAGCAAATTCCATTACTTATAGCTCTCCCAGAGATATAGCATAATATATTATAACATTTATCTTTGAATTAATGTTAGCTGAAGAGTGTCAAGACATATATCAACCTATTCATCTTTCCTTATAAGTTATGAATCTTGTCATCGATCTAGACCAAATCTGAATAAAAGATTATTGATGGTAAAAAAGGCTTATACATATGTACTAAGTATGATTTTTCCCAACCATTTAAGGATTCCCCATGAGTAGACGCAGAATTCACTATCCAATTAACTCTCCTAACCTTATTTTTTATATTGTGTGGCCATCATTTCAAATCTTTGAGTTGGTGAGACGTATTTTACATTATTGTCAATACAATAAATAAAAGTAGAAAAATCAATATTGGTATTTCTACTCTTCTTTATTAATAATGATTGAACATAATGAAGTGTAAAGTCGAAAATATTTCATGAAAGAGAAGAACGCTCCCGTATAAAATACGGAAATAGCTTATCCAAATTAGCAATTCGATCCCAGCCGTGACTTGACTTGGGTAATTCCTTTTTTCTACAAATTTCGTGCTAAAATTAATGATGGCATGCAATATTCTAACGCGCTATTAATTAATATGTTTTGTCAATAATATAGGGGATTGTTTTCCACTATCTTATTTAGATTATGCCACTGAATGTTCCACTCTCCAAAATAGAAAACCTATTTCATCAAAAAATTTATAGAGCCACATTAACTTGATAAAAGTGCGTAAGAAATATTTACCGATAATTCTCGCGCCATGCGTGAATAAAAAGCCAAGGACAACAAACACCAATGATAGAACTCCAGTTTTGTGAGACTTTGTCGCCTTGCGCTGAAGTATTTCAAAGCACACGATGTATAAAACGTGTCCTCCAGCTATTCCTTGTAGACCGGTATTGACCAAAGAGTTTTCTGTAAGGTTTTCTGCTTAAAAATGAGACAAGAAAATCGTTAACAAGTACTTTAAAATTACTTTTAATTAGATAAGATATTGTAATAAATGCAAGAAACAAAATTCTACAGGATAATTTCAATAATAGATGTACACTTGGCCAAAATAATTCCCATGCTGTTTTAAAAATGGTACAAATTTTATGCATCTTGGGATTTGTCATAAAAGTCTAAATTCTTATATCGAAGTCAGAGCTTAGGAAGCTCAAGTTGAATTCTCTGCAGAATGATTTGTTTTTAGGACTTCCCGAGCGGCGTAATTGTTTTGCTAGCTGCTTAACCTTACGGTTAATTATAAAAATCCTATAACCCAATTTAAAATACGTATTAGGACCATTTATCGCTTTTGCAATATTCATTTATTAATGATGACTTTTACCGTTTTCCTTTGGCCTACTAGCCTCAGTATTCCCTTAATGCTTTCATCGCGGAGGCCATACGGTAATGATCTTAAACAAATGGCCAATGTATTCAATAAATTTACTTTCTGGAAAAATATTCAAATGAAATGAAAGGAACCCACGTCCTTCAGTAAATAATGGTTTTAATGTTGTCCTGTAATTATCTCATGAACGTAGGCCGGCTTATGTGCTTACTATACGCGACAATTGTTCAAAATATACCAACCAAAATACCTACCATCGCCAACATCCAGAACCGTACTTATGCATTTTGAGGCCACCCCTCATCTTTTTATTTCTAAGATACGATATTAAAAGTTTTTTGTATTACCAAAGTAATTTTTGTGATAATTTATTTAAAAATACATGCGACTGCCGAGATTCAACCAATTTGAGAATTCGACCTCTTATTCGACCCAGCCGATCGGTCGGTCGAATTAGGAACTAGTTTACGTGAAGTAATTTTCGACCCGCCCAACCACGCGAGGTTTAGTTTCCATCTAGACATCGTTATTTCTGCTTTAATTGTTTGAATTTTTGCTGATTTCACTCGTTTTTAGGCGCGTTCGACATTCGACTGTTCGAGATTCGACCGCGTTTTCAGGACCGCATCCCGGTCGAATTTCGGGAGTCGCCTCTACACGCATACTAAATATAAATAATTATAAAAATTAACAAATAGAAATCTGCCAAATTAAAGAAAACTCGCTTATTCTTAACATTATGAAAATATTACTATATAAAATCCACATTATGTATGAGTTTAATACAATAATAGTTTTATGACTTCTGAAAATATAAAAAATATCTGCATTGGGTAATACCTTTGAGTTCCTACCAAAAACAATCATATCATTAATAGGAACATTTTGTACAAAAACAGGAACAGAAATGCTACAAAAATTAATAAAAGAAATACAGATAAATATAAATTATATGATTAAATCGTTTAAATACATAACAATAGGTTACTGACTTCTAAAAATATAAAAAATGCCTGCCTGCACCACAAACAATCAATTATTACATAGGAACATAAGAATTATCACAAACATTCATTTAAAAAAATACAGATAAATAAAAATTATAAGATTAAATTATTTGAATATAATCATTTTTGATAACACCATACACTGTACCAAGTTAACACAATTTTTTCCTGGCTTTTGATTTAGCAAAGGTATCAATGATGTTGTCATAATTTATCGAGTTGGTTGCCTCACACTTGATAAATAATAATGACAAATCGGGCAATTTATTTTGCATTAAATTATTTCGTAAATAGTTTTTTTACTCTTTTTAATACTGAAAATGACCATTCGCCACTTGCATTAGTTACAGGCATTGTAAGAAATATTTTAAGAATTGTTTCAACGTTTGGGAACGTTGATCTTAATCCATCATTAATAATATTGTACATATCCGTTATACTTGAAACATTTTCCTCTTTGGTATAGTTTAAGAATTGCACTGCTTCTGCTTTAAATTGATTATCATTAATGTCAATTTTATAAACATCCACTACTGTTTCAATGCACGAATTAAAATCGTTTTCTGTCATGGCATTATTAAAAAAAACACTAACCATATTTAATCTTTCATTATATATTTCAGTTCGTCAATTTAATTCTGCAATTGAAAATAGCATTAGCGGTGTTTATTATAAATAATCCTTTTCTAGTTAAAGTTACGTCATTTCTTTTACTTCATAATACATAATTTTTCGTTTCTTTATTCAGCTTTGTTCATCTTTATATTGAGTCTCATTAGTTAACAGCTTAGCTTCCTTTTCAATAGTTTCAAAATTGTTTCTATTTTCTAAAATAAATTCTTTCAATGATTTCAAAAGATTTGCGCTTTTTAGCAAGTTTAATTTTGGGCCCTGAAGGGATTGGCTACTAGCATTTAGTCTTTCCAACATTTTGTCCCAAATTGTTGTTAATAAAGCTGTTCCATATTCATCAAAATGTTCAGCTAATTTTGAAGAATAATCGGCTAATTGGTTTCTTGTGTTCAGATGTTGATATTTTTATCAGAGCTTCTTTAATTTGTTTATATCGTATTTTCAATGCTGATACAGCATCCGCTGTAGCTGACCATTGCATACCACTTATCCATTTTAACGTAACCGAATTGGTTGGTAGACATTTTTTAAAATATGTTCCATCGTTGCGTTGACGCAGAAAAAAAATTGTACAAATTTTGAACGAAATTGAAATAATGTAGTGCAGCAGAACAAGATTCTGCTGCATAGTTTCCAACTAAATTTAATGAATGACTAGCGCACGGTCAGGGCCGGCCTGGAAAATCGCTGGGCCTGGTGCAAAGTCTTTGTGCGAGGCCTTTTCCTATTACAATTAAAAATTAAGTTTTAGTAAAAACTACGAGAATGAGCTGTAGAATATATTTCTTATAAAATTTGATTTCATAATAAAAATGGCATTGGCTACCACTGTCTCCAACTTCAGTTTTGGTAGTTAAAAATATTCAAATATACAAAACGTTAATTGTTTATTTTATATTTTATTTTAATAATTTTATGGGAAAGAAACTCCTTTTACATTATTATTCAATGTGTGTTACATTTTACATCCTTCAAAGAAGCAAAAACAAAGATACTTTCCTGTTAACGGGAATACCTTAAAAAATGAACATGTATTGTTATGATTGTTTGAGAGGATATAACATTGAAAGGATATATTGATGTATTGTTGGATTTACGATATTTTATTTTAAAAACAACATTAACAGAAACTGATTGGCCGGTCTCGCCATTTACAAACCCAATCTCCGGACAACGTGGAGGGTTTCTTTGGTTCCGGGCGAGGTGAAGAGTGCGGTAGCGCCCGGAGATGACTACCCGTTACAACAAAGCGAGCCAAAGGCTCATCGATATATCCTCTCAATTTGCGGCACACCAGTCAAGAGGATATAACATTGAAAGGATATATTGACGAGCCTTGTGTTCGCTTTGTTTTAATGGGTAGTCGTCTCCGGGTGCTACCGCGCCCTTCGCCAAAGAAACCCTCCACGTTGTCCAGAGATTGGGTTTGTTAATGACGAGACAGGCCAATCAGTTTCTGTTAATGTTGTATGTAAGTATGGCATGGGGATAATACGTAAGTATCAGGTCCTGCAAAGGGTCCTGGAGATATTCCCGTTAACTGGAAAGTGGTATTCCCGTTAACAGGAAAGTACCAAAACAAAATATATATGTATATTGAAACACAATGAATCAAATAAAGATGAGAACAGTAAAAATAATACATAGAATACAATATCAAAATTGATGATTATATTGCATAAAATAAGAACCATACAAATAAGCTAAATTGCACTTAATTATTGAACATGCTGCATCCCTATACTCATTAACATACTGCTATGCATATGTATACTTAGTAGAATATATAAAATAAAATAATCACATAGCATCGCAGTTTATAACGAATTAAGAACCACAGGTAATAAAGTCCTTTCAAATTTATTAAGATTCCAAAAAAAATTATTATGGAAGTCCTACACTTACTACAATCACATTACAACAACAATGAATCAAGTAATGATGAGAAAAAATATAATACAATAAAATCATACCTATAATTACATCAACAATAATGGCTGCATTACATAACATAGAAACCATACAAATTAATTTAATTTTCTTGCTCGATGTGAAGCAAATTCTAACATGACATAATCATAACAATTTCTTGTTGTTTCATTTTCAATTGATATAATTGATAATGCCAAAAATCTTTCTTGGCTGATGGTTGACTGTAAATAATTTTTTATTATTTTTATTAGAGAAAGACGTCTCAGCTGATGCCACTGTAACAGGTGTAGTTAATATTATTTTTAATGCTATTATAAAATATGGGTACAGTTCCAAAATATTATTGTCGTAAATGAATTGCAATGCTTCAAACATTGTGCCTTTGGATGGAATAATTTTTCGGCACATTTTAATTTCATTGTATAAGTCATTTCCATCAAGGTCATCTTCCAAAGTTAAACGCAAATCTTTGCAGTTTTTTAGGAGATCATTGTCATCTAGAGCTTTTAATTTTTGGAAATCATATACAAATCCAAAAATTGTTAAGTGATGCTCATAAAGTTCAAATCTTCTTTTTAATGAAACGGAAGCATTGTCAACTATTTTAATTATTTCTGAAGTGATGATGCATGTATGCACGCAGTGATTTAAGGAGGTGTCAGCGCGTTGGGAAGTTAATCTCGGGGCGTGGACGATAAATCCCTCTCTAAAATTATGTTTAGGGCGAAACTAAGTGGAAGGCCGTTTAACTCTTGAATCTCTATAAATCCTATATTCCCAAATATTCATATTATTTTATCATCTGTGAAGAAATCTGGCTATGTATATCAACCGAAATTCTGAAATTATGGCACCATTTTTAAAATATTCGGTACAATATATTTATATAGTTATCACTCAAAACAAAACATTCTCTAATTGCCTCAGTTATTCTATCTCGTATATACTATATAAACTGTCATATTTATCATTTGAAGTATTAATTCAACGAACAACCATGGAACCATGGAAATCAAAATTACTCAATGTGAAAGTATAGATTTACTCGTATTCACAACAAACCTCTTATACGTTATACACCAATCGAATTTTTGAAAAGGAGATTCAAAGCACCAAAATTGACATCTTTCCAGATGGTATGAGATACTACGATATCTTGAACAGCTGCCAAATGCTTCTCTGGTATCATACGGGTCGCCTCTTCGGTGCACAAGGCGTATTGCATAAGGTTCCTGCTCCTCAGAAAAGACATGGAATGTAAGTTTTTTTTACTGATATTATAAACCATGGGTTCTAAATCTAGCAACAAACATTGGTAGTAGAAAAACGTTTTCTTCTCTTGGTAACAGTATTCTTTGGGATGTTCTTCAAGGCATATGTCAGTTTTTTTATATTCATATGTCATTTGAGAAAAATTACTACTAAATCAGAGGTTATTTTAAGAAAAATTTAGAACTGTACAAGCAAGTACAAGTAGGAAAATCGAAAAGGAAAATAAAATCATATGATTATATTATGTTGAATTTATTGTAAATATAAATTATTAATACATATTCACATATGCATTGCAATAATTTAAGTAAAGAAAGAAAAAATAATAATAAAAAGAACACAATGTATATGTGTATATCCTGAATTGAAAATATTTTATTTTCGCATTCACTTTTATCCTCATCATTATTATCTTATTTTGCTTCTGGAAATACTCCTTTAAGCCATCTCTCTTTTTTCTGTTTCTGAGTGGATTCATTGTCGCTGATTAAATTCACATTTATGCCTTTATGAATTGAGAGTTTTCTTTGAGTTATATAATATCTACTTATGTTGATAAACTGTTTTGAATTTCAAGATTACATAACATGATAATGTCTGAGAAAGTAATAGCTTCTTTAAATCTATTCTCTTTTTCCTGGTGAATGCCTTTATGGAAATAATTCATTTACTACCAAAATTACATAAAGTGAAAATTCTGATTAGAAAAATATTTCTTAGTGTTTCATTTCCTTCCTGCAGTTACACTTCCAGTCATTTACCTTATCCCCAAAAGGACAACTTTAATGCCAACTTAAAATTTTTTTTACATTTTTGATGAGTCATATTTAATTACATGTACCCACAAATGAAACTGTGTAAGTGCTTGAAGACCAATTATTGAGTGAAAATGTAGACCAAATTTATGTAGCAGATTTTTCATCGTTCACTAGAGTTTACACAGACTGGAACTCTTTCATGTTTAATGGTGAATTTTACAAGCAAAATGAGGGCATAGCTATGGTATCCACCTCTCTTATATACTTGCTGATATCTTCAAGAACCGTAAAGGATATAAATTATTTAAATCTGGCTCTAATCTGTCACAATATATTGTTTGTTGATATTATTTTGTAGATGACATTCACATATTTAGTAAGGAACTCAGGGACAATAGACCCAATTTTTGTGCCTTATAAACTCCCTAATTGTAAATAACCCATTCTCTCTACTTCCTCAACCTTACCATAACCATCTATAACCACAGAGCCAATTTTTACATATTAAATAACACCCAAATTTTCCAATTGTCACCACAAACAGAAAAACACATAATTCTACTCATTAATCTGCAGATTATTAAATATAAGTCTGTAATCTAATGATTTCATGACAATTATCAAATTGTCTCAAAAACAGTTATTCCCATGAACTGATTGAAATATTTATTCTGTAAGCAAAGAAAGTTTGCCATTAACATAATCTTTCTCTTGTCAATCAGGGTAACCATTAAAATTCACTGTAGGTGTAAATTATGTGTATTCAATTAAGTTTCTTAAAAATTGCCAACCTTTTAAAATAAGATTTTGAAACTGTTTTTTACGTTAGTCTCAGGCTGCATAAACTGCTATGCAATGGAAAAGACAAAATAGACTAATTTTCCAAATTTTTTTACAAGCTGGAGTTCAGAAATTGCTACATGCCTATGTTGGACAAACCAGAAGAAATTCAATATCAAGAGACGAAATACAATTTTTTTAAAAACAAGATTCCACTTCACATTACACTAAATTCTAACTTTATCTCCAAAATTCTTCATGCCTTAAAAAATACATAGACTAAATATTTTGGACAAATTTGAAATTTTATTCTGCATCTAATGCCAAAAATTCACCTTAGTAAATGAGCATCTCTTATCATTTTTCTCTCAGCTTTTCCTTCTTTTATTTAGCGCCACTGTCCACTTGGTGCCAAAGGTAAATCCCTCCTTTACTTCCCAAACCTCTCTGTGCTAACGACTACCTCCCATGGAATTTCTCTAGACATTTCACTCCTCAACCCATCCCTTCCCTATCTGAGTCTCTCCTTAAAATCCTTGCAGCCAGAGGTTTTGACATCTTATGATGATGATCACTCATAAAAACCAATCATGTAACTTAAATTTATGGAATTATTACAGAGTTTATAGAATCATATACAATTTGTTTAATTTCAAATTAGGTACATATATTCACCCTAACACCTGTTTTGATAAAGTAGAGATTATAGTACCTACAAATAAAGGCGCAATGCATTAGCATAAGGAGCGTCACAGCTCTTGATTCTTCCTAAACTATTGTTTTTTATTTTAATCAGAATTTCCTCTTCAGATTTAATCTAAACCTGAATATAAAAACACAACTTTTACAGAAGAACAATTAATTCTTTCTCATAATATAGAAACCCAAATGCATATATTTGGCAACCCCATTAAATAAATTCGAAGTTGGTGACTTATGTATGTTCCATGAGAAAAATCAATGATTGTTTCCCTGTTTAGTGTATCATTTTGACTTTGAAGTAATAAATAATTATGGTAAATTATTTATTTTATTTGATTGTAAATTGTAAACAGAAAACAGGTTTTCGCATGACTGGCGAGTTTTTGGCAATTTCAATTAAAACACGTGTCAGACTTCATCTGTCAATATCCAATACTGCGAATTAAGAACCTCCAAATACCGAGGGTTTCCTTTACTCTTATTAATTTTTAAAGGATTTATTTTTTGTAATAAGAATGTCTCTGTTAGCCAAAATACTTTTAGCATAAGGTAAGTGCACCTATAGCTGACAGGGCACCTATAGTTGACATCTTATTTTAGAATGTTTAAAATAAGGATATACACTGGACAAGAGGGCACTTATTAAAATGGCTTTATACTGGGAACTTGTAAATTCTGTCACAGAGATCATTATGTTTTGATAGTGCTGAGGAATGAATGCGTGTGGCATTTTTCACAAGAATTTCAGAATCTGTAAATGAAATATTAGGCATAGTAATATTAAAGGTTTTCCTTCAAATCCCTATTCTTCAGTTCTGTTAACAACTTATTTACATCAGTGTGACAGAGAATGCAAATGATTTTATTCTATCCTGCTGTTTATAGAAAAAAGAGCCTTCATTAGATTATAGTGGGGTTGTCAGGCATGGGCTCTTTTTTCATCGATGGTACTTATCAGCGACAGGGGTGTTATCTTTAGGTTTAAAAAAGGCTTTATAAAAGTTTTCTGTAGGAAAATCTTTCTTGGGCATATGCTGTTCCTATGAGTGGGAATGGTCACCTTGTGGGGTCACTCCAAATCAAATCTGTAAAAAGAATTAATATTTCCAACCTGATCAACTTGCAAGTTCATGAAAAAATCTCAAAGTTATTTGTATTGTAATCATAGTTTACATAGTGTATGTATGTATTTGTCTAACAATCTACATAGGCCAGCCTTTGCCATAATGCAAAAATGAATGACTTTGTTTCCAACAATAAGTGACTTCCTCAATTGTAAAATCTGTAGTCCCTATCTTTGCTACTAGCAACTAATACCTAATTTGCAAACTGGTAATTATAACCATCTCTAACACAGCAGTTTAAATGGAATCATGACTGGAAAATGGAATGCTGCACTCCACACAAAGGATTTGGACTTCATAAATATGAAAGAAATTAAGTAACTCAAGGATTGTCTTGCTATGCATGGATTGTTACATTACCAACCATATTCCTGCATATGCGAATTCTTTGGGCCCTCAGCTTTTTCTTCTTCTCCATTAATATTTTTTCAGTAGATGTAACAGGCAGATTCAGTGATGGCACAGCAGTTTTCTTTAAAAAAAAAACGATGCTTAGCCGGTACATCTAAAATAGATCGCAATTCAATTAGTTAAAGCATTGTTATAAGGATAATTCTATGTAAGCTCTCCACTCAGAACCACAACATGTGCTACTTACCAGTTAGCATGTAATCTTCTCTGGAAAAGTGTCGGGAACACACTAACATTGTCTTTGTCACAGGTTTACCTATTTTTAATGCATTCACCCACATCTTTCTTCTATCACATTTTTCCTCGAGTCCCCATGTATTTGTTGCCATGACCATTTGGCCAGGAGAAGGAAACTCATGAAAACGAAGCTCAGGGTTGTACTTGGCTTTGGCATTGCACTGTGGAATGCAACTGTTTCTTTTAGACTTATTCTTCCTCGGTGAAAATTCGACACCAATGCCAGCCATGGTTTCGAAAATGAATCAGAAGCGTCGAGCTGAACACAGGATGTTTTAGCAATCACTGGAAATCACGTGTGATCGCGATCGCAACACGATTATTAAAAAACTGTATCCTAAAACTGAAATGAATGTGAAAAAGCTAATCCTACCAATGCTAAACGCTACCAATGAAATAACAGTAACAATCTAATACTAACGATACTAAACTCTAGGAATGAAATTAATGCTGACAAAATATTACGAACGAACCACTAAAAAACTAGGAAATTACAATAATACTAATTTATTTTTGTTTTTTATATTTTTTATAGAACTAGAACTAAAAATAGGTAATCAAAAACACTAAATCAAGAAAAAGGAACTAACGAAACTAGTTAACTTAACAAGGAATAAAATTAGTACTACTTCTAAGCGTGAAAAAGAAAAAAGAACTATGCCTACCTATAATTTAGAACTTAGAAAACCTAAACTACTAACGAAATTTCAAAAACTAAAGAAAAACCAGCAAATATCTTAACGAAAATCGAGTCTGGAGTCTCGGATATGGAAAAACGGTGTTCGACTATTCGAGATTTGAACACATTTTCAGGAACACATCCACGTCGAAACTTGGAGTCGCCTGTACTGTGTATTGGTGCCCTGAGTGTGATGTATTTATGTTTAGAAGATTGTTTTATAACACATCACATGAAACTGCATCTTTTAGGAAACTAGTGTCAGCAGAGGAGTGTAAGTTCGGTAAAACACTATGCCGTAGGTAATTTTTTTATATTTACTTAACATTTCTCCACAAGTAACCAAATATTTATGATATTTGATCTGTATTTAATAAAGTTATATAATATTGCCTGTTAAATTGCATCATCGGAGATTTTCACCAAATTTATTACTGCGAATAGGGCTTACTGGCATTTAAATTTTGACTGGCTGGAAGGGTTTTAATCGAGGCCTATTTAGAATTGTAAAATTTTAATTTCTTTATAAGTTTATTTATATAATTATGCTAAATAAAATACCTAATTCGACATTTAATTTTTAAAATTTTAACTCTACAATTTGCCCGAATTTACAAACCAAATATATAATCAATTTGTTTAAAAACTAAAGTGCTTATTTTCAGCTGAAATAAAACAATCACATTATATAACAAAACAATCAATTGAAACTAGTTTACTTTCTATAATAATTTAAATGACTGCAAAGATAGTGAAGATAATGCCTGAAATCTGCAGTAGGTTATGAAAAATATTTAATACAATCTTTAAATGACACCAAGATTTTAAAAATTGTCTTTCAAGACAATTTAATAAAATGATTGAAATTTATCGTAATATAATAGCATCCTGGCATATTAATTTAAGCTTTCAAATAATTTATAAACATTTTGTTTGCACAACGACGTATTACATTACTTTTAAGTTCTTTTTATTTTACTCAATTTGCAAACTGTAAACACGGTTTATTCTGCTTCAACTTATTTAATACTCTTTAACGTTTCAAAAATTAATTCTAGTCAACTATTAACAAATTCATTATTCTGTGTCTAACAACACTTCTATTTGTCACAAATTAATCTTCAGTCCTTTTCATTTCAATTTACACTTAAAAAATGAACGAAATTGATTAATTAACTTTCAATAAAATCATTCCACATTCCCAACACTTAGAAATTATTAAAGAATAACAATTTATATTAATTTTAAATGTAATGAGCCTAAAACAAGTTCCATTTTGGATAAAAAGTTATTACTTTTGCATTTTAAAGCTTTAAAACAGGCAAAGATATATTCAGCTTAGAACATTAAGTCGAAGAATAGTAAGCAAATATTTCTCATCTTCCAAAAGCTTTCAGTGATACAAGACCAATATGCTGCACAGTAAAACTGACATAGCTTATGATTTCATGCCACTTGTTTATTTCCTGTACTTAATGTTTGATAAATAACAGGCTGATAAGATAAAGCATTATATCATTGCTATGAAATATAATGTTCCCCATTTTAAAAAGCATTGCACTCCCTGTTACACACCAATTTCACCTAAAATTAAATCCTTTTATATCAGAATAAATGTCATAATAGATCACATACACCCTGCAAATTTCAGCCTTATATCGCTTACAGTTTCCTTGCTAATTTGATTTCATTTATTGAACACAGAATAAAATGCACTAAAATGGTATATGAATAAATAAATCTTACAATATTTGCATGCTGAACTAAATTCCTACCACCAGTGGAAATAAACAGAAAAACAAATTGACACGATAAAATTTCATCAGCATACAATTATTCTTACTAAAAATTTGCATACTTCCACAAGATTCAGCAATTTTAATATGGAACACCTTTTACAAGCAAAATATTTTAATCATTTCAGGATGCCTCAAAATGTTTCCACAATTTCAACACTAAATCATTTATAAGGTCATACACAAAAGAGCAGATTCAATAAACACTTCACGTTACTGTCACTGCAAAACTATTATTTTAGATATGGCGAAGCAGATTCCTTCGAAAGGTACCTCGTGGATCCATGAGCTCACTAAGCGGAGGCGGAAACATTTTGTAATCGTTTCGGGCTGGAAAGTGAAGGGACTCTTGATCAGCTTCGTGCGAGGCTGAGAGACTACCATAAGGGTGATAATCCGCAAAACGAACCTCCCAAATCCGAAAATGGTGTCCTAAACGAGTTACTCAAAAGAATCGTGGATTCGGTGACTTTGAGTAATTCTCCGAATCTGAGTCGGTTGTCGAAAGACGTAAACCGCAGAGGGATTAGTTTTTCCGGAAATGGTAATGAAAGCGTAAATTCCTTCATCGAGAGGTGCTTTGATTTTCAAAGTTTTAATTCGCTTTCAGATGATACTATGTGGCGACTTATTCCTGAGTTGTTAACGGGAAATGCTTTTAGGTGGTTCAAGGTTAATAAGGACTCAATAAAGTCTTTCCTTGATTTTATATCTGAGATCCGTGAGGCATATCAACCCGCCGGTTATGATCTGAGGTTAAAGAAGGATCTATTTTCGCGATCGCAAGGAATAGGCGAAAGGATAGATGACTATCTGTCGTGTCTTCGCGCGATGAATTCGCGTCTGCAAAGGCCACTGTGCGAAGAAGAACTGGTTGAGTTAGCGTATAGCAACCTCAATCCCGATTTTTTGAGCCACATTCCGGCATTATGGTAGTTTAAATGATCTAATAAGAGCCGGGCGTAAGGTAGAGGAAGTAAACGAGAGACGAAAATATTATAGACCTCCTCGAGCGTCGAGTCAATTAGTTGATTCTGAGTTCGGATATGAACCGAGAAAGCAATCTCGATCCGAGCCATCTGTAATGATCAATACTGTCACTAATCTTGGAAGAGGTAACAAGTTCGAAAGGTCCTGTTGGAACTGTGGCAATAGAGATCATTTTTTTCGGCAGTGTAAAAAGCAACTCAAAAAGTTTTGCCACCGATGTGGACTTGCCGGAAAAGTAGCGAGTACGTGCGAGTGTTCGGAAAAACGATACGGCGGCGCATTAGAACCGGGCCTAAGGCGCCGTCAGATCGTTTCAAACCCCCCGCCTGGATAACAAATGGAAAGAATGGCTTGCGAAAGTTAAGGAATTTATGAACCCTTAGTGCCCATAGTGGTACCAATTAGTAGAAGAATATTCGTAGAGATAAGTGTTTATGGGAAGAGGTGGTCGGCCCTTCTTGATTCGGGTGCTACTCACTCTGTAATTAATTCTCGTGTAGTTACGTGGCTGAGAGATTTAAATGTTCCCATTCGGAGAAAGTCGGTCACGTTGGAAATGGCTGATGGCCGTACGTCGGTTGCATCGGGTAGTGTCACGATTCCTATAGCTATAGAAAATAGGGTATTAATTATGAACTTTGGCATTCTTCCTTTAATGACTTATAATTTCGTTTTGGGGACTGATTTTTTGACCACGCTGGGGGCAAAAATAGATTTTTCCAGTGCGACTGTAGTTTTGGCCGATGGCAACCAATTACTAAAGACAACACAAACGGGCGGTCTGAACCGGTAGTAGTAGTTTTGAGGAAGTCGAAAACGGGCTAGGTCTTTCCCCTGCCCAAGATTCTGCGTTGATGAGGTTTTTAGATTCAGAGATAAAATTGTTTGATCTGGTACCCGGTAGGACGAACCTCGTCAAACACGAGATTGTTCTAGAAAAATGTGTTCCCATCAAACAGCGTTACTATCCGGTGTCCCCGGTTATACAGGGAATGATTAATGAACAGATAGACGAAATGTTAGCGAATGGAGTCATCGAACCATCCTCGAGTCCATGGTCCTCACCGATCATGTTAGTCCCTAAATCCGATGGCTCCAAGCGCTTTGTCGTTGATTTCAGGAAGGTGAATAGTCTGATTGTGAGTAAAAAAGACGCTTACCCCATCCCTTTCATTTCAAGCATCTTAAATAAGTTAAGAGCAGGAAAATTCATTAGCACGCTCGATTTAGAGAAGGGCTATTGGCAAGTGGAACTGGAAACCTCGAGTAGAGAGATAACCGCGTTTACGGTCCCAGGGAAAGGTCTTTTCCACTTTAAGGTAATGCCGTTTGGATTACATAGTGCGGGCGCGACCTTCCAGCGTCTAATGGATGTTAGGGCCGGATATGGAACCGAACTGTTTCGCTTATTTAGACGATGTTGTGGTGGTTAGTGAAACCGTTGGACAACACTTGGACCATTTGAGGGAAGTGTTTAGACGTTTAAGGAGCGCCGGACTGAAACTGAATGTGGATAAATGTAACTTTTTAAAATCGCGTTTAAGATTTCTAGGGTATATTGTGGGTGACGGAAAATTAGAAACTAACCCCGAAAAAATTTCTGCAGTTGTAAGTTATCCTATCCCAACCGATAGAACCGAGCTTCGGTGGTTCTTAGGATTCGTGAGTTGGTATAGAAGCTTTGTGCCAAATTTTGCTGCTGTAGCAGCACCGTCAACTGACCTGCTGAAGGGAAAAGAGCGCAGGTTTAAGTGGTCAGATGAACATTCGAATGCCTTCGAGAAATTGAGAGCCTGTCTTGTATCGGCCCCCATTCTCTCCTGTCCTCATTTTGATATCCCTTTCACTATACAATGTGATGCTTCGGGAGTCGGGATAGGAGGAGTCCTGACTCAGGTAATTGACGGAGAGGAGAGAGTCATTGCTTACTGTTCGCGAACACTCTCGAATGCCGAGAGGAATTATAGTGTGACGGAGCGAGAATGTCTGGCGGTGTTATTCACCATAACTAAGTTTAAGCCTTATGTGGAAGGTTATACTTTTGATGTGATCACTGACCACGCCTCGTTAAAATGGTTGTATAGCTTAAATAATCCACAAGACCGGTTGGCCAGGTGGGTCTCTCAGCTACAGCAATACGATTGTAGAATTATTCACCGTAAAGGACGTTTTCACGTGGTACCTGACGCCTTGTCGAGGATCGCGGCGATGGGAGACGTCACACCCTTCGATGCGGCGGTCGAGGACGACCCGTGGTATCAGGAGTTACGGGAGAACGCGGAGAGAAACCCCGCGGTTCATCCCGGACTGCGAATTGCTAACGGTCACTTATATTCGAAAGGTGATAATGGAACCTGGAAACTGGTAGTGCCGGTAGTTGACGGAGCTTTAAACGTATGACGCCAAAATAAAAGGTCTTAAAAGCAATCGTGTATTTCACTATAGAAGTAGCCCTTTCCCGCGGGAGAGCTGACTCGTAGCAGAAATTATGTTTCAGTCGACGTGGCAACGCCTAGCGTGTTCTCCGGCGAGGAGACATCTCCCCAAACCCCTAGTTGTGAAACCCCACCTCCTAGTGGCGAAAAGAACCGAGCGGGTACGGACTCCTACGAAACCTCAGTCGCAAAGATAAAATGAACAGATAATAGAGGTTCATCATTCCTCACCGAGGGGAGGTCATATGGGTTTCTTCAAAACGTATCGAAAAATTCGAGAATTTTATTCATGGCCCTCTCTTAGAAAAGACGTGAGCAATTTCGTTCGTCGCTTCCAGGTGTGTCAGCGTTATAAGACTGTCCAGGCGAAGCCGGCCGGTCCGATGAAACCTCACGAAATGGTGCGGCCCTGGACCGTCGTTGTCTCCGATATAATAGGCCCTCTGCCCCGGTCTCTTAAGGGAAATCGCTACCTTTTAGTATTTTTAGATACAAGTACCCGTTGGCCCATCGCGATCCCTCTTAGGAGTGTCAAAGCGAACCATGTAGCGCAGTATTTCCGCACGGAGGTCATTAACCAGTGGGGTTGTCCAGAGATCATGATAACCGATAGCGGTCCGCAATATATCAGCAAATTGTTGCAGAAAGTGTGTCGCATGTTTGGCGTGAAGCTGTGCCATACGGCGCCGTATCTTCCTCAAGCGAACCCTTGTGAGAGAGCTAATAGAACCCTGAAAACAATGATTTCCATTTATTGCGAGGATTCTCAACGAAAATGGGGTGAAAATATTTCGGACCTTTTGTTCGCGTTGCGCACGGCTGTTTCGGAGACTACGGGCTATTCTCCCGCGGAGTTAAATTTTGGTAGACGTCTTAGAAAACCCGATGATTTATATCGCGAGTCTGACGCAGATTGTGTGACGGAGTTCGATCCGCGAGCCTATGCGGGAAAACTTCAAAATTCTCTGCGTGAAATGGCTCTAAAGGGCCGCGACGGCCCAACTTAAGGCTTAGGCGCGCCAAGCGCACTATTATAATTTGCGGCACCGGGATATAATCTTTCCCGAAAAGTCCCTGGTATGGCGCCGAAATTTTCCAAAGTCGGACGGAGGAGAATTCTCGGCGGCTAAATTGGAGCCGAAATTTGTGGGTCCCTTCATCGTTGGAAAGAGAGTTAGCGATTCAATATATGAATTGGTAACGCCCGGGGGGAAACCTGTAGGCCAGTGGCACGTACGGGATCTGAAAGCAGTGTGTTAGGGCTCAACGGCGTGCGTGGTTTTTTTTTTGCGTGGTGTTAAACATTCGAGAGGGGGGTGATGTGACGTTTAAATGCTCGCGCGCGTATTTACACCCGCCAGCTTTCGCTTTGGGTTTATTTTTCGTTCGGTGGTGGCCCCTAGGTGTCTCGGGGGTCAACCGAGCAACCAAGGAGAGGGGAGGAGGAGGAGAGTCAGTCGGGTGACGGGCACGGTGGTGAAAGTGACGAGGAGCATCGGAGTCGACACGAGCTATCCCTTATCCTTGCCGGCCGCTACCCCGATTTTCCATTCCGAGTGCGCGCGGAATTTCCGTTCTCTTCCCCCTGTTGTTTTTTTTTCCCTTTTACCGGCACTGGCGCCCAACTCCCGATTCCTTCGTTGGACCCGCGACCGAGCTACCTGGGGACGCGTTACAGTACGTTTATTGCCTTCAAAGGAAATGTGTGGGAATATGGTGGCATGCTTCCCAATTTAGAAATTAACCTAAGGCTAAGTAATTTCTCCGAAAATTTTCGGGGATTATATTAGAGGAGGCTGAGAGTTGCTACATTGAATGCAAACGGGATGACTTAAAAGAACCCATTTGATTGAAGGCGTTGTAACATTCCAAACAAGTTTTTAAATGTGTAAGTTGGTGGGATAAGTGAATATTCCAGCAGGTGCGAGGTACTTTCTCTATTGTAATAAGGGGAACGAGGTGATCATGTCTTTTTTCTTTGGTCGAACGGCTAGACATGAGAACAGTCGTCCACAATCGCTATTAAGATTGGCCAGCACATATTAGAGTTACAAATTCCTTTCCGACCGCGAATCTTTTCCTGTTTTAAATTGAAAAAGTGATTTTCAGATTTGCTCTGCATGAGTGACACTTGAGGACCTTTCAATATGAATACCATTTGCACAAGAATTCTAACTTGTTTAAGGATGTGTGTGTGTACTTATTTATAAGATTTCCGTTCGTTATTTGATATTTTAAGTACGTAACTACCATTGCTGAAAGTTACTTACACCACATATGTATCTATGATTATTTTACGTGTTCATTTACTGTTCGTCATTTTCCTTTTTTACTGCCATTCTATATGTAAGATTGTGCTTATTATACGCTGAGATAGCGATTCGGATTGAGAGATGGGATAGGAAACCGTCTTAAATTTAATTTATTCAAGTATACCAGTCATTTTAGATGGGCAAATTACACTAGCCTTTGTTATATCGTTGTATTTCTATTAATTTCAGGGTCAAGAAGAGGATTCTCCAAAACAAGGCAATACTTCCCCAACTCCACCCTACCTATATTTTACCCATTCCCGATTTCCTTTTTCTCCTTATTATTTTTAGTCCTATGGTATTACACTTGTGCACTTGTCGATATTTGTATTTACTTTATTTGCTTATGTATACACTGACATTCCATTTTTTACAACCATCGCATTACATATGTGCATTTGTCGATATTTTTTAATTCGTATGCTTACGTATACAATTCGATCTATTTTTCTATGGCATGCCACGTACCCATTAGAATAGTATTTTAAGGTGTTTACACAACACAAATGCCCGGCCGTGGCATACAGAGAGCTCTCTGAAACGTCCCTTTCCCCGGGAGGTCGACCTCACTGGCCAGTCACACAAAATCCCTAACGACACTTTTATGCGAATATTCACGTACATGGTCGATGTTCTATGCGATTGATACACTTGCGAATATACTCTATCGAATTTTTTTGCCTTTACGTATGTACCATTAACCTCTTTCCTCCTCAAAAGCGTTGACAGGTGCTGCAAATTTCTTTTATAGGCAAAGAAGACGAAGACTCCCAGACATCTACACTGATAAGTAAGTCTGTATGATGTTATTTGATTCGCATTGGGTTACTTTCCATGTTTAATTGGTATTTTTGTTTTGCAGAGCCATTTTCCATGACAGGGTGCCGCGTCGCTACATGTGTGCAGTGGACAGAGGGCCGTGGGACCGGAGTGCCGATCATCGTGGGACCAAAGGGCAACGCGGCAAAGGTCACACTGCTGAGGAACGGGACAACGAGGATGCTGGAATGGGTAACAGGTTAAGGTATACGATGTACGGTGTTAAATTCTAGGTGATATTTTACGATTTTTATTATTTATGCTTAATTTACTCGCATTTCTATCTGAAAAGGTTTTGTCCTTTTGATGCTACTGACTGACACCCATAGCGCTATGTGGTTTGACAGCACAGGCCTGTGCAGACGTGACAATTCCATTGACGACCTTTGATGGTATTGCGTGACGAGACATTTGTTGTTCAGGATTGATTGTATTGTTTGATGGATTTGGAGTGTCTTAGTGGTGTTTGTCTAATGTGTTTCTATGACATGTTGACTGAATTGGTGTTTTTTTGTATTTTATGCGTTTACGTTGACAAATTGCATTTCTGACGAATTTTTATATGTAGAAATTTATTTGTCTATGTCCTGTATCCGTATGCCATGTTTTATGCCTATGCTGACAGTTTTATTTGGTGTGTTATGTGTTATTACTGACGTTTCTATTGTATTTAATTTTTGTGCGTAATTATTTCAGATTTATATGCATTTTTCGAATGTGCCTAATGAATAATTCGTTCTTTTCTTTGTCTACTGTCTTATGGCTATTATTTTCAGAGATGTAGGAGGAAAATGTTTCATTTCTTTTCCATATATGCTATACAAAATTTTTACTTCCTCATACAAAGTATCGAGAAAGTATTGTTTTCGCGAAAAAATTCGACCGCGAGATTTTGACGGAAATATACGTTTTAAGTGTAGCCGAGTCCGAAAAAGTGATTTTCGCAATGCCGTCTGTCTGTCTGTTACTGGCTCTGGAGCTTAAACGGTAGACCGAAAACGAACGAAATCTCGTACTTAGGCATTTTATCATACAGAGCAGAGGATACCTAGAAATGGTTGACATTGATCAATAATTAAGTGTAGTTTATTCTACGCATTTTAACAGTAATTCGATTCCCTCAGAAGCGGATTTAAAGATTTTGATCAAATTTCGTAGAGTTACTTAAGGTTACATCCTCAATAATACTGTGTAGTTCATATTTCTCAAATAATGAATATAAGGCTAGTTTATTCTAGTCAACTTTAACAATAATTCCATTTTCTCAGAAACGGCTTCGATGACTTTGATCATATTTCATACAGTTACTTGAGTATACGTCTTAAATAATACTACGTATTTCATTTTTCCCAACGAATGAATATAAGGCTAGTTTATTCTTGGGCAACTTTAACAGAAATTGTATTTTCTAAGAATTTGGAAACGTGCACAAACTTGAAGTCATTCGGCAGCTTTCATTTTCAACAGAGAGTGTGTGGTAGAAGGCATATTATGTGAAGACTTGGATGCAGCTCCTCTGTCTGGCAAGTGAATTTTTTGTCTGACGGATGTCAAGTTTACTGTTTTTCTTGGAAATCGCCTTTACGATTTCTTGCAATCATTCATGGAACATTTTTAGGACTTAATTTCATTTCACATCTTATATGTATCTTTATGGTTTATGCGACTGTGACAAGGGTAAATGTTCTTTTTATGCGTATATGTTTTTATTGAATGAATTGGTTCACTGTGCCCAGGAAGCTTTTTTCATCCTTTAGCAGCATCATGTATTCAGTTTGATGGAATTTTAACATAGCTCTAGCAATATAAATGTGTAATTTCAATGTCTTAAGTAAAAAGAATATATTTGCCATATTCATAAAACAGATGGAATAGATGTCCAATCAATTTGAGGGTGCCAATTATTGGGAAAGTAGCAATTTAATTTTAAGTGGTGCCGCCAACTTGAGAACGCAATAACGATGGATTCGGTCCTCGTCAGTCATCGGTTATCTTATAATTTTTTAGATTTTTCCAGGGCATTGGCAAACGCATATTTCTAACGACCCAAAATCTCTCTGTATATTTGAAAAATTTTGCATGACGATTTTATTCGGGATTCATAACACCGTGAGTTTTGCTCTTTCGTTTATTAGATTAGAGGAAAATAAAATCCTAAGCAATAATTTATAAATGTTGAGAAAGAATTGCTCCTGTTTTGTTTTTGCCAGAATACTATCATTTAGTTTCGTGCTGGGACATTTTTTGAGAGCAATTTCGAGTGATGTTCTTAGTCTTTCAGGAATAGAAGGCTGTGCATATTTTTATTTATCTGATGTCGATGTTTCGGATGGATGCCTTCTCAGATGTATATGTAATAACGTTTCGCTTTTTTCGCAACCATTTCCCGAATTTTCCTGCGATGTGCCAAAGTGGCTTGGACGAAACGGGTCTACCGTCCCCTTTCGAAATCACTGCAGATGATATTAATGATAAAGGGGTATCACACCGACCCCTTTTCACTCGATCCTTAAAATCGTCTAGTGGCTGCGGTGCTTCGTGTGTTCCTACCTTATCCGTTCACATTTTTATTTTCAGGACATGGGAGGGATACGACCCATTCTGGCTGGCACCATCACCACCATCGAATACCGAAGTAGCTTTCACTATTCAGATTCATAATGGTTGCTCTGGCTTCATATCTATTTTCATTTATAGTTAACCTTAGCTTTGATTTTTTTATAACAAGCAATACATGCATAGAAAGGACGCGTTCTGCAATCTTCTTAGAGCATGGCATCTTTCTCTTTAATTATTACTAAAATCGCAGTTCGCGTCCGTTTCTATGTATTACAATCAGGGGGTGGTAGGCGAAGAGTTAATAAATTACCTTTAGAATCAGGCGCATTCTGGTTAGCAGTAGATTACCTTTACTAACACTAACAGACCAGCTTGTGCCTGTTTCTAAATTTGTCTCGTTAAGAGGTTTCAGTAATCGCGAATTTTCTTGTTCTATTCTCTAAATTCAGCAGGAGGGGTCATCACCGTTCACTGGAGTCCGCGTTCCAAGTTTATCGTACTAAAAGCAAACGAGGCAACGATCTAGACTTCTTCCTAGGGGAAGGCTAAACAAGCTATCCGTAGGTACATACGCCTGTGGATAGAGTAGTGCGTTTCACTTGGAATAGAATTCCATGTTCGGCAGATGATTCTATCGGTATTCAAGTAAAAATCCTTGGTTTTTCAATTTTTCATCTACTTCCATCGATGCAAATTGCCTTAGTAGTGTACTGTAGACTAACTGACTAACACTAGGCATTTTGCATAGATGTTTATTTTAAATTTCTTGAGATTGCTAAAATCCGTAAATTTTACGTTAAAGCTTATCGGTTAGATACGGTAGTTTTTCAAAGATATGAGGCTGAACAATTTGTTCTCAGATAGGGAATCGCTTTGCTAGCAGCGACTGTTCACGATGGTGTGCCAGCAGAACCTTTGTGCCTACCGGAAAACAGCATCGGTAAGTCAGCTGGATTTCCCATCACGATGTATTCCCATGCAACATACCACCAATGTGACTTGGTATATCCGCGTTGCCACAGAGCAATAATTCAAGCAGTCCTACTTCTGGGTATCCGTGTTGAAGTTATGAGAAAAATTTTGCAGGATGTATTTTAACTTTACATACATCTGAAAATTTACACAAGTTCACTTAAATCAGGATTCTTCTCCGGTTTGCTATAGCGAAAAATGCGAATAATGGAAAGTTGTTCGGGCTTATAAAAATACAGACAAATTTCATTTATACATCTGACAGGCAGCGTTCGAGGGCGTTTCATGAATTGAGTTTCACATATAAAAAGCTAAACTACGTTGAAGTGGAAGAAATTGGTTTACAGGCACCACTGTACCTCTGTGCAGTGGACAGAGGACCGTGGGACAGGAGGACCAATCATCGTGAGACCAAGCTGCAATGTGGGACGGCACAGGTTGCTGAGGAACGGGACGACGCGGAAGCATTCGCCCGCGAGTTACTGCTTGTTGCTGGAATGGAGGAGTGATGCAGGCAAGAGGTGGACCGGGGGTTGAGTTATACGATGTACCAACGGTGTTAAATTCTAGGTGATATTTGGTGAGTCGTTTTACGATTGTTATTAGCGAAGTATTTATGCCTAATTTACTCGCATTTGTTTCAGAAATGGTATTGTCCTTTTGATGCTATTGACTGGCAACCCATAGCGCTATGTGGTTTGAACGCACAGGCCTGTGCAGACATGACATTTTTTTTGACGACCTTTGATGGTATTGCGTGACGAGACGTTTGTTGCTAAGGACTGATTGTATTGTATGCGTTCACATATCTCTGTTTGTGTTGACACTTACATTTCTGATGAATTTTTACATATAGAAATTTACTCATCTATGTCCTGTACCGGTATGGCATGTTTTATGCCTATGGTGACAGTTTTAATTGGTGTGTTGTGTTATTACTGACGTTTCTATTGTACTTAATTGTTGTGTGTAATTATTTCAGATTTATGTGCGTTTTGTGAATGTGCCTAATGAATAATTCATTCTTTCCTTTGTCCACTACTTTTACTGTTATGGCTATTTTTCTCAGAGATGTAGGAGGAAAATGTTTCATTTCTTTTCCATATATGCTATTCTAAATTTTTTATTATCGTTTTGCAGGGTTCTCGTGAATGGAATAGGCCTCGATTATATCGGGGGAAACGCCATTTAAAAAAAAGGTTAACGAATGGAGTGCACTACCCCAGTCGGGTCATTTGGAAACGTGCACAAACTTGAGGTCTTTCTGCAGATTTCATTTTCAACAGAGATTGTGTGTTGGAAGGTATATTATGTGAAGACTTGGAAGCAGCTCCTCTGTCTGGCAAGCGAATTTATCCCTAATGGATGTCATGTTTCTTATGTATTTCTTGGAAATCACCTTTACACTCCTATACAACTTCTCGCAATCATTCATGCAAAAATTTGTAGGACTAAGTTGCATTTCTCATCTTATACATATCCTTATGGTTTATAAATGGTTTATGTGACTCTGACAAGGATAATTTTTTGTTTTAAGAATATATTTTTGGAATGAATTCATTCACTGTGCCCCAGCAAGCTTGTATCACCCTCTAGCAGCATCATGTATTCAATTTGATGGAACGTTAACTTAGATTTAAGAATACAGATTTGTAATTTCGATGACTTGTGTAAAAAGAATTTACTTGCCATATTTACAAATTCCTATTCCGTATCATATTTTCTAGTCAGTTTCATGGCACGCTTACTTCGCTTGCAAATGTAAATCAAAATGTGGTAGTGAGTAATAAGAGTGGGTTATGTCGTGGTTTCATATTCATTTTAATTTAGATGATATTTAGCTTTGAATTTTTGTATTCCAAGTGATACATAGAAACCGATGTATTCTTCTTAGAGCATGGCATGTTTCTCTTTTAGTGACACAATTGCAGTTTACATCTGTTTCTATGTTTATCATTAAGTAAGTGTCAGGCGAATCAGGGGGATTCTGGCTAGTAGAATAATTATAATAAGACTAACACACCAGTATGTATGTACCTGATTCAAATTATGCCTTATTAAGTAATTAGCTTTGGCAATCATACATTATATGGAACCATGGCTTTCTGTTCACAACATTCGTTAATTATTTGAATTTCTCTATCTTTGCGTGTGTTATCATGCGCGTACCCAAAGCGACAGATTTAATTCCTGGAATACAGCATAAACATTAAGTCAATCTTATGTACGATTTCAAATTAGATAAATTAATGCTGCTCTAAGTAAATGCTGCAGTTACACCTCTCTCAAATACCAAACTCCATATAGTGTTACATATAGTTGTTTTAGAAATATGTTTACTAAAGACTGGTCCCGTATAGTTTTTCATTTAAATGTCACGTTGAATAAGTGTAGCTATCACTACCAGTATGTTGGAGAATGTTTTCCATGTTAACTTGTACACATAACCCTACAATATTGCATGTCGTGCATGTATGTAATAATAGTAATTCAGGTGTATACTTTATCAGTTAACACTGCATACTTCAAAGGCAATAATAATAAAATTGTCTCGTTTTTTTTCTATTTAAATTTACTGAATAATATAGTATTAATGCTGTTATAATGATTTTTATAATAAAACTCTCAAAAAATTAAAATATTTTAGGTGCAAAAAATTATTTCCAATCCATAAAAATTCCATATTATCCTGAGGTTAGTGACGCACGACGGTCTGAGAATAATGGGATGCAAAAGTTTAAGGGTGATTTCTATATCGTGTTATGCAGCAATATATTATCTGAAAGACGCCAAGCAATTGAACATGGATTCAATGGTCATTAATGATATTTAAACATTAAAAATAAGAATTTAATTTTTTTTACAATATTATCTTCCTTTTTACTGAAATCTCATCTAATTCCTGCAAAGATCAGATAACGCGACCTTTAACTGGCACATAATTTTATATTGAAACTGATGGAGAATATGTATTAAAGAGACACTTTAATACTTTTACTTAAATGTATATGCATAAACATTGTATGGAGAAATTTTAATATGGGAATATTTTAAATTTATCATGGAATGGTAGGCTATAATAGCGACCCGTTTGTTATATATTTGGCAACACACCCCTGGTCAGGGACGGTTTCACTTAAAAAGTATGCATAAGCGAGGTAAAAATATGTCGCCCCTCTGGATATCAAAGGCATGAAATAACATTAATATCATATAAAAAAATAAACTTATTTAATCGGTCTTTATCTAAAAAAGGAAAATTCAGCCAAATACTTTCAGAAAATAGAAATAAAACTGACCTTATAAGAAAACATGGAGAGTAATTTCTATCCAATATCTCGGGTAAATGCCAAGGCACAATAGAGAGGCATTTACACCTGATTTTCACTACACGGATAATTCATTCATACTCACCTAATGCAGTATAGTATTCATGGGCAGATCCAAAAACTTCTCAAAGGGAGGGGGCTGATAGCCCCTCCACCTATCAAATCCGCCCCTGCCACCGGCCCTATATTTTGAAAATACCTACCCCCTCAGAATATTTCTTTCCCTTGCTATAAAGACCTGATCTGCGGGGTATAATTGAGTAATAAGAGTGGGTTCTGTCGTGGTTTCATATTTACTTTCATTTAGATGATATTTAGCCTTGAATTTTTTTATTCCAAGTGATACATAGAAACCGATGTATTCTTCTTAGAGCATGGCATGTTTCTCTTTTAGTGACACTATTGCAGTTTACATCTGTTTCTATGCTTATCATTAAGTAAGTGTCAGGGGGATTCTGACTAGTAGAATAATTATAATAAGACTAACACACCAGTATGTATGTACCTGATTCAAATTATGCCTTATTAAGTAACTAGCTTTGGCAATCATACATTATATGGAACCATGGCTTTCTGTTCACAACATTCGTTAATTATTTGAATTTCTCTATCTTTGCGTGTGTTATTATGCGCGTACCCAAAGCGACAGATTTAATTCCTGGAATACAGCATAAACATTAAGTCAATCTTATGTACGATATCAAATTAGATAAATTAATGCTGCTCTAAGTAAATGCTGCAGTTACACCTCTCTCAAATACCAAACTCCATATAGTGTTGCATATAGTTGTTTTAGAAATATGTTTACTAAAGACTGGTCCCGTATAGTTTTTTATTTAAATGTCACGTTGAATAAGTGTAGCTATCACTACCAGTATGTTGGAGAATGTTTTCTATGTTAACTTGTACACATAACCCTACAATATTGCATGTCGTGCATGTATGTAATAATAGTAATTCAGGTGTATACTTTATCAGTTAACACTGCATACTTCAAAGGCAATAATAATAAAAATGCCTCGATTTTTTTCTATTTAAATTTACTGAATAATATAGTATTAATGCTGTTATAATGATTTTTAAAATAAAACTCTTAAAAAATTAAAATATTTTAGGTGCAAAATATTATTTCCAATCCATAAAAATTCCATATTATCCTGAGGTTAGTGACGCACGACGGTCTGAGAATAATGGGATGCAAAAGTTTAAGGGTGCTTTCTATATCGTGTTATGCAGCAATTTATTATCTGAAAGATGCCAAGCAATTGAACATGGATTCAATGGTCATTAATGATATTTAAGCATTAAAAATAAGAATTTAATTTTTTTAAAAATATTATCTTCCTTTTTACTGAAATCTCATCTAATTCCTGCAAAGATCAGATAACGCGACCTTTAACTGGCACATAATTTTATATTGAAACTGATGGAGAATATGTATTAAAGAGACACTTTAATACTTTTACTTAAATGTATATGCATAAACATTGTATGGAGAAATTTTAATATGGGAATATTTTAAATTTATCATGGAATGGTAGGCTATAATAGCGACCCGTTTGTTATATATTTGGCAGCACACCCCTGGTCAGGGACGGTTTCACTTAAAAAGTATGCGTAAGCGAGGTAAAAATATGTCGCCCCTCTGGATATCAAAGGCATGAAATAACATTAATATCATATAAAAAAATAAACTTATTTAATCGGTCTTTATCTAAAAAAGGAAAATTCAGCCAAATACTTTCAGAAAATAGAAATAAAACTGACCTTATAAGAAAACATGGAGAGTAATATCTATCCAATATCTCGGGTAAATGCCAAGGCACAATAGAGAGGCATTTACACCGGATTTTGACTACACGGATAATTCATTCATTCGCACCTAATGCAGTCTAGTATTCAGGAGCAGATCCAAAAAATTCTCAAAGGGAGGGGGGTGATAGCCCCTCCACCTATCAAATCCGCCCCTGCCACCGGCCCTATATTTTGAATATACCTACCCCCTCAGAATATTTCTTTCCCTTGCTATAAAGACCTGATCTGCGGGGTATAATTGAGTAATAAGAGTGGGTTCTGTCGTGGTTTCATATTTATTTTCATTTAGATGATATTTAGCCTTGAATTTTTTTATTCCAAGTGATACATAGAAACCGATGTATTCTTCTTAGAGCATGGCATGTTTCTCTTTTAGTGGCACTATTGCAGTTTACATCTGTTTCTATGTTTATCATTAAGTAAGTGTCAGGTGGATTCTGGCTAGTAGAATAATTATAATAAGACTAACACACCAGTATGTATGTACCTGATTCAAAATATGCCTTATTAAGTAATTAGCTTTGGCAATCATACATTGTATGGGACCATGGCTTTCTGTTCACAACATTCGTTTATTATTTGAATTTCTCTATCTTTGCGTGTGTTATCATGCGCGTACCCAAAGCGACAGATTTAATTCCTGGAATACAGCATAAACATTAAGTCAATCTTATGTACGATTTCAAATTAGGTAAATTAATGCTGCTCTAAGTAAATGCTGCAGTTACACCTCTCTCAAATACCAAACTCCATATAGTGTTGCATATAGTTGTTTTAGAAATATGTTTACTAAAGACTGGTCCCGTATAGTTTTTCATTTAAATGTCACGTTGAATAAGTGTAGCTATCACTACCAGTATGTTGGAGAATGTTTTCCATGTTAACTTGTACACATAACCCTACAATATTGCATGTCGTGCATGTATGTAATAATAGTAATTCAGGTGTATATTTTATCAGTTAACACTGCATACTTCAAAGGCAATAATAATAAAAATGCCTCAATTTTTTTCTATTTAAATTTACTGAATAATATAGTATTAATGCTGTTATAATGATTTTTATAATAAAACTCTTAAAAAATTAAAGTATTTTAGGTGCAGAATATTATTTCCAATCCATAAAAATCCATATTATCCTGAGGTTAGTGACGCACGACGGTCTGAGAATAATGGTATGCAAAAGTTTAATTTAAGAAATTGGATTATCCAAGGAGGGCCGGTCGCCCCCTCTTTACCCCCCCTCCCTCATGTTGATCCGCCACTGCTTCTATTACACATAATTTGGCAATCCATCCTATAACATGTTCATTTCATTGCAAACAGCAGTTTTTGCAGATTTGCAAATTCGATGAGCTGTTAAATATGATGACAGCACGGTATCAAAAGCAACATCTCCGCAAATGCCGTGAAATTATATTTAAAATACATTCATGGAAATCAAGAAATTGCATTCACACTTCTCACGTTAATAAAAAATAATTGTCGTTTCTTCCACCGAGATGCAGAATTGATGGATGAAATTTGCATTAGATGCACTTTCGTGGTGGTGGTTGATTTACTCAGCGTAAGTGGCCTTTGTTAATAGCATAGCTGCTGTCAATCTTATTAATTGTGATGAATTAATCCTTACGCTTTCACATATAATGGAATTAGCCTATGCCCCTAGGCTGTGACATTCCATTTTAAGCCACGGCCCTGAAAAAACTTTCTCCTATTACTGCTGCTCAACAACACACACGAACCCCTGAATGCTCTTCAGTTTGTAAACAGGGACACCATATGTCCCAAGTAAATATTTCGTTGAAAATTTTCGTATTTTTGAAATTATATTAGCATAATTTTAGAAGATTTGAAGTCAGTTATTTAATTTAACTCGACTTGATCTATTTTTATTATATTTAATATGTCTAATAGATGCTTAAACACTTTTACTGCTATAAAAGTGTTGTAAAAGTATTAACATTATAAGATTTTGCAATATAATCCTGAATTTATTATGCATTATTCTAAATGTGGATATTGAATATTTTTTGGATGTATCTCCACTATATAAAAAAAATAAAACTACCTAGCAGACGATGTTGAATATTACGTGGATGGCTGTCATCGTTCGGATATTAATTCCGTAACGAAATGGGTTAAATCGAATGGTGTGTAACAATATTAAAATCGGCTGATTGTTTTACAATATGTTTCATACATAAATAAATAGAACGCTGGAAATGAATCGCAGATATCAATTCGCGAGAAATTGGTAATGTTAAGGAATTTTGAGAATTACCTTTCTCCGTATTTATAGTGTCGGTGGGGTTAGTTTGGCGTTTTTCATTGATACGGTGGGTTTTATGCAGGTTGTAATTAATGCTGGTATTATATTGATAATTTAACCACAAAAATAATGTCACATGTAAGAATTCTCTGGGATAACGTTTACTTTAGAGCTCACTATTCCCTATGTCATATCTCACTTCAATTTTGACATTTCCTCTCGCGTAATAATTGATGTCACTTTGTCGTTTTAAGAAATTATTGTTTATGTAAAGAATATTATTATTGTTATTATAAAAATATTATTTTTAAATAAAGAAAACAAGCATATTATTACAATTTTATATTAAAAACCATTTTGTTAAATAACTTTACTGTATTTAATGTCATTAAAAATGAATTTCAACTTTCTACTATTAGACAAATGACTATCTCGCTGAGCTGCCATCCCTAGACTGGAACTAAGGTTTTTCAGTCAAAGCCCGATGTTCGACGAGCCCACTTCGAAGTGTCCAAGTCACCACTTCGAAGGTCAGTAAGTTTCTTGTAAAATTCACTGCATTTCTTTAAATGTTTCGCTTATCAAGTCTAGGTAGGCGTAGGTGAAACCACGGCCGTTTATTCTCGATTTTTGTAACTTTTCATATATTTCCGTGAGTGAATTTCTCGTGACGTACGCCGAGCAAAATCCTGTCTTCCCTTTCGGTTTGAAGCATCACATCTTAGTCTCCGCGATTTCTCGCCGTCATTAAGATTAAATATGGAAGTTATATAAATTCCAGTAATATATAGAAATGTTGCCTTCTGAATTTAGGCCTTTCTACGTATCATTTCCGACGCGGTATTAATAGGCATAGTTTATCGTAGTGTGGTTATATTGTCACCCCGCTTCCAAAAAGTGATTATACACTCTTGAACGTTTAATGTCTTCAAAGGAAATGTGTGCGAATATGGTGGCATGCTTCCCAATTTAGAAATTAACCTAAGGCTAAGTAATTTCTCCGAAAATTTTCGGGGTTTATGTAAGAGGGGGCTGAGAGTTGTTGCATTGAATACAAATGGGATGACTTTAAAGGACCCATTGATTGAAAGCGTTGTAACATTCCAAACAAGTTTTTAATAGTGTGAGTTGGTGGGATAAGTGAATATTCCAGCACATGCGAGGTACTTTCTCTATTATAATAAGGGGAACGAGGTGGTAATGTCTTTTTCTTTTGGTCGAACGGCTGGATATTGGAACAGTCGTCCGCGATCGCTATTTAGATTGGTCATCACCCATTATAATACACATTCCTTTCCGACCGCGAATCTTTTCAGGCTTCAAATTGAAAAGGTGACTTTCAGGTTTTCTCTACATGAGTGGCACTTGAGGACCTTTTAATATGAATACCATTTGCACACGAATTCTAACTAGTTTTCATCCATCAAATATTTATATATATGGGGATTAGTTTAAGGTTGTGTGTCTTTACATTTTTATAAGATTTCCGTTGGTTATTTGATATTTTAAGTACGTAACTACCGTTGGTGAAAGTTTCTTCACCACACAT
Organism: Uropetala carovei; assembly: GCA_036926305.1. Taxonomy (NCBI): domain Eukaryota; kingdom Metazoa; phylum Arthropoda; class Insecta; order Odonata; family Petaluridae; genus Uropetala; species Uropetala carovei. The sequence goes on along the minus strand of JAXCHB010000118.1, from coordinate 945,290 downwards.
ATATCAATGTGTATTTTACGTGTTTATTTACTGTTCGTCGTTTTCCTTTTTTACAGCCATTCTATATGTAAGATTGTGCTTATTATACGCTGAGATAGCGATGGGGATTGAGAGAGGGAATAGGAAACCGTCTAAAATTTAATTTATTCATGTATACCCGTCATTTTAGACGGGCAAATTAAAGTAGCCTTTCTTATATCGTTGTATTTCTATTAATTTCAGGGGCTCGTACGCACTGGTCAAGAAGAGGATTCTCCAAAACAAGGCAATACTTCCCCAACTCCACCCTACCTATATTTTACCCATTCCCGATTTCCTTTTTCTCCTTATTATTTTTAGTCCTATGGTATTACACTTGTGCACTTGTCGATATTTGTATTTACTTTATTTGCTTATGTATACACTGACATTCCATTTTTTACAACCATCGCATTACATATGTGCATTTGTCGATATTTTTTAATTCGTATGCTTACGTATACAATTCGATCTATTTTTCTATGGCATGCCACGTACCCATTAGAATAGTATTTTAAGGTGTTTACACAACACAAATGCCCGGCCGTGGCATACAGAGAGCTCTCTGAAACGTCCCTTTCCCCGGGAGGTCGACCTCACTGGCCAGTCACACAAAATCCCTAACGACACTTTTATGCGAATATTCACGTACATGGTCGATGTTCTATGCGATTGATACACTTGCGAATATACTCTATCGAATTTTTTTGCCTTTACGTATGTATCATTAACCTCTTTCCTCCTCAAAAGCGTTGACAGGTGCTGCAAATTTCTTTTATAGGCAAAGAAGACGAAGACTCCCAGACATCTACACTGATAAGTAAGTCTGTATGATGTTATTTGATTCGCATTGGGTTACTTTCCATGTTTAATTGGTATTTTTGTTTTGCAGAGCCATTTTCCATGACAGGGTGCCGCGTCGCTACATGTGTGCAGTGGACAGAGGGCCGTGGGACCGGAGTGCCGATCATCGTGGGACCAAAGGGCAACGCGGCAAAGGTCACACTGCTGAGGAACGGGACAACGAGGATGCTGGAATGGGTAACAGGTTAAGGTATACGATGTACGGTGTTAAATTCTAGGTGATATTTTACGATTTTTATTATTTATGCTTAATTTACTCGCATTTCTATCTGAAAAGGTTTTGTCCTTTTGATGCTACTGACTGACACCCATAGCGCTATGTGGTTTGACAGCACAGGCCTGTGCAGACGTGACAATTCCATTGACGACCTTTGATGGTATTGCGTGACGAGACATTTGTTGTTCAGGATTGATTGTATTGTTTGATGGATTTGGAGTGTCTTAGTGGTGTTTGTCTAATGTGTTTCTATGACATGTTGACTGAATTGGTGTTTTTTTGTATTTTATGCGTTTGCGTTGACAAATTGCATTTCTGACGAATTTTTATATGTAGAAATTTATTTGTCTATGTCCTGTATCCGTATGCCATGTTTTATTCCTATGCTGACAGTTTTATTTGGTGTGTTATGTGTTATTACTGACGTTTCTATTGTATTTAATTTTTGTGCGTAATTATTTCAGATTTATATGCATTTTTCGAATGTGCCTAATGAATAATTCATTCTTTTCTTTGTCTACTGTCTTATGGCTATTTTTTTCAGAGATGTAGGAGGAAAATGTTTCATTTCTTTTCCATATATGCTATACAAAATTTTTACTTCCTCATACAAAGTATCGAGAAAGTATTGTTTTCGCGAAAAAATTCGACCGCGAGATTTTGACGGAAATATACGTTTTAAGTGTAGCCGAGTCCGAAAAAGTGATTTTCGCAATGCCGTCTGTCTGTCTGTTACTGGCTCTGGAGCTTAAACGGTAGACCGAAAACGAACGAAATCTCGTACTTAGGCATTTTATCATACAGAGCAGAGGATACCTAGAAATGGTTGACATTGATCAATAATTAAGTGTAGTTTATTCTACGCATTTTAACAGTAATTCGATTCCCTCAGAAGCGGATTTAAAGATTTTGATCAAATTTCGTAGAGTTACTTAAGGTTACATCCTCAATAATACTGTGTAGTTCATATTTCTCAAATAATGAATATAAGGCTAGTTTATTCTAGTCAACTTTAACAATAATTCCATTTTCTCAGAAACGGCTTCGATGACTTTGATCATATTTCATACAGTTACTTGAGTATACGTCTTAAATAATACTACGTATTTCATTTTTCCCAACGAATGAATATAAGGCTAGTTTATTCTAGGGCAACTTTAACAGAAATTGTATTTTCTAAGAACAGGCTCATACGATTTTCATTTTCTAAAGATAACTAAATGACGCATTAGTACGTATATGAGAAAGTTTGTACAATCTATGTTGTTCGGATTTTTTATTAACGTTTAGCAGGTGTCTCGTGAATGGAATAGGCCTCGATCATATCGGGGGAAACGCCATTTCAAAGAAAGGTTAACGAATGGGGTGCACTACCCCATCGGGTCATTTGGAAACGTGCACAAACTTGAAGTCATTCGGCAGCTTTCATTTTCAACAGAGAGTGTGTGGTAGAAGGCATATTATGTGAAGACTTGGATGCAGCTCCTCTGTCTGGAAAGTGAATTTTTTGTCTGACGGATATCAAGTTTACTATGTTTTTCTTGGAAATCGCCTTTACGATTTCTTGCAATCATTCATGGAACATTTGTAGGACTTAATTTCATTTCACATCTTATATGTATCTTTATGGTTTATGCGACTGTGACAAGGGTAAATGTTCTTTTTATGCGTATATGTTTTTATTGAATGAATTGGTTCACTGTGCCCAGGAAGCTTTTTTCATCCTTTAGCAGCATCATGTATTCAGTTTGATGGAATTTTAACATAGCTCTAGCAATATAAATGTGTAATTTCAATGTCTTAAGTAAAAAGAATATATTTGCCATATTCATAAAACAGATGGAATAGAAGATGTCCAATCAATTTGAGGGTGCCAATTATTGGGAAAGTAGCAATTTAATTTTAAGTGGTGCCGCCAACTTGAGAACGCAATAACGATGGATTCGGTCCTCGTCAGTCATCGGTTATCTTATAATTTTTTAGATTTTTCCAGGGCATTGGCAAACGCATATTTCTAACGACCCAAAATCTCTCTGTATATTTGAAAAATTTTGCATGACGATTTTATTCGGGATTCATAACACCGTGAGTTTTGCTCTTTCGTTTATTAGATTAAAGGAAAATAAAATCCTAAGCAATAATTTATAAATGTTGAGAAAGAATTGCTCCTGTTTTGTTTCTGCCAGAATACTATCATTTAGTTTCGTGCTGGGACATTTTTGAGAGCAATTTCGAGTGATGTTCTTAGTCTTTCAGGAATAGAAGGCTGTGCATATTTTTATTTATCTGACGTCGATGTTTCGGATGGATGCCTTCTCAGATGCATATGTAATAATGTTTCGCTTTTTTCGCAACCATTTCCCGAATTTTCGTGCGATGTGTCAAAGTGGCTTGGACGAAACGGGTCTACCGTCCCCTTTCGAAATCACTGCAGATGATATTAATGATAAAGGGGTATCACACCGACCCCTTTTCACTCGATCCTTAAAATCGTCTAGTGGCTGCGGTGCTTCGTGTGTTCCTACCTTATCCGTTCACATTTTTATTTTCAGGACATGGGAGGGATACGACCCATTCTGGCTGGCACCATCACCACCATCGAATACCGAAGTAGCTTTCACTATTCAGATTCATAATGGTTGCTCTGGCTTCATATCTATTTTCATTTATAGTTAACCTTAGCTTTGATTTTTTTATAACAAGCAATACATGCATAGAAAGGACGCGTTCTGCAATCTTCTTAGAGCATGGCATCTTTCTCTTTAATTATTACTAAAATCGCAGTTCGCGTCCGTTTCTATGTATTACAATCAGGGGGTGGTAGGCGAAGAGTTAATAAATTACCTTTAGAATCAGGCGCATTCTGGTTAGCAGTAGATTACCTTTACTAACACTAACAGACCAGCTTGTGCCTGTTTCTAAATTTGTCTCGTTAAGAGGTTTCAGTAATCGCGAATTTTCTTGTTCTATTCTCTAAATTCAGCAGGAGGGGTCATCACCGTTCACTGGAGTCCGCGTTCCAAGTTTATCGTACTAAAAGCAAACGAGGCAACGATCTAGACTTCTTCCTAGGGGAAGGCTAAACAAGCTATCCGTAGGTACATACGCCTGTGGATAGAGTAGTGCGTTTCACTTGGAATAGAATTCCATGTTCGGCAGATGATTCTATCGGTATTCAAGTAAAAATCCTTGGTTTTTCAATTTTTCATCTACTTCCATCGATGCAAATTGCCTTAGTAGTGTACTGTAGACTAACTGACTAACACTAGGCATTTTGCATAGATGTTTATTTTAAATTTCTTGAGATTGCTAAAATCCGTAAATTTTACGTTAAAGCTTATCGGTTAGATACGGTAGTTTTTCAAAGATATGAGGCTGGAACAATTTGTTCTCAGATAGGGAATCGGTTTGCTAGCAGCGACTGTTCACGATGGTGTGCCAGCAGAACCTTTGTGCCTACCGGAAAACAGCATCGGTAAGTCAGCTGGATTTCCCATCACGATGTATTCCCATGCAACATACCACCAATGTGACTTGGTATATCCGCGTTGCCACAGAGCAATAATTCAAGCAGTCCTACTTCTGGGTATCCGTGTTGAAGTTATGAGAAAAATTTTGCAGGATGTATTTTAACTTTACATACATCTGAAAATTTACACAAGTTCACTTAAATCAGGATTCTTCTCCGGTTTGCTATAGCGAAAAATGCGAATAATGGAAAGTTGTTCGGGCTTATAAAAATACAGACAAATTTCATTTATACATCTGACAGGCAGCGTTCGAGGGCGTTTCATGAATTGAGTTTCACATATAAAAAGCTAAACTACGTTGAAGTGGAAGAAATTGGTTTACAGGCACCACTGTACCTCTGTGCAGTGGACAGAGGACCGTGGGACAGGAGGACCAATCATCGTGAGACCAAGCTGCAATGCGGGACGGCACAGGTTGCTGAGGAACGGGACGACGCGGAAGCATTCGCCCGCGAGTTACTGCTTGTTGCTGGAATGGAGGAGTGATGCAGGCAAGAGGTGGACCGGGGGTTGAGTTATACGATGTACCAACGGTGTTAAATTCTAGGTGATATTTGGTGAGTCGTTTTACGATTGTTATTAGCGAAGTATTTATGCCTAATTTACTCGCATTTGTTTCAGAAATGGTATTGTCCTTTTGATGCTACTGACTGGCAACCCATAGCGCTATGTGGTTTGACCGCACAGGCCTGTGCAGACATGACATTTTTTTTGACGACCTTTGATGGTATTGCGTGACGAGACGTTTGTTGCTAAGGACTGATTGTATTGTATACGTTCACATATCTCTGTTTGTGTTTACACTTACATTTCTGATGAATTTTTACATATAGAAATTTACTCATCTATGTCATGTACCGGTATGGCATGTTTTATGCCTATGGTGACAGTTTTAATTGGTGTGTTGTGTTATTACTGACGTTTCTATTGTACTTAATTGTTGTGTGTAATTATTTCAGATTTATGTGCGTTTTGTGAATGTGCCTAATGAATAATTCATTCTTTCCTTTGTCCACTACTTTTACTGTTATGGCTATTTTTCTCAGAGATGTAGGAGGAAAATGTTTCATTTCTTTTCCATATATGCTATTCTAAATTTTTTATTATCGTTTTGCAGGGTTCTCGTGAATGGAATAGGCCTCGATTATATCGGGGGAAACGCCATTTAAAAAAAAGGTTAACGAATGGAGTGCACTACCCCAGTCGGGTCATTTGGAAACGTGCACAAACTTGAGGTCATTCTGCAGATTTCATTTTCAACAGAGATTGTGTGTTGGAAGGTATATTATGTGAAGACTTGGAAGCAGCTCCTCTGTCTGGCAAGCGAATTTATCCCTAATGGATGTCATGTTTCTTATGTATTTCTTGGAAATCACCTTTACACTCCTATACAACTTCTCGCAATCATTCATGCAAAAATTTGTAGGACTAAGTTGCATTTCTCATCTTATACATATCCTTATGGTTTATAAATGGTTTATGTGACTCTGACAAGGATAATTTTTTGTTTTAAGAATATATTTTTGGAATGAATTCATTCACTGTGCCCCAGCAAGCTTGTATCACCCTCTAGCAGCATCATGTATTCAATTTGATGGAACGTTAACTTAGATTTAAGAATACAGATTTGTAATTTCGATGACTTGTGTAAAAAGAATTTACTTGCCATATTTACAAATTCCTATTCCGTATCATATTTTCTAGTCAGTTTCATGGCACGCTTACTTCGCTTGCAAATGTAAATCAAAATGTGGTAGTGAGTAATAAGAGTGGGTTATGTCGTGGTTTCATATTCATTTTAATTTAGATGATATTTAGCTTTGAATTTTTGTATTCCAAGTGATACATAGAAACCGATGTATTCTTCTTAGAGCATGGCATGTTTCTCTTTTAGTGACACAATTGCAGTTTACATCTGTTTCTATGTTTATCATTAAGTAAGTGTCAGGCGAATCAGGGGGATTCTGGCTAGTAGAATAATTATAATAAGACTAACACACCAGTATGTATGTACCTGATTCAAATTATGCCTTATTAAGTAATTAGCTTTGGCAATCATACATTATATGGAACCATGGCTTTCTGTTCACAACATTCGTTAATTATTTGAATTTCTCTATCTTTGCGTGTGTTATCATGCGCGTACCCAAAGCGACAGATTTAATTCCTGGAATACAGCATAAACATTAAGTCAATCTTATGTACGATTTCAAATTAGATAAATTAATGCTGCTCTAAGTAAATGCTGCAGTTACACCTCTCTCAAATACCAAACTCCATATAGTGTTACATATAGTTGTTTTAGAAATATGTTTACTAAAGACTGGTCCCGTATAGTTTTTCATTTAAATGTCACGTTGAATAAGTGTAGCTATCACTACCAGTATGTTGGAGAATGTTTTCCATGTTAACTTGTACACATAACCCTACAATATTGCATGTCGTGCATGTATGTAATAATAGTAATTCAGGTGTATACTTTATCAGTTAACACTGCATATTTCAAAGGCAATAATAATAAAATTGTCTCGTCTTTTTTCTATTTAAATTTACTGAATAATATAGTATTAATGCTGTTATAATGATTTTTATAATAAAACTCTTAAAAAATTAAAATATTTTAGGTGCAAAATATTATTTCCAATCCATAAAAATTCCATATTATCCTGAGGTTAGTGACGCACGATGGTCTGAGAATAATGGGATGCAAAAGTTTAAGGGTGATTTCTATATCGTGTTATGCAGCAATATATTATATGAAAGACGCCAAGCAATTGAACATGAATTCAATGGTCATTAATGATATTTAAACATTAAAAATAAGAATTTAATTTTTTTTACAATATTATCTTCCTTTTTACTGAAATCTCATCTAATTCCTGCAAAGATCAGATAACGCGACCTTTAACTGGCACATAATTTTATATTGAAACTGATGGAGAATATGTATTAAAGATACACTTTAATACTTTTACTTAAATGTATATGCATAAACATTGTATGGAGAAATTTTAATATGGGAATATTTTAAATTTATCATGGAATGGTAGGCTATAATAGCGACCCGTTTGTTATATATTTGGCAACACACCCCTGGTCAGGGACGGTTTCACTTAAAAAGTATGCATAAGCGAGGTAAAAATATGTCGCCCCTCTGGATATCAAAGGCATGAAATAACATTAATATCATATAAAAAAATAAACTTATTTAATCGGTCTTTATCTAAAAAAGGAAAATTCAGTCAAATACTTTCAGAAAATAGAATTAAAACTGACCTTATAAGAAAACATGGAGAGTAATTTCTATCCAATATCTCGGGTAAATGCCAAGGCACAATAGAGAGGCATTTACACCTGATTTTCACTACACGTATAATTCATTCATACGCACCTAATGCAGTATAGTATTCATGGGCAGATCCAAAAACTTCTCAAAGGGAGGGGGCTGAGAGCCCCTCCACCTATCAAATCCGACCCTGCCACCGGCCCTATGTTTTGAAAATACCTACCCCCTCAGAATATTTCTTTCCCTTGCTATAAAGACCTGATCTGCGGGGTATAATTGAGTAATAAGAGTGGGTTCTGTCGTGGTTTCATATTCATTTTCGTTTAGATGATATTTAGCCTTGAATTTTTTTATTCCAAGTGATACATAGAGACCGATGTATTCTTCTTAGAGCATGGCATGTTTCTCTTTTAGTGACACTATTGCAGTTTACATCTGTTTCTATGTTTATCATTAAGTAAGTGTCAGGGGGATTCTGAGTAGTAGAATAATTATATTAAGACTAACATACCAGTATGTATGTACCTGATTCAAATTATGCCTTATTAAGTAATTAGCTTTGGCAATCATACATTATATGGAACCATGGCTTTCTGTTCACAACATTCGTTAATTATTTGAATTTCTCTACCTTTGCGTGTGTTATCATGCGCGTACCCAAAGCGACAGATTTAATTCCTGGAATACAGCATAAACATTAAGTCAATCTTATGTACGATATCAAATTAGATAAATTAATGCTGCTCTAAGTAAATGCTGCAGTTACACCTCTCTCAAATACCAAACTCCATATAGTGTTGCATATAGTTGTTTTAGAAATATGTTTACTAAAGACTGGTCCCGTATAGTTTTTTATTTAAATGTCACGTTGAATCAGTGTAGCTATCACTACCAGTATGTTGGAGAATGTTTTCCATGTTAACTTGTACACATAACCCTACAATATTGCATGTCGTGCATGTATGTAATAATAGTAATTCAGGTGTATACTTTATCAGTTAACACTGCATACTTCAAAGGCAATAATAATAAAAATGCCTCGATTTTTTTCTATTTAAATTTACTGAATAATATAGTATTAATGCTGTTATAATGATTTTTAAAATAAAACTCTTAAAAAATTAAAATATTTTAGGTGCAAAATATTATTTCCAATCCATAAAAATTCCATATTATCCTGAGGTTAGTGACGCACGACGGTCTGAGAATAATGGGATGCAAAAGTTTAAGGGTGCTTTCTATATCGTGTTATGCAGCAATTTATTATCTGAAAGATGCCAAGCAATTGAACATGGATTCAATGGTCATTAATGATATTTAAGCATTAAAAATAAGAATTTAATTTTTTTTTAAATATTATCTTCCTTTTTACTGAAATCTCATCTAATTCCTGCAAAGATCAGATAACGCGACCTTTAACTGGCACATAATTTTATATTGAAACTGATGGAGAATATGTATTAAAGAGACACTTTAATACTTTTACTTAAATGTAATATGCATAAACATTATGCAGAAATTTTAATATGGGAATATTTTAAATTTATCATGGAATGGTAGGCTATAATAGTGACCCGTTTGTTATATATTTGGCAGCACACCCCTGGTCAGGGACGGTTTCAGTTAAAAAGTATGCGTAGGCGAGGTAAAAATATGTCGCCCCTCTGGACATCAAAGGCATGAAATAATATTAATATAATATAAAAAAATAAACTTATTTAATCGGTCTTTATCTAAAAAAAGAAAATTCAGCCAAATACTTTCAGAAAATATAAATAAAACTGACCTTATAAGAAAACATGGAGAGTAATTTCTATCCAATATCTCGGGTAAATGCCAAGGCACAAAAGAGAGGCATTTACACCGGATTTTGTTTACACGGATAATTCATTGATTCGCACCTAATGCAGTCTAGTATTCAGGAGCAGATCAAAAAACTTCTCAAAGGGAGGGGGGTGATAGCCCCTCCACCTATCAAATCCGCCCCTGCCACCGGCCCTATATTTTGAATATACCTACCCCCTCAGAATATTTCTTTCCCTTACTATAAAGACCTGATCTGCAGGGTATAATTGAGTAATAAGAGTGGGTTCTGTCGTGGTTTCATATTTATTTTCATTTAGATGATATTTAGCCTTGAATTTTTTTATTCCATCTGATACATAGAAACCTTCTTAGAGCATGGCATGTTTCTCTTTTAGTGACACTATTGCAGTTTACATCTGTTTCTATGTTTATCATTAAGTAAGTGTCAGGGGGATTCTGGCTAGTAGAATAATTATAATAAGACTAACACACCAGTATGTATGTACCTGATTCAAAATATGCCTTATTAAGTAATTAGCTTTTGCAATCATACATTATATGGGACAATGGCTTTCTGTTCACAACATTCGTTTATTATTTGAATTTCTCTATCTTTGCGTGTGTTATAATGCGCGTACCCAAAGCGACATATTTAATTCCTGGAATACAGCATAAACATTAAGTCAATCTTATGTACGATTTCAAATTAGATAAATTAATGCTGCTCTAAGTAAATGCTGCAGTTACACCTCTCTCAAATACCAAACTCCATATAGTGTTACATATAGTTGTTTTAGAAATATGTTTACTAAAGACTGGTCCCGTATAGTTTTTCATTTAAATGTCACGTTGAATAAGTGTAGCTATCACTACCAGTATGTTGGAGAATGTTTTCCATGTTAACTTGTACACATAACCCTACAATATTGCATGTCGTGCATGTATGTAATAATAGTAATTCAGGTGTATACTTTATCAGTTAACACTGCATACTTCAAAGGCAATAATAATAAAAATGCCTCGATTTTTTTCTATTTAAATTTACTGAATAATATAGTATTAATGCTGTTATAATGATTTTTATAATAAAACTCTTAAAAAATTAAAGTATTTTAGGTGCAGAATATTATTTCCAATCCATAAAAATTCCATATTATCCTGAGGTTAGTGACGCACGACGGTCTGAGCATAATGGTATGCAAAAGTTTAATTTAAGAAATTGGATTATCCAAGGAGGGCCGGTCGCACCCTCTTTACCCCCCCTCCCTCATGTTGATCCGCCACTGCTTCTATTACACATAATTTGACAATCCATCCTGTAACATGTTCATTTCATTGCAAACAGCAGTTTTTGCATATTTGCAAATTCGATGAGCTGTTAAATATGATGACAGCACGGTATCAAAAGCAACATCTCCGCAAATGCCGTGAAATTATATTTAAAATACATTCATGGAAATCAAGAAATTGCATTCACACTTCTCACGTTAATAAAAAATAATTGTCGTTTCTTCCACCGAGATGCAGAATTGATGGATGAAATTTGCATTAGATGCACTTTCGTGGTGGTTGTTGATTTACTCAGCGTAAGTGGCCTTTGTTAATAGCATAGCTGCTGTCAATCTTATTAATTGTGATGAATTAATCCTTATGCTTTCACATATAATGGAATTAGCCTATGCCCCTAGGCTGTGACATTCCATTTTAAGCCACGGCCCTGAAAAAACTTTCTCCTATTACTGCTGCTCAACAACACACACGAACCCCTGAATGCTCTTCAGTTTGTAAACAGGGACACCATATGTCCCATGTAAATATTTCGTTGAAAATTTTCGTATTTTTGAAATTATATTAGCATAATTTTAGAAGATTTGAAGTCAGTTATTTAATTTAACTCGAATTGATCTATTTTTATTATATTTAATATGTCTAATAGATGCTTAAACACTTTTACTGCTATAAAAGTGTTGTAAAATTATTAACATTATAAGATTTTGCAATATAATCCTGAATTTATTATGCATTATTCTAAATGTGGATATTGAATATTTGTTGGATGTATCTCTACTATATAAAAAAAATAAAATTACCTAGCAGACGAAGTTGATTATTACGTGGATGGCTGTCATGGTTCGGATATTAATTCCGTAACGAAATGGGTTAAATCGAATGGTGTGTAACAATATTAAAATCGGCTGATTGTTTTACAATATGTTTCATACATAAATAAATAGAACGCTGGAAATGAATCGCAGATATCAATTCGCGAGAAATTGGTAATGTTAAGGAATTTTGAGAATTACCTTTCTCCGTATTTATAGTGTCGGTGGGGTTAGTTTGGCGTTTTTCATTGATACGGTGGGTTTTATGCAGGTTGTAATTAATGCTGGTATTATATTGATAATTTAACCACAAAAATAATGTCACATGTAAGAATTCTCTGGGATAACGTTTACTTTAGAGCTCACTATTCCCTATGTCATATCTCACTTCAATTTCGACATTTCCTCTCGCGTAATAATTGATGTCACTTTGTCGTTTTAAGAAATTATTGTTTATGTAAAGAATATTATTATTGTTATTATAAAAATATTATTTTTAAATAAAGAAAACAAGCATATTATTACAATTTTATATTAAAAACCATTTTGTTAAATAACTTTACTGTATTTAATGTCATTAAAAATGAATTTCAACTTTCTACTATTAGACAAATGACTATCTCGCTGAGCTGCCATCCCTAGACCGGAACTAAGGTTTTTCAGTCAAAGCCCGATGTTCGACGAGCCCACTTCGAAGTGTCCAAGTCACCACTTCGAAGGTCAGTAAGTTTCTTGTAAAATTCACTGCATTTCTTTAAATGTTTCGCTTATCAAGTCTAGGTAGGCGTAGGTGAAACCACGGCCGTTTATTCTCGATTTTTGTAACTTTTCATATATTTCCGTGAGTGAATTTCTCGTGACGTACGCCGAGCAAAATCCTGTCTTCCCTTTCGGTTTGAAGCTTCACATCTTAGTCTCCGCGATTTCTCGCCGTCATTAAGATTAAATATGGAAGTTATATAAATTCCAGTAATATATAGAAATGTTGCCTTCTGAATTTAGGCCTTTCTACGTATCATTTCCGACGCGGTATTAATAGGCATAGTTTATCGTAGTGTGGTTATATTGTCACCCCGCTTCCAAAAAGTGATTATACACTCTTGAACGTTTAATGTCTTCAAAGGAAATGTGTGCGAATATGGTGGCATGCTTCCCAATTTAGAAATTAACCTAAGGCTAAGTAATTTCTCCGAAAATTTTCGGGGATTATGTTAGAGGGGGCTGAGAGTTGTTGCATTGAATACAAATGGGATGAATTTAAAGGACCCATTGATTGAAAGCGTTGTAACATTCCAAACAAGTTTTTAATAGTGTGAGTTGGTGGGATAAGTGAATATTCCAGCACATGCGAGGTACTTTCTATATTATAATAAGGGGAACGAGGTGGTAATGTCTTTTTCTTTTGGTCGAACGGCTGGATATTGGAACAGTCGTCCGCGATCGCTATTTAGATTGGTCATCACCCATTATAATACACATTCCTTTCCGACCGCGAATCTTTTCAGGCTTCAAATTGAAAAGGTGACTTTCAGGTTTTCTCTACATGAGTGGCACTTGAGGACCTTTTAATATGAATACCATTTGCACACGAATTCTAACTAGTTTTCATCCATCAAATATTTATATATATGGGGATTAGTTTAAGGTTGTGTGTCTTTACATTTTTATAAGATTTCCGTTGGTTATTTGATATTTTAAGTACGTAACTACCGTTGATGAAAGTTTCTTCACCACACATATATCAATGTGTATTTTACGTGTTTATTTACTGTTCGTCGTTTTCCTTTTTTACAGCCATTCTATATGTAAGATTGTGCTTATTATACGCTGAGATAGCGATGGGGATTGAGAGAGGGAATAGGAAACCGTCTAAAATTTAATTTATTCATGTATACCCGTCATTTTAGAAGGGCAAATTAAACTAGCCTTTCTTATATCGCTGTATTTCTATTAATTTCAGGGGCTCGTACGCACTGGTCAAGAAGAGGATTCTCCAAAACAAGGCAATACTTCCCCAACTCCACCCTACCTATATTTTTCCCATTCCCGATTTCCTTTTTCTCCTTATTATTTTTAGTCCTATGGTATTACACTTGTCCACTTGTCGATATTTGTATTTACTTTATTTGCTTATGTATACACTGACATTCCATTTTTTACAACCATCGCATTACATATGTGCATTTGTCGATATTTTTTAATTCGTATGCTTACGTATACAATTCGATCTATTTTTCTATGGCATGCCACGTACCCATTAGAATAGTATTTTAAGGTGTTTACACAACACAAATGCCCGGCCGTGGCATACAGAGAGCTCTCTGAAACGTCCCTTTCCCCGGGAGGTCGACCTCACTGGCCAGTCACATAAAATCCCTAACGACACTTTTATGCGAATATTCACGTACATGGTCGATGTTCTATGCGATTGATACACTTGCGAATATACTCTATCGAATTTTTTTGCCTTTACGTATGTACCATTAACCTCTTTCCTCCTCAAAAGCGTTGACAGGTGCTGCAAATTTCTTTTATAGGCGAAGAAGACGAAGACTCCCAGACATCTACACTGATAAGTAAGTCTGTATGATGTTATTTGATTCGCATTGGGTTACTTTCCATGTTTAATTGGTATTTTTGTTTTGCAGAGCCATTTTCCATGACAGGGCGCCGCGTCCCTACATGTGTGCAGTGGACAGAGGGCCGTGGGACCGGAGTGCCGATCATCGTGGGACCAAAGGGCAACGCGGCAAAGGTCACACTGCTGAGGAACGGGACAACGAGGATGCTGGAATGGGTAACAGGTTAAGGTATACGATGTACGGTGTTAAATTCTAGGTGATATTTTACGATTTTTATTATTTATGCTTAATTTACTCGCATTTCTATCTGAAAAGGTTTTGTCCTTTTGATGCTACTGACTGACACCCATAGCGCTATGTGGTTTGACAGCACAGGCCTGTGCAGACGTGACAATTCCATTGACGACCTTTGATGGTATTGCGTGACGAGACATTTGTTGTTCAGGATTGATTGTATTGTTTGTTGGATTTGGAGTGTCTTAGTGGTATTTGTCTAATGTGTTTCTATGACATGTTGACTGAATTGGTGTTTTTTTGTATTTTATGCGTTTGCGTTGACAAATTGCATTTCTGACGAATTTTTATATGTAGAAATTATTTGTCTATGTCCTGTATCCGTATGCCATGTTTTATGCCTATGCTGACAGTTTTATTTGGTGTGTTATGTGTTATTACTGACGTTTCTATTGTATTTAATTTTTGTGCGTAATTATTTCAGATTTATATGCATTTTTCGAATGTGCCTAATGAATAATTCATTCTTTTCTTTGTCTACTGTCTTATGGCTATTTTTCTCAGAGATGTAGGAGGAAAATGTTTCATTTCTTTTCCATATATGCTATTCTAAATTTTTTATTATCGTTTTGCAGGGTTCTCGTGAATGGAATAGGCCTCGATTATATCGGGGGAAACGCCATTTAAAAAAAAGGTTAACGAATGGAGTGCACTACCCCAGTCGGGTCATTTGGAAACGTGCACAAACTTGAGGTCATTCTGCAGATTTCATTTTCAACAGAGATTGTGTGTTGGAAGGTATATTATGTGAAGACTTGGAAGCAGCTCCTCTGTCTGGCAAGCGAATTTATCCCTAATGGATGTCATGTTTCTTATGTATTTCTTGGAAATCACCTTTACACTCCTATACAACTTCTCGCAATCATTCATGCAAAAATTTGTAGGACTAAGTTGCATTTCTCATCTTATACATATCCTTAAGGTTTATAAATGGTTTATGTGACTCTGACAAGGATAATTTTTTGTTTTAAGAATATATTTTTGGAATTAATTCATTCACTGTGCCCAGCAAGCTTGTATCACCCTTTAGCAGCATCATGTACTCAATTTGATGGAACGTTAACTTAGATTTAAGAATACAGATTTGTAATTTCGATGACTTGTGCAAAAAGAATTTACTTGCCATATTTACAAATTCCTATTCCGTATCATATATTCTAGTCAGTTTCATGGCACACTTACTTCGCTTGCAAATGTAAATCAAAATGTGGTAGTGAGTAATAAGAGTGGGTTCTGTCGTGGTTTCATATTCATTTTCATTTAGATGATATTTAGCTTTGAATTTTTGTATTCCAAGTGATACATAGAAACCGATGTATTCTTCCTAGAGCATGGCATGTTTCTCTTTTAGTGACACAATTGCAGTTTACATCAGTTTCTATGTTTATCATTAAGTAAGTGTCAGGCGAATCAGGGGGATTCTGGCTAGTAGAATAATTATAATAAGACTAACACACCAGTATGTATGTACCTGATTCAAATTATGCCTTATTAAGTAATTAGCTTTGGCAATCATACATTATATGGAACCATGGCTTTCTGTTCACAACATTCGTTAATTATTTGAATTTCTCTATCTTTGCGTGTGTTATCATGCGCGTACCCAAAGAGACAGATTTAATTCCTGGAATACAGCATAAACATTAAGTCAATCTTATGTACGATTTCAAATTAGATAAATTAATGCTGCTCTAAGTAAATGCTGCAGTTACACCTCTCTCAAATACTAAACTCCATATAGTGTTACATATAGTTGTTTTAGAAATATGTTTACTAAAGACTGGTCCCGTATAGTTTTTCATTTAAATGTCACGTTGAATAAGTGTAGCTATCACTACCAGTATGTTGGAGAATGTTTTCCATGTTAACTTGTACACATAACCCTACAATATTGCATGTCGTGCATGTATGTAATAATAGTAATTCAGGTGTATACTTTATCAGTTAACACTGCATACTTCAAAGGCAATAATAATAAAAATGCCTCGTTTATTTCTATTTAAATTTACTGAATAATATAGTATTAATGCTGTTATAATGATTTTTATAATAAAACTAAAAAAATTAAAATATTTTAGGTGCAAAATATTATTTCCAATCCATAAAAATTCCATATTATCCTGAGGTTAGTGACGCACGACGGACTGAGAATAATGGGATGCAAAAGTTTAAGGGTGCTTTCTATATCGTGTTATGCAGCAATTTATTATCTGAAAGACGCCAAGCTATTGAACATGGATTCAATGGTCATTAATGATATTTAAACATTAAAAATAAGAATTTAATTTTTTTTACAATATTATCTTCCTTTTTACTGAAATCTCATCTAATTCCTGCAAAGATCAGATAACGCGACCTTTAACAGGCACATAATTTTATATTGAAACTTATGGAGAATATGTATTAAAGAGACACTTTAATACTTTTACTTAAATGTATATGCATAAACATTGTATGGAGAAATTTTAATATGGGAATATTTTAAATTTATCATGGAATGGTAGGCTATAATAGCGACCCGTTTGTTATATATTTGGCAGCACACCCCTGGTCAGGGACGGTTTCACTTAAAAAGTATGCGTAAGCGAGGTAAAAATATGTCGCCCCTCTGGATATCAAAGGCATGAAATAACATTAATATCATATAAAAAAATAAACTTATTTAATCGGTCTTTATCTAAAAAAGGAAAATTCAGCCAAATACTTTCAGAAAATAGAAATAAAACTGACCTTATAAGAAAACATGGAGAGTAATTTCTATCCAATATCTCGGGTAAATGCCAAGGCACAATAGAGAGGAATTTACACCGGATTTTGACTACACGGATAATTCATTCATACGCACCTAATGCAGTGTAGTATTCATGGGCAGATCCAAAAACTTCTCAAAGGGAGGGGGTTGATAGCCCCTCCACCTATCAAATCCGCCCCTGCCACCGGCCCTATATTTTGAAAATACCTACCCCCTCAGAATATTTCTTTCCCTTGCTATAAAGACCTGATCTGCGGGGTATAATTGAGTAATAAGAGTGGGTTCTGTCGTGGTTTCATATTTATTTTCATTTAGATGATATTTAGCCTTGAATTTTTTTATTCCAAGTGATACATAGAAACCGATGTATTCTTCTTAGAGCATGGCATGTTTCTCTTTTAGTGACACTATTGCAGTTTACATCTGTTTCTATGTTTATCATTAAGTAAGTGTCAGGGGGATTCTGAGTAGTAGAATAATTATAATAAGACTAACATACCAGTATGTATGTACCTGATTCAAATTATGCCTTATTAAGTAATTAGCTTTGGCAATCATACATTATATGGAACCATGGCTTTCTGTTCACAACATTCGTTAATTATTTGAATTTCTCTATCTTTGCGTGTGTTATCATGCGCGTACCCAAAGCGACAGATTTAATTCCTGGAATACAGCATAAACATTAAGTCAATCTTATGTACGATTTCAAATTAGGTAAATTAATGCTGCTCTAAGTAAATGCTGCAGTTACACCTCTCTCAAATACCAAACTCCATATAGTGTTGCCTATAGTTGTTTTAGAAATATGTTTACTAAAGACTGGTCCCGTATAGTTTTTCATTTAAATGTCACGTTGAATAAGTGTAGGTATCACTACCAGTATGTTGGAGAATGTTTTCCATGTTAACTTGTACACATAACCCTACAATATTGCATGTCGTGCATGTATGTAATAATAGTAATTCAGGTGTATACTTTATCAGTTAACACTGCATACTTCAAAGGCAATAATAATAAAAATGCCTCGATTTTTTTCTATTTAAATTTACTGAATAATATAGTATTAATGCTGTTATAGTGATTTTTATAATAAAACTCTTAAAAAATTAAAGTATTTTAGGTGCAGAATATTATTTCCAATCCATAAAAATTCCATATTATCCTGAGGTTAGTGACGAACGACGGTCTGAGAATAATGGTATGTAAAAGTTTAATTTAAGAAATTGGATTATCCAAGGAGGGCCGGTCGCCCCCTCTTTACCCCCCCTCCCTCATGTTGATCCGCCACTGCTTCTATTACACATAATTTGGCAATCCATCCTATAACATGTTCATTTCATTGCAAACAGCAGTTTTTGCAGATTTGCAAATTCGATGAGCTGTTAAATATGATGACAGCACGGTATCAAAAGCAACATCTCCGCAAATGCCGTGAAATTATATTTAAAATACATTCATGGAAATCAAGAAATTGCATTCACACTTCTCACATTAATAAAAAATAATTGTCGTTTCTTCCACCGAGATGCAGAATTGATGGATGAAATTTGCATTAGATGCACTTTCGTGGTGGTTGTTGATTTACTCAGCGTAAGTGGCCTTTGTTAATAGCATAGCTGCTGTCAATCTTATTAATTGTGATGAATTAATCCTTACGCTTTCACATATAATGGAATTAGCCTATGCCCCAAGGCTGTGACATTCCATTTTAAGCCACGGCCCTGAAAAAACTTTCTCCTATTACTGCTGCTCAACAACACACACGAACACCTGAATGCTCTTCAGTTTTTTAAACAGGGACACCATATGTCCCATGTAAATATTTCGTTGAAAATTTTCGTATTTTTGAAATTATATTAGCATAATTTTAGAAGATTTGAAGTCAGTTATTTAATTTAACTCGAATTGATCTATTTTTATTATATTTAATATGTCTAATAGATGCTTAAACACTTTTACTGCTATAAAAGTGTTGTAAAAGTATTAACATTATAAGATTTTGCAATATAATCCTGAATTTATTATGCATTATTCTAAATGTGGATATTGAATATTTTTTGGATGTATCTCCACTATATAAAAAAAATAAAACTACCTAGCAGACGATGTTGAATATTACGTGGATGGCTGTCATGGTTCGGATATTAATTCCGTAACGAAATGGGTTAAATCGAATGGTGTGTAACAATATTAAAATCGGCTGATTGTTTTACAATATGTTTCATACATAAATAAATAGAATGCTGGAAATGAATCGCAGATATCAATTCGCGAGAAATTGGTAATGTTAAGGAATTTTGAGAATTACCTTTCTCCGTATTTATAGTGTCGGTGGGGTTAGTTTGGCGTTTTTCATCGATACGGTGGGTTTTATGCAGGTTGTAATTAATGCTGGTATTATATTGATAATTTAACCACAAAAATAATGTCACATGTAAGAATTCTCTGGGATAACGTTTACTTTAGAGCTCACTATTCCCTATGTCATATCTCACTTCAATTTCGACATTTCCTCTCGCGTAATAATTGATGTCACTTTGTCGTTTTAAGAAATTATTGTTTATGTAAAGAATATTATTATTGTTATTATAAAAATATTATTTTTAAATAAAGAAAACAAGCATATTATTACAATTTTATATTAAAAACCATTTTGTTAAATAACTTTACTGTATTTAATGTCATTAAAAATGAATTTCAACTTTCTACTATTAGACAAATGACTATCTCGCTGAGCTGCCATCCCTAGACCGGAACTAAGGTTTTTCAGTCAAAGCCCGATGTTCGACGAGCCCACTTCGAAGTGTCCAAGTCACCACTTCGAAGGTCAGTAAGTTTCTTGTAAAATTCACTGCATTTCTTTAAATGTTTCGCTTATCAAGTCTAGGTAGGCGTAGGTGAAACCACGGCCGTTTATTCTCGATTTTTGTAACTTTTCATATATTTCCGTGAGTGAATTTCTCGTGACGTACGCCGAGCAAAATCCTGTCTTCCCTTTCGGTTTGAAGCTTCACATCTTAGTCTCCGGGATTTCTCGCCGTCATTAAGATTAAATATGGAAGTTATATAAATTCCAGTAATATATAGAAATGTTGCCTTCTGAATTTAGGCCTTTCTACGTATCATTTCCGACGCGGTATTAATAGGCATAGTTTATCGTAGTGTGGTTATATTGTCACCCCGCTTCCAAAAAGTGATTATACACTCTTGAACGTTTAATGTCTTCAAAGGAAATGTGTGCGAATATGGTGGCATGCTTCCCAATTTAGAAATTAACCTAAGGCTAAGTAATTTCTCCGAAAATTTTCGGGGATTATGTTAGAGGGGGCTGAGAGTTGTTGCATTGAATACAAATGGGATGAATTTAAAGGACCCATTGATTGAAAGCGTTGTAACATTCCAAACAAGTTTTTAATAGTGTGAGTTGGTGGGATAAGTGAATATTCCAGCACATGCGAGGTACTTTCTCTATTATAATAAGGGGAACGAGGTGGTAATGTCTTTTACTTTTGTTCGAACGGCTGGATATTGGAACAGTCGTCCGCGATCGCTATTTAGATTGGTCATCACCCATTATAATACACATTCCTTTCCGACCGCGAATCTTTTCAGGCTTCAAATTGAAAAGGTGACTTTCAGGTTTTCTCTACATGAGTGGCACTTGAGGACCTTTTAATATGAATACCATTTGCACACGAATTCTAACTAGATTTCATCCATCAAATATTTATATATATATGGGGATTAGTTTAAGGTTGTGTGTCTTTACATTTTTATAAGGTTTCCGTTGGTTATTTGATATTTTAAGTACGTAACTACCGTTGATGAAAGTTTCTTCACCACACATATATCAATGTGTATTTTACGTGTTTATTTACTGTTCGTCGTTTTCCTTTTTTACAGCCATTCTATATGTAAGATTGTGCTTATTATACGCTGAGATAGCGATGGGGATTGAGAGAGGGAATAGGATACCGTCTTAAATTTAATGTATTCATGTATACCCGTCATTTCAGACTGGCAAATTAAACTAGCCTTTCTTATATCGTTGTATTTCTATTAATTTCAGGGGCTCGTACGCACTGGTCAAGAAGAGGATTCTCCAAAACAAGGCAATACTTCCCCAACTCCACCCTACCTATATTTTTCCCATTCCCGATTTCCTTTTTCTCCTTATTATTTTTAGTCCTATGGTATTACACTTGTGCACTTGTCGATATTTGTATTTACTTTATTTGCTTATGTATACACTGACATTCCATTTTTTACAACCATCGCATTACATATGTGCATTTGTCGATATTTTTTAATTCGTATGCTTGCGTATACAATTCGATCTATTTTTCTATGGCATGCCACGTACCCATTAGAATAGTATTTTAAGGTGTTTACACAACACAAATGCCCGGCCGTGGCATACAGAGAGCTCTCTGAAACGTCCCTTTCCCCGGGAGGTCGACCTCACTGGCCAGTCACACAAAATCCCTAACGACACTTTTATGCGAATATTCACGTACATGGTCGATGTTCTATGCGATTGATACACTTGCGAATATACTCTATCGAATTTTTTTGCCTTTACGTATGTACCATTAACCTCTTTCCTCCTCAAAAGCGTTGACAGGTGCTGCAAATTTCTTTTATAGGCGAAGAAGACGAAGACTCCCAGACATCTACACTGATAAGTAAGTCTGTATGATGTTATTTGATTCGCATTGGGTTACTTTCCATGTTTAATTGGTATTTTTGTTTTGCAGAGCCATTTTCCATGACAGGGCGCCGCGTCCCTACATGTGTGCAGTGGACAGAGGGCCGTGGGACCGGAGTGCCGATCATCGTGGGACCAAAGGGCAACGCGGCAAAGGTCACACTGCTGAGGAACGGGACAACGAGGATGCTGGAATGGGTAACAGGTTAAGGTATACGATGTACGGTGTTAAATTCTAGGTGATATTTTACGATTTTTATTATTTATGCTTAATTTACTCGCATTTCTATCTGAAAAGGTTTTGTCCTTTTGATGCTACTGACTGACACCCATAGCGCTATGTGGTTTGACAGCACAGGCCTGTGCAGACGTGACAATTCCATTGACGACCTTTGATGGTATTGCGTGACGAGACATTTGTTGTTCAGGATTGATTGTATTGTTTGATGGATTTGGAGTGTCTTAGTGGTGTTTGTCTAATGTGTTTCTATGACATGTTGACTGAATTGGTGTTTTTTTGTATTTTATGCGTTTGCGTTGACAAATTGCATTTCTGACGAATTTTTATATGTAGAAATTTATTTGTCTATGTCCTGTATCCGTATGCCATGTTTTATGCCTATGCTGACAGTTTTATTTGGTGTGTTATGTGTTATTACTGACGTTTCTATTGTATTTAATTTTTGTGCGTAATTATTTCAGATTTATATGCATTTTTCGAATGTGCCTAATGAATAATTCATTCTTTTCTTTGTCTACTGTCTTATGGCTATTTTTCTCAGAGATGTAGGAGGAAAATGTTTCATTTCTTTTCCATATATGCTATTCTAAATTTTTTATTATCGTTTTGCAGGGTTCTCGTGAATGGAATAGGCCTCGATTATATCGGGGGAAACGCCATTTAAAAAAAAGGTTAACGAATGGAGTGCACTACCCCAGTCGGGTCATTTGGAAACGTGCACAAACTTGAGGTCATTCTGCAGATTTCATTTTCAACAGAGATTGTGTGTTGGAAGGTATATTATGTGAAGACTTGGAAGCAGCTCCTCTGTCTGGCAAGCGAATTTATCCCTAATGGATGTCATGTTTCTTATGTATTTCTTGGAAATCACCTTTACACTCCTATACAACTTCTCGCAATCATTCATGCAAAAATTTGTAGGACTAAGTTGCATTTCTCATCTTATACATATCCTTATGGTTTATAAATGGTTTATGTGACTCTGACAAGGATAATTTTTTGTTTTAAGAATATATTTTTGGAATGAATTCATTCACTGTGCCCCAGCAAGCTTGTATCACCCTTTAGCAGCATCATGTATTCAATTTGATGGAACGTTAACTTAGATTTAAGAATACAGATTTGTAATTTCGATGACTTGTGTAAAAAGAACTTACTTGCCATATTTACAAATCCCTATTCCGTATCATATTTTCTAGTCAGTTTCAAGGCACGCTTACTTCGCTTGCAAATGTAAATCAAAATGTGGTAGTGAGTAATAAGAGTGGGTTCTGTCGTGGTTTCATATTCATTTTCATTTAGATGATATTTAGCTTTGAATTTTTGTATTCCAAGTGATACATAGAAACCGATGTATTCTTCTTAGAGCATGGCATGTTTCTCTTTTAGTGACACAATTGCAGTTTACATCTGTTTCTATGTTTATCATTAAGTAAGTGTCAGGCGAATCAGGGGGATTCTGGCTAGTAGAATAATTATAATAAGACTAACACACCAGTATGTATGTACCTGATTCAAATTATGCCTTATTAAGTAATTAGCTTTGGCAATCATACCTTATATGGAACCATGGCTTTCTGTTCACAACATTCGTTAATTATTTGAATTTCTCTATCTTTGTGTGTGTTATCATGCGCGTACTCAAACCGACAGATTTAATTCCTGGAATACAGCATAAACATTAAGTCAACCTTATGTACGATTTCAAATTAGATAAATTAATGCTGCTCTAAGTAAATGCTGCAGTTACACCTCCCTCAAATACCAAACTCCATATAGTGTTGCATATAGTTGTTTTAGAAATATGTTTACTAAAGACTGGTCCCGTATAGTTTTTCATTTAAATGTCACGTTGAATAAGCGTAGCTATCACTACCAGTATGTTGGAGAATGTTTTCCATGTTAACTTGTACACATAACCCTACAATATTGCATGTCGTGCATGTATGTAATAATAGTAATTCAGGTGTATACTTTATCAGTTAACACTGCATACTTCAAAGGCAATAATAATAAAAATGTCTCGATTTTTTTCTATTTAAATTTACTGAATAATAAAGTATTAATGCTGTTATAATGATTTTTATAATAAAACTCGTAAAAAATTAAAATATTTTAGGTGCAGAATAGTATTTCCAATCCATAAAAATTCCATATTATCCTGAGGTTAGTGATGCACGACGGTCTGAGAATAATGGGATGCAAAATTTTAAGGGTGCTTTCTATATCGTGTTATGCAGCAATTTATTATCTGAATGATGCCAAGCAATTGATCATGGATTCAATGGTCATTAATGATATTTAAGCATTAAAAATAAGAATTTAATTTTTTTTACAATATTATCTTCCTTTTTACTGAAATCTCATCTAATTCCTGCAAAGATCAGATAACGCGACCTTTAACTGGCACATAATTTTATATTGAAACTGATGGAGAATATGTATTAAAGAGACACTTTAATACTTTTACTTAAATGTAATATGCATAAACATTATGGAGAAATTTTAATATGGGAATATTTTAAATTTGTCATGGAATGGTAGGCTATAATAGTGACCCGTTTGTTATATATTTGGCAGCACACCCCTGGTCAGGGCCGGTTTCAGTTAAAAAGTATGCGTAGGCGAGGTAAAAATATGTCGCCCCTCTGGACATCAAAGGCATGAAATAATATTAATATAATATAAAAAAATAAACTTATTTAATCGGTCTTTATCTAAAAAAAGAAAATTCAGCCAAATACTTTCAGAAAATATAAATAAAACTGACCTTATAAGAAAGCATGGAGAGTAATTTCTATCCAATATCTCGGGTAAATGCCAAGGCACAATAGACAGGCATTTACACCGGATTTTGACTACACGGATAATTCATTCATTCGCACCTAATGCAGTCTAGTATTCAGGAGCAGATCCAAAAACTTCTCAAAGGGAGGGGGGTGATAGCCCCTCCACCTATCAAATCCGCCCCTGCCACCGGCCCTATATTTTGAATATACCTACCCCCTCAGAATATTTCTTTCCCTTACTATAAAGACCTGATCTGCGGGGTATAATTGAGTAATAAGAGTGGGTTCTGTCGTGGTTTCATATTTATTTTCATTTAGATGATATTTAGTCTTGAATTTTTTTATTCCAAGTGATACATAGAAACCGATGTATTCTTCTTAGAGCATGGCATGTTTCTCTTTTAGTGACACTATTGCAGTTTACATCTGTTTCTATGTTTATCATGAAGTAAGTGTCAGGGGGATTCTGGCTAGTAGAATAATAATAATAAGACTAACACACCAGTATGTATGTACACTCATTTCCAAAAGTCAAGCGACACGGCTCGGTCACGCCACACATAGTCCGGAGCTGAAAGTTCCGAGTATGTTGGTACCCATTGCTTCAGGGGTAGCAGGAGAGGGGAATGATAGTGAGGGGAGAAAAGAGCGAGGAGGTGAGTTTCGAAGCCTGGGTTGGCGGGCTGGAAGAAACGATCGGAATCAGAGCCTATGAGACAAAACCCATTCAACAGTGCGAGGGCATCCAATCCAACTCGGAAAAAAGGACTGTCTCAGTGGTTGCCTTCGCATGCCAAGGGTAACAAGAAAACCTCCGAGAGAAGGAGGCGTGTAAACGGTTCGAAGTCCACAGTGATGTCTTACAATGGGATAGGGAAACATAAATGAATATGCCGCGGCTAGAAAGCACTTTCGGAAAAGATGCAATATTTTCATCTTTGTGAGCGTTATTAATGCGAAATGCTAGGCTGAACTTCACTTTGGAAAGCGTAAAAATCATCAATGGGTCAAGGGCAAAAATTATATAATACTCCATAAATTAGGATAAAAAAATGAGAGCTGTTGATTTAGTGGAGATCCTGAATGAGCATCTTCTGCCTATGTCAGACAGATAGTGCCAGATGGCGAAGACGTGGTAGTAATACAAGATAATTAATTCATCGTTAGATACGACCGGTGTAACTCGACAATTTTTTTGACCAGAACTGGATTATCAATGTTCTGCCCTGGCCAGCTCGCTTGCCGGATATGAATCCCATTGAGAACTTATGGGGTATAATGGTGAATGAGTGGACGGAAGGAAAGTTGAGGACGGCAGCCGCTCTTGAAGAGAATGTTATGGAACTCTGGGGCTCAATCGGACGACGGCCACAAATATGTGAAAATTTAGTACGGTTCATTAACCGTCGAATGCAAGGAGTGATCGACTCAGGCTGAGACTTCACTAAATACTAAAATAAAACACTAAATAATCTTTCATTGTTTTCATTGCCTATTAAATGCTGCTAGAATAAAATTTTTATTCGAAAGTTTAAATAAAGTCAATATAAAATGTATCCACTATCTGTGAGAAAAGTGCTACATGTGATAAATTGCCATTTATTAGAGTTTTGGTAAAACTGATTGGATAAAGGATGTAAATACTTCCTAATGTTCTCCGGAAAAAGCAATTTTCGTGCTGACAATTTCTTGACGCTTGAGTGATACAGTACGGTGGAATAAAAATTTTATTCCGACGAGCGAGCTGGCCAGGGCAGGACATTGATATTCCAGTTCTGGTCAAAAAAATTGTCGAGTTACACCGGTCGTATCTAACAATGAATTAATTATCTTGTATTACTACCACGTCTTCGCCGTCTGGCACTATCTGTCTGACATAGGCAGAAGATGCTCATTCAGTATCTCCACTAAATCAACAGCTCTCATTTTTGTTATCCTAATTTATGGAGTATTATACAATTGTTGCCCTTGACCCATTGATGATTTTTTGCGCTTTCCGAAGTGAAGTGCAGCCTAGCATTTCGCATTAATAACGCTCACAAAGATGAAAATATTGCATCTTTTCCGAAAGTGCTTTCTAGACGCGGAATATTCTTCATGTTCTTCGAACCGTTTACACGCCTCCTTCTCTCGGAGGTTTTCTTGTTACCCTTGGCATGCGAAGGCAACCTCTCAGAGAGTCCTTTTTTCCGAGTAGGAATGGATGCTCTCGCACTGTTGAATGGAGTTTGTCTCACCAGCTCTGATTCCGTTCGTTTCTCCCTGCAAGCCTACCCAGGCTTCGAAACCCACCTCCTCACTCTTCCGCGCCTCCTCATCATTCCCATCTCCTTCTTCCCCTCAAGCAGTGATACCAACATACTCGGAACTTTCAGCTCCAGCCTATGT
Organism: Uropetala carovei; assembly: GCA_036926305.1. Taxonomy (NCBI): domain Eukaryota; kingdom Metazoa; phylum Arthropoda; class Insecta; order Odonata; family Petaluridae; genus Uropetala; species Uropetala carovei. Next base: position 917,710 of record JAXCHB010000118.1, on the reverse strand, counting down.
GTGGCGTGACCGAGCCGTGTCGCTTGACTTTTGGAAATGACTGTACCTGATTCAAAATATGCCTTATTAAGTAATTAGCTTTGGCAATCATACATTATATGGGACCATGGCTTTCTTTTCACAACATTCGTTTATTATTTGAATTTCTCTATCTTTGCGTGTGTTATCATGCGCGTACCCAAAGCGACATATTTAATTCCTGGAATACAGCATAAACATTAAGTCAATCTTATGTACGATTTCAAATTAGGTAAATTAATGCTGCTCTAAGTAAATGCTGCAGTTACACCTCTCTCAAATACCAAACTCCATATAGTGTTGCATATAGTTGTTTTAGAAATATGTTTACTAAAGGCAATAATAATAAAATTGTCTCGTTTTTTTTCTATTTAAATTTACAGAATAATATAGTATTAATCAGGGGTATGCAACACAGTCATTTGTCTGAATGATGTAACTCCGGTAGATCATTTCAGGTGTCACTAGTGTCGCTGAAATCAACGGATTTTTCAAAAATAAGAGACGCTATTAGCAAAGAGCGCCAAAGACTGTGAAAATGGAGGTAACCGAAGGGAAGGGTTCCCTGTGCTCAGTTTCTGGATGTAAGTTTTCAGCAGACGATCCATCCGTTAGGTTGTTTCATTTCCCAAGGGTGAAGGAACTGTAAGTAAATTTATATCAATGAATATTTTCATGTGAATGCTGAAGCGTTTTCGTGAATTATGAATGTAATTCTTAAGTCGCTTTAGGAGTTATAATTGATGTTTTTCGTATGAATACTTGCCTTTTAATGCAAAACTTACAATTTTGAACATTATTTATCCAGTTCGCTTTGATATATATGTCATTTGTTGTATCGGTGGCTTGGTCGTCATATAAGATTGGTCAATTAAATCGAGTGGAAAGTGTACGGCATAAATTCTTACGTTTTTTAAATTACATGTTTCACCTTCGATGTGAATTATTGTATGCACTTGGAGATTCTTTCCGTAGATACTCCTTAGCGCAAGATCTTTTTGTGTTGTTGAATAACTGTGTTGATTCTTGTAGCCTTTTAGCACGTAATAACATTTCCTCCTCGAACTGTGAGAAAGTATCGTGCATTTAATACAAACATTAACAGCACAAATTATGGTTATAATGCGTCAGTAAAGAGAATCAAAAGGGCATCAAATAGTTATATTGACTGAATTGACTTTTTCAACACATCCTTATGTGAGGAAAAGAAACTGAAAGTTACCTAGAGTGGAAGTATAATGCCAGTTTGTTCGAAGATACAACTTCCAATGCTTTCTACATGAGATGATTTTCCAATTCTTTCGGAAGAGTAATAAACCCTTCAGGGATTTTTTTATTTTTCTGGTAATCTATTATTATTCATATTGATGAATGTATTTATGTGCAGGTGCTTGGAATGGGTGCACTTCTGTCAGAGCAGTGACCTGATGGCCTTGTTGCAGAGTGGGGCCAAGCGAGTGCTCACAAGGAGAAGGGTCTGCTCAAAGCACTTCACTGATGCTTGCTTCCAGAATGAGCTGAAGTTGCGGCTACTGCGGGGAGTAGTGCCATCCATAGAAGGACCTGTTGCTGCAGCTGCCAGTGCTTCACATTCCTTGTCCCCTATCCATCCTCCACCTCGTACTACTTCTCCTACTCCATCTCATACTCCTTCTCCAGCTACTTCTCCACTTGGTATGCTTCTATTTTTCCATCTGCACAAGATCCACTCCATATCCAACCTACTTCAAGTGAATTCCTTTCTGATCCTGGCCCATCATTTCATACTTCGACACCTACTCACCAAGTCTTTCCTATTCATTCCCTTTCTCCATCTTATGTTTCCCCTACCACTCATGGTTCCTCGCCATTACTTTTGTCTGTTGTATCAGAAGATGCTTCCACTTCTGGTGACAGAGGTGAAGGATTTTGTGATTCATCAAACAGAGAGAGAAGTCTTACTTTGTCCTGTATTGGTATGAGTAGGTCTTTATATTGCACTCCTCGTAAGAGATATTTATATCAGTATGTGAAAAAGAAAGACCTCCAATTAAAAAGGCTTAGAGCTTCTTACAGGAAGTTGGAAAAGAAGTTGGATGTGGATGACTCATTGTGGATTTCCAGTTTTTGTGACTTATCCCTGTGTGATCTCTGTTGAAATGCTAATGCTTGAACTGCACTGAGATTTCTGTAACTGCGTTTTTATCAGGTAGTAATTTGTGATGTAACTGTGCCTTCATTCTGATTGAATATCAGATAGTAATTTGTGATGTAACTGTGCCTTCTTTCTGAGTGAATTTCTGTTAGTAATTTGTGATGTTTGCAAAGACCCGTTCGCAATATCAAATGAAATGCTACTGTTTGAACTGCATTGATATATCTGCAACGGTATCGGCAAATAATTTGTGATATTTTTGCAAAAGCAAGTTTGCAATCTGCTTAAGTGCTAAGGTTTTTCACTTTAACATATGGCATTTACTTGTTATGTGTACATCTAGTGAAGCTTAAATAAAGCAATATTATTGACCTACAAAAATTTTGTTATTTTTTCAATTTCATATTTTTATTTAGAATTTTGCGAACAATTATATTAAGCATTCTACGAGGAATAGAAAACCTGACGTTTAAAAGGCGCGCGCGCTTGATTTCAGCGACACTAGTGACACCTGAAATGATCTACCGGAGTTACTTCATTCAGACAAATGACTGTGTTGCATACCCCTGGTATTAATGCTGTTATAATGATTTTTATAATAAAACTCTTAAAAAATTAAAATATTTTAGGTGCAAAATATTATTTCCAATCCATAAAAATTCCATATTATCCTGAGGTTAGTGACGCACGACGGTCTGAGAATAATGGGATGCAAAAGTTTAAGGGTGCTTTCTATATCGTGTTATGCAGCAATTTATTATCTGAAAGACGCCAAGCAATTGAACATGGATTCAATGGTCATTAATGATATTTAAACATTAAAAATAAGAATTTAATTTTTTTACAATATTATCTTCCTTTTTACTGAAATCTCATCTAATTCCTGCAAAGATCAGATAACGCGACCTTTGACTGGCACATAATTTTCTATTGAAACTGATGGAGAATATGTATTAATGAGACACTTTAATACTTTTACTTAAATGTAATATGCATAAACATTGTATGGAGAAATTTTAATATGGGAATATTTTAAATTTATCATGGAATGGTAGGCTATAATAGTGACCCGTTTGTTATATATTTGGCAGCACACCCCTGGTCAGGGCCGGTTTCAGTTAAAAAGTATGCGTAGGCGAGGTAAATATATGTCGCCCCTCTGGATATCAAAGGCATGAAATAATATTAATATAATATATAAAAATAAACTTATTTAATCGGTCTTTATCTAAAAAAAGAAAATTCAGCCAAATGCTTTCAGAAAATATAAATAAAACTGACCATATAAGAAAATATGTAGAGTAAATTCTATCCAATATCTCGCGTAAATGCCAAGGCACAATAGAGTGGCATTTACTCCGAATTTTACTACACGGATAATTCATACATTCGCACCTAATGCAGTCTAGTATTCAGGAGCAGATCCAAAAACTTCTCAAACTGAGGGGGGTGAGGGCCCCTCCACCTATCAAATCCGCCCATGCCACCGGCCCTATATTATGAAAATACCTACCCCTCATAATATTTCTTTCCCTTGCTATAAAGACCTGATCTGCAGGGTATAATTGAGTAATAAGTGTGGGTTCTGTCGTGGTTTCATATTTATTTTCATTTAGATGATATTTAGCCTTGAATTTTTTTATTCCAAGTGATACATAGAAACCGATGAATTCTTCATAGATCATGGCATGTTTCCCTTTTAGTGACACTATTGCAGTTTACATCTGTTTCTATGTTTATCATTAAGTAAGTGTCAGGCGAATCAGGGGGATTCTGGCTAGTAGAATAATTATAATAAGACTAACACACCAGTATGTATGTACCTGATTCAAATTATGCCTTATTAAGTAATTAGCTTTGGCAATCATACATTATATGGAACCATGGCTTTCTGTTCACAACATTCGTTAATTATTTGAATTTCTCTATCTTTGCGTGTGTTATCATGCGCGTACCCAAAGCGACAGATTTAATTCCTGGAATACAGCATAAACATTAAGTCAATCTTATGTACGATTTCAAATTAGATAAATTAATGCTGCTCTAAGTAAATGCTGCAGTTACACCTCTCTCAAATACCAAACTCCATATAGTGTTACATATAGTTGTTTTAGAAATATGTTTACTAAAGACTGATCCCGTATAGTTTTTCATTTAAATGTCACGTTGAATAAGTGTAGCTATCACTACCAGTATGTTGGAGAATGTTTTCCATGTTAACTTGTACACATAACCCTACAATATTGCATGTCGTGCATGTATGTAATAATAGTAATTCAGGTGTATACATTATCAGTTAACGCTGCATACTTCAAAGGCAATAATAATAAAATTGTCTCGATTTTTTTCTATTTAAATTTACTGAATAATATAGTATTAATGCTGTTATAATGATTTTGAAAATAAGACTTAAAAAATTAAAATAATTTTTTCGAAAAATTTTTTTTTTTTAATTTTTTCAAAATTTTTTTTCCAAAATTTTTTTCTTAACTTTTTTTGAAAATTATTTTTCAAAATTTTTTTCGAACTTTTTTTTTAAAATTTTTTTTCCAAAATTTTTCAAAATATTTTTTCAAAATATTTTTCGAAAATTTTTTTTCGGATTTTTTTTCAAATTTTTTTTCAAAAATTTCTTTTTGAAATTTTTTTCAAAAATTTTTCGAAAATTTTTTTTTTAAATTTTTTTCAAAATTTTTTTTCGAAAATTTTTTTCAAAACTTTTTTTGAAAATTTTTTTTCAAAATTTTTTTCGAAATTTTTTTTCAAAATTTTTTTTCCAAAATATTTTCAAAATTTTTTTCGAAATTTTTTTTTGGAATTTTTTTAGAAAATTTTTTTCAAATTTTTTTCGAAAATTTTTTTTCCAAACTTTTTTGGAAAATTTTTTTGAAAATTTTTTTCGAAATTTTTTTCGAAAATTTTTTTCGATTTTTTTTTTCAAAATCTTTTTCGAAAATGTTTTAAAATTTTTTTTTTCAAAAATTTTTTTCAAAATTTTTTTTCGAAAATTTTTTTTTTAATTTTTTTTTGAAAATTTTTTTTCAAAATTTTTTCGAAAATTTTTCTTCGAAATTTTTTTGGAAAATTTTTTTCAAAATTTTTTTTCGACAATTTTTTTTTAAATTTTTTTTTGAAAATTTTTTTTTCAAAATTTTTTACGAAATTTTTTTTCAAAATTTTTTCGAAAATTTTTTTTCGAAATTTTTTTTCAAAATTTTTTCCAAAATTTTTTTTCGAAATTTTTGAAAAATTTTTTTCCAAAATTTTTTTCAAAAATTTCTTTTTGAAATTTTTTTCAAAAATTTTTCGAAAATTTTTTCAAGAACTTTTTTTTCAAAATTTTTTTCGAAAATTTTTTTCGATATTTTTTTAAATATTTTTTTCGAAAATTTTTTTTCGGAATTTTTTTCCAAATTTTTTCGAAAAGTTTTTTCAAAAAATTTTTTTCCAAAATTTTTTCGAAGATTTTTTTGAAAATTTTTTTCGAAATTTTTTTTCAAAATTTTTTTCGAAAATTTTTTTTCCAAAATTTTTTCAAAAATGTTTTTGAAAATTTTTTTCAAAATATTTTTCGAAATTTTTTTTTAAATTTTTTTCGAAAATTTTTTTTCGAAATTTTTTTCCAAAATTTTTTTAAAAATTTTTTTCGAAAATTTTTTTTGGATTTTTTTTTGAAAATTTTATTCAAAATTTTTTTCGAAAATTTTTTTTCCAAATTTTTTTTAGAATGTTTTTTTGAAAATTTTTTTCAAAATTTCTTTTGAAATTTTTTTTCAAGTTTTTTTTCGAAATTTTTTTCAAAATTTTTTTCGAAAATTTTTTTCAAAATTTTTTTTGAAAATTTTTTTTCGAAATTTTTTTTCAAAATTTTTTTCGAAAATATTTTTCCAAATCTTTTTCAAAATTTTTTTCGATAATTTTTTTTCAAAATTTTTTTCAAAATTCTTTTCGAAATTTTTTTTCAAAAATTTTTTCGAAATTTTTTTTCAAAATTTTTTTCGAAAATTTTTTTTCAAATTTTTTTTCGAAATTTTTTTCGAAAATTTTTTTTCGAAATTTTTTTTCAATATTTTTTTCGAAAAGTTTTTTCGAAAAATTTTTTTCCAAAATTTTTTTCGAAATTTTTTTTCAAAATTTTTTTCGAAAATTTTTTTTCGGAATTGTTTTCGAAAATTTTTTTCAAAATTTTTTTCGAAAATTTTTTTTCCAAAATTTTTCCGAATTTTTTTTGTATAATTTATTTCGAAAATTTTTTTCGAAATTTTTTTTCAAAATTTTTTTCGAAAATTTTTTTCGAAATCTTTTTCGAAATTTTTATTCAAAATTTTTTTCGAATTTTTTTTCGAAATTTTTTTTCGAAAAAGTTTTTTCAAAATTTTTTCGAAAATTTTTTTGAAAATTTTTTTCGAAATTTTTTTTCAAAATTTTTTTAGAAAATTTTTTTCAAATTTTTTTCGAAAATTTTTTTTCCAAACTTTTTTCGAAAATTTTTTTGAAAATTTTTTTCGAAATTTTTTTCGAAAATTTTTTTCGAATTTTTTTTTCAAAATTTTTTTCGAAAATTTTTTTTCGAAATTTTTCTCCAAAATTTTTCGAAAATTTTTTTCAAAAAATTTTTTTCCAAAATTTTTTCGAAGATTTTTTTGAAAATTTTTTTCGATTTTTTTTTCAAAATTTTTTTCGAAAATTTTTTTTCGAAATTTTTTTTCGAAAATTTTTTTCAAAATTTTTTTTGGAAACTTTTTTCAAAAATTTTTTTCAAAATTTTTTTTCGAAAATTTTTTTTTACATTTTTTTTTGAAAATTTTTTTCCAAAATTTTTTACGAAATTTTTTTTCAAAATTTTTTCGAAAATTTTTTTTCAAAATTTTTTTTCAAAATCTTTTCCAAAATTTTTTTTCGAAATTTTTTCCGGAAATTTTTTCGAAATTTTTTTCGAAAAGTTTTTTCGAAAAATTTTTTTCCAAAATTTTTTTGAAAATTTTTTTGAAATTTTTTTTTCGAAATTTTTTTCGAAATCTTTTTTCAAAATTTTTTTTCGAAAATTTTTTTTTAAATTTTTTTTTGAAAATTTTTTTTCAAAATTTCTTACGAAATTTTTTTTCAAAATTTTTTCGAAAATTTTTTTTCGAATTTTTTTTTCAAAATTTTTTCCAAAATTTTTTTTCGAAAATTTTTTTTCGAAAATTTTTTTCAATATTATTTTCGAAAATTTTTTTTCGGAATTTTTTTCCAAAATTTTTCGAAAAGTTTTTTCAAAAAATTTTTTTCCAAAATTTTTTCGAAGATTTTTTTGAAAATTTTTTTCGAAATTTTTTTTCAAAATTTTTTTAGAAAATTTTTTTTTTAAATTTTTTTCGAAAATTTTTTTTCGAAATTTTTTTCGAAATGTTTTTTCAAAATTTTTTTCGAAAATGTTTTTCAAATTTTTTTTTCAAAATGTTTTTCGAAAATTTTTTTTTTAATTTTTTTCAAATTTTTTTTTCCACAATTTTTTTCAAAACTTTTTTTGAAAATTTTTTTTCAAAATTTGTTTCGAAATTTGTTTTTTAAATTTTTTTTCCAAAATTTTTCAAAATATTTTTTCAGTTTTTTTCGAAATTTTTTTTTCGGATTTTTTTTCAAAATTTTTTTCAAAAATTTCTTTTTGAAATTTATTTCAAAAATTTTTCGAAAATTTTTTTTTTTAAATTTTTTTCAAAATTTTTTTTCGAAAATTTTTTTCAAAACTTTTTTTGAAAATTTTTTTTCAAAATTTTTTTCGAAATTTTTTTTCCAAAATATTTTCAAAATTTTTTTCGAAATTTTTTTTCAAAATTTTTTTAGAAAATTTTTTTCAAATTTTTTTCGAAAATTTTTTTTCCAAACTTTATTCGAAAATTTTTTTGAAAATTTTTTTCGAAATTTTTTTCGAAAATTTTTTTCTAATTTTTTTTTCAAAATTTTTTTCGAAAATTTTTTTTCGAAATTTTTCTCCAAAATTTTTCAAAAATTTTTTTCAAAAATTTTTTTTCCAAAATTTTTTCGAAGATTTTTTTGAAAATTTTTTTTTGAAAATTTTTTTTTTCAAAATTCTTTACGAAATTTTTTTTCAAAATTTTTTCGAAAATTTTTTTTCGAAATTTTTTTTCAAAATTTTTTCCAAAATTTTTTTTCGAAATTTTTGAAAAATTTTTTTCCAAAATTTTTTTCAAAAATTTCTTTTTGAAATTTTTTTCAAAAATTTTTCGGAAATTTTTTTCAAGAACTTTTTTTTCAAAATTTTTTTCGAAAATTTTTTTCCAAAATATTTTCAAAATTTTTTCCGAAATTTTTTTGAAAATTTTTTTCGAAATTTTTTTTCAAAATTTCTTTCGAAAATTTTTTTTCCAAAATTTTTTCAACAATGTTTTTGAAAATTTTTTTCAAAATATTTTTCGAAATTTTTTTTCAAAATTTTTTTCGAAAATTTTTTTTCGAAATTTTTTTCCAAAATTTTTTTAAAAATTTTTTTCGAAAATTTTTTTTGGATTTTTTTTTGAAAATTTTATTCAAAATTTTTTTCGAAAATTTTTTTTCCAAATTTTTTTTAGAATGTTTTTTTGAAAATTTGTTTCAAAATTTTTTTTGGAAATTTTTTTTCAAATTTTTTTTCGAAATTTTTTTCAAAACTTTTTTCGAAAATTTTTTTCAAAATTTTTTTTGAAATTTTTTTTTCGAAATTTTTTTTCAAAATTTTTTTCGAAAATATTTTTCCAAATTTTTTTCAAAATTTTTTTCGATAATTTTTTTCAAAATTTTTTTCAAAATTTTTTTTCAAAATTCTTTTCGAAATTTTTTTCAAAAATTTTTTTCAAAATTTTTTTTCGAAATTTTTTTTTCGAAATTCTTTTCGAAAATTTTTTTCAAAATTTTTTTCAAAAATTTTTTTCCAAAATTTTTCCGAATATTTTTTTTTAATTTTTTTCGATATTTCTTTCGAAAATTTTTTCCAGAATTTTTTTGAAAATTTTTTTCGAAAAATGTTTCGAAATTTTTTTTCAAAATTTTTTTCGGAATTTTTTTTTCGAAATTTCTTTCGAATATTTTTTTCAAAATTTTTTTCGAAAATTTTTTTCGAAAAATTTTTTTCCAAAGTTTTTTCGAAAATTTTTTTCAAAATTTTTTTTCAAAATTTTTTTCGAAAATTTTTTTTCGAAAATTGTTTAAAATATTTTTTTCAAAATTTTTTTCGAAAATTTTTTTGAAAATTTTTTTTGAAATTTTTTTCAAAATTTTTTTTCAAAATTCTTTTTCGAAATTTTTTTAAAAAATTTTTTTCGAAAATTTTTTTAAAATTTTTTTTCGAATTTTTTTTCGAAAATTTTTTTCGAAATTTTTTTTTTAAAATTTTTTCGAAATTTTTTTTGAAAATTTTTTTTGAAATTTTTTTCAAAATTTTTTTTCAATTTTTTTTTTCAAAATTTGTTTTCAAAAATTTTTTCAAATACTTTTTCGAAAATTTTTTTTCGAGATTTTTTTCTAAAATTTTTTAAGAAATTTTTTTTGAAAATTTTATTTTCAAAATTTTTCAGAAAATTTTTTTAAAAATTTTTTTCGAGAATTTTGTTCTAACTTTTATTCGAAAATTTTTTTTCGAAATTTTTTTCAGAAATTATTTTCAAAATTTTTTTCGAAAATTTTTTTTCGAAATTTTTTTGAAAATTTTTTTCGAAATTTTTTTCGAAAATTTTTTTTCGAAATTTTTTTTCAATATTTTTTTCGAAAAGTTTTTTCAAAAAATTTTTTTCCAAAATTTTTTCGAAAATTTTTTTCGAAATTTTTTTTCAAAAATTTTTTTCCAAAATTTTTCCAAAATTTTTTTTCAAAATTTTTTTCGAAAATTTTTTTTTGGATTTTTTTCAAAATTTTTTTCAAAAATTTCTTTTTGAAGTTTTTTTCAAATATTTTTCGAAAATTCTTTTCAAGAACTTTTTTTCCAAAATTTTTTCGAAAATATTTTTGAAAATTTTTTTCGAAATTTTTTTTCGAAATTTTTTTAAAATTTTTTTTCAAAATTTTTTTCGAAATTTTTTTTCAAAATCTTTTTCGAAATTTTTTTTCAAAATTTTTTTCGAAAATTTTTTTTCGAAATTCTTTTCGAAAATTTTTTTCAAAATTTTTTTCGAAAATTTTTTTTCCAAAATTTTTCCGAATTTTTTTTGTATAATTTATTTCGAAAATTTTTTTCGAAATTTTTTTTCAAAATCTTTTTCGAAAATTTTTTTCGAAATTTTTTTCGAAATTTTTATTCAAAATTTTTTTCGAATTTTTTTTTAAAAAAATTTTTTTCCAAAATTTTTTTGAAGATTTTTTTGAAAATTTTTTTCGAATTTTTTTTCAAAATTTTTTTCGAAATTCATTTCAAAAATGTTTTTCAAAATTTTTTTCGAAATGTTTTTTCAAAATTTTTTTCGAAAATGTTTTAAAATTTTTTTTTTCAAAAATTTTTTTCAAAATTTTTTTTCGAAAATTTTTTTTTTAGTTTTTTTTTGAAAATTTTTTTTCAAAATTTTTTCGAAAATTTTTTTTCGAAATTTTTTTGGAAATTTTTTTTCAAAATTTTTTTCGAAAATTTTTTTTAAATTTTTTTTTTGAAAATTTTTTTTTCAAAATTTTTTACGAAATTTTTTTTCAAAATTTTTTCGAAAATTTTTTTTCCAAGTTTTTTTTCAAAATTTTTTCCAAAATTTTTTTTCGAAATTTTTGAAAAATTTTTTTCCAAAATTTTTTTCAAAAATTTCTTTTGAAATTTTTTTCAAAAATTTTTCGAAAATTTTTTTCAAGAACTTTTTTTTCAAAATTTTTTTCGAAAATTTTTTTCGAAATTTTTTTTCAATATTTTTTTCAAAAATTTTTTTTCGGAATTTTTTTCCAAAATTTTTCGAAAAGTTTTTTCAAAAAATTTATTTCCAAAATTTTTTCGAAGATTTTTTTCAAAATTTTTTTTCCAAAATATTTTCAAAATTTTTTTCGAAATTTTTTTTTAAAATTTTTTTAGAAAATTTTTTTCAAATTTTTTTCGAAAATTTTTTTTCCAAACTTTTTTCGAAAATTTTTTTGAAATTTTTTTTCGAAATTTTTTTCGAAAATTTTTTTCGAATTTTTTTTTCAAAATTTTTTTCGAAAATTTTTTTTCGAAATTTTTCTCCAAAATTTTTCAAAAATTTTTTTCAAAAAATTTTTTTCCAAAATTTTTTCGAAGATTTTTTTGAAAATTTTTTTTTGAAAATTTTTTTTTCAAAATTCTTTACGAAATTTTTTTTCAAAATTTTTTCGAAAATTTTTTTTCGAAATTTTTTTTTCAAAATTTTTTCCAAAATTTTTTTTCGAAATTTTTGAAAAATTTTTTTCCAAAATTTTTTTCAAAAATTTCTTTTTGAAATTTTTTTCAAAAATTTTTCGGAAATTTTTTTCAAGAACTTTTTTTTCAAAATTTTTTTCGAAAATTTTTTTCCAAAATATTTTCAAAATTTTTTTCGAAATTTTTTTGAAAATTTTTTTCGAAATTTTTTTTCAAAATTTTTTTCCAAAATTTTTTTTCCAAAATTTTTTCAAAAATGTTTTTGAAAATTTTTTTCAAAATATTTTTCGAAATTTTTTTTCAAAATTTTTTTCGAAAATTTTTTTTCGAAATTTTTTTCCAAAATTTTTTTAAAAATTTTTTTCGAAAATTTTTTTTGGATTTTTTTTTGAAAATTTTATTCAAAATTTTTTTCGAAAATTTTTTTTCCAAATTTCTTTTAGAATGTTTTTTTGAAAATTTTTTTCAAAATTTTTTTTGGAAATTTTTTTTCAAATTTTTTTTCGAAATTTTTTTCAAATTTTTTTTCGAAAATTTTTTTCAAAATTTTTTTTGAAATTTTTTTTTCGAAATTTTTTTTCAAAATTTTTTTCGAAAATATTTTTCCAAATTTTTTTCAAAATTTTTTTCGATAATTTTTTTCAAAATTTTTTTCAAAATTTTTTTTCAAAATTCTTTTCGAAATTTTTTTCAAAAATTTTTTTCAAAATTTTTTTTCGAAATTTTTTTTTCGAAATTCTTTTCGAAAATTTTTTTCAAAATTTTTTTCAAAAATGTTTTTTCCAAAATTTTTCCGAATATTTTTTTTTAATTTTTTTCGATATTTCTTTCGAAAATTTTTTCCAGAATTTTTTTGAAAATTTTTTTCGAAAAATTTTTCGAAATTTTTTTTCAAAATTTTTTTCGGAATTTTTTTTTCGAAATTTCTTTCGAATATTTTTTTCAAAATTTTTTTCGAAAATTTTTTTCGAAAAATTTTTTTCCAAAGTTTTTTCGAAAATTTTTTTCAAAATTTTTTTTCAAAATTTTTTTCGAAAATTTTTTTTCGAAAATTGTTTAAAATATTTTTTTCAAAATTGTTTTCGAAAATTTTTTTGAAAATTTTTTTTGAAATTTTTTTCAAAATTTTTTTTCAAAATTCTTTTTCGAAATTTTTTTAAAAATTTTTTTTCGAAAATTTTTTTAAAATTTTTTTTGGAAATTTTTTTTCGAATTTTTTTTCGAAAATTTTTTTTCCACAATTTTTTTCAAAAATTTTTTCGAAATTTTTTTTGAAAATTTTTTTTGAAATTTTTTTCAAAATTTTTTTTCAATTTTTTTTTTCAAAATTTGTTTTCCAAAATTTTTTCAAAAACTTTTTCGAAAATTTTTTTTCGAGATTTTTTTCTAAAATTTTTTAAGAAATTTTTTTTGAAAATTTTATTTTCAAAATTTTTCAGAAAATTTTTTTAAAAATTTTTTTCGAGAATTTTGTTCAAACTTTTATTCGAAAATTTTTTTTCGAAATTTTTTTCAGAAATTTTTTTCAAAATTTTTTTCGAAAATTTTTTTTCGAAATTTTTTTGAAAATTTTTTTCGAAATTTTTTTCGAAAATTTTTTTTCGAAATTTTTTTTCAATATTTTTTTCGAAAAGTTTTTTCAAAAAATTTTTTTCCAAAATTTTTTCGAAAATTTTTTTCGAAATTTTTTTTCAAAATTTTTTTCCAAAATTTTTCCAAAATATTTTTTCAAAATTTTTTTCGAAAATTTTTTTTTGGATTTTTTTCAAAAATTTCTTTTTGAAATTTTTTTCAAATATTTTTCGAAAATTCTTTTCAACAACTTTTTTTCCAAAATTTTTTCGAAAATATTTTTGAAAATTTTTTTCGAAATTTTTTTTCGAAATTTTTTTCAAAAATTTTTTTCAAAATTTTTTTCGAAATTTTTTTTCAAAATCTTTTTCGAAATTTTTTTTCAAAATTTTTTTCGAAAATTTTTTTTCGAAATTCTTTTCGAAAATTTTTTTCAAAATTTTTTTCGAAAATTTTTTTTCCAAAATTTTTCCGAATTTTTTTTGCATAATTTATTTCGAAAATTTTTTTCGAAATTTTTTTTCAAAATCTTTTTCGAAAATTTTTTTCGAAATTTTTTTCGAAATTTTTATTCAAAATTTTTTTCGAATTTTTTTTCAAAAAATTTTTTTCCAAAATTTTTTTGAAGATTTTTTTGAAAATTTTTTTCGAATTTTTTTTCAAAATTTTTTTCGAAATTCATTTCGAAAATGTTTTTCAAAATTTTTTTCGAAATGTTTTTTCAAAATTTTTTTCGAAAATGTTTTAAAATTTTTTTTTTCGAAAATTTTTTTCAAAATTTTTTTTCGAAAATTTTTTTTTTAGTTTTTTTTTGAAAATTTTTTTTCAAAATTTTTTCGAAAATTTTTTTTCGAAATTTTTTTGGAAATTTTTTTTCAAAATTTTTTTTCGAAAATTTTTTTTAAATTTTTTTTTTGAAAATTTTTTTTTCAAAATTTTTTACGAAATTTTTTTTCAAAATTTTTTCGAAAATTTTTTTTCCAAATTTTTTTTCAAAATTTTTTCCAAAATTTTTTTTCGAAATTTTTGAAAAATTTTTTTCCAAAATTTTTTTCAAAAATTTCTTTTTGAAATTTTTTTCAAAACTTTTTCGAAAATTTTTTTCAAGAACTTTTTTTTCAAAATTTTTTTCGAAAATTTTTTTCGAAATTTTTTTTCAATATTTTTTTCAAAAATTTTTTTTCGGAATTTTTTTCCAAAATTTTTCGAAAAGTTTTTTCAAAAAATTTATTTCCAAAATTTTTTCGAAGATTTTTTTGAAAATTTTTTTTGAAATTTTTTTTCAAAATTTTTTTCGAAAATTTTTTTTTGAAATTTTTTTCGAAAATTTTTTTCAAAATTTTTTTCGAAATGTTTTTTCGAAAACTTTTTTTCGAAATTTTTTTCGAAAATTGTTTCAAAATTTTTTTCGAAATGTTTTTTCAAAATGTTTTTTCAAAATTTTTTTCAAAAATTTTTTTTCAAAAATTTTTTTTCAAAAATTTTTTTCAACATTTTTTTCGAAAATTTTTTTCAAAATTTTTTTTGAAAATTTTTTTTTAAAATTTTTTTTCAAAATTTTTTTCGAAAATTTTTTTCGAAATTTTTTTTGAAAATTTTTTTTCGAAATTTTTTTTCAATATTTTTTTCGAAAATTTTTTTTCGGAATTTTTTTCCTAAATTTTTCGAAAAGTTTTTTCAAAAAATTTTTTTCCAAAATGTTTTCGAAGATTTTTTTGAAAATTTTTTTCGAAATTTTTTTTCAAAATTTTTTTCGTTAATTTTTTTTTTAAATTTTTTTCGAAATTTTTTTCAAAATTTTTTTCGAAATGTTTTTTCAAAATTTTTTTCGAAAATGTTTTTCAATTTTTTTTTCGAAATTTTTTTTTTTTTTCAAAATTTTTTTTCGAAAATTTTTTTGAAAATTTTTTTCGAAATTTTTTTTTTAAAATTTTTTTCGAAAATTTTTTTTCCAAAATTTTTTCATAAATGTTTTTGAAAATTTTTTTCAAAATATTTTTCGAAATTTTTTTTTAAATTTTTTTCGAAAATTTTTTTTCGAAATTTTTTTCCAAAATTTTTTTAAAAATTTTTTTCGAAAATTTTTTTTGGATTTTTTTTTGAAAATTTTATTCAAAATTTTTTTCGAAAATTTTTTTTAGAATGTTTTTTTGAAAATTTTTTTCAAAATTTTTTTTGGAAATTTTTTTTCAAATTTTTTTTCGAAATTTTTTTCAAAATTTTTTTCGAAAATTTTTTTCAAAATTTTTTTTGAAAATTTTTTTTCGAAATTTTTTTTCAAAATTTTTTTCGAAAATATTTTTCCAAATCTTTTTCAAAATTTTTTTCGATAATTTTTTTTCAAAATTTTTTTCAAAAATATTTTTCAAAATTCTTTTCGAAATTTTTTTTCAAAAATTTTTTCGAAATTTTTTTTCAAAATTTTTTTCGAAAATTTTTTTTCAAATTTTTTTTCGAAATTTTTTTCGAAAATTTTTTTTCGAAATTTTTTTTCAATATTTTTTTCGAAAAGTTTTTTCGAAAAATTTTTTTCCAAAATTTTTTTCGAAATTTTTTTTCAAAATTTTTTTCGAAAATTTTTTTTCGAAATTCTTTTTGAAAATTTTTTTCAAAATTTTTTTCGAAAATTTTTTTTCCAAAATTTTTCCGAATTTTTTTTGTATAATTTATTTCGAAAATTTTTTTCGAAATTTTTTTTCAAAATTTTTTTCGAAAATTTTTTTCGAAATCTTTTTCGAAATTTTTATTCAAAATTTTTTTCGAATTTTTTTTTGGAATTTTTTTTCGAAAAAGTTTTTTCCAAAATTTTTTCGAAAATTTTTTTGAAAATTTTTTTCGAAATTTTTTTTCAAAATTTTTTTAGAAAATTTTTTTCAAATTTTTTTCGAAAATTTTTTTTCCAAACTTTTTTCGAAAATTTTTTTGAAAATTTTTTTCGAAATTTTTTTCGAAAATTTTTTTCGAATTTTTTTTTCAAAATTTTTTTCGAAAATTTTTTTTCGAAATGTTTCTCCAAAATGTTTCGAAAATTTTTTTCAAAAAATTTTTTTCCAAAATTTTTTCGAAGATTTTTTTGAAAATTTTTTTCGAATTTTTTTTCAAAATTAATTTCGAAATTCTTTTCGAAAATTTTTTTCAAAATTTTTTTCGAAATGTTTTTTCAAAATTTTTTTCGAAAATGTTTTAAAATTTTTTTTCAAAATTTTTTTCGAAAATGTTTTTTCAAAAATTTTTTTCAAATTTTTTTTTCGAAAATTTTTTTCAAAATTTTTTTTGAAAATTTTTTTTCAAAATTTTTTTCGAAATTTTTTTTCAAAATTTTTTTCGAAAATTTTTTTCGAAATTTTTTCGAAAACTTTCAAAAATTTTTTTCGAAATTTTTTTTCCAAAATATTTTCAAAATTTTTTTCGAAATTTTTTTTTTGAATTTTTTTGGAAAATTTTTTTCAAATTTTTTTCGAAAATTTTTTTTCCAATCTTTTTTCGAAAATTTTTTTGAAAATTTTTTTTCGAAATTTTTCTCCCAAATTTTTCGAAATTTTTTTTAAAAAATTTTTTTTCAAAATTTTTTCGAAAATTTTTTTTCAAAATTTTTTTTCAAAATTTTTTCCAAAATTTTTTTTCGAAATTCTTTTTGAAATTTTTTTTCAAAATTTTTTTCGAAAATTTTTTTTCCAAAATTTTTCCGAATTTTTTTTGTATAATTTATTTCGAAAATTTTTTTCGAAATTTTTTTTCAAAATTTTTTTCGAAAATTTTTTTCGAAATCTTTTTCGAAATTTTTATTCAAAATTTTTTTCGAATTTTTTTTCGAAATTTTTTTTCGAAAAAGTTTTTTCCAAAATTTTTTCGAAAATTTTTTTGAAAATTTTTTTCGAAATTTTTTTTCAAAATTTTTTTAGAAAATTTTTTTCAAATTTTTTTCGAAAATTTTTTTTCCAAACTTTTTTCGAAAATTTTTTTGAAAATTTTTTTCGAAATTTTTTTCGAAAATTTTTTTCGAATTTTTTTTTCAAAATTTTTTTCGAAAATTTTTTTTCGAAATTTTTCTCCAAAATTTTTCGAAAATTTTTTTCAAAAAATTTTTTTCCAAAATTTTTTCGAAGATTTTTTTGAAAATTTTTTTCGAATTTTTTTTCAAAATTAATTTCGAAATTCTTTTCGAAAATTTTTTTCAAAATTTTTTTCGAAATGTTTTTTCAAAATTTTTTTCGAAAATGTTTTAAAATTTTTTTTCAAAATTTTTTTCGAAAATGTTTTTTTAAAAATTTTTTTCAAATTTTTTTTTCGAATTTTTTTTTCAAATTTTTTTTTGAAAATATTTTTCAAAATTTTTTTCGAAATTTTTTTTCAAAATTTTTTTCGAAATTTTTTCGAAAACTTTCAAAAATTTTTTTCGAAATTTTTTTTCCAAAATTTTTTCAAAATTTTTTTCGAAATTTTTTTTTGGAATTTTTTTGGAAAATTTTTTTCAAATTTTTTTCGAAAATTTTTTTTCGAATCTTTTTTCGAAAATTTTTTTGAAAATTTTATTCAAAATTTATTTCGAAAATTTTTTTTCCAAATTTTTTTTAGAATGTTTTTATGAAAATTTTTTTCAAAATTTTTTTTGGAAATTTTTTTTCAAATTTTTTTTCGAAATTTTTTTCAAAATTTTTTTCGAAAATTTTTTTCAAAATTTTTTTTGAAAATTTTTTTTCGAAATTTTTTTTCAAAATTTTTTTCTAAAATATTTTTCCAAATTTTTTTCAAAATTTTTTTCGATAATTTTTTTCAAAATTTTTTTTTCAAAATTCTTTTCGAAATTTTTTTCAAAAATTTTTTTCAAAATTTTTTTTCGAAATTTGTTTTTCGAAATTCTTTTCGAAAATTTTTTTCAAAATTTTTTTCGAAAATTTTTTTTCCAAAATTTTTCCGAATATTTTTTTTAAATTTTTTTCGATATTTCTTTCGAAAATTTTTTCCAGAATTTTTTTGAAAATTTTTTTCGAAAAATTTTTCGAAAAATTTTTCGAAATTTTTTTTCAAAATTTTTTTCGGAATTTTTTTTTCGAAATTTCTTTCGAATATTTTTTTCAAAATTTTTTTCGAAATTTTTTTTCGAAAAATTTTTTTCCAAAGTTTTTTCGAAAATTTTTTTCAAAATTTTTTTTCAAAATTTTTTTCGAAAATTTTTTTTCGAAAATTTTTTAAAATATTTTTTTCAAAATTTTTTTCGAAAATTTTTTTGAAAATTTTTTTTGAAATTTTTTTCAAAATTTTTTTTCAAAATTCTTTTTCGAAATTTTTTTAAAAAATTTTTTTCGAAAATTTTTTTAAAATTTTTTTTCGAAAATTTTTTTTCGAATTTTTTTTCGAAAATTTTTTTCAAAATTTTTTTCGAAATTTTTTTTAAAAAATTTTTTCGAAATTTTTTTTGAAAATTTTTTTTGAAATTTTTTTCAAAATTTTTTTTTCAATTTCTTTTTTCAAAATTTGTTTTCCAAAATTTTTTCAAAAACTTTTTCGAAAATTTTTTTTCGAGATTTTTTTCTAAAATTTTTTAAGAAATTTTTTTTGAAAATTTTATTTTCAAAATTTTTCAGAAAATTTTTTTAAAAATTTTTTTCGAGAATTTTGTTCAAACTTTTATTCGAAAATTTTTTTTCGAAATTTTTTTCAGAAGTTTTTTTCAAAATTTTTTTCGAAAATTTTTTTTCGAAATTTTTTTGAAAATTTTTTTCGAAATTCTTTTCGAAAATTTTTTTTCGAAATTTTTTTTCAATATTTTTTTCGAAAAGTTTTTTCAAAAAATTTTTTTCCAAAATTTTTTCGAAAATTTTTTTCGAAATTTTTTTTCAAAATTTTTTTTCCAAAATTTTTCCAAAATATTTTTTCAAAATTTTTTTCGAAAATTTTTTTTCGGATTTTTTCAAAAATTTCTTTTTGAAATTTTTTTCAAATATTTTTCGAAAAATCTTTTCAAGAACTTTTTTTCCAAAATTTTTTCGAAAATATTTTTGAAAATTTTTTTCGAAATTTTTTTTCAAAATTTTTTTTCCAAAATATTTTCAAAATTTTTTTCGAAATTTTTTTTTGGAATTTTTTTAGAAAAGTTTTTTCAAATTTTTTTCGAAAATTTTTTTTCCAAACTTTTTTGGAAAATTTTTTTGAAAATTTTTTTCGAAATTTTTTTCGAAAATTTTTTTCGATTTTTTTTTTCAAAATCTTTTTCGAAAATGTTTTAAAATTTTTTTTTTCAAAAATTTTTTTCAAAATTTTTTTTCGAAAATTTTTTTTTTAATTTTTTTTTGAAAATTTTTTTTCAAAATTTTTTCGAAAATTTTTCTTCGAAATTTTTTTCGAAATTTTTTTTCAAAATTTTTTTTCGACAATTTTTTTTTAAATTTTTTTTTGAAAATTTTTTTTTCAAAATTTTTTACGAAATTTTTTTTCAAAATTTTTTCGAAAATTTTTTTTCGAAATTTTTTTTCAAAATTTTTTCCAAAATTTTTTTTCGAAATTTTTGAAAAATTTTTTTCCAAAATTTTTTTCAAAAATTTCTTTTTGAAATTTTTTTCAAAAATTTTTCGAAAATTTTTTCAAGAACTTTTTTTTCAAAATTTTTTTCGAAAATTTTTTTCGATATTTTTTTAAATATTTTTTTCGAAAATTTTTTTTCGGAATTTTTTTCCAAATTTTTTCGAAAAGTTTTTTCAAAAAATTTTTTTCCAAAATTTTTTCGAAGATTTTTTTGAAAATTTTTTTCGAAATTTTTTTTCAAAATTTTTTTCGAAAATTTTTTTTCGAAAATTTTTTCAAAAATGTTTTTGAAAATTTTTTTCAAAATATTTTTCGAAATTTTTTTTTAAATTTTTTTCGAAAATATTTTTTCGAAATTTTTTTCCAAAATTTTTTTAAGAATTTTTTTCGAAAATTTTTTTTGGATTTTTTTTTGAAAATTTTATTCAAAATTTTTTTCGAAAATTTTTTTTCCAAATTTTTTTTAGAATGTTTTTTTGAAAATTTTTTTCAAAATTTCTTTTGAAATTTTTTTTCAAGTTTTTTTTCGAAATTTTTTTCAAAATTTTTTTCGAAAATTTTTTTCAAAATTTTTTTTGAAAATTTTTTTTCGAAATTTTTTTTCAAAATTTTTTTCGAAAATATTTTTCCAAATCTTTTTCAAAATTTTTTTCGATAATTTTTTTTCAAAATTTTTTTCAAAATTCTTTTCGAAATTTTTTTTCAAAAATTTTTTCGAAATTTTTTTTCAAAATTTTTTTCGAAAATTTTTTTTCAATATTTTTTTCGAAAAGTTTTTTCGAAAAATTTTTTTCCAAAATTTTTTTCGAAATTTTTTTTCAAAATTTTTTTCGAAAATTTTTTTTCGGAATTGTTTTCGAAAATTTTTTTCAAAATTTTTTTCGAAAATTTTTTTTCCAAAATTTTTCCGAATTTTTTTTGTATAATTTATTTCGAAAATTTTTTTCGAAATTTTTTTAAAAAATTTTTTTCGAAAATTTTTTTAAAATTTTTTTTCGAAAATTTTTTTTCGAATTTTTTTTCGAAAATTTTTTTCAAAATTTTTTTCGAAATTTTTTTTAAAAAATTTTTTCGAAATTTTTTTTGAAAATTTTTTTTGAAATTTTTTTCAAAATTTTTTTTCAATTTCTTTTTTCAAAATTTGTTTTCCAAAATTTTTTCAAAAACTTTTTCGAAAATTTTTTTTCGAGATTTTTTTCTAAAATTTTTTAAGAAATTTTTTTTGAAAATTTTATTTTCAAAATTTTTCAGAAAATTTTTTTAAAAATTTTTTTCGAGAATTTTGTTCAAACTTTTATTCGAAAATTTTTTTTCGAAATTTTTTTTCGAAATTTTTTTCAGAAGTTTTTTTCAAAATTTTTTTCGAAAATTTTTTTTCGAAATTTTTTTGAAAATTTTTTTCGAAATTCTTTTCGAAAATTTTTTTTCGAAATTTTTTTTCAATATTTTTTTCGAAAAGTTTTTTCAAAAAATTTTTTTCCAAAATTTTTTCGAAAATTTTTTTCGAAATTTTTTTTCAAAATTTTTTTTCCAAAATTTTTCCAAAATATTTTTTCAAAATTTTTTTCGAAAATTTTTTTTCGGATTTTTTCAAAAATTTCTTTTTGAAATTTTTTTCAAATATTTTTCGAAAAATCTTTTCAAGAACTTTTTTTCCAAAATTTTTTCGAAAATATTTTTGAAAATTTTTTTCGAAATTTTTTTTCAAAATTTTTTTTCCAAAATATTTTCAAAATTTTTTTCGAAATTTTTTTTTGGAATTTTTTTAGAAAAGTTTTTTCAAATTTTTTTCGAAAATTTTTTTTCCAAACTTTTTTGGAAAATTTTTTTGAAAATTTTTTTCGAAATTTTTTTCGAAAATTTTTTTCGATTTTTTTTTTCAAAATCTTTTTCGAAAATGTTTTAAAATTTTTTTTTTCAAAAATTTTTTTCAAAATTTTTTTTCGAAAATTTTTTTTTTAATTTTTTTTTGAAAATTTTTTTTCAAAATTTTTTCGAAAATTTTTCTTCGAAATTTTTTTCGAAATTTTTTTTCAAAATTTTTTTTCGACAATTTTTTTTTAAATTTTTTTTTGAAAATTTTTTTTTCAAAATTTTTTACGAAATTTTTTTTCAAAATTTTTTCGAAAATTTTTTTTCGAAATTTTTTTTCAAAATTTTTTCCAAAATTTTTTTTCGAAATTTTTGAAAAATTTTTTTCCAAAATTTTTTTCAAAAATTTCTTTTTGAAATTTTTTTCAAAAATTTTTCGAAAATTTTTTCAAGAACTTTTTTTTCAAAATTTTTTTCGAAAATTTTTTTCGATATTTTTTTAAATATTTTTTTCGAAAATTTTTTTTCGGAATTTTTTTCCAAATTTTTTCGAAAAGTTTTTTCAAAAAATTTTTTTCCAAAATTTTTTCGAAGATTTTTTTGAAAATTTTTTTCGAAATTTTTTTTCAAAATTTTTTTCGAAAATTTTTTTTCGAAAATTTTTTCAAAAATGTTTTTGAAAATTTTTTTCAAAATATTTTTCGAAATTTTTTTTTAAATTTTTTTCGAAAATTTTTTTTCGAAATTTTTTTCCAAAATTTTTTTAAGAATTTTTTTCGAAAATTTTTTTTGGATTTTTTTTTGAAAATTTTATTCAAAATTTTTTTCGAAAATTTTTTTTCCAAATTTTTTTTAGAATGTTTTTTTGAAAATTTTTTTCAAAATTTCTTTTGAAATTTTTTTTCAAGTTTTTTTTCGAAATTTTTTTCAAAATTTTTTTCGAAAATATTTTTCAAAATTTTTTTTGAAAATTTTTTTTCGAAATTTTTTTTCAAAATTTTTTTCGAAAATATTTTTCCAAATCTTTTTCAAAATTTTTTTCGATAATTTTTTTTCAAAATTTTTTTCAAAATTCTTTTCGAAATTTTTTTTCAAAAATTTTTTCGAAATTTTTTTTCAAAATTTTTTTCGAAAATTTTTTTTCAATATTTTTTTCGAAAAGTTTTTTCGAAAAATTTTTTTCCAAAATTTTTTTCGAAATTTTTTTTCAAAATTTTTTTCGAAAATTTTTTTTCGGAATTGTTTTCGAAAATTTTTTTCAAAATTTTTTTCGAAAATTTTTTTTCCAAAATTTTTCCGAATTTTTTTTGTATAATTTATTTCGAAAATTTTTTTCGAAATTTTTTTAAAAAATTTTTTTCGAAAATTTTTTTCGAAATCTTTTTCGAAATTTTTATTCAAAATTTTTTTCGAATTTTTTTTCGAAATTTTTTTTCGAAAAAGTTTTTTCAAAATTTTTTCGAAAATTTTTTTGAAAATTTTTTTCGAAATTTTTTTTCAAAATTTTTTTAGAAAATTTTTTTCAAATTTTTTTCGAAAATTTTTTTTCCAAACTTTTTTCGAAAATTTTTTTGAAAATTTTTTTCGAAATTTTTTTCGAAAATTTTTTTCGAATTTTTTTTTCAAAATTTTTTTCGAAAATTTTTTTTCGAAATTTTTCTCCAAAATTTTTCGAAAATTTTTTTCAAAAAATTTTTTTCCAAAATTTTTTCGAAGATTTTTTTGAAAATTTTTTTCGAATTTTTTTTCAAAATTTTTTTCGAAAATTTTTTTTCGAAATTTTTTTTCGAAAATTTTTTTCAAAATTTTTTTTGGAAACTTTTTTCAAAAATTTTTTTCAAAATTTTTTTTCGAAAATTTTTTTTTACATTTTTTTTTGAAAATTTTTTTCCAAAATTTTTTACGAAATTTTTTTTCAAAATTTTTTCGAAAATTTTTTTTCAAAATTTTTTTTCAAAATTTTTTCCAAAATTTTTTTTCGAAATTTTTTCCGGAAATTTTTTCGAAATTTTTTTCGAAAAGTTTTTTCGAAAAATTTTTTTCCAAAATTTTTTTGAAAATTTTTTTGAAATTTTTTTTTCGAAATTTTTTTCGAAATCTTTTTTCAAAATTTTTTTTCGAAAATTTTTTTTTAAATTTTTTTTTGAAAATTTTTTTTCAAAATTTCTTACGAAATTTTTTTTCAAAATTTTTTCGAAAATTTTTTTTCGAATTTTTTTTTCAAAATTTTTTCCAAAATTTTTTTTTCAAAATTTTTTCCAAAATTTTTTTTCGAAAATTTTTTTTCGAAAATTTTTTTCAATATTTTTTTCGAAAATTTTTTTTCGGAATTTTTTTCCAAAATTTTTCGAAAAGTTTTTTCAAAAAATTTTTTTCCAAAATTTTTTCGAAGATTTTTTTGAAAATTTTTTTCGAAATTTTTTTTCAAAATTTTTTTAGAAAATTTTTTTTTTAAATTTTTTTCGAAAATTTTTTTTCGAAATTTTTTTCGAAATGTTTTTTCAAAATTTTTTTCGAAAATGTTTTTCAAATTTTTTTTTCAAAATGTTTTTCGAAAATTTTTTTTTTAATTTTTTTCAAAATTTTTTTTCCACAATTTTTTTCAAAACTTTTTTTGAAAATTTTTTTTCAAAATTTGTTTCGAAATTTGTTTTTTAAATTTTTTTTCCAAAATTTTTCAAAATATTTTTTCAGTTTTTTTCGAAATTTTTTTTTCGGATTTTTTTTCAAAATTTTTTTCAAAAATTTCTTTTTGAAATTTATTTCAAAAATATTTCGAAAATTTTTTTTTTTAAATTTTTTTCAAAATTTTTTTTCGAAAATTTTTTTCAAAACTTTTTTTGAAAATTTTTTTTCAAAATTTTTTTCGAAATTTTTTTTCCAAAATATTTTCAAAATTTTTTTCGAAATTTTTTTTCAAAATTTTTTTAGAAAATTTTTTTCAAATTTTTTTCGAAAATTTTTTTTCCAAACTTTATTCGAAAATTTTTTTGAAAATTTTTTTCGAAATTTTTTTCGAAAATTTTTTTCGAATTTTTTTTTCAAAATTTTTTTCGAAAATTTTTTTTCGAAATTTTTCTCCAAAATTTTTCAAAAATTTTTTTCAAAAATTTTTTTTCCAAAATTTTTTCGAAGATTTTTTTGAAAATTTTTTTTTGAAAATTTTTTTTTTCAAAATTCTTTACGAAATTTTTTTTCAAAATTTTTTCGAAAATTTTTTTTCGAAATTTTTTTTCAAAATTTTTTCCAAAATTTTTTTTCGAAATTTTTTTCAAAAATTTCTTTTTGAAATTTTTTTCAAAAATTTTTCGGAAATTTTTTTCAAGAACTTTTTTTTCAAAATTTTTTTCGAAAATTTTTTTCCAAAATATTTTCAAAATTTTTTCCGAAATTTTTTTGAAAATTTTTTTCGAAATTTTTTTTCAAAATTTCTTTCGAAAATTTTTTTTCCAAAATTTTTTCAAAAATGTTTTTGAAAATTTTTTTCTAATATTTTTCGAAATTTTTTTTCAAAATTTTTTTCGAAAATTTTTTTTCGAAATTTTTTTCCAAAATTTTTTTAAAAATTTTTTTCGAAAATTTTTTTTGGATTTTTTTTTGAAAATTTTATTCAAAATTTTTTTCGAAAATTTTTTTTCCAAATTTTTTTTAGAATGTTTTTTTGAAAATTTGTTTCAAAATTTTTTTTGGAAATTTTTTTTCAAATTTTTTTTCGAAATTTTTTTCAAAACTTTTTTCGAAAATTTTTTTCAAAATTTTTTTTGAAATTTTTTTTTCGAAATTTTTTTTCAAAATTTTTTTCGAAAATATTTTTCCAAATTTTTTTCAAAATTTTTTTCGATAATTTTTTTCAAAATTTTTTTCAAAATTTTTTTTCAAAATTCTTTTCGAAATTTTTTTCAAAAATTTTTTTCAAAATTTTTTTTCGAAATTTTTTTTTCGAAATTCTTTTCGAAAATTTTTTTCAAAATTTTTTTCAAAAATTTTTTTCCAAAATTTTTCCGAATATTTTTTTTTAATTTTTTTCGATATTTCTTTCGAAAATTTTTTCCAGAATTTTTTTGAAAATTTTTTTCGAAAAATTTTTCGAAATTTTTTTTCAAAATTTTTTTCGGAATTTTTTTTTCGAAATTTCTTTCGAATATTTTTTTCAAAATTTTTTTCGAAAATTTTTTTCGAAAAATTGTTTAAAATATTTTTTTCAAAATTTTTTTCGAAAATTTTTTTGAAAATTTTTTTTGAAATTTTTTTCAAAATTTTTTTTCAAAATTCTTTTTCGAAATTTTTTTAAAAAATTTTTTTCGAAAATTTTTTTAAAATTTTTTTTCGAAAATTTTTTTTCGAATTTTTTTTCGAAAATTTTTTTCGAAATTTTTTTTTTTAAATTTTTTCGAAATTTTTTTTGAAAATTTTTTTTGAAATTTTTTTCAAAATTTTTTTTCAATTTTTTTTTTCAAAATTTGTTTTCAAAAATTTTTTCAAAAACTTTTTCGAAAATTTTTTTTCGAGATTTTTTTCTAAAATTTTTTAAGAAATTTTTTTTGAAAATTTTATTTTCAAAATTTTTCAGAAAATTTTTTTAAAAATTTTTTTCGAGAATTTTGTTCTAACTTTTATTCGAAAATTTTTTTTCGAAATTTTTTTCAGAAATTTTTTTCAAAATTTTTTTCGAAAATTTTTTTTCGAAATTTTTTTGAAAATTTTTTTCGAAATTCTTTTCGAAAATTTTTTTCAAAATTTTTTTCGAAAATTTTTTTTCCAAAATTTTTCCGAATTTTTTTTGTATAATTTATTTCGAAAATTTTTTTCGAAATTTTTTTTCAAAATCTTTTTCGAAAATTTTTTTCGAAATTTTTTTCGAAATTTTTATTCAAAATTATTTTCGAATTTTTTTTCAAAAAATTTTTTTCCAAAATTTTTTTGAAGATTTTTTTGAAAATTTTTTTCGAATTTTTTTTCAAAATTTTTTTCGAAATTCATTTCAAAAATTTTTTTCAAAATTTTTTTCGAAATGTTTTTTCAAAATTTTTTTCGAAAATGTTTTAAAATTTTTTTTTTCAAAAATTTTTTTCAAAATTTTTTTTCGAAAATTTTTTTTTTAGTTTTTTTTTGAAAATTTTTTTTCAAAATTTTTTCGAAAATTTTTTTTCGAAATTTTTTTGGAAATTTTTTTTCAAAATTTTTTTTCGAAAATTTTTTTTAAATTTTTTTTTTGAAAATTTTTTTTTCAAAATTTTTTACGAAATTTTTTTTCAAAATTTTTTCGAAAATTTTTTTTCCAAGTTTTTTTTCAAAATTTTTTCCAAAATTTTTTTTCGAAATTTTTGAAAAATTTTTTTCCAAAATTTTTTTCAAAAATTTCTTTTGAAATTTTTTTCAAAAATTTTTCGAAAATTTTTTTCAAGAACTTTTTTTTCAAAATTTTTTTCGAAAATTTTTTTCGAAATTTTTTTTCAATATTTTTTTCAAAAATTTTTTTTCGGAATTTTTTTCCAAAATTTTTCGAAAAGTTTTTTCAAAAAATTTATTTCCAAAATTTTTTCGAAGATTTTTTTGAAAATTTTTTTTGAAATTTTTTTTCAAAATTTTTTTCGAAAATTTTTTTTTGAATTTTTTTTCGAAAATTTTTTTCAAAATTTTTTTCGAAATGTTTTTTCGAAAACTTTTTTTCGAAATTTTTTTCGAAAATTGTTTCAAAATTTTTTTCGAAATGTTTTTTCAAAATGTTTTTTCAATATTTTATTCGAAAATTTTTTTTCGGAATTTTTTTCCTAAATTTTTCGAAAGGTTTTTTAAAAAATTTTTTTCCAAAATGTTTTCGAAGATTTTTTTGAAAATTTTTTTCGAAATTTTTTTTCAAAATTTTTTTCAAAAATTTTTTTTCAAAAATTTTTTTTCAAAAATTTTTTTCAACATTTTTTTCGAAAATTTTTTTCAAAATTTTTTTTGAAAATTTTTTTTTAAAATTTTTTTTCAAAATTTTTTTCGAAAATTTTTTTCGAAATTTTTTTCGAAAATTTTTTTTCGAAATTTTTTTTCAATATTTTATTCGAAAATTTTTTTTCGGAATTCTTTTCCTAAATTTTTCGAGAGGTTTTTTCAAAAAATTTTTTTCCAAAATTTTTTCGAAGATTTTTTTGAAAATTTCTTTCGAAATTTTTTTTTTAAATTTTTTTTCAAAATTTTTTTCGAAAATTTTTTTTCCAAAATTTTTCCGAATTTTTTTTGTATAATTTATTTCGAAAATTTTTTTCGAAATTTTTTTTCAAAATCTTTTTCGAAAATTTTTTTCGAAATTTTTTTCGAAATTTTTTTCGAAATTTTTATTCAAAATTTTTTTCGAATTTTTTTTCAAAAAATTTTTTTCCAAAATTTTTTTGAAGATTTTTTTGAAAATTTTTTTCGAATTTTTTTTCAAAATTTTTTTCGAAATTCATTTCAAAAATGTTTTTCAAAATTTTTTTCGAAATATTTTTTCAAAATTTTTTTCGGAAATGTTTTAAAATTTTTTTTTTCAAAATTTTTTTTCAAAATTTTTTTTCGAAAATTTTTTTTTTAGTTTTTTTTTGAAAATTTTTTTTCAAAATTTTTTCGAAAATTTTTTTTCGAAATTTTTTTGGAAATTTTTTTTCAAAATTTTTTTTCAAAAATTTTTTTTAAATTTTTTTTTTGAAAATTTTTTTTTTCAAAATTTTTTACGAAATTTTTTTTCAAAATTTTTTCGAAAATTTTTTTTCCAAGTTTTTTTTCAAAATTTTTTCCAAAATTTTTTTTCGAAATTTTTGAAAAATTTTTTTCCATTTTTTTTTCAAAAATTTCTTTTGAAATTTTTTTCAAAAATTTTTCGAAAATTTTTTTCAAGAACTTTTTTTTCAAAATTTTTTTCGAAAATTTTTTTCGAAATTTTTTTTCAATATTTTTTTCAAAAATTTTTTTTCGGAATTTTTTTCCAAAATTTTTCGAAAAGTTTTTTCAAAAAATTTATTTCCAAAATTTTTTCGAAGATTTTTTTGAAAATTTTTTTTGAAATTTTTTTTCAAAATTTTTTTCGAAAATTTTTTTTTGAAATTTTTTTCGAAAATTTTTTTCAAAATTTTTTTCGAAATGTTTTTTCGAAAACTTTTTTTCGAAATTTTTTTCGAAAATTGTTTCAAAATTTTTTTCGAAATGTTTTTTCAAAATGTTTTTTCAAAATTTTTTTCGAAAATTTTTTTCAAAATTTTTTTTCAAAATTTTTTTCAAAAATTTTTTTTCAAAAATTTTTTTTCAAAAATTTTTTTCAACATTTTTTTCGAAAATTTTTTTCAAAATTTTTTTTGAAAATTTTTTTTTTAAATTTTTTTTCAAAATTTTTTTCGAAAATTTTTTTCGAAATTTTTTTCGAAAATTTTTTTTCGAAATTTTTTTTCAATATTTTTTTCGAAAATTTTTTTTCGGAATTTTTTTCCTAAATTTTTCGAAAAGTTTTTTCAAAAAATTTTTTTCCAAAATGTTTTCGAAGATTTTTTTGAAAATTTTTTTCGAAATTTTTTTTCAAAATTTTTTTCGTTAATTTTTTTTTTTAATTTTTTTCGAAATTTTTTTCAAAATTTTTTTCGAAATGTTTTTTCAAAATTTTTTTCGAAAATGTTTTTCAATTTTTTTTTCTAAATTTTTTTTTTTTTTTTCAAAATTTTTTTTCGAAAATTTTTTTCAAAAGTTTTTTTGAAAATTTTTTTAAAAAGTTTTTTTCGAAATTTTTTTTGAAAATTTTTTTTCCAAAATTTTTCCAAAATTTTTTTCAAAAATTTCTTTGAAATTTTTTTCAAAAATTTTTCGAAAATTTTTTTCAAGAACTTTTTTTCCAAAATTTTTTCGAAAATATTTTTGAAAATTTTTTTCGAAATTTTTTTTCAAAATTTTTTTTCAAAATTTTTTTCGAAACTTTTTTTCGAAATTTTTTTCGAAAATTTTTTTCAAAATTTTTTTCGAAATGTTTTTTCGAAATGTTTTTTCAAAATTTTTTTTGAAAATTTTTTTCGAAATTTTTTTTCAATATTTTTTTCGAAAATTTTTTTTCGGAATTTTTTTCCAAAATTTTTCGAAAAGTTTTTTCAAAAAATTTTTTTCCAAAATTTTTTCGAAGATTTTTTTGAAAATTTCTTTCGAAATTTTTTTTTAAAAATTTTTTTCGAAAATTTTTTTTCCAAAAATTTTTCATAAATGTTTTTGAAAATTTTTTTCAAAATATTTTTCGAAATTTTTTTTTAAATTTTTTTCGAAAATTTTTTTTCGAAATTTTTTTCCAAAATTTTTTTAAAAATTTTTTTCGAAAATTTTTTTTGGATTTTTTTTTGAAAATTTTATTCAAAATTTTTTTCGAAAATTTTTTTTCCAAATTTTTTTTAGAATGTTTTTTTGAAAATTTTTTTCAAAATTTTTTTTGTAAATTTTTTTTCAAATTTTTTTTCGAAATTTTTTTCAAAATTTTTTTCGAAAATTTTTTTCAAAATTTTTTTTGAAAATTTTTTTTCGAAATTTTTTTTCAAAATTTTTTTCGAAAATATTTTTTCAAATCTTTTTCAAAATTTTTTTCGATAATTTTTTTTCAAAATTTTTTTCAAAAATTTTTTTCAAAATTCTTTTCGAAATTTTTTTTCAAAAATTTTTTCGAAATTTTTTTTCAAAATTTTTTTCGAGAATTTTTTTTCAAATTTTTTTTCGAAATTTTTTTCGATAATTTTTTTTCGAAATTTTTTTTCAATATTTTTTTCGAAAATTTTTTTCGAAAAATTTTTTTCCAAAATTTTTTTCGAAATTTTTTTTCAAAATTTTTTTCGAAAATTTTTTTTCGAAATTCTTTTTGAAAATTTTTTTCAAATTTTTTTTCGAAAATTTTTTTTCCAAAATTTTTCCGAATTTTTTTTGTATAATTTATTTCGAAAATTTTTTTCGAAATTTTTTTTCAAAATTTTTTTCGAAAATTTTTTTCGAAATCTTTTTCGAAATTTTTATTCAAAATTTCTTCGAATTTTTTTTCGAAATTTTTTTTCGAAAAAGTTTTTTCCAAAATTTTTTCGAAAATTTTTTTGAAAATTTTTTTCGAAATTTTTTTTCAAAATTTTTTTAGAAAATTTTTTTCAAATTTTTTTCGAAAATTTTTTTTCCAAACTTTTTTCGAAAATTTTTTTGAAAATTTTTTTCGAAATTTTTTTCGAAAATTTTTTTCGAATTTTTTTTTCAAAATTTTTTTCGAAAATTTTTTTTC
The DNA here is from genome assembly GCA_036926305.1 of Uropetala carovei. Taxonomy (NCBI): domain Eukaryota; kingdom Metazoa; phylum Arthropoda; class Insecta; order Odonata; family Petaluridae; genus Uropetala; species Uropetala carovei. The sequence goes on along the minus strand of JAXCHB010000118.1, from coordinate 887,083 downwards.
GAAATTTTTCTCCAAAATTTTTCGAAAATTTTTTTCAAAAAATTTTTTTTCAAAATTTTTTCGAAGATTTTTTTGAAAATTTTTTTCGAATTTTTTTTCAAAATTAATTTCGAAATTCTTTTCGAAATTTTTTTTCAAAATTTTTTTCGAAATGTTTTTTCAAAATTTTTTTCGAAAATGTTTTAAAATTTTTTTTCAAAATTTTTTTCGAAAATGTTTTTTCAAAAATTTTTTTCAAATTTTTTTTTCGAAAATTTTTTTCAAAATTTTTTTTGAAAATTTTTTTTCAAAATTTTTTTCGAAATGTTTTTTCAAAATTTTTTTCGAAAATTTTTTTCGAAATTTTTTCGAAAACTCAAAAATTTTTTTCGAAATTTTTTTTCCAAAATTTTTTTCAAAATTTTTTTCGAAATTTTTTTTTTTAATTTTTTTGGAAAATTTTTTTCAAATTTTTTTCGAAAATTTTTTTTCCAATCTTTTTTCGAAAATTTTTTTGAAAATTTTTTTCAAAATTTTTTTCGAAAATTTTTTTTCGAAATTTTTCTCCCAAATTTTTCGAAATTTTTTTTAAAAAATTTTTTTCCAAAATTTTTTCGAAGATTTTTTTGAAAATTTTTTTCGAATTTTTTTTCAAAATTTTTTTCGAAAATTTTTTTTCGAAATTTTTTTTCGAAAATTTTTTTCAAAATTTTTTTCGAAATGTTTTTTCAAAATTTTTTTCGAAAATTTTTTAAAATTTTTTTTTTCAAAATTTTTTTTGGAAACTTTTTTCAAAAATTTTTTTCAAAATTTTTTTTCGAAAATTTTTTTTTACATTTTTTTTTGAAAATTTTTTTCCAAAATTTTTTACGAAATTTTTTTTCAAAATTTTTTCGAAAATTTTTTTTCAAAATTTTTTTTCAAAATTTTTTCCAAAATTTTTTTTCGAAATTTTTTCCGGAAATTTTTTCGAAATTTTTTTCGAAAAGTTTTTTCGAAAAATTTTTTTGAAATTTTTTTTTCGAAATTTTTTTCGAAATCTTTTTTCAAAATTTTTTTTCGAAAATTTTTTTTTAAATTTTTTTTTGAAAATTTTTTTTCAAAATTTCTTACGAAATTTTTTTTCAAAATTTTTTCGAAAATTTTTTTTCGAAATTTTTTTTCAAAATTTTTTCCAAAATTTTTTTTCGAAAATTTTTTTTCGAAAATTTTTTTCAATATTTTTTTCGAAATTTTTTTTTCGGAATTTTTTTCCAAAATTTTTCGAAAAGTTTTTTCAAAAAATTTTTTTCCAAAATTTTTTCGAAGATTTTTTTGAAAATTTTATTCGAAATTTTTTTTCAAAATTTTTTTTGAAAATTTTTTTTTGAAATTTTTTTCGAAAATTTTTTTTCGAAATTTTTTTCGAAATGTTTTTTCAAAATTTTTTTCGAAAATGTTTTTCAAATTTTTTTTTCAAAATGTTTTTCGAAAATTTTTTTTTAATTTTTTTCAAAATTTTTTTTCCACAATTTTTTTCAAAACTTTTTTTGAAAATTTTTTTTCAAAATTTTTTTCGAAATTTTTTTTTTAAATTTTTTTTCCAAAATTTTTCAAAATATTTTTTCAGTTTTTTTCGAAAATTTTTTTTCGGATTTTTTTTCAAAATTTTTTTCAAAAATTTCTTTTTGAAATTTTTTTCAAAAATTTTTCGAAAATTTTTTTTTCTTAATTTTTTTCAAAATTTTTTTTCGAAAATTTTTTTTAAACTTTTTTTGAAAATTTTTTTTCAAAATTTTTTTCGAAATTTTTTTCAAAATTTTTTTTCCAAAATATTTTCAAAATTTTTTTCGAAATTTTTTTTTTAAATTTTTTTAGAAAATTTTTTTCAAATTTTTTTCGAAAATTTTTTTTCCAAACTTTTTTCGAAAATTTTTTTGAAATTTTTTTTCGAAATTTTTTTCGAAAATTTTTTTCGAATTTTTTTTTCAAAATTTTTTTCGAAAATTTTTTTTCGAAATTTTTCTCCAAAATTTTTCAAAAAATTTTTTCATAAAATTTTTTTCCAAAATTTTTTCGAAGATTTTTTTGAAAATTTTTTTTTGAAAATTTTTTTTTTCAAAATTCTTTACGAAATGTTTTTTCAAAATTTTTTCGAAAATTTTTTTTCGAAATTTTTTTTTCAAAATTTTTTCCAAAATTTTTTTTCGAAATTTTTGAAAAATTTTTTTCCAAAATTTTTTTCAAAAATTTCTTTTTGAAATTTTTTTCAAAAATTTTTCGGAAATTTTTTTCAAGAACTTTTTTTTCAAAATTTTTTTCGAAAATTTTTTTCCAAAATATTTTCAAAATTTTTTTCGAAATTTTTTTGAAAATTTTTTTCGAAATTTTTTTTCAAAATTTTTTTCGAAAATTTTTTTTCCAAAATTTTTTCAAAAATGTTTTTGAAAATTTTTTTCAAAATATTTTTCGAAATTTTTTTTCAAAATTTTTTTCGAAAATTTTTTTTCGAAATTTTTTTCCAAAATTTTTTTAAAAATTTTTTTCGAAAATTTTTTTTGGATTTTTTTTTGAAAATTTTATTCAAAATTTTTTTCGAAAATTTTTTTTCCAAATTTCTTTTAGAATGTTTTTTTGAAAATTTTTTTCAAAATTTTTTTTGGAAATTTTTTTTCAAATTTTTTTTCGAAATTTTTTTCAAATTTTTTTTCGAAAATTTTTTTCAAAATTTTTTTTGAAATTTTTTTTTCGAAATTTTTTTTCAAAATTTTTTTCGAAAATATTTTTCCAAATTTTTTTCAAAATTTTTTTCGATAATTTTTTTCAAAATTTTTTTCAAAATTTTTTTTCAAAATTCTTTTCGAAATTTTTTTCAAAAATTTTTTTCAAAATTTTTTTTCGAAATTTTTTTTTCGAAATTCTTTTCGAAAATTTTTTTCAAAATTTTTTTCAAAAATGTTTTTTCCAAAATTTTTCCGAATATTTTTTTTAAATTTTTTTCGATATTTCTTTCGAAAATTTTTTCCAGAATTTTTTTGAAAATTTTTTTCGAAAAATTTTTCGAAATTTTTTTTCAAAATTTTTTTCGGAATTTTTTTTTCGAAATTTCTTTCGAATATTTTTTTCAAAATTTTTTTCGAAAATTTTTTTCGAAAAATTTTTTTCCAAAGTTTTTTCGAAAATTTTTTTCAAAATTTTTTTTCAAAATTTTTTTCGAAAATTTTTTTTCGAAAATTGTTTAAAATATTTTTTTCAAAATTGTTTTCGAAAATTTTTTTGAAAATTTTTTTTGAAATTTTTTTCAAAATTTTTTTTCAAAATTCTTTTTCGAAATTTTTTTAAAAATTTTTTTTCGAAAATTTTTTAAAAATTTTTTTTGGAAATTTTTTTTCGAATTTTTTTTCGAAAATTTTTTTTCCACAATTTTTTTCAAAAATTTTTTCGAAATTTTTTTTGAAAATTTTTTTTGAAATTTTTTTCAAAATTTTTTTTCAATTTTTTTTTTCAAAATTTGTTTTCCAAAATTTTTTCAAAAACTTTTTCGAAAATTTTTTTTCGAGATTTTTTTCTAAAATTTTTTAAGAAATTTTTTTTGAAAATTTTATTTTCAAAATTTTTCAGAAAATTTTTTTAAAAATTTTTTTCGAGAATTTTGTTCAAACTTTTATTCGAAAATTTTTTTTCGAAATTTTTTTCAGAAATTTTTTTCAAAATTTTTTTCGAAAATTTTTTTTCGAAATTTTTTTGAAAATTTTTTTCGAAATTTTTTTCGAAAATTTTTTTTCGAAATTTTTTTTCAATATTTTTTTCGAAAAGTTTTTTCAAAAAATTTTTTTCCAAAATTTTTTCGAAAATTTTTTTCGAAATTTTTTTTCAAAATTTTTTTCCAAAATTTTTCCAAAATATTTTTTCAAAATTTTTTTCGAAAATTTTTTTTTGGATTTTTTTCAAAATTTTTTTCAAAAATTTCTTTTTGAAATTTTTTTCAAATATTTTTCGAAAATTCTTTTCAACAACTTTTTTTCCAAAATTTTTTCGAAAATATTTTTGAAAATTTTTTTCGAAATTTTTTTTCGAAATTTTTTTCAAAAATTTTTTTCAAAATTTTTTTCGAAATTTTTTTTCAAAATCTTTTTCGAAATTTTTTTTCAAAATTTTTTTCGAAAATTTTTTTTCGAAATTCTTTTCGAAAATTTTTTTCAAAATTTTTTTCGAAAATTTTTTTTCCAAAATTTTTCCGAATTTTTTTTGCATAATTTATTTCGAAAATTTTTTTCGAAATTTTTTTTCAAAATCTTTTTCGAAAATTTTTTTCGAAATTTTTTTCGAAATTTTTATTCAAAATTTTTTTCGAATTTTTTTTCAAAAAATTTTTTTCCAAAATTTTTTTGAAGATTTTTTTGAAAATTTTTTTCGAATTTTTTTTCAAAATTTTTTTCGAAATTCATTTCGAAAATGTTTTTCAAAATTTTTTTCGAAATGTTTTTTCAAAATTTTTTTCGAAAATGTTTTAAAATTTTTTTTTTCGAAAATTTTTTTCAAAATTTTTTTTCGAAATTTTTTTTTTTAGTTTTTTTTTGAAAATTTTTTTTCAAAATTTTTTCGAAAATTTTTTTTCGAAATTTTTTTGGAAATTTTTTTTCAAAATTTTTTTTCGAAAATTTTTTTTAAATTTTTTTTTTGAAAATTTTTTTTTCAAAATTTTTTACGAAATTTTTTTTCAAAATTTTTTCGAAAATTTTTTTTCCAAATTTTTTTTCAAAATTTTTTCCAAAATTTTTTTTCGAAATTTTTGAAAAATTTTTTTCCAAAATTTTTTTCAAAAATTTCTTTTTGAAATTTTTTTCAAAACTTTTTCGAAAATTTTTTTCAAGAACTTTTTTTTCAAAATTTTTTTCGAAAATTTTTTTCGAAATTTTTTTTCAATATTTTTTTCAAAAATTTTTTTTCGGAATTTTTTTCCAAAATTTTTCGAAAAGTTTTTTCAAAAAATTTATTTCCAAAATTTTTTCGAAGATTTTTTTGAAAATTTTTTTTGAAATTTTTTTTCAAAATTTTTTTCGAAAATTTTTTTTTGAAATTTTTTTCGAAAATTTTTTTCAAAATTTTTTTCGAAATGTTTTTTCGAAAACTTTTTTTCGAAATTTTTTTCGAAAATTGTTTCAAAATTTTTTTCGAAATGTTTTTTCAAAATGTTTTTTCAAAATTTTTTTCAAAAATTTTTTTTCAAAAATTTTTTTTCAAAAATTTTTTTCAACATTTTTTTCGAAAATTTTTTTCAAAATTTTTTTTGAAAATTTTTTTTTTAAATTTTTTTTCAAAATTTTTTTCGAAAATTTTTTTCGAAATTTTTTTCGAAAATTTTTTTTCGAAATTTTTTTTCAATATTTTTTTCGAAAATTTTTTTTCGGAATTTTTTTCCTAAATTTTTCGAAAAGTTTTTTCAAAAAATTTTTTTCCAAAATGTTTTCGAAGATTTTTTTGAAAATTTTTTTCGAAATTTTTTTTCAAAATTTTTTTCGTTAATTTTTTTTTTAAATTTTTTTCGAAATTTTTTTCAAAATTTTTTTCGAAATGTTTTTTCAAAATTTTTTTCGAAAATGTTTTTCAATTTTTTTTTCGAAATTTTTTTTTTTTTTCAAAATTTTTTTTCGAAAATTTTTTTGAAAATTTTTTTCGAAATTTTTTTTTAAAAATTTTTTTCGAAAATTTTTTTTCCAAAATTTTTTCATAAATGTTTTTGAAAATTTTTTTCAAAATATTTTTCGAAATTTTTTTTTAAATTTTTTTCGAAAATTTTTTTTCGAAATTTTTTTCCAAAATTTTTTTAAAAATTTTTTTCGAAAATTTTTTTTGGATTTTTTTTTGAAAATTTTATTCAAAATTTTTTTCGAAAATTTTTTTTAGAATGTTTTTTTGAAAATTTTTTTCAAAATTTTTTTTGGAAATTTTTTTTCAAATTTTTTTTCGAAATTTTTTTCAAAATTTTTTTCGAAAATTTTTTTCAAAATTTTTTTTGAAAATTTTTTTTCGAAATTTTTTTTCAAAATTTTTTTCGAAAATATTTTTCCAAATCTTTTTCAAAATTTTTTTCGATAATTTTTTTTCAAAATTTTTTTCAAAAATATTTTTCAAAATTCTTTTCGAAATTTTTTTTCAAAAATTTTTTCGAAATTTTTTTTTAAAATTTTTTTCGAAAATTTTTTTTCAAATTTTTTTTCGAAATTTTTTTCGAAAATTTTTTTTCGAAATTTTTTTTCAATATTTTTTTCGAAAAGTTTTTTCGAAAAATTTTTTTCCAAAATTTTTTTCGAAATTTTTTTTCAAAATTTTTTTCGAAAATTTTTTTTCGAAATTCTTTTTGAAAATTTTTTTCAAAATTTTTTTCGAAAATTTTTTTTCCAAAATTTTTCCGAATATTTTTTGTATAATTTATTTCGAAAATTTTTTTCGAAATTTTTTTTCAAAATTTTTTTCGAAAATTTTTTTCGAAATCTTTTTCGAAATTTTTATTCAAAATTTTTTTCGAATTTTTTTTTGGAATTTTTTTTCGAAAAAGTTTTTTCCAAAATTTTTTCGAAAATTTTTTTGAAAATTTTTTTCGAAATTTTTTTTCAAAATTTTTTTACAAAATTTTTTTCAAATTTTTTTCGAAAATTTTTTTTCCAAACTTTTTTCGAAAATTTTTTTGAAAATTTTTTTCGACATTTTTTTCGAAAATTTTTTTCGAATTTTTTTTTCAAAATTTTTTTCGAAAATTTTTTTTCGAAATGTTTCTCCAAAATGTTTCGAAAATTTTTTTCAAAAAATTTTTTTCCAAAATTTTTTCGAAGATTTTTTTGAAAATTTTTTTCGAATTTTTTTTCAAAATTAATTTCGAAATTCTTTTCGAAAATTTTTTTCAAAATTTTTTTCGAAATGTTTTTTCAAAATTTTTTTCGAAAATGTTTTAAAATTTTTTTTCAAAATTTTTTTCGAAAATGTTTTTTCAAAAATTTTTTTCAAATTTTTTTTTCGAAAATTTTTTTCAAAATTTTTTTTGAAAATTTTTTTTCAAAATTTTTTTCGAAATTTTTTTTCAAAATTTTTTTCGAAAATTTTTTTCGAAATTTTTTCGAAAACTTTCAAAAATTTTTTTCGAAATTTTTTTTCCAAAATTTTTTCAAAATTTTTTTCGAAATTTTTTTTTTGAATTTTTTTGGAAAATTTTTTTCAAATTTTTTTCGAAAATTTTTTTTCCAATCTTTTTTCGAAAATTTTTTTGAAAATTTTTTTCAAAATCTTTTTCAAAATTTTTTTCGATAATTTTTTTTCAAAATTTTTTTCAAAAATATTTTTCAAAATTCTTTTCGAAATTTTTTTTCAAAAATTTTTTCGAAATTTTTTTTCAAAATTTTTTTCGAAAATTTTTTTTCAAATTTTTTTTCGAAATTTTTTTCGAAAATTTTTTTTCGAAATTTTTTTTCAATATTTTTTTCGAAAAGTTTTTTCGAAAAATTTTTTTCCAAAATTTTTTTCGAAATTTTTTTTCAAAATTTTTTTCGAAAATTTTTTTTCGAAATTCTTTTTGAAAATTTTTTTCAAAATTTTTTTCGAAAATTTTTTTTCCAAAATTTTTCCGAATTTTTTTTGTATAATTTATTTCGAAAATTTTTTTCGAAATTTTTTTTCAAAATTTTTTTCGAAAATTTTTTTCGAAATCTTTTTCGAAATTTTTATTCAAAATTTTTTTCGAATTTTTTTTTGGAATTTTTTTTCGAAAAAGTTTTTTCCAAAATTTTTTCGAAAATTTTTTTGAAAATTTTTTTCGAAATTTTTTTTCAAAATTTTTTTAGAAAATTTTTTTCAAATTTTTTTCGAAAATTTTTTTTCCAAACTTTTTTCGAAAATTTTTTTGAAAATTTTTTTCGAAATTTTTTTCGAAAATTTTTTTCGAATTTTTTTTTCAAAATTTTTTTCGAAAATTTTTTTTCGAAATGTTTCTCCAAAATGTTTCGAAAATTTTTTTCAAAAAATTTTTTTCCAAAATTTTTTCGAAGATTTTTTTGAAAATTTTTTTCGAATTTTTTTTCAAAATTAATTTCGAAATTCTTTTCGAAAATTTTTTTCAAAATTTTTTTCGAAATGTTTTTTCAAAATTTTTTTCGAAAATGTTTTAAAATTTTTTTTCAAAATTTTTTTCGAAAATGTTTTTTCAAAAATTTTTTTCAAATTTTTTTTTCGAAAATTTTTTTCAAAATTTTTTTTGAAAATTTTTTTCGAAATTTTTTTTCAAAATTTTTTTCGAAAATTTTTTTCGAAATTTTTTCGAAAACTTTCAAAAATTTTTTTCGAAATTTTTTTTCCAAAATTTTTTCAAAATTTTTTTCGAAATTTTTTTTTTGAATTTTTTTGGAAAATTTTTTTCAAATTTTTTTCGAAAATTTTTTTTCCAATCTTTTTTCGAAAATTTTTTTGAAAATTTTTTTCGAAATTTTTTTTCAAAATCTTTTTCGAAATTTTTTTTCAAAATTTTTTTCGAAAATTTTTTTTCGAAATTCTTTTCGAAAATTTTTTTCAAAATTTTTTTCGAAAATTTTTTTTCCAAAATTTTTCCGAATTTTTTTTGCATAATTTATTTCGAAAATTTTTTTCGAAATTTTTTTTCAAAATCTTTTTCGAAAATTTTTTTCGAAATTTTTTTCGAAATTTTTATTCAAAATTTTTTTCGAATTTTTTTTCAAAAAATTTTTTTCCAAAATTTTTTTGAAGATTTTTTTGAAAATTTTTTTCGAATTTTTTTTCAAAATTTTTTTCGAAATTCATTTCGAAAATGTTTTTCAAAATTTTTTTCGAAATGTTTTTTCAAAATTTTTTTCGAAAATGTTTTAAAATTTTTTTTTTCGAAAATTTTTTTCAAAATTTTTTTTCGAAATTTTTTTTTTTAGTTTTTTTTTGAAAATTTTTTTTCAAAATTTTTTCGAAAATTTTTTTTCGAAATTTTTTTGGAAATTTTTTTTCAAAATTTTTTTTCGAAAATTTTTTTTAAATTTTTTTTTTGAAAATTTTTTTTTCAAAATTTTTTACGAAATTTTTTTTCAAAATTTTTTCGAAAATTTTTTTTCCAAATTTTTTTTCAAAATTTTTTCCAAAATTTTTTTTCGAAATTTTTGAAAAATTTTTTTCCAAAATTTTTTTCAAAAATTTCTTTTTGAAATTTTTTTCAAAACTTTTTCGAAAATTTTTTTCAAGAACTTTTTTTTCAAAATTTTTTTCGAAAATTTTTTTCGAAATTTTTTTTCAATATTTTTTTCAAAAATTTTTTTTCGGAATTTTTTTCCAAAATTTTTCGAAAAGTTTTTTCAAAAAATTTATTTCCAAAATTTTTTCGAAGATTTTTTTGAAAATTTTTTTTGAAATTTTTTTTCAAAATTTTTTTCGAAAATTTTTTTTTGAAATTTTTTTCGAAAATTTTTTTCAAAATTTTTTTCGAAATGTTTTTTCGAAAACTTTTTTTCGAAATTTTTTTCGAAAATTGTTTCAAAATTTTTTTCGAAATGTTTTTTCAAAATGTTTTTTCAAAATTTTTTTCAAAAATTTTTTTTCAAAAATTTTTTTTCAAAAATTTTTTTCAACATTTTTTTCGAAAATTTTTTTCAAAATTTTTTTTGAAAATTTTTTTTTAAAATTTTTTTTCAAAATTTTTTTCGAAAATTTTTTTCGAAATTTTTTTCGAAAATTTTTTTTCGAAATTTTTTTTCAATATTTTTTTCGAAAATTTTTTTTCGGAATTTTTTTCCTAAATTTTTCGAAAAGTTTTTTCAAAAAATTTTTTTCCAAAATGTTTTCGAAGATTTTTTTGAAAATTTTTTTCGAAATTTTTTTTCAAAATTTTTTTCGTTAATTTTTTTTTTAAATTTTTTTCGAAATTTTTTTCAAAATTTTTTTCGAAATGTTTTTTCAAAATTTTTTTCGAAAATGTTTTTCAATTTTTTTTTCGAAATTTTTTTTTTTTTTCAAAATTTTTTTTCGAAAATTTTTTTGAAAATTTTTTTCGAAATTTTTTTTTAAAAATTTTTTTCGAAAATTTTTTTTCCAAAATTTTTTCATAAATGTTTTTGAAAATTTTTTTCAAAATATTTTTCGAAATTTTTTTTTAAATTTTTTTCGAAAATTTTTTTTCGAAATTTTTTTCCAAAATTTTTTTAAAAATTTTTTTCGAAAATTTTTTTTGGATTTTTTTTTGAAAATTTTATTCAAAATTTTTTTCGAAAATTTTTTTTAGAATGTTTTTTTGAAAATTTTTTTCAAAATTTTTTTTGGAAATTTTTTTTCAAATTTTTTTTCGAAATTTTTTTCAAAATTTTTTTCGAAAATTTTTTTCAAAATTTTTTTTGAAAATTTTTTTTCGAAATTTTTTTTCAAAATTTTTTTCGAAAATATTTTTCCAAATCTTTTTCAAAATTTTTTTCGATAATTTTTTTTCAAAATTTTTTTCAAAAATATTTTTCAAAATTCTTTTCGAAATTTTTTTTCAAAAATTTTTTCGAAATTTTTTTTTAAAATTTTTTTCGAAAATTTTTTTTCAAATTTTTTTTCGAAATTTTTTTCGAAAATTTTTTTTCGAAATTTTTTTTCAATATTTTTTTCGAAAAGTTTTTTCGAAAAATTTTTTTCCAAAATTTTTTTCGAAATTTTTTTTCAAAATTTTTTTCGAAAATTTTTTTTCGAAATTCTTTTTGAAAATTTTTTTCAAAATTTTTTTCGAAAATTTTTTTTCCAAAATTTTTCCGAATATTTTTTGTATAATTTATTTCGAAAATTTTTTTCGAAATTTTTTTTCAAAATTTTTTTCGAAAATTTTTTTCGAAATCTTTTTCGAAATTTTTATTCAAAATTTTTTTCGAATTTTTTTTCGAAATTTTTTTTCGAAAAAGTTTTTTCCAAAATTTTTTCGAAAATTTTTTTGAAAATTTTTTTCGAAATTTTTTTTCAAAATTTTTTTACAAAATTTTTTTCAAATTTTTTTCGAAAATTTTTTTTCCAAACTTTTTTCGAAAATTTTTTTGAAAATTTTTTTCGAAATTTTTTTCGAAAATTTTTTTCGAATTTTTTTTTCAAAATTTTTTTCGAAAATTTTTTTTCGAAATTTTTCTCCAAAATTTTTCGAAAATTTTTTTCAAAAAATTTTTTTCCAAAATTTTTTCGAAGATTTTTTTGAAAATTTTTTTCGAATTTTTTTTCAAAATTAATTTCGAAATTCTTTTCGAAAATTTTTTTCAAAATTTTTTTCGAAATGTTTTTTCAAAATTTTTTTCGAAAATGTTTTAAAATTTTTTTTCAAAATTTTTTTCGAAAATGTTTTTTTAAAAATTTTTTTCAAATTTTTTTTTCGAAAATTTTTTTCAAAATTTTTTTTGAAAATATTTTTCAAAATTTTTTTCGAAATTTTTTTTCAAAATTTTTTTCGAAATTTTTTCGAAAACTTTCAAAAATTTTTTTCGAAATTTTTTTTCCAAAATTTTTTCAAAATTTTTTTCGAAATTTTTTTTTGGAATTTTTTTGGAAAATTTTTTTCAAATTTTTTTCGAAAATGTTTTTTCGAATCTTTTTTCGAAAATTTTTTTGAAAATTTTATTCAAAATTTATTTCGAAAATTTTTTTTCCAAATTTTTTTTAGAATGTTTTTATGAAAATTTTTTTCAAAATTTTTTTTGGAAATTTTTTTTCAAATTTTTTTTCGAAATTTTTTTCAAAATTTTTTTCGAAAATTTTTTTCAAAATTTTTTTTGAAAATTTTTTTTCGAAATTTTTTTTCAAAATTTTTTTCTAAATTATTTTTCCAAATTTTTTTCAAAATTTTTTTCGATAATTTTTTTCAAAATTTTTTTTTCAAAATTCTTTTCGAAATTTTTTTCAAAAATTTTTTTCAAAATTTTTTTTCGAAAATTTTTTTTAAATTTTTTTTTTGAAAATTTTTTTTTCAAAATTTTTTACGAAATTTTTTTTCAAAATTTTTTCGAAAATTTTTTTTCCAAATTTTTTTTCAAAATTTTTTCCAAAATTTTTTTTCGAAATTTTTGAAAAATTTTTTTCCAAAATTTTTTTCAAAAATTTCTTTTTGAAATTTTTTTCAAAACTTTTTCGAAAATTTTTTTCAAGAACTTTTTTTTCAAAATTTTTTTCGAAAATTTTTTTCGAAATTTTTTTTCAATATTTTTTTCAAAAATTTTTTTTCGGAATTTTTTTCCAAAATTTTTCGAAAAGTTTTTTCAAAAAATTTATTTCCAAAATTTTTTCGAAGATTTTTTTGAAAATTTTTTTTGAAATTTTTTTTCAAAATTTTTTTCGAAAATTTTTTTTTGAAATTTTTTTCGAAAATTTTTTTCAAAATTTTTTTCGAAATGTTTTTTCGAAAACTTTTTTTCGAAATTTTTTTCGAAAATTGTTTCAAAATTTTTTTCGAAATGTTTTTTCAAAATGTTTTTTCAAAATTTTTTTCAAAAATTTTTTTTCAAAAATTTTTTTTCAAAAATTTTTTTCAACATTTTTTTCGAAAATTTTTTTCAAAATTTTTTTTGAAAATTTTTTTTTAAAATTTTTTTTCAAAATTTTTTTCGAAAATTTTTTTCGAAATTTTTTTCGAAAATTTTTTTTCGAAATTTTTTTTCAATATTTTTTTCAAAAATTTTTTTTCGGAATTTTTTTCCTAAATTTTTCGAAAAGTTTTTTCAAAAAATTTTTTTCCAAAATGTTTTCGAAGATTTTTTTGAAAATTTTTTTCGAAATTTTTTTTCAAAATTTTTTTCGTTAATTTTTTTTTTAAATTTTTTTCGAAATTTTTTTCAAAATTTTTTTCGAAATGTTTTTTCAAAATTTTTTTCGAAAATGTTTTTCAATTTTTTTTTCGAAATTTTTTTTTTTTTTCAAAATTTTTTTTCGAAAATTTTTTTGAAAATTTTTTTCGAAATTTTTTTTTAAAAATTTTTTTCGAAAATTTTTTTTCCAAAATTTTTTCATAAATGTTTTTGAAAATTTTTTTCAAAATATTTTTCGAAATTTTTTTTTAAATTTTTTTCGAAAATTTTTTTTCGAAATTTTTTTCCAAAATTTTTTTAAAAATTTTTTTCGAAAATTTTTTTTGGATTTTTTTTTGAAAATTTTATTCAAAATTTTTTTCGAAAATTTTTTTTAGAATGTTTTTTTGAAAATTTTTTTCAAAATTTTTTTTGGAAATTTTTTTTCAAATTTTTTTTCGAAATTTTTTTCAAAATTTTTTTCGAAAATTTTTTTCAAAATTTTTTTTGAAAATTTTTTTTCGAAATTTTTTTTCAAAATTTTTTTCGAAAATATTTTTCCAAATCTTTTTCAAAATTTTTTTCGATAATTTTTTTTCAAAATTTTTTTCAAAAATATTTTTCAAAATTCTTTTCGAAATTTTTTTTCAAAAATTTTTTCGAAATTTTTTTTTAAAATTTTTTTCGAAAATTTTTTTTCAAATTTTTTTTCGAAATTTTTTTCGAAAATTTTTTTTCGAAATTTTTTTTCAATATTTTTTTCGAAAAGTTTTTTCGAAAAATTTTTTTCCAAAATTTTTTTCGAAATTTTTTTTCAAAATTTTTTTCGAAAATTTTTTTTCGAAATTCTTTTTGAAAATTTTTTTCAAAATTTTTTTCGAAAATTTTTTTTCCAAAATTTTTCCGAATATTTTTTGTATAATTTATTTCGAAAATTTTTTTCGAAATTTTTTTTCAAAATTTTTTTCGAAAATTTTTTTCGAAATCTTTTTCGAAATTTTTATTCAAAATTTTTTTCGAATTTTTTTTCGAAATTTTTTTTCGAAAAAGTTTTTTCCAAAATTTTTTCGAAAATTTTTTTGAAAATTTTTTTCGAAATTTTTTTTCAAAATTTTTTTACAAAATTTTTTTCAAATTTTTTTCGAAAATTTTTTTTCCAAACTTTTTTCGAAAATTTTTTTGAAAATTTTTTTCGAAATTTTTTTCGAAAATTTTTTTCGAATTTTTTTTTCAAAATTTTTTTCGAAAATTTTTTTTCGAAATTTTTCTCCAAAATTTTTCGAAAATTTTTTTCAAAAAATTTTTTTCCAAAATTTTTTCGAAGATTTTTTTGAAAATTTTTTTCGAATTTTTTTTCAAAATTAATTTCGAAATTCTTTTCGAAAATTTTTTTCAAAATTTTTTTCGAAATGTTTTTTCAAAATTTTTTTCGAAAATGTTTTAAAATTTTTTTTCAAAATTTTTTTCGAAAATGTTTTTTTAAAAATTTTTTTCAAATTTTTTTTTCGAAAATTTTTTTCAAAATTTTTTTTGAAAATATTTTTCAAAATTTTTTTCGAAATTTTTTTTCAAAATTTTTTTCGAAATTTTTTCGAAAACTTTCAAAAATTTTTTTCGAAATTTTTTTTCCAAAATTTTTTCAAAATTTTTTTCGAAATTTTTTTTTGGAATTTTTTTGGAAAATTTTTTTCAAATTTTTTTCGAAAATGTTTTTTCGAATCTTTTTTCGAAAATTTTTTTGAAAATTTTATTCAAAATTTATTTCAAAATTTTTTTTTCAAAATTCTTTTCGAAATTTTTTTCAAAAATTTTTTTCAAAATTTTTTTTCGAAATTTGTTTTTCGAAATTCTTTTCGAAAATTTTTTTCAAAATTTTTTTCGAAAATTTTTTTTCCAAAATTTTTCCGAATATTTTTTTTAAATTTTTTTCGATATTTCTTTCGAAAATTTTTTCCAGAATTTTTTTGAAAATTTTTTTCGAAAAATTTTTCGAAAAATTTTTCGAAATTTTTTTTCAAAATTTTTTTCGGAATTTTTTTTTCGAAATTTCTTTCGAATATTTTTTTCAAAATTTTTTTCGAAATTTTTTTTCGAAAAATTTTTTTCCAAAGTTTTTTCGAAAATTTTTTTCAAAATTTTTTTTCAAAATTTTTTTCGAAAATTTTTTTTCGAAAATTTTTTAAAATATTTTTTTCAAAATTTTTTTCGAAAATTTTTTTGAAAATTTTTTTTGAAATTTTTTTCAAAATTTTTTTTCAAAATTCTTTTTCGAAATTTTTTTAAAAAATTTTTTTCGAAAATTTTTTTAAAATTTTTTTTCGAAAATTTTTTTTCGAATTTTTTTTCGAAAATTTTTTTCAAAATTTTTTTCGAAATTTTTTTTAAAAAATTTTTTCGAAATTTTTTTTGAAAATTTTTTTTGAAATTTTTTTCAAAATTTTTTTTCAATTTCTTTTTTCAAAATTTGTTTTCCAAAATTTTTTCAAAAACTTTTTCGAAAATTTTTTTTCGAGATTTTTTTCTAAAATTTTTTAAGAAATTTTTTTTGAAAATTTTATTTTCAAAATTTTTCAGAAAATTTTTTTAAAAATTTTTTTCGAGAATTTTGTTCAAACTTTTATTCGAAAATTTTTTTTCGAAATTTTTTTCAGAAGTTTTTTTCAAAATTTTTTTCGAAAATTTTTTTTCGAAATTTTTTTGAAAATTTTTTTCGAAATTCTTTTCGAAAATTTTTTTTCGAAATTTTTTTTCAATATTTTTTTCGAAAAGTTTTTTCAAAAAATTTTTTTCCAAAATTTTTTCGAAAATTTTTTTCGAAATTTTTTTTCAAAATTTTTTTTCCAAAATTTTTCCAACATATTTTTTCAAAATTTTTTTCGAAAATTTTTTTTCGGATTTTTTCAAAAATTTCTTTTTGAAATTTTTTTCAAATATTTTTCGAAAAATCTTTTCAAGAACTTTTTTTCCAAAGTTTTTTCGAAAATATTTTTGAAAATTTTTTTCGAAATTTTTTTTCGAAATTTTTTTCAAAATTTTTTTCGTAAATTTTTTTCGAAATCTTTTTCGAAATTTTTATTCAAAATTTTTTTCGAATTTTTTTTCGAAATTTTTTTTCGAAAAAGTTTTTTCCAAAATTTTTTCGAAAATTTTTTTGAAAATTTTTTTCGAAATTTTTTTTCAAAATTTTTTTAGAAAATTTTTTTCAAATTTTTTTCGAAAATTTTTTTTCCAAACTTTTTTCGAAAATTTTTTTGAAAATTTTTTTCGAAATTTTTTTCCAAAATTTTTTTCGAATTTTTTTTTCAAAATTTTTTTTGAAAATTATTTTTCGAAATTTTTCTCCAAAATTTTTCGAAAATTTTTTTCAAAAAATTTTTTTCCAAAATTTTTTCGAAGATTTTTTTGAAAATTTTTTTAGAATTTTTTTTCAAAATTAATTTCGAAATTCTTTTCGAAAATTTTTTTCAAAATTTTTTTCGAAATGTTTTTTCAAAATTTTTTTCGAAAATGTTTTAAAATTTTTTTTCAAAATTTTTTTCGAAAATGTTTTTTCAAAAATTTTTTTCAAATTTTTTTTTCGAAAATTTTTTTCAAAATTTTTTTTGAAAATTTTTTTTCAAAATTTTTTTCGAAATTTTTTTTCAAAATTTTTTTCGAAAATTTTTTTCGAAATTTTTTCGAAAACTTTCAAAAATTTTTTTCGAAATTTTTTTTCCAAAATTTTTTCAAAATTTTTTTCGAAATTTTTTTTTGGAATTTTTTTGGAAAATTTTTTTCAAATTTTTTTCGAAAATTTTTTTTCCAATCTTTTTTCGAAAATTTTTTTGAAAATTATATTCAAAATTTTTTTCGAAAATTTTTTTTCCAAATTTTTTTTAGAATGTTTTTTTGAAAATTTTTTTCAAAATTTTTTTTGGAAATTTTTTTTCAAATTTTTTTTCGAAATTTTTTTCAAAATTTTTTTCGAAAATTTTTTTCAAAATTTTTTTTGAAAATTTTTTTTCGAAATTTTTTTTCAAAATTTTTTTCGAAAATATTTTTCCAAATTTTTTTCAAAATTTTTTTCGATAATTTTTTTCAAAATTTTTTTTTCAAAATTCTTTTCGAAATTTTTTTCAAAAATTTTTTTCAAAATTTTTTTTCGAAATTTTTTTTTCGAAATTCTTTTCGAAAATTTTTTTCAAAATTTTTTTCGAAAATTTTTTTTCCAAAATTTTTCCGAATATTTTTTTTAAATTTTTTTCGATATTTCTTTCGAAAATTTTTTCCAGAATTTTTTTGAAAATTTTTTTCGAAAAATTTTTCGAAAAATTTTTCGAAATTTTTTTTCAAAATTTTTTTCGGAATTTTTTTTTCGAAATTTCTTTCGAATATTTTTTTCAAAATTTTTTTCGAAAATTTTTTTCGAAAAATTTTTTTCCAAATTTTTTTCGAAAATTTTTTTCAAAATTTTTTTTCAAAATTTTTTTCGAAAATTTTTTTTCGAAAATTGTTTAAAATATTTTTTTCAAAATTTTTTTCGAAAATTTTTTTGAAAATTTTTTTTGAAATTTTTTTCACAATTTTTTTTCAAAATTCTTTTTCGAAATTTTTTTAAAAAATTTTTTTCGAAAATTTTTTTAAAATTTTTTTTCGAAAATTTTTTTTCGAATTTTTTTTCGAAAATTTTTTTCAAAATTTTTTTCGAAATTTTTTTCGAAATTTTTTTTAAAAAATTTTTTCGAAATTTTTTAAAAATTTTTTTTGAAATTTTTTTCAAATTTTTTTTTCAATTTTTTTTTTCAAAATTTGTTTTCCAAAATTTTTTCAAAAACTTTTTCGAAAATTTTTTTTCGAGATTTTTTTCTAAAATTTTTTAAGAAATTTTTTTTGAAAATTTTATTTTCAAAATTTTTCAGAAAATTTTTTTAAAAATTTTTTTCGAGAATTTTGTTCAAACTTTTATTCGAAAATTTTTTTTCGAAATTTTTTTCAGAAATTTTTTTCAAAATTTTTTTCGAAAATTTTTTTTCGAAATTTTTTTGAAAATTTTTTTCGAAATTTTTTTCGAAAATTTTTTTTCGAAATTTTTTTTCAATATTTTTTTTGGAAAAGTTTTTTCAAAAAATTTTTTTCCAAAATTTTTTCGAAAATTTTTTTCGAAATTTTTTTTCAAAATTTTTTTTCCAAAATTTTTCCAAAATATTTTTTCAAAATTTTTTTCGAAAATTTTTTTTCGGATTTTTTCAAAATTTTTTTCAAAAATTTCTTTTTGAAATTTTTTTCAAATATTTTTCGAAAATTCTTTTCAAGAACTTTTTTTCCAAAATTTTTTCGAAAATATTTTTGAAAATTTTTTTCGAAATTTTTTTTCGAAATTTTTTTCAAAAATTTTTTTCAAAATTTTTTTCTAAATTTTTTTTCAAAATCTTTTTCGAAATT
This sequence comes from Uropetala carovei, assembly GCA_036926305.1. Lineage (NCBI taxonomy): Eukaryota > Metazoa > Arthropoda > Insecta > Odonata > Petaluridae > Uropetala > Uropetala carovei. The sequence continues at coordinate 868,928 of JAXCHB010000118.1, read as the reverse complement.
TTTTTTCAAAATTTTTTTCGAAAATTTTTTTTCGAAATTCTTTTCGAAAATTTTTTTCAAAATTTTTTTCGAAAATTTTTTTCGAAATTTTTTTCGAAATTTTTATTCAAAATTTTTTTCGAATTTTTTTTCAAAATTTTTTTCGAAATTATTTTCGAAAATGTTTTTCAAAATTTTTTTCGAAATGTTTTTTCAAAATTTTTTTCGAAAATGTTTTAAAATTTTTTTTTTCAAAAATTTTTTTCAAAAAGTTTTTTTCGAAAATTTTTTTTTTAGTTTTTTTTTGAAAATTTTTTTTCAAAATTTTTTCGAAAATTTTTTTTCGAAATTTTTTTGGAAATTTTTTTTCAAAATTTTTTTTCGAAAATTTTTTTTAAAATTTTTTTTTGAAAATTTTTTTTTCAAAATTTTTTACGAAATTTTTTTTCAAAATTTTTTCGAAAATTTTTTTTCCAAATTTTTTTTCAAAATTTTTTCCAAAATTTTTTTTCGAAATTTTTCAAAAATTTTTTTCCAAAATTTTTTTCAAAAATTTCTTTTTGAAATTTTTTTCAAAAATTTTTCGAAAATTTTTTTCAAGAACTTTTTTTTCAAAATTTTTTTCGAAAATTTTTTTCGAAATTTTTTTTCAATATTTTTTTCAAAAATTTTTTTTCGGAATTTTTATCCAAAATTTTTCGAAAAGTTTTTTCAAAAAATTTATTTTCAAAATTTTTTCGAAGATTTTTTTGAAAATTTTTTTCGAAATTTTTTTTCAAAACTTTTTTCGAAAATTTTTTTTTGAAATTTTTTTCGAAAATTTTTTTCAAAATTTTTTTCGAAATGTTTTTTCGAAAACACTTTTTCGAAATTTTTTTCGAAAATTGTTTCAAAATTTTTTTCGAAATGTTTTTTCAAAATGTTTTTTCAAAATTTTTTTCGAAAATTTTTTTCAAAATTTTTTTTCAAAATTTTTTTCAAAAATTTTTTTCAACATTTTTTTCGAAAATTTTTTTCAAAATTATTTTTTAAAATTTTTTTTCAAAATTTTTTTTCAAAATTTTTTTCGAAAATTTTTTTCGAAATTTTTTTCGAAATTTTTTTTTTGAAATTTTTTTTCAATATTTTTTTCGAAAATTTTTTTTCGGAATTTTTTTCCAAAATTTTTCGAAAAGTTTTTTCAAAAAATTTTTTTCCAAAATTTTTTCGAAGATTTTTATGAAAATTTTTTTCGAAATTTTTTTTCAAAATTTTTTTCGTTAATTTTTTTATTTAAATTTTTTTCGAAATTTTTTTCAAAATTTTTTTCGAAATGTATTTTCGAAATTTTTTTCGAAAATGTTTTTCAATTTTTTTTTCGAAATTTTTTTTTTTTTTTTCAAAATTTTTTTTCGAAAATTTTTTTCAAGTTTTTTTGAAAATTTTTTTAAAAAGTTTTTTTCGAAATTTTTTTTGAAAATTTTTTTTCCAAAATTTTTCCAAAATTTTTTTCGAAAATTTTTTTTCGGATTTTTTTTCAAAATTTTTTTCAAAAATTTCTTTGAAATTTTTTTCAAAAATTTTTCGAAAATTTTTTTCAAGAACTTTTTTTCCAAAATTTTTTCGAAAATATTTTTGAAAATTTTTTTCGAAAATTTTTTTTCGAAATTCTTTTCGAAAATTTTTTTCAAAATTTTTTTCGAAAATTTTTTTCGAAATTTTTTTCGAAATTTTTATTCAAAATTTTTTTCGAATTTTTTTTCAAAATTTTTTTCGAAATTATTTTCGAAAATGTTTTTCAAAATTTTTTTCGAAATGTTTTTTCAAAATTTTTTTCGAAAATGTTTTAAAATTTTTTTTTTTTTAAATTTTTTTCAAAAAGTTTTTTTCGAAAATTTTTTTTTTAGTTTTTTTTTGAAAATTTTTTTTCAAAATTTTTTCGAAAATTTTTTTTCGAAATTTTTTTGGAAATTTTTTTTCAAAATTTTTTTTCGAAAATTTTTTTTAAAATTTTTTTTTGAAAATTTTTTTTTCAAAATTTTTTACGAAATTTTTTTTCAAAATTTTTTCGAAAATTTTTTTTCCAAATTTTTTTTCAAAATTTTTTCCAAAATTTTTTTTCGAAATTTTTCAAAAATTTTTTTCCAAAATTTTTTTCAAAAATTTCTTTTTGAAATTTTTTTCAAAAATTTTTCGAAAATTTTTTTCAAGAACTTTTTTTTCAAAATTTTTTTCGAAAATTTTTTTCGAAATTTTTTTTCAATATTTTTTTCAAAAATTTTTTTTCGGAATTTTTTTCCAAAATTTTTCGAAAAGTTTTTTCAAAAAATTTATTTTCAAAATTTTTTCGAAGATTTTTTTGAAAATTTTTTTCGAAATTTTTTTTAAAAACTTTTTTCGAAAATTTTTTTTTGAAATTTTTTTCGAAAATTTTTTTCAAAATTTTTTTCGAAATGTTTTTTCGAAAACTTTTTTTCGAAATTTTTTTCGAAAATTGTTTCAAAATTTTTTTCGAAATGTTTTTTCAAAATGTTTTTTCAAAATTTTTTTCGAAAATTTTTTTCAAAATTTTTTTTCAAAATTTTTTTCAAAAATTTTTTTCAACATTTTTTTCGAAAATTTTTTTCAAAATTATTTTTTAAAATTTTTTTTCAAAATTTTTTTTCAAAATTTTTTTCGAAAATTTTTTTCGAAATTTTTTTCGAAATTTTTTTTTTGAAATTTTTTTTCAATATTTTTTTCGAAAATTTTTTTTCGGAATTTTTTTCCAAAATTTTTCGAAAAGTTTTTTCAAAAAATTTTTTTCCAAAATTTTTTCGAAGATTTTTATGAAAATTTTTTTCGAAATTTTTTTTCAAAATTTTTTTCGTTAATTTTTTTTTTAAATTTTTTTCGAAATTTTTTTCAAAATTTTTTTCGAAATGTATTTTCGAAATTTTTTTCGAAAATGTTTTTCAATTTTTTTTTCGAAATTTTTTTTTTTTTTTTTCAAAATTTTTTTTCGAAAATTTTTTTCAAGTTTTTTTGAAAATTTTTTTAAAAAGTTTTTTTCGAAATTTTTTTTGAAAATTTTTTTTCCAAAATTTTTCCAAAATTTTTTTCGAAAATTTTTTTTCGGATTTTTTTTCAAAATTTTTTTCAAAAATTTCTTTGAAATTTTTTTCAAAAATTTTTCGAAAATTTTTTTCAAGAACTTTTTTTCCAAAATTTTTTCGAAAATATTTTTGAAAATTTTTTTCGAAATTTTTTTTCAAAATTTTTTTCGAAACTTTTTTTTGAAATTTTTTTCGAAAATTTTTTTCAAAATTTTTTTCGAAATGTATTTTCGAAATGTTTTTTCAAAATTTTTTTTGAAAATTTTTTTCGAAATTTTTTTTCAAAATTTTTTTTGATAATTTTTTTTCGAAATTTTTTTCAAAATTTTTCTTCAAAATTTTTTTCGAAATTTTTTTCGAAATTTTTTTTCAAAATTTTTTTCGAAATTTTTTTTCAAAATTTTTTTCGAAAATATTTTTCAAAATTTTTTTCGAAAATTTTTTTTCCAAAATTTTTCCGAATATTTTTTTTTATAATTTATTTCGAAAATTTTTTTCGAAATTTTTTTTCAAAATTTTTTTGGAAAATTTTCGAAATTTTTTTCGATTTTTTTTTCGAAATTTTTATTCAAAATTTTTTTCGAATTTTTTTTCGAAATTTTTTTTCGAAAACGTTTTTCCAAAATTTTTTCGAAAATTTTTTTTGAAAATTTATTTTGAAAAATTTTAAAAATTTTTTCCAAAATTTTTTCGAAAATTTTTTTGAAAATGTTTTTCGAAATTTTTTTTCAAAATTTTTTTGGAAAATTTTTTTCAAATTTTTATTTCAAAATTTTTTTCGAAAATTTTTTTTTTGAAAATTTTTTTAAAAATTTTTTTCGAAAATTTTTTTTCGATTTTTTTTTCGAAAATTTTCTTCAAAATTTTTTTCGAAAATTTTTTTTCCAAAATTTTTTTCGAAATAATTTTTCGTAAATTTTTTTTGAAAATTTTTTTCAAATTTTTTTTTGAAAATTTTTTTCGAAATTTTTTTAAAAATTTTTTTTCAAAATTTTTTTCGCAAATTTTTTTTCGAAATTTTTTTCGAAAATTTTTTTCAAAATTTTTTTTTGAAATGTTTTTTCAAAATTTCTTTTAAAAAGTTTATAAAAATTTTTTTTCAAAATTTTTTTCGAAAATTTTTTTTCAAAAATTTTTTTCAAATTTTTTTTTCGAAAATTTTTTTTCAAAATTTTTTTCAAAAATTTTTTTTCGAAATTTTTTTCGAAAATTTTTTTCAAAATTTTTTTCGAAATGTTTTTTCAAAATTTATTTCGAAAATTTTTTAAAATTTTTTTTTCAAAATTTTTTTTGGAAATATTTTTTCAAACATTTTTTAAAAATTTTTTATCGAAAATTTTTTTTTAAATTTTTTTTTGAAAATTTTTTTTCAAAATTTTTTTTCGAAATTTTTTTTCAAAATTTTTTTCGAAAATTTTTTTTCAAATTTTTTTCAAAATTTTTTTTGAAAATTTTTTTCGAAATTTTTTTTCAAAATTTTTTTCGATAATTTTTTTTTGGAATTTTTTTCAAAAATGTTTTTTAAATTTTTTTTCAAAATTTCTTTCCAAATTTTTTTCGAAAATTTTCTATTTCCGAAATTTTTCCGAATATTTTTTTAAATAATTTATTTCGAAAAATGTTTTCGAAATTTTTTTTCAAAATTTTTTTAAAATTTTTTTTTTGAAAATTTTTTTTTTGAAAATTTTTTTCCAAATATTTTTCAAAATTTTTTTTCCAAAATATTTTTTCAAAATTTTTTTCGAAAATTTTTTTTCAGATTTTTTTCAAAAATTTCGAAAAAAATTTTTAAAAAAAAATTAGGAAAAATATTTGGAAAAAAATTTTCAAAAAAAAAATTTGAAAAAAATTTTCAAACAAATATTCGGTAAGATTTTGGAAAAAAAATTCCCGAAAAAAATTATTAAAAAAATTTTTCGAAAAAAATTTTGAAAAAAAAATTTCGAAAAAAATTATGAAAAAAATTTTCGAAAAAAATTTTGAAAAAAAAATTTCGAAAAAAATTTCGAAAAAAAATTTTAAAAAGAAATTTTGAAAAAGCATTTCGAAATACATTTTGAAAAAACATTTCTAAAATAATTTTGAAAAAAATTTTCCAAAAAAATTTCAACAAAAAATTTTCGAAAAAAATTATGGAAAAAAATTTTCGAAAAAATTTTGGAAAAAAATTTTTTGCAAAAAATTTTCGAAAAATTTTTAAAAAAATTTCGAAAAAAAATTTTCGAAAAAAATTTTGAAAAAAAATTCCAAAAAAAAATTTAAGAAAAAAATTTTGAAAAAAAATTTTGAAAAAATTTTCAAAAAAAAAATTTTAAAAAAATTTCGAAAAAAATTTTCAAAAAAATTTTCGAAAAAATTTTGGAAAAAAATTTTTCGAAAAAAAATATCGAAAAAAATTTCGGGAAAAATTTTTGAAAAAAATTTCGAAAAAAAATTTGAAAAAAAATTACGAAAATTAATTTTCGAAAAAAATTTTGAAAAAAATAATATGAAAAAAAATTTCGAAAAAAATTTCGAAAAAAATTTCGAAAAAACTTTTCGAAAAAATCTGAAAATATTTTCGAAAAAATTTCGAAAAAAAATTCTCGAAAAAAATTTTGAAAATAATTTTCGAAAAAAATTTTGAAAAAAAAATTTGAAAAAATTTTGAAAAAAAAACCGAAAAAGTTTTCGAAAAAAATTTTGAAAAAAATTTTTGAAAAAGATTTTCGAAAAAATTTTGGAAAAAAATTTTACGAAAAAAAATTTCGGAAAAAATTTCGAAAAAAAATTTCCGAAAAAAATTTTGAAAAAAAATTCCGAAAAAAATTTCGAAAAACACTTTTCGAAAAAAATTTTGGAAAAAATATTTTGAAAAAAATTTCGAAGAAATTTCGAAAAAAATTTTCGAAAAAATCTGAAAAAAATTTTCGAAAAAAATTTTGAAAAAAATTTTCGAAAAAAATTTTGAAAAAAATTTCGAAAAAAATTATGAAAAAAAATTTCGAAAAAAATTTCAAAAAAAAACTTTCGAAAAAAATTTTGAAAAAAATTTCGAAAAAAATTTTCAAAAAAAATTCGAAAAAATTTTGGAAAAAAATTTTTCGAAAAAATTTTGAAAAAAAAATTCGAAAAAAATTTCGAAGAAAAATTTCCGAAAAAAATTTTGAAAAAAATTTTCAAAAAAATTTTCAAAAAAATTTTCAAAAAAATTTTCGAAAACATTTTGGAAAAAAATTTTTTGAAAAAAAATTTCAAAAAAATTTTCGAAAAAATTTTGGAAAAAAATTGTCGAAAAAAATTTCGGAAAAAAATTTTTGAAAAAAATTTCGAAAAAAAATTTTCGAAAAAAATTTTGAAAAATATTTCGAAAAAAGATTTTGAAAAAAAATTTTAAAAAAAATTTTCGAATGAAATTTAAAAAAAAAATTTTTTTAATAATTTTGAAAAAAATTTTCGAAAAAAATTTCAAAGAAAAATTTTCGAAAAAAAATTTGAAAAAAGATTTTGAAAAAAGATTTTTAAAAAAATTTTCAAAAAAATTTTCGAAAAAAAATTTTCGAAAAAAAATTTCAAAAAAAATTTTGAAAAAATTTTTGAAAAAATTTCGAAAAAAAATTTTCAAAAAAAATTTTCAAAAAAAATTTCGAGAAAAATATTCAAAAAAAATTTCGAAAAAAATTTCGAAAAAAAATTTTGAAAAAAAAATTTGAAAAAAATTTTCGAAAAAAATTTCGAAGGAAAATTTCCGAAAAAAAATTTGAAAAAAGATTTTCGAAAACATTTTCAAAAAAAATTTTTCGAAAAAAATTTTCGAAAAAAATTTTGAAAAAATTTTGAAAAAAAATTTTCGAAAAAAATTTTGAAAAAAATTTCGAAAAAAATTTTCAAGAAAAATTTCGAAAAAATTTTGGAAAAAAATTTTTTAAAAAAAATTCGAAAAAAATTTCGAAGAAAAATTTCCGAAAAAAATTTTGAAAAAAGATTTTGAAAAAAAATTTCAAAAAAATTTTCGAAAACATTTTGGAAAAAATTTTTCGAAAAAAATTTTCAAAAAAATTTTCAAAAAAATTTTGGAAAAAAATTTTTGAAAAAAATTTCGGAAAAAAATTTTTGAAAAAAATTTCGTAAAAAAATTTTCGAAAATAATTTTGAAAAAAATTTCGAAAAAAAATTTTGAAAAAAAATTTTTAAAAAAATTTTCGAAAGAAATTTTTTAAAAGAATTTAGAAAAAAATTTTGAAAAAAATTATCGTATAAAATTTCGAAAAAAAATTTTCGAAAATAATTATTAAAAAATTTCGAAAAAAATTTTCAAAAAATTTTCGAAAAAAATTCTCAAAAAAATTTTGATAAAAATTTTCCAAAAAAAATTTTCGAAAAAAATTTCGAAAAAAAATATCGAAAAAAATTTTCAAAAAACTATTCGGAAAATTTTGGAAAAAAAATTTTCGAAAAAAATTCTTAAAAGAATTTTCGAAAAAAATTTCGAAAAAAATTTTCCAAAAAAAATTTTGAAGAAAATTTTTTAAAAAAAATTTTGAAAAATTTTTTTGAAAAAAATTTCGAAAAAAAATTTTCGAAAAAAATTATGAAAAAAAAATTCGATAAAAATTTTCAAAAAAAAATTTCAAAAAAAAAATTTTCGAAAAAAATTAAAAAAAAAAATTCGAAAAAATTTTCGAAAAAAATTTGGAAAAAAATTTTTTGCAAAAAATTTTCGAAAAATTTTGGATAAAAATTTCGAAAAAAATTTTCGAAAAAAATTTTGGAAAAATCTTCAAAAAAAATTTTTAAAAAAATTTCGAAAATAAATTTTGAAAAAAAATTTTGAAAAAAATTTTCGAAAGAAAATTCGAAAAAAATTTTGAAAAAAATTTTCGAAAAGAATTTCGAAGATAAATTTTCCAAAAAAATTTTGAAAAAAGATTTTGAAAAAAATTTTCAAAAAAATTTTCGAAAACATTTTCAAAAAAAATTTTTCGAAAAAAATTTTCGAAAAAAATTATGAAAAAAATTTTCGAAAAAAATTTCAAAAAAATTTTGGAAAAAAATTTTCGAAAAAAATTTCGGAAAAAAATTTTTGAAAAAAATTTCGTAAAAAAATTTTCCAAAATAATTTTGAAAAAAATTTCGAAAAAAAATTTTGAAAAAAAATTTTTAAAAAAATTTTCGAAAGAAATTTTTTAAAAGAATTTAGAAAAAAATTTTGAAAAAAATTATCGTATAAAATTTCGAAAAAAAATTTTCGAAAATAATTATTAAAAAAATTTCGAAAAAAATTTTCAAAAAATTTTTCGAAAAAAATTCTCAAAAAAATTTTGATAAAAATTTTTGAAAAAAATTTTCGAAAAAAATTTCCAAAAAAAATATCGAAAAAAATTTTCAAAAAACTATTCGGAAAATTTTGGAAAAAAAATTTTCGAAAAAAATTTTGAAAAGAATTTTCGAAAAAAATTTCGAAAAAAATTTTCAAAAAAAAGTTTGAAAAAAATTTTTGAAAAAAATTTTGAAAAAAATTTTTGAAAAAAATTTCGAAAAAAAATTTTCGAAAAAAATTATGAAAAGAATTTTCGAAAAAAATTTCAAAAAAAATTTTGAAAAAAAATTTTGAAAAAAATTTTCGAAAGAAAATTCGAAAAAAATTTTGAAAAAAATTTTCGAAAAGAATTTCGAAGATAAATTTTCCAAAAAAATTTTCGAAAAAAATTATGAAAAAAATTTTCGAAAAAAATTTCGAAAAAAATTTTGAAAAAAAAATTTCGAAAAAAATTTCGAAAAAAATTTTTAAAAAAATTTTGAAAAAACATTTTCTAAAAAAATTTTTTAAAGAAATTTTGAAAAAACATTTCGAAATAAATTTTGAAAAAACATTTCGAAAGAAATTTTGAAAAAACATTTCTAAAAAAAATTTGAAAAAAAATTTCGAAAAAAATTTCAAAAAAAAATTTTCGAAAAAAATTTTTAAAAAAAATTTCGAAAAGAAGGTTCAAAAAAATTTTCGAAAAAATTTTGGAAAAAAAGTTTTTACAAAAAATTTTCAAAAAATTTCGGAAAAAAATTTCGAAAAAAAATTTTCAAAAAAAAATTTGAAAAAAAATTTCGAAAAAAAAATTTACAAAAAAATTTTGAAAAAAAATTTTGAAAAAATTTTGAAAGAAAAATTTTTAAAAAAAATATCGAAAAAAATTTCGGAAAAAATTTTTGAAAAAAAATTTCGAAAAAAAATTTTCGAAATAAATATTGAAAAGAAAATTCGAAAAAAATTCGAAAAAATTTTGGAAAAAAATTTCGAAAAAAAATTTTCGGAAAAAATTTGAAAAAAATTTCGAAAAAAAATTTTCGAAAAAAATTATGAAAAAAAATTTCTAAAAAAGTTTTAAAAAAAAAATTTCCAAAAAAATTTTGGAAAAAATATTTTCGAAAAAAATTTTGAAAAAAATTTTCGAAAAAAACATCGAAAAACAATTTTCGAAAAAAATTTTGGAAAAAAAAATTTTGAAAAAAATTTTCGAAAGAAATTTTCAAAAAAAAATTTCGAAAAAAATTTTGAAAAAAATTTTCGAAAAAAATTTCGAAGAAAAATTTTCGAAAAAAATTTTGAAAAAAGTTTTCGAAAAAATTACTCAAAACAATTTCCGAAAAATTTTTTGAAAAAATTTTCGAAAAATTTTGGAAAAAAATTTTTCGAAAAAAATTATCGAATAAAATTTCGGAAACAAATTTTTGAAAAAAAATTTCGAAAAAAAATTTTCGAAAAAAATTTTGAAAAAAATTTCGAAAAAAAATTTCCGAAAAAAATTTTGAAAAAAAAATTTTCGAAAAAAATTTCAAAAAAAATTTTCGAAAAAAATTTTGAAAAATAAATTCGTAAGAATTTTCGAAAAAAATTTTGAAAAAAATTTTGAAAAAAATTTTCAAAAAAAATTTTCCAAAAAAAATTTGAAAAAAAATTCCGAAAAAAATTTTGAAAAAAATTTTCGAATAAAATTTCGAAAAAAAATTTTCGAAAATAATTTTGAAAAAAAATTTCGAAAAAAATTTTCAAAAAACTATTCGGAAAATTTCGGAAAAAAATTTTGAAAAAAGATTTTTAAAAAAATTTTCGAAAAAATTTTCGAAAAAAAATTTCGAAAAAAAGTTTGAAAAATATTTTGAAAAAAAATTTTCGAAAAAAATTTTGAAAAAAATTTCGAAAAAAATTTTAAAAAAACATTTCGAAAAAAATTTCGAAAAAAAATTTTGAAAAAAAATTTTTAAAAAAATTTTCGAAAGAAATTTTTTTAAAAAATTTTGAAAAAAATTTTCGAATAAAATTTCGAAAAAAAATTTTCGAAAATAATTATTAAAAAAATTTCGAAAAAAATTTTCAAAAAAAATTTCGAAAAAAATTTTCAAAAAATATTTCGAAAAAAATTCTCAAAAAAATTTTGATAAAAATTTTCGAAAAAAATTTTCGAAAAATATTTCGAAAAAAAATATTGAAAAAAATTTTGAAAAAATTTTCGAAAAAAATTTTTAAAAAAATTTCGAAAAAAAATTGTGAAAAAAAATTCGATAAAAATTTTCAAAAAAAATTTTGATAAAAATTTTCAAAAATCTATTCGGAAAATTTTGGAAAAAAAATTTTCGAAAAACATTTTGAAAAAATTTTCAAAAAAAATTTTCAAAAAAAATTTCGAGAAAAACTTTCAAAAAAAATTTCGAAAAAAATTTCGAAAAAAAATTTTGAAAAAAAAATTTGAAAAAAATTTTCGAAAAAAATTTCGAAGGAAAATTTCCGAAAAAAAATTTGAAAAAAGATTTTCGAAAACATTTTCAAAAAAAATTTTTCGAAAAAAATTTTCGAAAAAAATTAAAAAAATTTTCGAAAAAAATTTCGAAAAAAATTTTGAAAAAAAAATTTCGAAAAAAATTTCGAAAAAAATTTTAAAAAAAATTTTGAAAAAACATTTTCAAAAAAAATTTTTAAAGAAATTTTGAAAAAACATTTCGAAATAAATTTTGAAAAAACATTTCGAAAGAAATTTTGAAAAAACATTACTAAAAAAAATTTGAAAAAAAATTTCGAAAAAAATTTCAAAAAAAAATTTTCGAAAAAAATTTTTTAAAAAAATTTCGAAAAAAATGTTCAAAAAAATTTTCGAAAAAATTTTGGAAAAAAATTTTTTGCAAAAAATTTTCAAAAAATTTCGGAAAAAAATTTCGAAAAAAAATTTTCAAAAAAAAATTTTGAAAAAAAATTTCGAAAAAAAATTTTACAAAAAAATTTTGAAAAAAAATTTTGAAAAAATTTTGAAAGAAAAATTTTTAAAAAAATATCGAAAAAAATATCGTAAAAAAATTTTTAAAAAAAAATTTCGAAAAAAAATTTTCGAAATAAATATTGAAAAAAAAATTCGAAAAAAATTCGAAAAAATTTTGGAAAAAAATTTCAAAAAAAAATTTTCGGAAATTTGAAAAAAATTTCGAAAAAAAAATTTCGAAAAAAATTATGAAAAAAAATTTCTAAAAAAGTTTTTAAAAAAAAATTTCCAAAAAAATTTTGGAAAAAATATTTTCGAAAAAAATTTTGAAAAAAATTTTCGAAAAAAACTTCGAAAAACAATTTTCGAAAAAAAATTTGGAAAAAAAAATTTTGAAAAAAATTTCGAAAAAAAATTTTGAAAAAAAATTTTGAAAAAAATTTTCGAAAAAAATTTCGAAGAAAAATTTTCGAAAAAAATTTTGAAAAAAGTTTTCGAAAAAATTTCTCAAACAATTTCCGAAAAATTTTTTGAAAAAATTTTCTAAAAATTTTGGAAGAAAATTTTTCGAAAAAAATTATCGAAAAAAATTTCGGAAACAAATTTTTGAAAAAAAATTTCGAAAAAAAATTTTCGAAAAAAATTTTGAAAAAAATTTCGAAAAAAAATTTCCGAAAAAAATTTTGAAAAAAAAATTTTCGAAAAAAATTTCGAAAAAAATTTTCGAAAAAAATTTTGAAAAAAAAATTCGTAAGAATTTTCGAAAAAAATTTTGAAAAAAATTTTGAAAAAAATTTTCAAAAAAAAATTTTCCAAAAAAAATTTGAAAAAAAATTCCGAAAAAAATTTTGAAAAAAATTTTCGAATAAAATTTCGTTTAAAAATTTTCGAAAATAATTTTGAAAAAAAAATTTCGAAAAAAATTTTCAAAAAACTATTCGGAAAATTTCCGAAAAAAATTTTGAAAAAAGATTTTTAAAAAAATTTTCGAAAAAATTTTCGAAAAAAGTTTCGAAAAAAATTTAAAAAAAATTTTGAAAAAAAATTTTCGAAAAAAATTTTGAAAAAAATTTCGAAAAAAATTTTCAAAAAACATTTCGAAAAAAATTTCGAAAAAAAATTTTGAAAAAAAATTTTTAAAAAAATTTTCGAAAGAAATTTTTTAAAAAAATGTAGAAAAAAATTTTGAAAAAAATTTTCGAATTAAATTTCGAAAAAAAATTTTCGAAAATAATTATTAAAAAAATTTCGAAAAAAATTTTCAAAAAAAATTTCAAAAAAAATTTTCAAAAAATTTTTCGAAAAAAATTCTCAAAAAAATTTTGATAAAAATTTTCGAAAAAAATTTTCGAAAAATATTTCGAAAAAAAATATCGAAAAAAATTTTGAAAAAATTTTCGAAAAAAATTTTTAAAAAAATTGTGAAAAAAAATTCGATAAAAATTTTCAAAAAAAATTTTGATAAAAATTTTCAAAAATCTATTCGGAAAATTTTGGAAAAAAAATTTTCGAAAAAAATTTTGAAAAGAATTTTCGAAAAAAATTTCGAAAAAAATTATAAAAAAAAAAAAATTCGATAAAAATTTTCAAAAAAAATTTTGAAAAAAAATTTTCGAAAAAAATTTTGAAAAAAAATTTCGAAAAAATTTTCGAAAAAAATTTGGAAAAAAATTTTTTGCAAAACATTTTCGAAAAATTTTGGAAAAAAATTTCGATAAAAATTTTCGAAAAAAATTTTGAAAAAATTTTCGAAAAAAATTTTTTAAAAAATTTCGACAAAAAATTGTGAAAAAAAATTTTGAAAAAAATTTTCTAAAGAAATTTCGAAAAAAATTTTGAAAAATTTTCGAAAAAAATTTTCGAAAAAAATTTTTCGAAAAAAATTTTCGAAAAAAATTATGAAAAAAATTTTCGAAAAAAATTTCGAAAAAAATTTTGAAAAAAAATTTTGAAAAAATTTTTCGAAAAAAATTATCGAAAAAAATTTCGGAAAAAAATTTTTTGCAAATAATTTTCGAAAAATTTTTGAAAAAAATTTCGAAAAAAAATTTTCAAAACAAAATTTTGAAAAAATTTTCGAAAAAAAATTTTACAAAACAATTTTGAAAAAAAATTTTGAAAAAAATTTGAAAAAAAAATTTCGAAAAAAAATTTTCGAAAAAAATTATGAAAAAAAATTTTTAAAAAAGTTTAAAAAAAAAATTTCCAAAAAAATTTTGAAAAAAAATTTTGAAAAAAATTTTCGAAAGAAATTTTCAAAAAAAAATTTCGAAAAAAATTTTGAAAAAAATTTTCGAAATAAATTTCGAAGAAAAATTTTCGAAAAAAATTTTGAAAAAAGATTTTGAAAAAAATTCTCAAAAAAATTTCCAAAAAATTTTTTGAAAAAATTTTCGGAAAAATTTTCAAAAAATTTTGGAAAAAATTTTGGAAAAAAATTTCGAAAAAAAAATTTTCGAAAGAAATTTTTAAAAAAAAATTTCGAAAAAAAATTTCCGAAAAAAATTTTGAAAAAAAATTTCGAAGAAAAATTTTAGAAAAACATTTTGAAAAAAAATTTTGAAAAAAGTTTGGAAAAAAATTTTTTTTTTAAATTCCGAAAAAAATTCCGAAAAAAATTTTCAAAAAAATTTTTGAAAAAATTTTGGATAAAAATTATCGAAAAAAATTTCGGAAAAATTTTCAAAAAATTTTGGAAAAAGTTTTGGAAAAAAATTTCGAAAAAAAAATTTTCGAAAGAAATTTCGAAAAAAAATTTTCGAAAAAAATTTTGAAAAAAAATTTCGAAAAAAATTTCGAAAAAAATTTCCGAAAAAATTTTGAAAAAAACATTTTTGAAAAAAATTTTGAAAAACATTTTCGAAAAAAAATTTGAAAAAATTTTCGAAAAAAATTTTTTAAAAAAATCCAAAAAAAAATTTCGAAAAAAATTTTCAAAAAAATTTTCGGAAAATTTTTCGAAAAAAAAAAATTTCGAAAAAATTTGAAAAACATTTTCGAAAAAAATTTCAAAAAAAAATTTTCGAAAAAAATTTTGAAAAAAATTTTTGAAAAAATTTTGAAAAAAAATTTTTCAAAAAATTTTGAAAAAAAATTTTCCAAAAAAATTTTCAAAAAAAATTTCGAAAAAAATTTTCAAAAAAATTTTCGAAAAAATTTTGGAAAAAAATTTTTTGCAAAAAATTTTCGAAAAATTTTGGAAAAAATTTCGAAAAAAAATTTTCAAAAAAAAATTTTGAAAAAAAAATTCGAAAAAAAATTTTACAAAACAATTTTGAAAAAAAATTTAAAAAAAAAATTTTTTAAAAAAATATCGAAAAAAATTTCGGAAAAAAATTTTTGAAAAAAAATTTCGAAAAAAAATTTTCGAAAAAAATTATGAAAAAAAATTTCTAAAAAAGTTTTAAAAAAAAAATTTCCAAAAAAATTTTGGAAAAAATATTTTCGAAAAAAATTTTGAAAAAAATTTTCGAAAAAAACTTCAAAAACAATTTTTGAAAAAAATTTTGGAAAAAAAATTTTAAAAAAAAAATTTCGAAAAAAAAAAATGAAAAAAAATTTTGAAAAAAATTTTCGAAAGAAATTTTCAAAAAAAAATTTCGAAAAAAATTTTGAAAAAAATTTTCGAAAAAAATTTCGAAGAAAAATTTTCGAAAAAAATTTTGAAAAAAGATTTTGAAAACATTTTCGAAAAATTTTGGAAAAAAATTTTTCGAAAAAAATTATCGAAAAAAATTTTGAAAAAAATTTTCGAAAACAATTTCGGAAAAATTTTCGAAAAATATTTGAAAAAAAAAATTCGTAAGAATTTTCGAAAAAAATATTGAAAAAAATTTTGAAAAAAATTTTCGAAAAAAAATTTTAGAAAAAAATTTTGAAAAAAAATTCTGAAAAAAATTTTGAAAAAAATTTTCGAATAAAATTTCGAAACAAAATTTTCGAAATAAATTTTGAAAAAAAAATTCGAAAAAAATTTCGAAAAAATTTTTAAAAAAATTTCGAAAAAAAATTTTCGGAAAAAATTGTGAAAAAAATTTCGAAAACAAATTTTTGGAAAAAATTATGAAAATAAATATCTAAAAACGTTTTCAAGAAAAAAATTTCCAAAAAAATTTTGGAAAAAATATTTTCGAAAAAAATTTTGAACAAAATTTTCGAAAAAACTTCGAAAAACAATTTTCGAAAAAAATTTTGGAAAAAAAATTTTGAAAAAAATTTCGAAAAAAAATTTTGAAAAAAAATTTTGAAAAAAATTTTCGAAAGAAATTTTGAAAAAAAAATTTCGAAAAAAATTTTGAAAAAAATTTTCGGAAAAAATTTCGAAGAAAAATTTTCGAAAAAAATTTTGAAAAAAGATTTTGAAAACCTTTTCGAAAAAAATTTCGGAAAAAAATTTTTGAAAAAAAATTTTGGAAAAAAATTTTTTGCAAAAAATTTTCGAAAAATTTTGGAAAAAAATTTCGAAAAAAAATTTTCAAAAAAAAATTTTGAAAAAAAATTTCGAAAAAAAATTTTACAAAAAAATTTTGAAAAAAAATTATGAAAAAAAAATTTTAAAAAAAAATATCGAAAAAAATTTCGGAAAAAAATTTTTGAAAAAAAATTTCGAAAAAAAATTTTCAAAAAAAATTATGAAAAAAAATTTCTAAAAAAGTTTTAAAAAAAAAATTTCTAAAAAAATTTTGGAAAAAATATTTTCGAAAAAAATTTTGAAAAAAAATTTTCGAAAAAAACTTCGAAAAACAATTTTTGAAAAAAATTTTGGAAAAAAAATTTTGAAAAAAATTTCGAAAAAAAATTTTGAAAAAAAATTTAGAAAAAAATTTTGAAAAAAAATTTTGAAAAAAATTTCCGAAAGAAATTTTCAAAAAAAAATTTCGAAAAAAATTTAAAAAAAATTTTCGAAAAAAATTTCGAAGAAAAATTTTCGAAAAAAAATTTGAAAAAAGATTTTGAAAACATTTTCGAAAAATTTTGGAAAAAAATTTTTCGAAAAAAATTATCGAAAAAAATTTCGAAAAAAAATTTTTGAAAAAAAATTTCGAAAAAAAATTTTCGAAAAAAATTTTGAAAAAAATTCCAAAAAAAAATTTCCGAAAAAAATTCTGAAAAAAATTTTCGAATAAAATTTCGAAAAAAAATTTTCGAAAATAATTTTGAAAAAAAAATTCGAAAAAAATTTTCAAAAAAATTTTAAAAAAAAAATTTTCCGAAAAAAATTTCGAAAACCATTTTGAAAAAAAAATTTCGAAAAAGATTTTCAAAAAACTATTCGGAAAATTTTGGAAAAAAAAATTTCCAAAAAAATTTTCAAAAAAAATTTCAAAAAAAAATTTTCGAAAAAAATTTTGAAAAAAAAATTCGAAAAAAATTTCGAAAAAAACTTTTCGAAAAAAATTTTGAAAAAAAATTTAGAAAAAATATTTCAAGAAATATTTCGAAAAAAAAATTCGAAAATAATTTCGAAAAAAACTTCGAAAAAAATTTTGAAAAAAAAATTCGTAAAAATTTTCGAAAACAATTTTGGAAAAAATTTTGGAAAAAAATTTTGGAAAAAATTTTGGAAAAAAATTTTTCGAAAAAAAATTTCGAAAAAAATTTTGAAAAAAATTTTCGAAAAAAATTTCGAAGAAAAATTTTGGAAAAAAATTTTGAAAAAAGATTTTGAAAACATTTTCGAAAAATTTTGGAAAAAAATTTTTCGAAAAAAATTATCCAAAAAAAATTTCGGAAAAAAATTTTTGAAAAAAAATTTCGAAAAAAATTTTGAAAAAAATTCCAAAAAAAAATTTCCGAAAAAAATTTTGAAAAAAATTTTCGAAAAAAATTTTGAAAAAAATTTTCGAATAAAATTTCGAAACAAAATTTTCGAAATAAATTTTGAAAAAAAAATTCGAAAAAAATTTCGAAAAAATTTTTAAAAAAATTTCGAAAAAATATTTTCGGAAAAAATTGTGAAAAAAATTTCGAAAACAAATTTTTGGAAAAAATTATGAAAATAAATATCTAAAAACGTTTTCAAGAAAAAAATTTCCAAAAAAATTTTGGAAAAAATATTTTCGAAAAAAATTTTGAACAAAATTTTCGAAAAAACTTCGAAAAACAATTTCCAAAAAAAATTTTGGAAAAAAAATTTTGAAAAAAATTTCGAAAAAAAATTTTGAAAAAAAATTTTGAAAAAAATTTTCGAAAGAAATTTTGAAAAAAAAATTTCGAAAAAAATTTTGAAAAAAATTTTCGGAAAAAATTTCGAAGAAAAATTTTCGAAAAAAATTTTGAAAAAAGATTTTGAAAACCTTTTCGAAAAAAATTTCGGAAAAAAATTTTTGAAAAAAAATTTTGGAAAAAAATTTTTTGCAAAAAATTTTCGAAAAATTTTGGAAAAAAATTTCGAAAAAAAATTTTCAAAAAAAAATTTTGAAAAAAAATTTCGAAAAAAAATTTTACAAAAAAATTTTGAAAAAAAATTATGAAAAAAAAATTTTTAAAAAAAATATCGAAAAAAATTTCGGAAAAAAATTTTTGAAAAAAAATTTCGAAAAAAAATTTTCGAAAATAATTTTGAAAAAAAAATTCGAAAAAAATTTTCAAAAAAATTAAAAAAAAAAAATTTTCCAAAAAAAATTTCGAAAACCATTTTGAAAAAAAAATTTCGAAAAAGATTTTCAAAAAACTATTCGGAAAATTTTGGAAAAAAAAATTTCCAAAAAAATTTTCAAAAAAAATTTCAAAAAAAAATTTTCGAAAAAAATTTTGAAAAAAAAATTCGAAAAAAATTTCGAAAAAAAATTTTCGAAAAAAATTTTGAAAAAAAATTTAGAAAAAATATTTCAAGAAATATTTCGAAAAAAAAATTCGAAAATAATTTCGAAAAAAACTTCGAAAAAAATTTTGAAAAAAAAATTCGTAAAAATTTTCGAAAACAATTTTGGAAAAAATTTTGGAAAAAAATTTTGGAAAAAATTTTGGAAAAAAAACTTTTCGAAAAAAAATTTCGGAAAAAATTTTTCGAAAAAAATTTTCGAAAAAAATTATGAAAAAAATTTTCGAAAAAAATTTTTAAAAGAAATTTTGAAAAAACATTTCTAAATAAATTTTGAAAAAACATTTCTAAAAAAATTTTGAAAAACAATTTCGAAAAAAATTTCAAAAAAAAATTTTCGAAAAAAATTTAGAAAAACAATTTCGAAAAAAAGTTTCAAAAAAATTTTCGAAAAAATTTTGGAAAAAAATTTTTTGCAAAAAATTTTCGAAAAATTTTGGAAAAAAATTTCGAAAAAAAATTAAAAAAAAATTTTTGAAAAAAAATTTCGAAAAAAAATTTTACAAAAAAATTTTGAAAAAAAATTTTGAAAAAATTTTGAAAAAAAAATTTTTAAAAAAAATATCAAAAAAAAATTTTAAAAAAAAATTTCGAAAAAAAAATTTTCGAAATAAATTTTGAAAAAAAAAATTCGAAAAAATTTTTTAAAAAATTTCGAAAAAAAATTTTCGGAAAAAATTTTGAAAAAAATTTCGAAAACAAATTTTTGGAAAAAATTATGAAAAAAAATTTCTAAAAAAGTTTTCAAGAAAAAAATTTCCAAAAAAATTTTGGAAAAAATATTTTCGAAAAAAATTTTGAAAAAAATTTTCGAAAAAACATCGAATAACAATTTTCGAAAAAAATTTTGGAAAAAAAATTTTGAAAAAAATTTCGAAAAAAAATTTTGAAAAAAAATTTTGAAAAAAATTTTCGAAAGAAATTTTGAAAAAAAAATTTCGAAAAAAATTTTGAAAAAAATTTTCGAAAAAAATTTCGAAGAAAAATTTTCGAAAAAAAATTTGAAAAAAGATTTTGAAAACATTTTCGAAAAATTTTGGAAAAAAATTTTTCGAAAAAAATTATCGAAAAAAATTTCGAAAAAAAATTTTTGAAAAAAAATTTCGAAAAAAAATTTTCGAAAAAAATTTTGAAAAAAATTCCAAAAAAAAATTTCCGAAAAAAATTTTGAAAAAAATTTTCGAATAAAATTTCGAAAAAAAATTTTCGAAAATAATTTTGAAAAAAAAATTCGAAAAAAATTTTCAAAAAAATTTTTCAAAAAAAATTTTCGAAAAAAATTTCGAAAACCATTTTGAAAAAAAAATTTCGAAAAAAATTTTCAAAAAACTATTCGGAAAATTTTGGAAAAAAAATTTTCCAAAAAAATTTTCAAAAAAAATTTCAAAAAAAAATTTTCGAAAAAATTTTGAAAAAAAAATTCGAAAAAAATTTCGAAAAAAACTTTTCGAAAAAAATTTTGAAAAAAAATTTAGAAAAAATTCTTCAAAAAAAATTTCGAAAAAAAAATTCGAAAAAAATTTCGAAAAAAACTTTTCGAAAAAAATTTTGAAAAAAAAATTCGTAAAAATTTTCGGAAACAATTTTGGAAAAAATTTCGGAAAAAAATTTTGGAAAAAATTTTGGAAAAAAATTTTTCGAAAAAAAATTTCGGAAAAAATTTTTCGAAAAAAATTTTCGAAAAAAATTATGAAAAAAATTTTCGAAAAAAATTTTTAAAAGAAATTTTGAAAAAACATTTCTAAATAAATTTTGAAAAAACATTTCCAAAAAAATTTTGAAAAAAAATTTCGAAAAAAATTTCAAAAAAAAATTTTCGAAAAAAATTTTGAAAAACAATTTCGAAAAAAAGTTTCAAAAAAATTTTCGAAAAAATTTTGGAAAAAAATTTTTTGCAAAAAATTTTCGAAAAATTTTGGAAAAAAATTTCGAAAAAAAATTAAAAAAAAAAATTTTGAAAAAAAAGTTCGAAAAAAAATTTTACAAAAAAATTTTGAAAAAAAATTTTGAAAAAATTTTGAAAAAAAAATTTTGAAAAAAAATATCAAAAAAAAATTTTGAAAAAAAATTACGAAAAAAAAATTTTCGAAATAAATTTTGAAAAAAAAATTCGAAAAAAATTTCGAAAAAATTTTTAAAAAAATTTCGAAAAAAAATTTTCGGAAAAAATTTTGAAAAAAATTTCGAAAACAAATTTTTGGAAAAAATTATGAAAAAAAATTTCTAAAAAAGTTTTCAAGAAAAAAATTTCCAAAAAAATTTTGGAAAAAATATTTTCGAAAAAAATTTTGAAAAAAATTTTCGAAAAAAACATCGAAAAACAATTTTCGAAAAAAATTTTGGAAAAAAAATTTTGAAAAAAATTTTCGAAAGAAATTTTCAAAAAAAAATTTCGAAAAAAATTTTGAAAAAAATTTTCGAAAAAAATTTCGAAGAAAAATTTTCGAAAAAAATTTTGAAAAAAGTTTTCGAAAAAATTACTCAAAACAATTTCCGAAAAATTTTTTGAAAAAATTTTCGAAAAATTTTGGAAAAAAATTTTTCGAAAAAAATTATCGAATAAAATTTCGGAAACAAATTTTTGAAAAAAAATTTCAAAAAAAAATTTTCGAAAAAAATTTTGAAAAAAATTTCGAAAAAAAATTTCCGAAAAAAATTTTAAAAAAAAAATTTTCGAAAAAAATTTCAAAAAAAATTTTCGAAAAAAATTTTGAAAAATAAATTCGTAAGAATTTTCGAAAAAAATTTTGAAAAAAATTTTGAAAAAAATTTTGAAAAAAACATTTTCCAAAAAAAATTTGAAAAAAAATTCCGAAAAAAATTTTGAAAAAAATTTTCGAATAAAATTTCGAAAAAAAATTTTCGAAAATAATTTTGAAAAAAAATTTCGAAAAAAATTTTCAAAAAACTATTCGGAAAATTTCGGAAAAAAATTTTGAAAAAAGATTTTTAAAAAAATTTTCGAAAAAATTTTCGAAAAAAAATTTCGAAAAAAAGTTTGAAAAATATTTTGAAAAAAAATTTTCGAAAAAAATTTTGAAAAAAATTTCGAAAAAAATTTTAAAAAAACATTTCGAAAAAAATTTCGAAAAAAAATTTTGAAAAAAAATTTTTAAAAAAATTTTCGAAAGAAATTTTTTAAAAAAATTTTGAAAAAAATTTTCGAATAAAATTTCGAAAAAAAATTTTCGAAAATAATTATTAAAAAAATTTCGAAAAAAATTTTCAAAAAAAATTTCGAAAAAATTTTCAAAAAATATTTCGAAAAAAATTCTCAAAAAAATTTTGATAAAAATTTTCGAAAAAAATTTTCGAAAAATATTTCGAAAAAAAATATTGAAAAAAATTTTGAAAAAATTTTCGAAAAAAATTTTTAAAAAAATTTCGAAAAAAAATTGTGAAAAAAAATTCGATAAAAATTTTCAAAAAAAATTTTGATAAAAATTTTCAAAAATCTATTCGGAAAATTTTGGAAAAAAAATTTTCGAAAAAAATTTTGAAAAAATTTTCAAAAAAAATTTTCAAAAAAAATTTCGAGAAAAACTTTCAAAAAAAATTTCGAAAAAAATTTCGAAAAAAAATTTTGAAAAAAAAATTTGAAAAAAATTTCGAAAAAAATTTTAAAAAAAATTTTGAAAAAACATTTTCAAAAAAAATTTTTAAAGAAATTTTGAAAAAACATTTCGAAATAAATTTTGAAAAAACATTTCGAAAGAAATTTTGAAAAAACATTACTAAAAAAAATTTGAAAAAAAATTTCGAAAAAAATTTTCAAAAAAAAATTTTGAAAAAAAATTTCGAAAAAAAATTTTACAAAAAAATTTTGAAAAAAAATATTGAAAAAAATTTCGAAGGAAAATTTCCGAAAAAAAATTTGAAAAAAGATTTTCGAAAACATTTTCAAAAAAAATTTTTCGAAAAAAATTTTCGAAAAAAATTAAAAAAATTTTCGAGAAAAATTTCGAAAAAAATTTTGAAAAAAAAATTTCGAAAAAAATTTCGAAAAAAATTTTAAAAAAAATTTTGAAAAAACATTTTCAAAAAAAATTTTTAAAGAAATTTTGAAAAAACATTTCGAAATAAATTTTGAAAAAACATTTCGAAAGAAATTTTGAAAAAACATTACTAAAAAAAATTTGAAAAAAAATTTCGAAAAAAATTTCAAAAAAAAATTTTCGAAAAAAATTTTTTAAAAAAATTTCGAAAAAAATGTTCAAAAAAATTTTCGAAAAAATTTTGGAAAAAAATTTTTTGCAAAAAATTTTCAAAAAATTTCGGAAAAAAATTTCGAAAAAAAATTTTCAAAAAAAAATTTTGAAAAAAAATTTCGAAAAAAAATTTTACAAAAAAATTTTGAAAAAAAATATTGAAAAAAATTTTTAAAAAAAATATCGAAAAAAATATCGTAAAAAAATTTTTAAAAAAAAATTTCGAAAAAAAATTTTCGAAATAAATATTGAAAAAAAAATTCGAAAAAAATTCGAAAAAATTTTGGAAAAAAATTTCAAAAAAAAATTTTCGGAAATTTGAAAAAAATTTCGAAAAAAAAATTTCGAAAAAAATTATGAAAAAAAATTTCTAAAAAAGTTTTTAAAAAAAAATTTCCAAAAAAATTTTGGAAAAAATATTTTCGAAAAAAATTTTGAAAAACATTTTCGAAAAAAACTTCGAAAAACAATTTTCGAAAAAAATTTTGGAAAAAAAAATTTTGAAAAAAATTTCGAAAAAAAATTTTGAAAAAAAATTTTGAAAAAAATTTTCGAAAAAAATTTCGAAGAAAAATTTTCGAAAAAAATTTTGAAAAAAGTTTTCGAAAAAATTTCTCAAACAATTTCCGAAAAATTTTTTGAAAAAATTTTATAAAAATTTTGGAAGAAAATTTTTCGAAAAAAATTACCGAAAAAAATTTCGGAAACAAATTTTTGAAAAAAAATTTCGAAAAAAAATTTTCGAAAAAAATTTTGAAAAAAATTTCGAAAAAAAATTTCCGAAAAAAATTTTGAAAAAAAAATTTTCGAAAAAAATTTCGAAAAAAATTTTCGAAAAAAATTTTGAAAAAAAAATTCGTAAGAATTTTCGAAAAAAATTTTGAAAAAAATTTTGAAAAAAATTTTCAAAAAAAAATTTTCCAAAAAAAATTTGAAAAAAAATTCCGAAAAAAATTTTGAAAAAAATTTTCGAATAAAATTTCGTTTAAAAATTTTCGAAAATAATTTTGAAAAAAAATTTCGAAAAAAATTTTCAAAAAACTATTCGGAAAATTTCCGAAAAAAATTTTTAAAAAAGATTTTTAAAAAAATTTTCGAAAAAATTTTCGAAAAAAGTTTCGAAAAAAATTTTGAAAAAAATTTTGAAAAAAAAAAACGAAAAAAATTTTGAAAAAAATTTCGAAAAAAATTTTCAAAAAACATTTCGAAAAAAATTTCGAAAAAAAATTTTGAAAAAAAATTTTTAAAAAAATTTTCGAAAGAAATTTTTTAAAAAAATGTAGAAAAAAATTTTGAAAAAAATTTTCGAATAAAATTTCGAAAAAAAATTTTCGAAAATAATTATTAAAAAAATTTCGAAAAAAATTTTCAAAAAAAATTTCAAAAAAAATTTTCAAAAAATTTTTCGAAAAAAATTCTCAAAAAAATTTTGATAAAAATTTTCGAAAAAAATTTTCGAAAAATATTTCGAAAAAAAATATCGAAAAAAATTTTGAAAAAATTTTCGAAAAAAATTTTTAAAAAAATTTCGAAAAAAAATTGTGAAAAAAAATTCGATAAAAATTTTCAAAAAAAATTTTGATAAAAATTTTCAAAAATCTATTCGGAAAATTTTGGAAAAAAAATTTTCGAAAAAAATTTTGAAAAGAATTTTCGAAAAAAATTTCGAAAAAAATTATAAAAAAAAAAAAATTCGATAAAAATTTTCAAAAAAAATTTTGAAAAAAAATTTTCGAAAAAAATTTTGAAAAAAAAATTCGAAAAAATTTTCGAAAAAAATTTGGAAAAAAATTTTTTGCAAAACATTTTCGAAAAATTTTGGAAAAAAATTTCGATAAAAATTTTCGAAAAAAATTTTGAAAAAATTTTCGAAAAAAATTTTTTAAAAAATTTCGACAAAAAATTGTGAAAAAAAATTTTGAAAAAAATTTTCTAAAGAAATTTCGAAAAAAATTTTGAAAAATTTTCGAAAAAAATTTTCGAAAAAAATTTTTCGAAAAAAATTTTCGAAAAAAAATATGAAAAAAATTTTCGAAAAAAATTTCGAAAAAAAATTTGAAAAAAAATTTTGAAAAAATTTTTCGAAAAAAATTATCGAAAAAAATTTCGGAAAAAAATTTTTTGCAAATAATTTTCGAAAAATTTTGGAAAAAAATTTCGAAAAAAAATTTTCAAAACAAAATTTTGAAAAAATTTTCGAAAAAAAATTTTACAAAACAATTTTGAAAAAAAATTTTGAAAAAAATTTGAAAAAAAAATTTCGAAAAAAAATTTTCGAAAAAAATTATGAAAAAAAATTTTTAAAAAAGTTTAAAAAAAAAATTTCCAAAAAAATTTTGAAAAAAAATTTTGAAAAAAATTTTCGAAAGAAATTTTCAAAAAAAAATTTCGAAAAAAATTTTGAAAAAAATTTTCGAAATAAATTTCGAAGAAAAATTTTCGAAAAAAATTTTGAAAAAAGATTTTGAAAAAAATTCTCAAAAAAATTTCCGAAAAATTTTTTGAAAAAAAATTTTTCGAAAAAAATTATCGAAAAAAATTTCGGAAAAAAATTTTTAAAAAAAAATTTCGAAAAAAAATTTTCGAAAAAAATTTTGAAAAAAAATTTCGAAGAAAAATTTTAGAAAAACATTTTGAAAAAAAATTTTGAAAAAATTTTGGAAAAAAATTTTTTTTTTAAATTCCGAAAAAAATTCCGAAAAAAATTTTCAAAAAAATTTTTGAAAAAATTTTGGAAAAAAATTATCGAAAAAAATTTCGGAAAAATTTTCAAAAAATTTTGGAAAAAATTTTGGAAAAAAATTTCGAAAAAAAAATTTTCGAAAGAAATTTCGAAAAAAAATTTTCGAAAAAAATTTTGAAAAAAAATTTCGAAAAAAATTTCCGAAAAAATTTTGAAAAAAACATTTTTGAAAAAAATTTTGAAAAACATTTTCGAAAAAAAATTTGAAAAAATTTTCGAAAAAAATTTTTTAAAAAAATCCAAAAAAAAATTTCGAAAAAAATTTTCAAAAAAATTTTCGGAAAATTTTTCGAAAAAAAAAAATTTCGAAAAAATTTGAAAAACATTTTCGAAAAAAATTTCAAAAAAAAATTTTCGAAAAAAATTTTGAAAAAAATTTTTGAAAAAATTTTGAAAAAAAATTTTTGAAAAAATTTTGAAAAAAAATTTTCCAAAAAAATTTTCAAAAAAAATTTCGAAAAAAATTTTCAAAAATATTTTCGAAAAAATTTTGGAAAAAAATTTTTTGCAAAAAATTTTCGAAAAATTTTGGAAAAAATTTCGAAAAAAAATTTTCAAAAAAAAATTTTGAAAAAAAATTTCGAAAAAAAATTTTACAAAACAATTTTGAAAAAAAATTAAAAAAAAAAATTTTTTAAAAAAATATCGAAAAAAACTTTGGGAAAAAAATTTTTGAAAAAAAATTTCGAAAAAAAATTTTCGAAAAAAATTATGAAAAAAAATTTCTAAAAAAGTTTTAAAAAAAAAATTTCCAAAAAAATTTTGGAAAAAATATTTTCAAAAAAAATTTTGAAAAAAATTTTCGAAAAAAACTTCGAAAAACAATTTTTGAAAAAAATTTTGGAAAAAAAATTTTAAAAAAAAAATTTCGAAAAAAAAAAATGAAAAAAAATTTTGAAAAAAATTTTCGAAAGAAATTTTCAAAAAAAAATTTCGAAAAAAATTTTGAAAAAAATTTTCGAAAAAAATTTCGAAGAAAAATTTTCGAAAAAAATTTTGAAAAAAGATTTTGAAAACATTTTCGAAAAATTTTGGAAAAAAATTTTTCGAAAAAAATCATCGAAAAAAATTTCGGAAAAAAATTTTTGAAAAAAAATTTCGAAAAAAATTTTGAAAAAAATTCCAAAAAAAAATTTCCGAAAAAAATTTTGAAAAAAATTTTCGAAAAAAATTTTGAAAAAAATTTTCGAAAAAAATTTCGGAAAAATTTTCGAAAAATATTTGAAAAAAAAAATTCGTAAGAATTTTCGAAAAAAATTTTGAAAAAAATTTTGAAAAAAATTTTCGAAAAAAAATTTTAGAAAAAAATTTTGAAAAAAAATTCTGAAAAAAATTTTGAAAAAAATTTTCGAATAAAATTTCGAAACAAAATTTTCGAAATAAATTTTGAAAAAAAAATTCGAAAAAAATTTCGAAAAAATTTTTAAAAAAATTTCGAAAAAAAATTTTTGGAAAAAATTGTGAAAAAAATTTCGAAAACAAATTTTTGGAAAAAATTATGAAAATAAATATCTAAAAACGTTTTCAAGAAAAAAATTTCCAAAAAAATTTTGGAAAAAATATTTTCGAAAAAAATTTTGAACAAAATTTTCGAAAAAACTTCGAAAAACAATTTTCGAAAAAAATTTTGGAAAAAAAATTTTGAAAAAAATTTCGAAAAAAAATTTTGAAAAAAAATTTTGAAAAAAATTTTCGAAAGAAATTTTGAAAAAAAAATTTCGAAAAAAATTTTGAAAAAAATTTTCGGAAAAAATTTCGAAGAAAAATTTTCGAAAAAAATTTTGAAAAAAGATTTTGAAAACCTTTTCGAAAAAAATTTCGGAAAAAAATTTTTGAAAAAAAATTTTGGAAAAAAATTTTTTGCAAAAAATTTTCGAAAAATTTTGGAAAAAAATTTCGAAAAAAAATTTTCAAAAAAAATTTTGAAAAAAAATTTCGAAAAAAAATTTTACAAAAAAATTTTGAAAAAAAATTATGAAAAAAAAATTTTAAAAAAAAATATCGAAAAAAATTTCGGAAAAAAATTTTTGAAAAAAAATTTCGAAAAAAAATTTTCAAAAAAAATTATGAAAAAAAATTTCTAAAAAAGTTTTAAAAAAAAAATTTCTAAAAAAATTTTGGAAAAAATATTTTCGAAAAAAATTTTGAAAAAAAATTTTCGAAAAAAACTTCGAAAAACAATTTTTGAAAAAAATTTTGGAAAAAAAATTTTGAAAAAAATTTCGAAAAAAAATTTTGAAAAAAAATTTAGAAAAACATTTTGAAAAAAAATTTTGAAAAAAATTTCCGAAAGAAATTTTCAAAAAAAAATTTCGAAAAAAATTTAAAAAAAATTTTCGAAAAAAATTTCGAAGAAAAATTTTCGAAAAAAATTTTGAAAAAAGATTTTGAAAACATTTTCGAAAAATTTTGGAAAAAAATTTTTCGAAGAAAATTATCGAAAAAAATTTCGAAAAAAAATTTTTGAAAAAAAATTTCGAAAAAAAATTTTCGAAAAAAATTTTGAAAAAAATTCCAAAAAAAAATTTCCGAAAAAAATTCTGAAAAAAATTTTCGAATAAAATTTCGAAAAAAAATTTTCGAAAATAATTTTGAAAAAAAAATTCGAAAAAAATTTTCAAAAAAATTTTAAAAAAAAAATTTTCCGAAAAAAATTTCGAAAACCATTTTGAAAAAAAAATTTCGAAAAAGATTTTCAAAAAACTATTCGGAAAATTTTGGAAAAAAAAATTTCCAAAAAAATTTTCAAAAAAAATTTCAAAAAAAAATTTTCGAAAAAAATTTTGAAAAAAAAATTCGAAAAAAATTTCGAAAAAAACTTTTCGAAAAAAATTTTGAAAAAAAATTTAGAAAAAATATTTCAAGAAATATTTCGAAAAAAAAATTCGAAAATAATTTCGAAAAAAACTTCGAAAAAAATTTTGAAAAAAAAATTCGTAAAAATTTTCGAAAACAATTTTGGAAAAAATTTTGGAAAAAAATTTTGGAAAAAATTTTGGAAAAAAATTTTTCGAAAAAAAATTTCGAAAAAAATTTTGAAAAAAATTTTCGAAAAAAATTTCGAAGAAAAATTTTCGAAAAAAATTTTGAAAAAAGATTTTGAAAACATTTTCGAAAAATTTTGGAAAAAAATTTTTCGAAAAAAATTATCGAAAAAAATTTCGGAAAAAAATTTTTGAAAAAAAATTTCGAAAAAAATTTTGAAAAAAATTCCAAAAAAAAATTTCCGAAAAAAATTTTGAAAAAAATTTTCGAAAAAAATTTTGAAAAAAATTTTCGAAAAAAATTTCGGAAAAATTTTCGAAAAATATTTGAAAAAAAAAATTCGTAAGAATTTTCGAAAAAAATTTTGAAAAAAATTTTGAAAAAAATTTTCGAAAAAAAATTTTAGAAAAAAATTTTGAAAAAAAATTCTGAAAAAAATTTTGAAAAAAATTTTCGAATAAAATTTCGAAACAAAATTTTCGAAATAAATTTTGAAAAAAAAATTCGAAAAAAATTTCGAAAAAATTTTTAAAAAAATTTCGAAAAAAAATTTTCGGAAAAAATTGTGAAAAAAATTTCGAAAACAAATTTTTGGAAAAAATTATGAAAATAAATATCTAAAAACGTTTTCAAGAAAAAAATTTCCAAAAAAATTTTGGAAAAAATATTTTCGAAAAAAATTTTGAACAAAATTTTCGAAAAAACTTCGAAAAACAATTTCCAAAAAAAATTTTGGAAAAAAAATTTTGAAAAAAATTTCGAAAAAAAATTTTGAAAAAAATTTTCGAAAGAAATTTTGAAAAAAAAATTTCGAAAAAAATTTTGAAAAAAATTTTCGGAAAAAATTTCGAAGAAAAATTTTCGAAAAAAATTTTGAAAAAAGATTTTGAAAACCTTTTCGAAAAAAATTTCGGAAAAAAATTTTTGAAAAAAAATTTTGGAAAAAAATTTTTTGCAAAAAATTTTCGAAAAATTTTGGAAAAAAATTTCGAAAAAAAATTTTCAAAAAAAAATTTTGAAAAAAAATTTCGAAAAAAAATTTTACAAAAAAATTTTGAAAAAAAATTATGAAAAAAAAATTTTTAAAAAAAATATCGAAAAAAATTTCGGAAAAAAATTTTTGAAAAAAAATTTCGAAAAAAAATTTTCAAAAAAAATTATGAAAAAAAATTTCTAAAAAAGT
The DNA here is from genome assembly GCA_036926305.1 of Uropetala carovei. NCBI lineage: Eukaryota > Metazoa > Arthropoda > Insecta > Odonata > Petaluridae > Uropetala > Uropetala carovei. The sequence goes on along the minus strand of JAXCHB010000118.1, from coordinate 839,708 downwards.
TTTAAAAAAAAAATTTCTAAAAAAATTTTGGAAAAAATATTTTCGAAAAAAATTTTGAAAAAAAATTTTCGAAAAAAACTTCGAAAAACAATTTTTGAAAAAAATTTTGGAAAAAAAATTTTGAAAAAAATTTCGAAAAAAAATTTTGAAAAAAAATTTAGAAAAAAATTTTGAAAAAAAATTTTGAAAAAAATTTCCGAAAGAAATTTTCAAAAAAAAATTTCGAAAAAAATTTAAAAAAAATTTTCGAAAAAAATTTCGAAGAAAAATTTTCGAAAAAAATTTTGAAAAAAGATTTTGAAAACATTTTCGAAAAATTTTGGAAAAAAATTTTTCGAAAAAAATTATCGAAAAAAATTTCGAAAAAAAATTTTTGAAAAAAAATTTCGAAAAAAAATTTTCGAAAAAAATTTTGAAAAAAATTCCAAAAAAAAATTTCCGAAAAAAATTCTGAAAAAAATTTTCGAATAAAATTTCGAAAAAAAATTTTCGAAAATAATTTTGAAAAAAAAATTCGAAAAAAATTTTCAAAAAAATTTTAAAAAAAAAATTTTCCGAAAAAAATTTCGAAAACCATTTTGAAAAAAAAATTTCGAAAAAGATTTTCAAAAAACTATTCGGAAAATTTTGGAAAAAAAAATTTCCAAAAAAATTTTCAAAAAAAATTTCAAAAAAAAATTTTCGAAAAAAATTTTGAAAAAAAAATTCGAAAAAAATTTCGAAAAAAACTTTTCGAAAAAAATTTTGAAAAAAAATTTAGAAAAAATATTTCAAGAAATATTTCGAAAAAAAAATTCGAAAATAATTTCGAAAAAAACTTCGAAAAAAATTTTGAAAAAAAAATTCGTAAAAATTTTCGAAAACAATTTTGGAAAAAATTTTGGAAAAAAATTTTGGAAAAAATTTTGGAAAAAAATTTTTCGAAAAAAAATTTCGGAAAAAATTTTTCGAAAAAAATTTTCGAAAAAAATTATGAAAAAAATTTTCGAAAAAAATTTTTAAAAGAAATTTTGAAAAAACATTTCTAAATAAATTTTGAAAAAACATTTCTAAAAAAATTTTGAAAAAAAATTTCGAAAAAAATTTCAAAAAAAAATTTTCGAAAAAAATATTGAAAAACAATTTCGAAAAAAAGTTTCAAAAAAATTTTCGAAAAAATTTTGGAAAAAAATTTTTTGCAAAAAATTTTCGAAAAATTTTGGAAAAAAATTTCGAAAAAAAATTAAAAAAAAATTTTTGAAAAAAAATTTCGAAAAAAAATTTTACAAAAAAATTTTGAAAAAAAATTTTGAAAAAATTTTGAAAAAAAAATTTTTAAAAAAAATATCAAAAAAAAATTTTGAAAAAAAATTTCGAAAAAGAAATTTTCGAAATAAATTTTGAAAAAAAAAATTCGAAAAAAATTTCGAAAAAATTTTTTAAAAAATTTCGAAAAAAAATTTTCGGAAAAAATTTTGAAAAAAATTTCGAAAACAAATTTTTGGAAAAAATTATGAAAAAAAATTTCTAAAAAAGTTTTCAAGAAAAAAATTTCCAAAAAAATTTTGGAAAAAATATTTTCGAAAAAAATTTTGAAAAAAATTTTCGAAAAAACATCGAATAACAATTTTCGAAAAAAATTTTGGAAAAAAAATTTTGAAAAAAATTTCGAAAAAAAATTTTGAAAAAAAATTTTGAAAAAAATTTTCGAAAGAAATTTTGAAAAAAAAATTTCGAAAAAAATTTTGAAAAAAATTTTCGAAAAAAATTTCGAAGAAAAATTTTCGAAAAAAAATTTGAAAAAAGATTTTGAAAACATTTTCGAAAAATTTTGGAAAAAAATTTTTCGAAAAAAATTATCGAAAAAAATTTCGAAAAAAAATTTTTGAAAAAAAATTTCGAAAAAAAATTTTCGAAAAAAATTTTGAAAAAAATTCCAAAAAAAAATTTCCGAAAAAAATTTTGAAAAAAATTTTCGAATAAAATTTCGAAAAAAGATTTTCGAAAATAATTTTGAAAAAAAAATTCGAAAAAAATTTTCAAAAAAATTTTTCAAAAAAAATTTTCGAAAAAAATTTCGAAAACCATTTTGAAAAAAAAAATTCGAAAAAAATTTTCAAAAAACTATTCGGAAAATTTTGGAAAAAAAATTTTCCAAAAAAATTTTCAAAAAAAATTTCAAAAAAAAATTTTCGAAAAAAATTTTGAAAAAAAAATTCGAAAAAAATTTCGAAAAAAACTTTTCGAAAAAAATTTTGAAAAAAAATTTAGAAAAAATTCTTCAAAAAAAATTTCGAAAAAAAAATTCGAAAAAAATTTCGAAAAAAACTTTTCGAAAAAAATTTTGAAAAAAAAATTCGTAAAAATTTTCGGAAACAATTTTGGATAAAATTTCGGAAAAAAATTTTGGAAAAAATTTTGGAAAAAAATTTTTCGAAAAAAAATTTCGGAAAAAATTTTTCGAAAAAAATTTTCGAAAAAAATTATGAAAAAAATTTTCGAAAAAAATTTTTAAAAGAAATTTTGAAAAAACATTTCTAAATAAATTTTGAAAAAACATTTCCAAAAAAATTTTGAAAAAAAATTTCGAAAAAAATTTCAAAAAAAAATTTTCGAAAAAAATTTTGAAAAACAATTTCGAAAAAAAGTTTCAAAAAAATTTTCGAAAAAATTTTGGAAAAAAATTTTTTGCAAAAAATTTTCGAAAAATTTTAGAAAAAAATTTCGAAAAAAAATTAAAAAAAAAAATTTTGAAAAAAAATTTCGAAAAAAAATTTTACAAAAAAATTTTGAAAAAAAATTTTGAAAAAATTTTGAAAAAAAAATTTTGAAAAAAAATATCAAAAAAAAATTTTGAAAAAAAATTACGAAAAAAAAATTTTCGAAATAAATTTTGAAAAAAAAATTCGAAAAAAATTTAGAAAAAATTTTAAAAAAAATTTCGAAAAAAAATTTTCGGAAAAAATTTTGAAAAAAATTTCGAAAACAAATTTTTGGAAAAAATTATGAAAAAAAATTTCTAAAAAAGTTTTCAAGAAAAAAATTTTGGAAAAAATATTTTCGAAAAAAATTTTGAAAAAAATTTTCGAAAAAACATCGAAAAACAAATTTCGAAAAAAATTTTGGAAAAAAAATTTTGAAAAAAATTTCGAAAAAAAATTTTGAAAAAAAATTTTGAAAAAAATTTTCGAAAGAAATTTTGAAAAAAAAATTTCGAAAAAAATTTTGAAAAAAATTTTCGAAAAAAATTTCGAAGAAAAATTTTCGAAAAAAATTTTGAAAAAAGATTTTGAAAACATTTTCGAAAAATTTTGGAAAAAAATTTTTCGAAAAAAATTATCGAAAAAAATTTCGAAAAAAAATTTTTGAAAAAAAATTTCGAAAAAAAATTTTCGAAAAAAATTTTGAAAAAAATTCCAAAAAAAAATTTCCGAAAAAAATTCTGAAAAAAATTTTCGAATAAAATTTCGAAAAAAAATTTTCGAAAATAATTTTGAAAAAAAAATTCGAAAAAAATTTTCAAAAAAATTTTAAAAAAAAAATTTTCCGAAAAAAATTTCGAAAACCATTTTGAAAAAAAAATTTCGAAAAAGATTTTCAAAAAACTATTCGGAAAATTTTGGAAAAAAAAATTTCCAAAAAAATTTTCAAAAAAAATTTCAAAAAAAAATTTTCGAAAAAAATTTTGAAAAAAAAATTCGAAAAAAATTTCGAAAAAAACTTTTCGAAAAAAATTTTGAAAAAAAATTTAGAAAAAATATTTCAAGAAATATTTCGAAAAAAAAATTCGAAAATAATTTCGAAAAAAACTTCGAAAAAAATTTTGAAAAAAAAATTCGTAAAAATTTTCGAAAACAATTTTGGAAAAAATTTTGGAAAAAAATTTTGGAAAAAATTTTGGAAAAAAATTTTTCGAAAAAAAATTTCGGAAAAAATTTTTCGAAAAAAATTTTCGAAAAAAATTATGAAAAAAATTTTCGAAAAAAATTTTTAAAAGAAATTTTGAAAAAACATTTCTAAATAAATTTTGAAAAAACATTTCTAAAAAAATTTTGAAAAAAAATTTCGAAAAAAATTTCAAAAAAAAATTTTCGAAAAAAATATTGAAAAACAATTTCGAAAAAAAGTTTCAAAAAAATTTTCGAAAAAATTTTGGAAAAAAATTTTTTGCAAAAAATTTTCGAAAAATTTTGGAAAAAAATTTCGAAAAAAAATTAAAAAAAAATTTTTGAAAAAAAATTTCGAAAAAAAATTTTACAAAAAAATTTTGAAAAAAAATTTTGAAAAAATTTTGAAAAAAAAATTTTTAAAAAAAATATCAAAAAAAAATTTTGAAAAAAAATTTCGAAAAAGAAATTTTCGAAATAAATTTTGAAAAAAAAAATTCGAAAAAAATTTCGAAAAAATTTTTTAAAAAATTTCGAAAAAAAATTTTCGGAAAAAATTTTGAAAAAAATTTCGAAAACAAATTTTTGGAAAAAATTATGAAAAAAAATTTCTAAAAAAGTTTTCAAGAAAAAAATTTCCAAAAAAATTTTGGAAAAAATATTTTCGAAAAAAATTTTGAAAAAAATTTTCGAAAAAACATCGAATAACAATTTTCGAAAAAAATTTTGGAAAAAAAATTTTGAAAAAAATTTCGAAAAAAAATTTTGAAAAAAAATTTTGAAAAAAATTTTCGAAAGAAATTTTGAAAAAAAAATTTCGAAAAAAATTTTGAAAAAAATTTTCGAAAAAAATTTCGAAGAAAAATTTTCGAAAAAAAATTTGAAAAAAGATTTTGAAAACATTTTCGAAAAATTTTGGAAAAAAATTTTTCGAAAAAAATTATCGAAAAAAATTTCGAAAAAAAATTTTTGAAAAAAAATTTCGAAAAAAAATTTTCGAAAAAAATTTTGAAAAAAATTCCAAAAAAAAATTTCCGAAAAAAATTTTGAAAAAAATTTTCGAATAAAATTTCGAAAAAAGATTTTCGAAAATAATTTTGAAAAAAAAATTCGAAAAAAATTTTCAAAAAAATTTTTCAAAAAAAATTTTCGAAAAAAATTTCGAAAACCATTTTGAAAAAAAAAATTCGAAAAAAATTTTCAAAAAACTATTCGGAAAATTTTGGAAAAAAAATTTTCCAAAAAAATTTTCAAAAAAAATTTCAAAAAAAAATTTTCGAAAAAAATTTTGAAAAAAAAATTCGAAAAAAATTTCGAAAAAAACTTTTCGAAAAAAATTTTGAAAAAAAATTTAGAAAAAATTCTTCAAAAAAAATTTCGAAAAAAAAATTCGAAAAAAATTTCGAAAAAAACTTTTCGAAAAAAATTTTGAAAAAAAAATTCGTAAAAATTTTCGGAAACAATTTTGGATAAAATTTCGGAAAAAAATTTTGGAAAAAATTTTGGAAAAAAATTTTTCGAAAAAAAATTTCGGAAAAAATTTTTCGAAAAAAATTTTCGAAAAAAATTATGAAAAAAATTTTCGAAAAAAATTTTTAAAAGAAATTTTGAAAAAACATTTCTAAATAAATTTTGAAAAAACATTTCCAAAAAAATTTTGAAAAAAAATTTCGAAAAAAATTTCAAAAAAAAATTTTCGAAAAAAATTTTGAAAAACAATTTCGAAAAAAAGTTTCAAAAAAATTTTCGAAAAAATTTTGGAAAAAAATTTTTTGCAAAAAATTTTCGAAAAATTTTAGAAAAAAATTTCGAAAAAAAATTAAAAAAAAAAATTTTGAAAAAAAATTTCGAAAAAAAATTTTACAAAAAAATTTTGAAAAAAAATTTTGAAAAAATTTTGAAAAAAAAATTTTGAAAAAAAATATCAAAAAAAAATTTTGAAAAAAAATTACGAAAAAAAAATTTTCGAAATAAATTTTGAAAAAAAAATTCGAAAAAAATTTCGAAAAAATTTTAAAAAAAATTTCGAAAAAAAATTTTCGGAAAAAATTTTGAAAAAAATTTCGAAAACAAATTTTTGGAAAAAATTATGAAAAAAAATTTCTAAAAAAGTTTTCAAGAAAAAAATTTTGGAAAAAATATTTTCGAAAAAAATTTTGAAAAAAATTTTCGAAAAAACATCGAAAAACAAATTTCGAAAAAAATTTTGGAAAAAAAATTTTGAAAAAAATTTCGAAAAAAAATTTTGAAAAAAAATTTTGAAAAAAATTTTCGAAAGAAATTTTGAAAAAAAAATTTCGAAAAAAATTTTGAAAAAAATTTTCGAAAAAAATTTCGAAGAAAAATTTTCGAAAAAAATTTTCAAAAAATGATTTTGAAAAAAATTCTCAAAAAAATTCCGAAAAATTATTTGAAAAAATTTTCGAAAAATTTTCGAAAAAAATTTTTCAAAAAAAATTATCGAAAAAAAATTTCGGAAAAACATTTTTGAAAAAAAATTTCGAAAAAAAATTTTGGAAAAAAATTTTGAAAAAAATTTCGAAAAAAAATTTCCGAAAAAAAATTTCAAAAAAATTTTCGAAAAAATTTCGAAAAAAATTTTCGAAAAAAATTTTGAAAAAAAATTCGTAAAAATTTTCAAAAAAAATTTTGAAAAAAATTTTCGAAAAAAATTTTCGAAAAAATTTTGGAAAAAAAAATTCGAAAAAAATTTCAAAAAAAACTTTTCGAAAAAAAATTTGAAAAAAAATTTAGAAAAAATTTTTCGAAAAAAATTTTCCAAAAATTTTCCAAAACAATTTTGGAAAAAATATTTCCGAAAAAAATTTCGAAAAACAGTTTTCGAAAAAATTTTGAAAAAAAAAATTTGTAAAAAAATTTCGAAAAAAATTCCGAAAAAAATTTTCGAATAAATCTGAAAAGAATTTACGAAAACATTTCTCAAAAAAAATTTGAAATTCCGAAAAAAATTTTGAAAAAAATTTTTGAATAAAATTTCGAAAGAAAAATTTTCGAAAAAAATTTTGAAAAAACATTTGGAAAAAAATTTTCAAAAAAAATTTTCGAAAAAAACTGAAAAAAATTTTCGAAAAAAATATAAAAAAATTTTTCGAAAAAAATTTCGAAAAAAATTTTTCGAAAAACATTTTGAAAAAAATTGTCGAAAAAAATTTAGAAAAAAAAATGTGGAAAAAACTTTTTTGGAAAAAATTTCGAAAAAAAATTTTGAAAAAAAATTTCGAAAAAAATTTTCAAAAAAAATTTTGAAAAAAAATTTTCGAAAAAAATTTTGAAAAAAAATTTCGAAAAAAAGTTTCAAAAAAATTTTCAAAAAAATTTTGGAAAAAAATTTTATGCAAAAAATTTTCGAAAAATTTTGGAAAATTTCGAAAAGAAATTTTCGAAAAAAATTTTGAAAAAAAATTTCGAAGAAAAATTTTAGAAAAAAATTTTGAAAAAAAATTTTGAAAAAATTTTGGAAAAAAATTTTTTTTAAAAATTCCTAAAAAAATTCCGAAAAAAATTTTCAAAAAAATTTTTGAAAAAATTTTGGAAAAAAATTATCGAAAAAAATTTCGGAAAAATTTTCAAAAAATTTTGGAAAAAAATTTCGAAAAAAAAATTTTCGAAAGAAATTTTCAAAAAAAATTCGTAATAATTTTGGAAAAAAAATTTTCGAAAAAAATTTAAAAAAAATTTTTAAAAAAATTTCGAAAAAAAATTTTCCGAAAAAATTTTGAAAAAAATTTCGAAAACAAATTTTTGGAAAAAATTATGAAAAAAAATTTCTAAAAAAGTTTTCAAGAAAAAAATTTCCAAAAAAATTTGGAAAAAATATTTTCGAAAAAAATTTTGAAAAAAATTTTCGAAAAAAGATCGAAAAACAATTTTCGAAAAAAATTTTGGAAAAAAAATTTTGAAAAAAATTTCGAAAAAAAATTTTGAAAAAAAATTTTGAAAAAAATTTTCAAAAAATGATTTTGAAAAAAATTCTCAAAAAAATTCCGAAAAATTATTTGAAAAAATTTTCGAAAAATTTTCGAAAAAAATTTTTCAAAAAAAATTATCGAAAAAAAATTTCGGAAAAAAATTTTTGAAAAAAAATTTCGAAAAAAAAGTTTCGAAAAAAATTTTGAAAAAAATTTCGAAAAAAAATTTCCGAAAAAAATTTTCAAAAAAATTTTCGAAAAAATTTCGAAAAAAATTTTCGAAAAAAATTTCGAAAAAAAATTCGTAAAAATTTTCAAAAAAAATTTTGAAAAAAATTTTTCGAAATAAATTTTCGAAAAAAACTGAAAAAAATTTTCGAAAAAAATTTCGAAAAAAATTTTGAAAAACATTTCGAAAAAAATTTCGAAAAAAATTTTCAAAAAAAATTAGGAATAATTTTGGAAAAAAAATTTTCGAAAAAAATTTAAAAAAAATTTTCGAAAAAAATTTCGAAAAAAATTTTTCAAAAAACATTTTGAAAAAAATTGTTGAAAAAAATTTCGAAAAAAAATTTTGGAAAAAACTTTTTTGGAAAAAATTTCGAAAAAAAATTTTGAAAAAAAATTTCGAAAAAAATTTTCAAAAAAAATTTTGAAAAAAAATTTTCGAAAAAAATTTTGAAAAAAAATTTCGAAAAAAAGTTTCAAAAAAATTTTCAAAAAAATTTTGGAAAAAAATTTTATGCAAAAAATTTTCGAAAAATTTTGGAAGAAAATTTCGAAAAAAAATTTTCGAAAAAAATTTTGAAAAAAAATTTCGAAGAAAAATTTTAGAAAAAAATTTTGAAAAAAAATTTTGAAAAAATTTTCGAAAAAAATTTCGAAAAAAATTTTTCGAAAAACATTTTGAAAAAAATTGTTGAAAAAAATTTCGAAAAAAAATTTTGGAAAAAACTTTTTTGGAAAAAATTTCGAAAAAAAATTTTGAAAAAAAATTTCGAAAAAAATTTTCAAAAAAAATTTTGAAAAAAAATTTTCGAAAAAATTTGAAAAACATTTTCGAAAAAAATTTCAAAAAAAAATTTCCGAAAAAAATTTTGAAAAAATTTTTGAAAAAATTTTGAAAAAAAATTTTCCAAAAAAATTTTCAAAAAAAATTTCGAAAAAAATTTTCAAAAAAAATTTCGAAAAAAATTTCGAAAAAAAATTTTGAAAAAAAAATTTGAAAAAAATTTTCGAAAGAAATTTTGAAAAAAAAATTAGAAAAAAATTTTGAAAAAAATTTTTGAAAAAAATTTTGAAAAAAATTTTCGAAAAAAAGTTTGAAAAAAAATTTGAAAAAATGTTGAAAAAAAACTTCGAAAAAAGTTTCGAAATAAATTTTGAAAAATCGAAAAAAATTTTCGAAAAAATTTTGGAAAAAAATTTTACGAAAAAAAATTTCGGAAAAAATTTCGAAAAAAAGTTTTCGAAAAAAAATTTGAAAAAATTTCGAAAAAAAATTTTCGAAAAAAATTTTGAAAAAAAATTTCGAAAAAAATTTCGAAAAAAATTTTCGAAAAAATTTTGGAAAAAATATTTTTGAAAAAAATTTTGAAAAAAATTCTCGAAAAAAATTTCGAAAAACAATTTTCGAAAAAAATTTTCGAAAAAGTCTGAAAAAAATTTTCGAAAAAAATTTCGAAAAAAAATTCTCGAAAAAAATTTTGAAAAAAATTTAAAAAAAAAATTTTGAAAAAAATTTTAAAAAAAAAATTTCGAAAAACAATTTGTCGAAAAAAAAATTGGAAAAAAAATTTTGACAAAAAATTCCGAAAAAAATTTTCGAAAAAACCTGAAAAAAATTTTCGAAAGAAATTTCGAAAAAAAATTCTCGAAAAAAATTTTGAAAAATATTCTCGAAAAAAAATTTGAAAAAAAATTTCGAAAAAAATTTTGAAAAAAAATTTCGAAAAGAATTTCAAAAAAAAACTTTCAAAAAAAATTTTGAAAAAAAATTTCGAAAAAATTTTTTAAAAAAATTTCGAAAAAATTTTGGAAAAAAATTTTTCGAAAAAAATTTGAAAAAAAAATTCGAAAAAAATTTCGAAGAAAAATTTCCGAAAAAAATTTTCAAAAAAATTTTCAAAAACATTTTGGAAAAAAATTTTTCGAAAAAAATTTTCAAAAAAATTTTCGAAAAAATATTGGAAAAAAATTTTCGAAAAAAATTTCGGAAAAAAATTTTTGAAAAAAATTTCGAAAAAAAATTTTCGAAAAAAATTTTGAAAAAAATTTCGAAAAAAAATTTTGAAAAAAAATTTTAAAAAAAATTTTCGAAAGAAATTTTTTTAAAAAATTTGGAAAAAACTTATGAAAAAAATTTTCGAAAAAAATTTCGAAGAAAAATTTTCGAAAAAAATTAAAAAAAAAGATTTTGAAAAAAAATTTCAAAAAAATTTTCGAAAAAAAATTTTCGAAAAAAATTTTCGAAAAAATTTCGAAAAAAAAATTTCGAAAAAAATTTTGAAAAAAAATTCCAAAAAAAATTTTCAACAAAATATTCGGAAAAATTTCGGAAAAAAAATTTTCGAGAAAAATTTTGAAAAAAAATTTCGGAAAAAAATTTTTGAAAAAAAATTTCGAAAAAAAAGTTTCGAAAAAAATTTTGAAAAAAATTTCGAAAAAAAATTTCCGAAAAAAATTTTCAAAAAAATTTTCGAAAAAATTTCGAAAAAAATTTTCGAAAAAAATTTCGAAAAAAAATTCGTAAAAATTTTCAAAAAAAATTTTGAAAAAAATTTTTCGAAATAAATTTTCGAAAAAAACTGAAAAAAATTTTCGAAAAAAATTTCGAAAAAAATTTTGAAAAACATTTCGAAAAAAATTTCGAAAAAAATTTTCAAAAAAAATTAGGAATAATTTTGGAAAAAAAATTTTCGAAAAAAATTTAAAAAAAATTTTCGAAAAAAATTTCGAAAAAAATTTTTCAAAAAACATTTTGAAAAAAATTGTTGAAAAAAATTTCGAAAAAAAATTTTGGAAAAAACTTTTTTGGAAAAAATTTCGAAAAAAAATTTTGAAAAAAAATTTCGAAAAAAATTTTCAAAAAAAATTTTGAAAAAAAATTTTCGAAAAAAATTTTGAAAAAAAATTTCGAAAAAAAGTTTCAAAAAAATTTTCAAAAAAATTTTGGAAAAAAATTTTATGCAAAAAATTTTCGAAAAATTTTGGAAGAAAATTTCGAAAAAAAATTTTCGAAAAAAATTTTGAAAAAAAATTTCGAAGAAAAATTTTAGAAAAAAATTTTGAAAAAAAATTTTGAAAAAATTTTCGAAAAAAATTTCGAAAAAAATTTTTCGAAAAACATTTTGAAAAAAATTGTTGAAAAAAATTTCGAAAAAAAATTTTGGAAAAAACTTTTTTGGAAAAAATTTCGAAAAAAAATTTTGAAAAAAAATTTCGAAAAAAATTTTCAAAAAAAATTTTGAAAAAAAATTTTCGAAAAAATTTGAAAAACATTTTCGAAAAAAATTTCAAAAAAAAATTTCCGAAAAAAATTTTGAAAAAATTTTTGAAAAAATTTTGAAAAAAAATTTTCCAAAAAAATTTTCAAAAAAAATTTCGAAAAAAATTTTCAAAAAAAATTTCGAAAAAAATTTCGAAAAAAAATTTTGAAAAAAAAATTTGAAAAAAATTTTCGAAAGAAATTTTGAAAAAAAAATTAGAAAAAAATTTTGAAAAAAATTTTTGAAAAAAATTTTGAAAAAAATTTTCGAAAAAAAGTTTGAAAAAAAATTTGAAAAAATGTTGAAAAAAAACTTCGAAAAAAGTTTCGAAATAAATTTTGAAAAATCGAAAAAAATTTTCGAAAAAATTTTGGAAAAAAATTTTACGAAAAAAAATTTCGGAAAAAATTTCGAAAAAAAGTTTTCGAAAAAAAATTTGAAAAAATTTCGAAAAAAAATTTTCGAAAAAAATTTTGAAAAAAAATTTCGAAAAAAATTTCGAAAAAAATTTTCGAAAAAATTTTGGAAAAAATATTTTTGAAAAAAATTTTGAAAAAAATTCTCGAAAAAAATTTCGAAAAACAATTTTCGAAAAAAATTTTCGAAAAAGTCTGAAAAAAATTTTCGAAAAAAATTTCGAAAAAAAATTCTCGAAAAAAATTTTGAAAAAAATTTAAAAAAAAAATTTTGAAAAAAATTTTAAAAAAAAAATTTCGAAAAACAATTTGTCGAAAAAAAAATTGGAAAAAAAATTTTGACAAAAAATTCCGAAAAAAATTTTCGAAAAAACCTGAAAAAAATTTTCGAAAGAAATTTCGAAAAAAAATTCTCGAAAAAAATTTTGAAAAATATTCTCGAAAAAAAATTTGAAAAAAAATTTCGAAAAAAATTTTGAAAAAAAATTTCGAAAAGAATTTCAAAAAAAAACTTTCAAAAAAAATTTTGAAAAAAAATTTCGAAAAAATTTTTTAAAAAAATTTCGAAAAAATTTTGGAAAAAAATTTTTCGAAAAAAATTTGAAAAAAAAATTCGAAAAAAATTTCGAAGAAAAATTTCCGAAAAAAATTTTCAAAAAAATTTTCAAAAACATTTTGGAAAAAAATTTTTCGAAAAAAATTTTCAAAAAAATTTTCGAAAAAATATTGGAAAAAAATTTTCGAAAAAAATTTCGGAAAAAAATTTTTGAAAAAAATTTCGAAAAAAAATTTTCGAAAAAAATTTTGAAAAAAATTTCGAAAAAAAATTTTGAAAAAAAATTTTAAAAAAAATTTTCGAAAGAAATTTTTTTAAAAAATTTGGAAAAAACTTATGAAAAAAATTTTCGAAAAAAATTTCGAAGAAAAATTTTCGAAAAAAATTAAAAAAAAAGATTTTGAAAAAAAATTTCAAAAAAATTTTCGAAAAAAAATTTTCGAAAAAAATTTTCGAAAAAATTTCGAAAAAAAAATTTCGAAAAAAATTTTGAAAAAAAATTCCAAAAAAAATTTTCAACAAAATATTCGGAAAAATTTCGGAAAAAAAATTTTCGAGAAAAATTTTGAAAAAAATTTTCGAGAAAAACTTCGAAAAAAAATTTTCAAAAAAAATTTTGAAAAAATTTCTCGAAAAAAATTTTGAAAAAAAATTTCGAAAAAAATTTTCAAAAAATTTTCGAAAAAATTTTCGGAAAAAAATTTTCGAAAAAAATTTTCGAAAAAAATTTTGAAAAAAAGTTTGGAAAAATTTCCAAAAAAAATTTTGAAAAAAATTCTCGAAAAAAATTTTGAAAAAAAATTTCGAAAAAAATTTTCGAACAAATTTTGAAAATAAATTTTTTGAAAAAAATTTTCGAAGAAAATTTTGAAAAAAATTCTCAAAAAAAATTTCGAAAAAAAATTTTCGAAAAACATTTTCAAAAAAATTTCGAAGAAAAATTTCCGAAAAAAATTTCGAAAAAAAATTTTCAAAAAAATTTTTGAAAAAATTTTGGATAAAAAATTTTTCGAAAAAAATTTTGAAAATAATTTTCAAAAAAAATTTTCGAAAAAAATTTTGAAAAAAAATTTCGAAAAAAAATTTCAAAAAAAATTTCAAAAAAAATTTTCGAAAAAAAAATTGAAAAAAATTTTTGAAAAAGAATTTTCGAGAAAAATTTTGAATAAAAAAAAAATATGTGCCAGTTAAAGTTCGCGTTTCCTGATCTTTGCAGGAATTAAATGAGATTTCAGTAAAAAGGAAGATAATATTGTAAAAAAAATTAAATTCTTATTTTTAATGTTTAAATATCATTAATGACCATAGAATCCACGTTCAATTGCTTGGCGTCTTTCAGATAATAAATTGCTGCATAACACGATATAGAAAGAACCCTTAAACTTTTGCATCCCATTATTCTCAGACCGTCGTGCGTCACTAACCTCAGGATAATATGGAATTTTTATGGACGGGAAATAATATTTTGCACCTAAAATATTTTAATTTTTTAAGAGTTTTATTATAAAAATCATTATAACAGCATTAATACTATATCATTCAGTAAATTTAAATAGAAAAAAATCGAGGCATTTTTATTATTATTGCCTTTGAAGTATGCAGTGTTAACTGATAAAGTATACACCTGAATTACTATTATTACATACATGCACGACATGCAATATTGTAGGTTTATGTGTACAAGTTAACATGGAAAACATTTTCATCATACTGGTAGTGATAGCTACACTTATTCAACATGACATTTAAATGAAAAACTATATGGGACCAGTCTTTAGTAAACATATTCCTAAAACAACTATATGCAACACTATATGGAGTTTGGTATTTGAGAGAGGTGTAACTGCAGCATTTACTTAGAGCAGCATTAATTTATCTAATTTGAAATCGTACATAAGATTGACTTAATGTTTATGCTGTATTCCAGGAATTAAATCTGTCGCTTTCGGGACGCGCATGATAACACACGCAAAGATAGAGAAATTCAAATAATTAACGAATATTGTAAACAGAAAGCCATGGTTCCATATAATGTATGATTGCCAAAGCTAATTACTTAATAAGGCATAATTTGAATCAGGTACATACATACTGGTGTGTTAGTCTTATTATAATTATTCTACTAGCCAGAATCCCCCTGATTCGCCTGACACTTACTTAATGATAAACATAGAAACAGATGTAAACTGCAATAGTGTCACTAAAAAAAAACATGCCATGCTCTTAGAAGAATACATCGGTTTCTATTTATCACTTGGAATAAAAAAATTCAAGGCTAAATATCATCTAAATGAAAATAAATATGAAACCACGACAGAACCCACTTTTATTACTCAATTATACCCCGCAGATCAGGTCTTTATAGCAAGGGAAAGAAATATTCTGAGGGGGTAGGTATTTTCGAAATATAGGACCGGTGGCAGGGACGGATTTGATAGGTGGAGGGGCTATTACCCCCCTCCCTTTGAGAAGTTTTTAGATCTGCCCCTGAATACTAGACTGCATTAAGTGCGAATGAATGAATTATCCGTGTAGTCAAAATCCGGTGTAAATGCCTCTCTATTGTGACTTGGCATTTACCCGAGATATTGGATAGTAATTACTCTTCATGTTTTCTTATAAGGTCAGTTTTATTTCTATTTTCTGAAAGTATTTGGCTGAATTTTATTTTTTTAGATAAAGACTGATTAAATAAGTTTATTTTTTTATATTATATTAATACTATTTCATGCCTTTGATATCCAGAGGGGCGACATATTTTTACCTCGCTTACGCATATTTTTACTGAAACCGGCCCTGACAAGGGGTGTGCTGCCAAATATATATTACAAACGGGTCGCTATTATAGCCTAGCGTTCCATGACAATTTTAAAATATTCCCATATTAAAATTTCTCCATACAATGTTTATGCATATTACATTTAATTAAAAGTATTAAAGTGTCTCTTTAATACTTATTCTCCATCAGTTTCAATATAAAATTATGTGCCAGTTAAAGGTCGCGTTATCTGATCTTTGCAGGAATTAGATGAGATTTCAGTAAAAAGGAAGATAATATTGTAAAAAAAATTAAATTCTTATTTTTAATGTTTAAATATCATTAATGACCATAGAATCCATGTTCAATTGCTTGGCGTCTTTCAGATAATAAATTGCTGCATAACACGATATAGAAAGCACCCTTAAACTTTTGCATCCCATTATTCTCAGACCGTCGTGCGTCACTAACCTCAGGATAATATGGAATTTTTATGGATTGGAAATAATATTTTGCACCTAAAATATTTTAATTTTTTAAGAGTTTTATTATAAAAATCATTATAACAGCATTAATACTATATTATTCAGTAAATTTAAATAGAAAAAAATCGAGGCATTTTTATTATTATTGCTTTTGAAGTATGCAGTGTTAACTGATAAAGTATACACCTGAATTACTATTATTACATACATGAACGACATGCAATATTGTAGGGTAATGTGTACAAGTTAACATGGAAAACATTCTTCATCATACTGGTAGTGATAGCTACACTTATTCAACATGACATTTAAATGAAAAACTATACGGGACCAGTCTTTAGTAAACATATTTCTAAAACAAATATATGCAACACTATATGGAGTTTGGTATTTGAGAGAGGTGTAACTGCAGCATTTACTTAGAGCAGGATTAATTTATCTAATTTGAAATCGTACATAAGATTGACTTATTGTTGATGCTGTATTCCAGGAATTAAATCTGTCGCTTTCGGGACGCGCATGATAACACACGCAAAGATAGAGAAATTCAAATAATTAACGAATGTTGTGAACAGAAAGCCATGGTTCCATATAATGTACGATTGCCAAAGCTAATTACTTAATAAGGCATAATTTGAATCAGGTACATACATACTGGTGTGTTAGTCTTATTATAATTATTCTACTAGCCAGAATCCCCCTGATTCGCCTGACACTTACTTAATGATAAACATAGAAACAGATGTAAACTGCAATAGTGTCACTAAAAGAGAAACATGCCATGCTCTAAGAAGAATACATCGGTTTCTATGTATCACTTGGAATAAAAAAATTCAAGGCTAAATATCATCTAAATGAAAATAAATATGAAACCACGACAGAACCCACTCTTATTACTCACTACCACATTTTGATTTACATTTGCAAGCGAAGTAAGCGTGCCATGAAACTGACTAGAAAATATGATACGGAATAGGAATTTGTAAATATGGCAAGTAAATACTTTTTACACAAGTCATCGAAATTACAAATCTGTATTCTTAAATCTAAGTTAACGTTCCATCAAATTGAATTCATGATGCTGCTAAAGGGTGATACAAGCTTGCTGGGGCACAGTGAATGAATTCATTCCAAAAATATATTCTTAAAACAAAAAATTATCCTTGTAAGAGTCACATAAACCATAAGGATATGTATAAGATGAGAAATGCAATTTAGTCCTACAAATTTTTGCATGAATGATTGCGAGAAGTTGTATAGGAGTGTAAAGGTGCTTTCCAAGAAATACATAAGAAGCATGACATCCATTAGGGATAAATTCGCTTGCCAGACAGAGGAGCTGCTTCCAAGTCTTCACATAATATACCTTCCAACACACAATCTCTGTTGAAAATGAAATCTGCCGAATGACTTCAAGTTTGTGCACGTTTCCAAATGACCCGAATGGGGTAGTGCACTCCATTCGTTAACCTTTTTTTTAAATGGCGTTTCCCCCGATATAATCGAGGCCTATTCCATTCACGAGAACCCTGCAAAACGATAATAAAAAATTTAGAAAAGCATATATTGAAAAGAAATGAAACATTTTCCTCCTACATCTCTGAGAAAAATAGCCATAACAGTAAAATTAATGGACAAAGGAAAGAATGAATTATTCATTAGGCACATTCACAAAACGCACATAAATCTGAAATAATTACACACAACAATTAAGTACAATAGAAACGTCAGTAATAACACATAACATACCAATTAAAACTGTCACCATAGGCATAAAACATGGCACTATACAGGACATAGATGAGTAAATTTCTATATGTAAAAATTCATCAGAAATGCAATTTGTCAACACAAACAGAGATATGTGAACACATACAATACAATCAGTCCTTAGCAACAAACGTCTCGTCACGCAATACCATCAAAGGTCGTCAAAAAAAATGTCATGTCTGCACAGGCCTGTGCGGTCAAACCACATAGCGCTATGGGTTGCCAGTCAGTAGCATCAAAAGGATATTACCATTTCTGAAACAAATGCGAGTAAATTAGGCATAAATACTTCGCTAATAACAATCGTAAAACGACTCACCAAATATCACCTAGAATTTAACACCGTTGGTACATCGTATACCTCAACCTCCGGTCCACCTCTTGCCTGCATCACTCCTCCATTCCAGCACCAAGCAGTAACTCGCGGGCGAATGCTTCCCCGTCGTCCCGTTCCTCAGCAACCTGTGCCGTCCCGCATTGCAGCTTGGTCTCACGATGATTGGTCCTCCGGTCCCACGGTCCTCTGTCCACTGCACAGAGGTACAGTGGCGCCTGTAAACCAATTTCTTCCACTTCAACGTAGTTTAGCTTTTTATATGTGAAACTCAATTCATGAAACGCCCTCGAACGCTGCCTGTCCGTGCAGGACAAATCTGTCAGATGTATAAATGAAATTTGTCTGTACTTTTATAAGCCCGAACAACTTTCCATTATTCGCATTTTTCGCTATAGCCAACCGGAGAAGAATCCTGATTTAAGTGAACTTGTGTAAATTTTCAGATGTATGTAAAGTTAAAATACATCCTGCAAATTTTTCTCATAACTTCAACACGGATACCCAGAAGTAGGACTGCTTGAATTATTGCTCTGTGGCAATGCGGATATACCAAGTCACATTGGGGGTAAGTTGCATGGGAATACATCGTGATGGGAAATCCAGCTGACTTACCGATGCTGTTTTCCTGTAGGCACAAAGGATCTGCTGGCACACCATCGTGAACAGTCGCTGCTAGCATACCGATTCCCTATCTGAGAACAAATTGTTCCAGCCTCATATCTTTGAAAAACTACCGTATCTAACCGATAAGCTTTAACGTAAAATTTACGGATTTTAGCAAACTCAAGAAATTTAAAATGAACATCTATGCAAAATGCCTAGTGTTAGTCAGTTAGTCTACAGTACACTACTAAGGCAATTTGCATTGATGGAAGTAGATGAAAAATTGAAAAACAAAGGATTTTTACTTGAATACCGATAGAATCATCTGCCGAACACGGAATTCTATTCCAAGTGAAATGCACTACTCTATCCACAGGCGTATGTACCTACGGATAGTTTGTTTAGACTTCCCCTAGGAAGAAGTCTAGATCGTTGCCTCGTTCGCTTTTAGCACGATACACTTGGAACGCGGACTCCAGTGAACGGTGATGACCCCTCCTGCTGAATTTAGAGAATAGAACAAGGAAATTCGCGATTACTGAAACCTCTTAACGAGACAAATTTAGAAACAGGCACAAGCTGGTCTGTTAGTGTTAGTAAAGGTAATCTACTGCTAACCAGAATGCGCCTGATTCTAAAGGTAATTTGTTAACTCTTCGCCTACCACCCCCTGATTGTAATACATAGAAACGGACGCGAACTGCGATTTTAGTAATAATTAAAGAGAAAGATGCCATGCTCTAAGAAGATTGCAGAACGCGTCCTTTCTATGCATGTATTGCTTGTTATAAAAAAATCAAAGCTAAGGTTAACTATAAATGAAAATAGATATGAAGCCAGAGCAACCATTATGAATCTGAATAGTGAAAGCTACTTCGGTATTCGATGGTGGTGATGGTGCCAGCCAGAATGGGTCGTATCCCTCCCATGTCCTGAAAATAAAAATGTGAACGGATAAGGTAGGAACACACGAAGCACCGCAGCCACTAGACGATTTTAAGGATCGAGTGAAAAGGGGTCGGTGTGATACCCCTTTATCATTAATATCATCTGCAGTGATTTCGAAAGGGGACGGTAGACCCGTTTCGTCCAAGCCACTTTGACACATCGCAGGAAAATTCGGGAAATCGTTGCGAAAAAAGCGAAACGTTATTACATATACATCTGAGAAGGCATCCATCCGAAACATCGACGTCAGATAAATAAAAATAAGCACAGCCTTCTATTCCTGAAAGACTAAGAACATCACTCGAAATTGCTCTCAAAAAATGTCCCAGCACGAAACTGAATGGTAGTATTCTGGCAGAAACAAAACAGGAGCAATTCTTTCTCAACATTTATAAATTATTGCTTAGGATTTTATTTTCCTCTAATCTAATAAACGAAAGAGCAAAACTCACGGTGTTATGAATCCCGAATAAAATCGTCATGCAAAATTTTTCATATATACAGAGAGATTTTGGGTCGTTAGAAATATGCGTTTGCCAATGCCCTGGAAAAATCTAAAAAATTATAAGTTAACCGATGACTGACGAGGACCGAATCCATCGTTATTGCGTTCTCTAGTTGGCGGCACCACTTAAAATTAAATTGCTACTTTCCCAATAATTGGCACCCTCAAATTGATTGGACATCTTCAATTCAATCTGTTTTATGAATATGGCAAATATATTCTTTTTACTTAAGACATTGAAATTACACATTTATATTGCTAGAGCTATGTTAAAATTCCATCAAACTGAATACATGATGCTGCTAAAGGATGAAAAAAGCTTCCTGGGCACAGTGAACCAATTCATTCAATAAAAACATATACGCATAAAAAGAACATTTACCCTTGTCACAGTCGCATAAACCATTTATAAACCATAAAGATACATATAAGATGAGAAATGAAATTAAGTCCTACAAATGTTCCATGAATGATTGCAAGAAATCGTAAAGGCGATTTCCAAGAAAAACATAGTAAACTTGACATCCGTCAGACAAAAAATTCACTTACCAGACAGAGGAGCTGCATCCAAGTCTTCACACAATATGCCTTCCACCACACACTCTCTGTTGAAAATGAAAGCTGCCGAATGACTTCAAGTTTGTGCACGTTTCCAAATGACCCGATGGGGTAGTGCACCCCATTCGTTAACCTTTCTTTGAAATGGCGTTTCCCCCGATATGATCGAGGCCTATTCCATTGACGAGACACCTGCTAAACGTTAATAAAAAATCCGAACAACATAGATTGTACAAACTTTCTCATATACGTACTAATGCGTCATTTAGTTATCTTTATAAAATGAAAATCGTATGAGCCTGTTCTTAGAAAATACAATTTCTGTTAAAGTTGCCCAAGAATAAACTAGCCTTATATTCATTCGTTGGGAAAAATGAAATACGTAGTATTATTTAAGACGTATACTCCAGTAACTGTATGAAATATGATCAAAGTCATCGAAGCCGTTTCTGAGAAAATGGAATTATTGTTAAAGTTGACTAGAATAAACTAGCCTTATATTCATTATTTGAGAAATATGAACTACACAGTATTATTGAGGATGTAAGCTTAAGTAACTCTACGAAATTTGATCAAAATCTTTAAAGCCGCTTCTGAGGGAATCGAATTACTGTTAAAATGCGTTGAATAAACTACACTTAATTATTGATCAATGTCAAGCATTTCTAGGTATCCTCTGCTCTGTATGATAAAATGCCTAAGTACGAGATTTCGTTCGTTTCCGGTCTACCCTTTAAGCTCCAGAGCCAGTAACAGACAGGCAGACGGCATTGCGAAAATCACTTTTTCGGACTCGGCTACACTTAAAACGTATATTTCCGTCAAATTCTCGCGGTCGAATTTTTTCGCGAAAACAATACTTTCTCGATACTTTGTATGAGGAAGTAAAAATTTTGTATAGCATATATGGAAAAGAAATGAAACATTTTCCTCCTACATCTCTGCGAAAAATAGCCATAAGACAGTAGACAAAGAAAAGAATGAATTATTCATTAGGCACATTCAAAAAATGCATATAAATCTGAAATAATTACGCACAAAAATTAAATACAGTAGAAACGTCAGTAATAACACATAGCACACCAAATAAAACTGTCAGCATAGGCATAAAACATGGCATACGGATACAGGACATAGACAAATAAATTTCTACATATAAAAATTCGTCAGAAATGCAATTTGTCAACGTAAACGCATAAAATACAAAAAAACACCAATTCAGTCAACATGTCATAGAAACACATTAGACAAACAGCACTAAGACACTCCAAATCGATCAAACAATACAATCAATCCTGAACAACAAATGTCTCGTCACGCAATACCATCAAAGGTCGTCAATGGAATTGTCACGTCTGCACAGGCCTGTGCTGTCAAACCACATAGCGCTATGGGTGTCAGTCAGTAGCATCAAAAGGACAAAACCTTTTCAGATAGAAATGCGAGTAAATTAAGCATAAATAATAAAAATCGTAAAATATCACCTAGAATTTAACACCGTACATCGTATACCTTAACCTGTTACCCATTCCAGCATCCTCGTTGTCCCGTTCCTCAGCAGTGTGACCTTTGCCGCGTTGCCCTTTGGTCCCACGATGATCGGCACTCCGGTCCCACGGCCCTCTGTCCACTGCACACATGTAGGGACGCGGCACCCTGTCATGGAAAATGGCTCTGCAAAACAAAAGTACCAATTAAACATGGAAAGTAACCCAATGCGAATCAAATAACATCATACAGACTTACTTATCAGTGTAGATGTCTGGGAGTCGTCGGCTTCTTTGCCTATAAAAGAAATTTGCAGCACCTGTCAACGCTTTTGAGGAGGAAAGAGGTTAATGGTACATACATAAAGGCAAAAAAATTCGATAGAGTATATTCGCAAGTGTATCAATCGCACAGAACATCGACCATGTACGTGAATATTCGCATAAAAGTGTCGTTAGGGATTTTGTGTGACTGGCCAGTGAGGTCGACCTCCCGGGGAAAGGGACGTTTCAGAGAGCTCTCTGTATGCCACGGCCGGGCATTTGTGTTGTGTGAACACCTTAAAATACTATTCTAATGGGTACGTGGCATGCCATAGAAAAATAGATCGAATTGTATACGTAAGCATACGAATTAAAAAATATCGACAAATGCACATATGTAATGCGATGGTTGTAAAAAATGGAATGTCAGTGTATACATAAGCAAATAAAGTAAATACAAATATCGACAAGTGCACAAGTGTAATACTATAGGACTAAAAATAATAAGGAGAAAAAGGAAATCGGGAATGGGTAAAATATAGTTAGGGTGGAGTTGGGGAAGTATTGCCTTGTTTTGGAAAATCCTCTTCTTGACGAGCCCCTGAAATTAATAGAAATACAACGATATAAGAAAGGCTAGTGTAATTTGCCCGTCTAAAATGACGGGTATACATGAACACATTAAATTTAAGACGGTATCCTATTCCCTCTCTCAATCCCAATCGCTATCTCAGCGTATAATAAGCACAATCTCACATATAGAATGGCTGTAAAAAAGGAAAACGACGAACAGTAAATAAACACGTAAAATACACATTGATATATGTGTGGTGAAGAAACTTTCATCAACGGTAGTTACGTACTTAAAATATCAAATAACCAACGGAAATCTTATAAAAATGTAAAGACACGCAACCTTAAACCCCATATATATAAATATTTGATGGATGAAAACTAGTTAGAATTCTTGTGCAAATGGTATTCATATTAAAAGGTCCTCAAGTGCCACTCATGTAGAGAAAACCTGAAAGTCACCTTTTCAATTTGAAGCCTGAAAAGATTCGCGGTCGGAAAGGAATGTGTATTACAATGGGTGATGACCAATCTAAATAGCGATCGCGGACGACTGTTCCAATATCCAGCCGTTCGACCAAAAGAAAAAGACATTACCACCTCGTTCCCCTTATTATAATAGAGAAAGTACCTCGCATGTGCTGGAATATTCACTTATCCCACCAACTCACACTATTAAAAACTTGTTTGGAATGTTACAACGCTTTCAATCAATGGGTCCTTTAAAGTCATCCCATTTGTATTCAATGCAACAACTCTCAGCCCCCTCTAACATAATCCCCGAAAATTTTCGGAGAAATTACTTAGCCTTAGGTTAATTTCTAAATTGGGAAGCATGCCACCATATTCGCACACATTTCCTTTGAAGACATTAAACGGTCAAGAGTGAATAATCACTTTTTGGAAGCGGGGTGACAATATAACCACACTACGATAAACTATGCCTATTAATACCGCGTCGGAAATGATACGTAGAAAGGCCTAAATTCAGAAGGCAACATTTCTATATATTACTGGAATTTATATAACTTCCATATTTAATCTTAATGACGGCGAGAAATCGCGGAGACTAGGATGTGAAGCTTCAAACCGAAAGGGAAGACAGGATTTTGGTCGGCGTACGTCACGAGAAATTCACTCACGGAAATATAGGAAAAGTTACAAAAATCGAGAATAAACGGCCGTGGTTTCACGTACGCCTACCTAGACTTGATAAGCGAAACATTTAAAGAAATGCAGTGAATTTTACAAGAAACTTACTGACCTTCGAAGTGGTGACTTGGACACTTCGAACTGGGCTCGTCGAACATCGGGCTTTGACTGAAAAACCTTAGTTCCGGTCTAGGGATGGCAGCTCAGCGCGATAGTCATTTGTCTAATAGTAGAAAGTTGAAATTCATTTTTAATGACATTAAATACAGTAAAGTTATTTTACAAAATGGTTTTTAATATAAAATTGTAATAATATGCTTGTTTTCTTTATTTAAAAATAATATTTTATAATAACAATAATAATTTTCTTTAAATAAACAATAATTTCTTAAAACGACAAAGTGACATCTATTTTTACGTGAGAGAAAATGTCGAAATTGAAGTGAGATATGACATAGGGATTATTGAGCTCTAAAGTAAACGTTATCCCCGAGATTTCTTACATGTGACATTATTTTTGTGGTTAAATTATCAATATAATACCAGCATTAATTACAACCTGCATAAAACCCACCGTGTCAATGAAAAACGCCAAACTAACCCCACCGACACTATAAATACGGAGAAAGGTAATTCTCAAAATTCCTAAACATTACCAATTTCTCGCGAATTGATATCTGCGATTCATTTCCAGCGTTCTATTTATTTATGTATGAAACATATTGTAAAACAATCAGCCGATTTTAATATTGTTACACACCATTCGATTTAACCCATTTCGTTACGGAATTAATATCCGAACCGTGACAGCCATCCACGTAATATTCAACTTCGTCTGCTAGGTAATTTTATTTTTTTTATATAGTGGAGATACATCCAAAAAATGTTCAATATCCACATTTAGAATAATGCATAATAAATTCAGGATTATATTGCATAACACGATATAGAAAGCACCCTTAAACTTTTGCATCCCATTATTCTCAGACCGTCGTGCGTCACTAACCTCAGGATAATATGGAGTTTTTATGGATTGGAAATAATATTTTGCACCTAAAATATTTTAATTTTTTAAGAGTTTTATTATAAAAATCATTATAACAGCATTAATACTATATTATTCAGTAAATTTAAATAGAAAAATATCGAGGCATTTTTATTATTATTGCCTTTGAAGTATGCAGTGTTAACTGATAAAGTATACACCTGAATTACTATTATTACATACATGCACGACATGCAATATTGTAGGGTTATGTGTACAAGTTAACATGGAAAACATTCTTCATCATACTGGTAGTGATAGCTACACTTATTCAACATGACATATAAATGAAAAACTATATGGGACCAGTCTTTAGTAAACATATTTCTAAAACAACCATATGCAACACTATATGGAGTTTGGTATTTGAGAGAGGTGTAACTGCAGCATTTACTTAGAGCAGCATTAATTTATCTAATTTGAAATCGTACATAAGATTGACTTAATGTTTATGCTGTATTCCAGGAATTAAATCTGTCGCTTTCGGGACGCGCATGATAACACGCGCAAAGATAGAGAAATTCAAATAATTAACGAATGTTGTGAACAGAAAGCCATGGTTCCATATAATGTATGATTGCCAAAGCTAATTACTTAATAAGGCATAATTTGAATCAGGTACATACATACTGGTGTGTTAGTCTTATTATAATTATTCTACTAGCCAGAATCCCCCTGATTCGCCTGACACATACTTAATGATAAACATAGAAGCAGATGTAAACCGCAATAGTGTCACTAAAAAAAAACATGCCATGCTCTTAGAAGAATACATCGGTTTCTATTTATCACTTGGAATAAAAAAATTCAAGGCTAAATATCATCTAAATGAAAATAAATATGAAACCACGACAGAACCCACATTTATTACTCAATTATACCCCGCAGATCAGGTCTTTATAGCAAGGGAAAGAAATATTCTGAGGGGGTAGGTATTTTCAAAATATAGGACCGGTGGCAGGGGCGGATTTGATAGGTGGAGGGGCTATCACCCCCCTCCCTTTGAGAAGTTTTTGGATCTGCCCCTGAATACTAGACTGCATTAGGTGCGAATGAATGAATTATCCGTGTAGTCAAAATCCGGTGTAAATGCCTCTCTATTGTGACTTGGCATTTACCCGGGATATTGGATAGTAATTACTCTTCATGTTTTCTTATAAGGTCAGTTTTATTTCTATTTTCTGAAAGTATTTGGCTGAATTTTATTTTTTTAGATAAAGACTGATTAAATAAGTTTATTTTTTTATATTATATTAATACTATTTCATGCCTTTGATATCCAGAGGGGCGACATATTTTTACCTCGCTTACGCATATTTTTACTGAAACCGGCCCTGACAAGGGGTGTGCTGCCAAATATATATTACAAACGGGTCGCTATTATAGCCTAGCGTTCCATGACAATTTTAAAATATTCCCATATTAAAATTTCTCCATACAATGTTTATGCATATTACATTTAATTAAAAGTATTAAAGTGTCTCTTTAATACTTATTCTCCATCAGTTTCAATATAAAATTATGTGCCAGTTAAAGGTCGCGTTATCTGATCTTTGCAGGAATTAGATGAGATTTCAGTAAAAAGGAAGATAATATTGTAAAAAAAATTAAATTCTTATTTTTAATGTTTAAATATCATTAATGACCATTGAATCGATGTTCAATTGCTTGGCGTCTTTCAGATAATAAATTGCTGCATAACACGATATAGAAAGCACCCTTAAACTTTTGCATCCCATTATTCTCAGACCGTCGTGCGTCACTAACCTCAGGATAATATGGAATTTTTATGGATTGGAAATAATATTTTGCACCTAAAATATTTTAATTTTTTAAGAGTTTTATTATAAAAATCATTATAACAGCATTAATACTATATTATTCAGTAAATTTAAATAGAAAAAAATCGAGGCATTTTTATTATTATTGCTTTTGAAGTATGCAGTGTTAACTGATAAAGTATACACCTGAATTACTATTATTACATACATGAACGACATGCAATATTGTAGGGTAATGTGTACAAGTTAACATGGAAAACATTCTTCATCATACTGGTAGTGATAGCTACACTTATTCAACATGACATTTAAATGAAAAACTATATGGGACCAGTCTTTATTAAACATATTTCTAAAACAACTATATGCAACACTATATGGAGTTTGGTATTTGAGAGAGGTGTAACTGCAGCATTTACTTAGAGCAGCATTAATTTATCTAATTTGAAATCGTACATAAGATTGACTTAATGTTTATGCTGTATTCCAGGAATTAAATCTGTCGCTTTCGGGACGCGCATGATAACACACGCAAAGATAGAGCAATTCAAATAATTAACGAATATTGTGAACAGAAAGCCATGGTTCCATATAATGTACGATTGCCAAAGCTAATTACTTAATAAGGCATAATTTGAATCAGGTACATACATACTGGTGTGTTAGTCTTATTATAATTATTCTACTAGCCAGAATCCCCCTGATTCGCCTGACACTTACTTAATGATAAACATAGAAACAGATGTAAACTGCAATAGTGTCACTAAAAGAGAAACATGCCATGCTCTAAGAAGAATACATCGGTTTCTATGTATCACTTGGAATAAAAAAATTCAAGGCTAAATATCATCTAAATGAAAATAAATATGAAACCACGACAGAACCCACTCTTATTACTCACTACCACATTTTGATTTACATTTGCAAGCGAAGTAAGCGTGCCATGAAACTGACTAGAAAATATGATACGGAATAGGAATTTGTAAATATGGCAAGTAAATACTTTTTACACAAGTCATCGAAATTACAAATCTGTATTCTTAAATCTAAGTTAACGTTCCATCAAATTGAATTCATGATGCTGCTAAAGGGTGATACAAGCTTGCTGGGGCACAGTGAATGAATTCATTCCAAAAATATATTCTTAAAACAAAAAATTATCCTTGTAAGAGTCACATAAACCATAAGGATATGTATAAGATGAGAAATGCAATTTAGTCCTACAAATTTTTGCATGAATGATTGCGAGAAGTTGTATAGGAGTGTAAAGGTGCTTTCCAAGAAATACATAAGAAGCATGACATCCATTAGGGATAAATTCGCTTGCCAGACAGAGGAGCTGCTTCCAAGTCTTCACATAATATACCTTCCAACACACAATCTCTGTTGAAAATGAAATCTGCCGAATGACTTCAAGTTTGTGCACGTTTCCAAATGACCCGAATGGGGTAGTGCACTCCATTCGTTAACCTTTTTTTTAAATGGCGTTTCCCCCGATATAATCGAGGCCTATTCCATTCACGAGAACCCTGCAAAACGATAATAAAAAATTTAGAAAAGCATATATTGAAAAGAAATGAAACATTTTCCTCCTACATCTCTGAGAAAAATAGCCATAACAGTAAAATTAATGGACAAAGGAAAGAATGAATTATTCATTAGGCACATTCACAAAACGCACATAAATCTGAAATAATTACACACAACAATTAAGTACAATAGAAACGTCAGTAATAACACATAACATACCAATTAAAACTGTCACCATAGGCATAAAACATGGCACTATACAGGACATAGATGAGTAAATTTCTATATGTAAAAATTCATCAGAAATGCAATTTGTCAACACAAACAGAGATATGTGAACACATACAATACAATCAGTCCTTAGCAACAAACGTCTCGTCACGCAATACCATCAAAGGTCGTCAAAAAAAATGTCATGTCTGCACAGGCCTGTGCGGTCAAACCACATAGCGCTATGGGTTGCCAGTCAGTAGCATCAAAAGGATATTACCATTTCTGAAACAAATGCGAGTAAATTAGGCATAAATACTTCGCTAATAACAATCGTAAAACGACTCACCAAATATCACCTAGAATTTAACACCGTTGGTACATCGTATACCTCAACCTCCGGTCCACCTCTTGCCTGCATCACTCCTCCATTCCAGCACCAAGCAGTAACTCGCGGGCGAATGCTTCCCCGTCGTCCCGTTCCTCAGCAACCTGTGCCGTCCCGCAGTGCAGCTTGGTCTCACGATGATTGGTCCTCCGGTCCCACGGTCCTCTGTCCACTGCACAGAGGTACAGTGGCGCCTGTAAACCAATTTCTTCCACTTCAACGTAGTTTAGCTTTTTATATGTGAAACTCAATTCATGAAACGCCCTCGAACGCTGCCTGTCCGTGCAGGACAAATCTGTCAGATGTATAAATGAAATTTGTCTGTACTTTTATAAGCCCGAACAACTTTCCATTATTCGCATTTTTCGCTATAGCCAACCGGAGAAGAATCCTGATTTAAGTGAACTTGTGTAAATTTTCAGATGTATGTAAAGTTAAAATACATCCTGCAAATTTTTCTCATAACTTCAACACGGATACCCAGAAGTAGGACTGCTTGAATTATTGCTCTGTGGCAATGCGGATATACCAAGTCACATTGGGGGTAAGTTGCATGGGAATACATCGTGATGGGAAATCCAGCTGACTTACCGATGCTGTTTTCCTGTAGGCACAAAGGATCTGCTGGCACACCATCGTGAACAGTCGCTGCTAGCATACCGATTCCCTATCTGAGAACAAATTGTTCCAGCCTCATATCTTTGAAAAACTACCGTATCTAACCGATAAGCTTTAACGTAAAATTTACGGATTTTAGCAAACTCAAGAAATTTAAAATGAACATCTATGCAAAATGCCTAGTGTTAGTCAGTTAGTCTACAGTACACTACTAAGGCAATTTGCATTGATGGAAGTAGATGAAAAATTGAAAAACAAAGGATTTTTACTTGAATACCGATAGAATCATCTGCCGAACACGGAATTCTATTCCAAGTGAAATGCACTACTCTATCCACAGGCGTATGTACCTACGGATAGTTTGTTTAGACTTCCCCTAGGAAGAAGTCTAGATCGTTGCCTCGTTCGCTTTTAGCACGATACACTTGGAACGCGGACTCCAGTGAACGGTGATGACCCCTCCTGCTGAATTTAGAGAATAGAACAAGGAAATTCGCGATTACTGAAACCTCTTAACGAGACAAATTTAGAAACAGGCACAAGCTGGTCTGTTAGTGTTAGTAAAGGTAATCTACTGCTAACCAGAATGCGCCTGATTCTAAAGGTAATTTATTAACTCTTCGCCTACCACCCCCTGATTGTAATACATAGAAACGGACGCGAACTGCGATTTTAGTAATAATTAAAGAGAAAGATGCCATGCTCTAAGAAGATTGCAGAACGCGTCCTTTCTATGCATGTATTGCTTGTTATAAAAAAATCAAAGCTAAGGTTAACTATAAATGAAAATAGATATGAAGCCAGAGCAACCATTATGAATCTGAATAGTGAAAGCTACTTCGGTATTCGATGGTGGTGATGGTGCCAGCCAGAATGGGTCGTATCCCTCCCATGTCCTGAAAATAAAAATGTGAACGGATAAGGTAGGAACACACGAAGCACCGCAGCCACTAGACGATTTTAAGGATCGAGTGAAAAGGGGTCGGTGTGATACCCCTTTATCATTAATATCATCTGCAGTGATTTCGAAAGGGGACGGTAGACCCGTTTCGTCCAAGCCACTTTGACACATCGCAGGAAAATTCGGGAAATCGTTGCGAAAAAAGCGAAACGTTATTACATATACATCTGAGAAGGCATCCATCCGAAACATCGACGTCAGATAAATAAAAATAAGCACAGCCTTCTATTCCTGAAAGACTAAGAACATCACTCGAAATTGCTCTCAAAAAATGTCCCAGCACGAAACTGAATGGTAGTATTCTGGCAGAAACAAAACAGGAGCAATTCTTTCTCAACATTTATAAATTATTGCTTAGGATTTTATTTTCCTCTAATCTAATAAACGAAAGAGCAAAACTCACGGTGTTATGAATCCCGAATAAAATCGTCATGCAAAATTTTTCATATATACAGAGAGATTTTGGGTCGTTAGAAATATGCGTTTGCCAATGCCCTGGAAAAATCTAAAAAATTATAAGTTAACCGATGACTGACGAGGACCGAATCCATCGTTATTGCGTTCTCTAGTTGGCGGCACCACTTAAAATTAAATTGCTACTTTCCCAATAATTGGCACCCTCAAATTGATTGGACATCTTCAATTCAATCTGTTTTATGAATATGGCAAATATATTCTTTTTACTTAAGACATTGAAATTACACATTTATATTGCTAGAGCTATGTTAAAATTCCATCAAACTGAATACATGATGCTGCTAAAGGATGAAAAAAGCTTCCTGGGCACAGTGAACCAATTCATTCAATAAAAACATATACGCATAAAAAGAACATTTACCCTTGTCACAGTCGCATAAACCATTTATAAACCATAAAGATACATATAAGATGAGAAATGAAATTAAGTCCTACAAATGTTCCATGAATGATTGCAAGAAATCGTAAAGGCGATTTCCAAGAAAAACATAGTAAACTTGACATCCGTCAGACAAAAAATTCACTTACCAGACAGAGGAGCTGCATCCAAGTCTTCACACAATATGCCTTCCACCACACACTCTCTGTTGAAAATGAAAGCTGCCGAATGACTTCAAGTTTGTGCACGTTTCCAAATGACCCGATGGGGTAGTGCACCCCATTCGTTAACCTTTCTTTGAAATGGCGTTTCCCCCGATATGATCGAGGCCTATTCCATTGACGAGACACCTGCTAAACGTTAATAAAAAATCCGAACAACATAGATTGTACAAACTTTCTCATATACGTACTAATGCGTCATTTAGTTATCTTTATAAAATGAAAATCGTATGAGCCTGTTCTTAGAAAATACAATTTCTGTTAAAGTTGCCCAAGAATAAACTAGCCTTATATTCATTCGTTGGGAAAAATGAAATACGTAGTATTATTTAAGACGTATACTCCAGTAACTGTATGAAATATGATCAAAGTCATCGAAGCCGTTTCTGAGAAAATGGAATTATTGTTAAAGTTGACTAGAATAAACTAGCCTTATATTCA
Organism: Uropetala carovei; assembly: GCA_036926305.1. Classification (NCBI taxonomy): domain Eukaryota; kingdom Metazoa; phylum Arthropoda; class Insecta; order Odonata; family Petaluridae; genus Uropetala; species Uropetala carovei. The sequence goes on along the minus strand of JAXCHB010000118.1, from coordinate 807,962 downwards.
TTATTTGAGAAATATGAACTACACAGTATTATTGAGGATGTAAGCTTAAGTAACTCTACGAAATTTGATCAAAATCTTTAAAGCCGCTTCTGAGGGAATCGAATTACTGTTAAAATGCGTTGAATAAACTACACTTAATTATTGATCAATGTCAAGCATTTCTAGGTATCCTCTGCTCTGTATGATAAAATGCCTAAGTACGAGATTTCGTTCGTTTCCGGTCTACCCTTTAAGCTCCAGAGCCAGTAACAGACAGACAGACGGCATTGCGAAAATCACTTTTTCGGACTCGGCTACACTTAAAACGTATATTTCCGTCAAATTCTCGCGGTCGAATTTTTTCGCGAAAACAATACTTTCTCGATACTTTGTATGAGGAAGTAAAAATTTTGTATAGCATATATGGAAAAGAAATGAAACATTTTCCTCCTACATCTCTGCGAAAAATAGCCATAAGACAGTAGACAAAGAAAAGAATGAATTATTCATTAGGCACATTCAAAAAATGCATATAAATCTGAAATAATTACGCACAAAAATTAAATACAGTAGAAACGTCAGTAATAACACATAGCACACCAAATAAAACTGTCAGCATAGGCATAAAACATGGCATACGGATACAGGACATAGTCAAATAAATTTCTACATATAAAAATTCGTCAGAAATGCAATTTGTCAACGCAAACGCATAAAATACAAAAAAACACCAATTCAGTCAACATGTCATAGAAACACATTAGACAAACAGCACTAAGACACTCCAAATCGATCAAACAATACAATCAATCCTGAACAACAAATGTCTCGTCACGCAATACCATCAAAGGTCGTCAATGGAATTGTCACGTCTGCACAGGCCTGTGCTGTCAAACCACATAGCGCTATGGGTGTCAGTCAGTAGCATCAAAAGGACAAAACCTTTTCAGATAGAAATGCGAGTAAATTAAGCATAAATAATAAAAATCGTAAAATATCACCTAGAATTTAACACCGTACATCGTATACCTTAACCTGTTACCCATTCCAGCATCCTCGTTGTCCCGTTCCTCAGCAGTGTGACCTTTGCCGCGTTGCCCTTTGGTCCCACGATGATCGGCACTCCGGTCCCACGGCCCTCTGTCCACTGCACACATGTAGGGACGCGGCACCCTGTCATGGAAAATGGCTCTGCAAAACAAAAGTACCAATTAAACATGGAAAGTAACCCAATGCGAATCAAATAACATCATACAGACTTACTTATCAGTGTAGATGTCTGGGAGTCGTCGGCTTCTTTGCCTATAAAAGAAATTTGCAGCACCTGTCAACGCTTTTGAGGAGGAAAGAGGTTAATGGTACATACATAAAGGCAAAAAAATTCGATAGAGTATATTCGCAAGTGTATCAATCGCACAGAACATCGACCATGTACGTGAATATTCGCATAAAAGTGTCGTTAGGGATTTTGTGTGACTGGCCAGTGAGGTCGACCTCCCGGGGAAAGGGACGTTTCAGAGAGCTCTCTGTATGCCACGGCCGGGCATTTGTGTTGTGTGAACACCTTAAAATACTATTCTAATGGGTACGTGGCATGCCATAGAAAAATAGATCGAATTGTATACGTAAGCATACGAATTAAAAAATATCGACAAATGCACATATGTAATGCGATGGTTGTAAAAAATGGAATGTCAGTGTATACATAAGCAAATAAAGTAAATACAAATATCGACAAGTGCACAAGTGTAATACTATAGGACTAAAAATAATAAGGAGAAAAAGGAAATCGGGAATGGGTAAAATATAGTTAGGGTGGAGTTGGGGAAGTATTGCCTTGTTTTGGAAAATCCTCTTCTTGACGAGCCCCTGAAATTAATAGAAATACAACGATATAAGAAAGGCTAGTGTAATTTGCCCGTCTAAAATGACGGGTATACATGAACACATTAAATTTAAGACGGTATCCTATTCCCTCTCTCAATCCCAATCGCTATCTCAGCGTATAATAAGCACAATCTCACATATAGAATGGCTGTAAAAAAGGAAAACGACGAACAGTAAATAAACACGTAAAATACACATTGATATATGTGTGGTGAAGAAACTTTCATCAACGGTAGTTACGTACTTAAAATATCAAATAACCAACGGAAATCTTATAAAAATGTAAAGACACACAACCTTAAACCCCATATATATAAATATTTGATGGATGAAAACTAGTTAGAATTCTTGTGCAAATGGTATTCATATTAAAAGGTCCTCAAGTGCCACTCATGTAGAGAAAACCTGAAAGTCACCTTTTCAATTTGAAGCCTGAAAAGATTCGCGGTCGGAAAGGAATGTGTATTACAATGGGTGATGACCAATCTAAATAGCGATCGCGGACGACTGTTCCAATATCCAGCCGTTCGACCAAAAGAAAAAGACATTACCACCTCGTTCCCCTTATTATAATAGAGAAAGTACCTCGCATGTGCTGGAATATTCACTTATCCCACCAACTCACACTATTAAAAACTTGTTTGGAATGTTACAACGCTTTCAATCAATGGGTCCTTTAAAGTCATCCCATTTGTATTCAATGCAACAACTCTCAGCCCCCTCTAACATAATCCCCGAAAATTTTCGGAGAAATTACTTAGCCTTAGGTTAATTTCTAAATTGGGAAGCATGCCACCATATTCGCACACATTTCCTTTGAAGACATTAAACGGTCAAGAGTGAATAATCACTTTTTGGAAGCGGGGTGACAATATAACCACACTACGATAAACTATGCCTATTAATACCGCGTCGGAAATGATACGTAGAAAGGCCTAAATTCAGAAGGCAACATTTCTATATATTACTGGAATTTATATAACTTCCATATTTAATCTTAATGACGGCGAGAAATCGCGGAGACTAGGATGTGAAGCTTCAAACCGAAAGGGAAGACAGGATTTTGGTCGGCGTACGTCACGAGAAATTCACTCACGGAAATATAGGAAAAGTTACAAAAATCGAGAATAAACGGCCGTGGTTTCACGTACGCCTACCTAGACTTGATAAGCGAAACATTTAAAGAAATGCAGTGAATTTTACAAGAAACTTACTGACCTTCGAAGTGGTGACTTGGACACTTCGAAGTGGGCTCGTCGAACATCGGGCTTTGACTGAAAAACCTTAGTTCCGGTCTAGGGATGGCAGCTCAGCGCGATAGTCATTTGTCTAATAGTAGAAAGTTGAAATTCATTTTTAATGACATTAAATACAGTAAAGTTATTTTACAAAATGGTTTTTAATATAAAATTGTAATAATATGCTTGTTTTCTTTATTTAAAAATAATATTTTATAATAACAATAATAATTTTCTTTAAATAAACAATAATTTCTTAAAACGACAAAGTGACATCTATTTTTACGTGAGAGAAAATGTCGAAATTGAAGTGAGATATGACATAGGGATTATTGAGCTCTAAAGTAAACGTTATCCCCGAGATTTCTTACATGTGACATTATTTTTGTGGTTAAATTATCAATATAATACCAGCATTAATTACAACCTGCATAAAACCCACCGTGTCAATGAAAAACGCCAAACTAACCCCACCGACACTATAAATACGGAGAAAGGTAATTCTCAAAATTCCTAAACATTACCAATTTCTCGCGAATTGATATCTGCGATTCATTTCCAGCGTTCTATTTATTTATGTATGAAACATATTGTAAAACAATCAGCCGATTTTAATATTGTTACACACCATTCGATTTAACCCATTTCGTTACGGAATTAATATCCGAACCGTGACAGCCATCCACGTAATATTCAACTTCGTCTGCTAGGTAATTTTATTTTTTTTATATAGTGGAGATACATCCAAAAAATGTTCAATATCCACATTTAGAATAATGCATAATAAATTCAGGATTATATTGCATAACACGATATAGAAAGCACCCTTAAACTTTTGCATCCCATTATTCTCAGACCGTCGTGCGTCACTAACCTCAGGATAATATGGAGTTTTTATGGATTGGAAATAATATTTTGCACCTAAAATATTTTAATTTTTTAAGAGTTTTATTATAAAAATCATTATAACAGCATTAATACTATATTATTCAGTAAATTTAAATAGAAAAAAATCGAGGCATTTTTATTATTATTGCCTTTGAAGTATGCAGTGTTAACTGATAAAGTATACACCTGAATTACTATTATTACATACATGCACGACATGCAAAATTGTAGGGTTATGTGTACAAGTTAACATGGAAAACATTCTTCATCATACTGGTAGTGATAGCTACACTTATTCAACATGACATATAAATGAAAAACTATATGGGACCAGTCTTTAGTAAACATATTTCTAAAACAACCATATGCAACACTATATGGAGTTTGGTATTTGAGAGAGGTGTAACTGCAGCATTTACTTAGAGCAGCATTAATTTATCTAATTTGAAATCGTACATAAGATTGACTTAATGTTTATGCTGTATTCCAGGAATTAAATCTGTCGCTTTCGGGACGCGCATGATAACACGCGCAAAGATAGAGAAATTCAAATAATTAACGAATGTTGTGAACAGAAAGCCATGGTTCCATATAATGTATGATTGCCAAAGCTAATTACTTAATAAGGCATAATTTGAATCAGGTACATACATACTGGTGTGTTAGTCTTATTATAATTATTCTACTAGCCAGAATCCCCCTGATTCGCCTGACACATACTTAATGATAAACATAGAAACAGATGTAAACCGCAATAGTGTCACTAAAAAAAAACATGCCATGCTCTTAGAAGAATACATCGGTTTCTATTTATCACTTGGAATAAAAAAATTCAAGGCTAAATATCATCTAAATGAAAATAAATATGAAACCACGACAGAACCCACATTTATTACTCAATTATATTATAATAGCAAGGGAAAGAAATATTCTGAGGGGGTAGGTATTTTCAAAATATAGGACCGGTGGCAGGGGCGGATTTGATAGGTGGAGGGGCTATCACCCCCCTCCCTTTGAGAAGTTTTTGGATCTGCCCCTGAATACTAGACTGCATTAGGTGCGAAAGAATGAATTATCCGTGTAGTCAAAATCCGGTGTAAATGCCTCTCTATTGTGACTTGGCATTTACCCGATATATTGGATAGAAATTACTCTCCATGTTTTCTTATAAGGTCAGTTTTATTTCTATTTTCTGAAAGTATTTGATGGATTTTCTTTTTTTAGATAAAGACCGATTAAATAAGATTATTTTTTTATATTATATTAATATTATTTCATGCCTTTGATATCCAGAGGGGCGACATATTTTTACCTAACTTATGCATATTTTTTATCTGAAACCGGCCCTGACAAGGGGTGTGCTGCCAAATATATATTACAAACGGGTCGCTATTATAGCCTAGCGTTCCATGACAATTTTAAAATATTCCCATATTAAAATTTCTCCATACAATGTTTCTGCATATTACATTTAATTAAAAGTATTAAAGTCTCTCTTTAATACTTATTCTCCATCAGTTTCAATATAAAATTATGTGCCAGTTAAAGGTCGCGTTATCTGATCTTTGCAGGAATTAGATGAGATTTCAGTAAAAAGGAAGATAATATTGTAAAAAAAATTAAATTCTTATTTTTAATGTTTAAATATCATTAATGACCATTGAATCGATGTTCAATTGCTTGGCGTCTTTCAGATAATAAATTGCTGCATAACACGATATAGAAAGCACCCTTAAACTTTTGCATCCCATTATTCTCAGACCGTCGTGCGTCACTAACCTCAGGATAATATGGAATTTTTATGGATTGGAAATAATATTTTGCACCTAAAATATTTTAATTTTTTAAGAGTTTTATTATAAAAATCATTATAACAGCATTAATACTATATTATTCAGTAAATTTAAATAGAAAAAAATCGAGGCATTTTTATTATTATTGCTTTTGAAGTATGCAGTGTTAACTGATAAAGTATACACCTGAATTACTATTATTACATACATGAACGACATGCAATATTGTAGGGTAATGTGTACAAGTTAACATGGAAAACATTCTTCATCATACTGGTAGTGATAGCTACACTTATTCAACATGACATATAAATGAAAAACTATATGGGACCAGTCTTTATTAAACATATTTCTAAAACAACTATATGCAACACTATATGGAGTTTGGTATTTGAGAGAGGTGTAACTGCAGCATTTACTTAGAGCAGCATTAATTTATTTAATTTGAAATCGTACATAAGATTGACTTAATGTTTATGCTGTATTCCAGGAATTAAATCTGTCGCTTTCGGGACGCGCATGATAACACACGCAAAGATAGAGAAATTCAAATAATTAACGAATATTGTGAACAGAAAGCCATGGTTCCATATAATGTATGATTGCCAAAGCTAATTACTTAATAAGGCATAATTTGAATGAGGTACATACATACTGGTGTGTTAGTCTTATTATAATTATTCTACTAGCCAGAATCCCCCTGATTCGCCTGACACTTACTTAATGATAAACATTGAAACAGATGTAAACCGCAATAGTGTCACTAAAAAAAAACATGCCATGCTCTTAGAAGAATACATCGGTTTCTATTTATCACTTGGAATAAAAAAATTCAAGGCTAAATATCATCTAAATGAAAATAAATATGAAACCACGACAGAACCCACTTTTATTACTCAATTATACCCCGCAGATCAGGTCTTTATAGCAAGGGAAAGAAATATTCTGAGGGGGTAGGTATTATCGAAATATAGGACCGGTGGCAGGGACGGATTTGATAGGTGGAGGGGCTATCACCCCCCTCCCTTTGAGAAGTTTTTGGATCTGCCCCTGAATACTAGACTGCATTAGGTGCGAATGAATGAATTATCCGTGTAGTCAAAATCCGGTGTAAATGCCTCTCTATTGTGACTTGGCATTTACCCGGGATATTGGATAGTAATTACTCTTCATGTTTTCTTATAAGGTCAGTTTTATTTCTATTTTCTGAAAGTATTTGGCTGAATTTTATTTTTTTAGATAAAGACTGATTAAATAAGTTTATTTTTTTATATTATATTAATACTATTTCATGCCTTTGATATCCAGAGGGGCGACATATTTTTACCTCGCTTACGCATATTTTTACTGAAACCGGCCCTGACAAGGGGTGTGCTGCCAAATATATATTACAAACGGGTCGCTATTATAGCCTAGCGTTCCATGACAATTTTAAAATATTCCCATATTAAAATTTCTCCATACAATGTTTATGCATATTACATTTAATTAAAAGTATTAAAGTGTCTCTTTAATACTTATTCTCCATCAGTTTCAATATAAAATTATGTGCCAGTTAAAGGTCGCGTTATCTGATCTTTGCAGGAATTAGATGAGATTTCAGTAAAAAGGAAGATAATATTGTAAAAAAAATTAAATTCTTATTTTTAATGTTTAAATATCATTAATGACCATAGAATCCATGTTCAATTGCTTGGCGTCTTTCAGATAATAAATTGCTGCATAACACGATATAGAAAGCACCCTTAAACTTTTGCATCCCATTATTCTCAGACCGTCGTGCGTCACTAACCTCAGGATAATATGGAATTTTTATGGATTGGAAATAATATTTTGCACCTAAAATATTTTAATTTTTTAAGAGTTTTATTATAAAAATCATTATAACAGCATTAATACTATATTATTCAGTAAATTTAAATAGAAAAAAATCGAGGCATTTTTATTATTATTGCTTTTGAAGTATGCAGTGTTAACTGATAAAGTATACACCTGAATTACTATTATTACATACATGAACGACATGCAATATTGTAGGGTAATGTGTACAAGTTAACATGGAAAACATTCTTCATCATACTGGTAGTGATAGCTACACTTATTCAACATGACATTTAAATGAAAAACTATATGGGACCAGTCTTTATTAAACATATTTCTAAAACAACTATATGCAACACTATATGGAGTTTGGTATTTGAGAGAGGTGTAACTGCAGCATTTACTTAGAGCAGCATTAATTTATCTAATTTGAAATCGTACATAAGATTGATTTAATGTTTATGCTCTATTCCAGGAATTAAATCTGTCGCTTTGGGTACGCGCATGATAACAAATGCAAAGATAGAGAAATTCAAATAATTAACGAATGTTGTGAACGGAAAGCCATGGTTCCATATAATGTACGATTGCCAAAGCTAATTACTTAATAAGGCATAATTTGAATCAGGTACATACATACTGGTGTGTTAGTCTTATTATAATTATTCTACTAGCCAGAATCCCCCTGATTCGCCTGACACTTACTTAATGATAAACATAGAAACAGATGTAAACTGCAATAGTGTCACTAAAAGAGAAACATGCCATGCTCTAAGAAGAATACATCGGTTTCTATGTATCACTTGGAATAAAAAAATTCAAGGCTAAATATCATCTAAATGAAAATAAATATGAAACCACGACAGAACCCACTCTTATTACTCACTACCACATTTTGATTTACATTTGCAAGCGAAGTAAGCGTGCCATGAAACTGACTAGAAAATATGATACGGAATAGGAATTTGTAAATATGGCAAGTAAATACTTTTTACACAAGTCATCGAAATTACAAATCTGTATTCTTAAATCTAAGTTAACGTTCCATCAAATTGAATACATGATGCTGCTAAAGGGTGATACAAGCTTGCTGGGGCACAGTGAATGAATTCATTCCAAAAATATATTCTTAAAACAAAAAATTATCCTTGTAAGAGTCACATAAACCATAAGGATATGTATAAGATGAGAAATGCAATTTAGTCCTACAAATTTTTGCATGAATGATTGCGAGAAGTTGTATAGGAGTGTAAAGGTGCTTTCCAAGAAATACATTAGAAGCATGACATCCATTAGGGATAAATTCGCTTGCCAGACAGAGGAGCTGCTTCCAAGTCTTCACATAATATACCTTCCAACACACAATCTCTGTTGAAAATGAAATCTGCCGAATGACTTCAAGTTTGTGCACGTTTCCAAATGACCCGAATGGGGTAGTGCACTCCATTCGTTAACCTTTTTTTTAAATGGCGTTTCCCCCGATATAATCGAGGCCTATTCCATTCACGAGAACCCTGCAAAACGATAATAAAAAATTTAGAAAAGCATATATTGAAAAGAAATGAAACATTTTCCTCCTACATCTCTGAGAAAAATAGCCATAACAGTAAAATTAATGGACAAAGGAAAGAATGAATTATTCATTAGGCACATTCACAAAACGCACATAAATCTGAAATAATTACACACAACAATTAAGTACAATAGAAACGTCAGTAATAACACATAACATACCAATTAAAACTGTCACCATAGGCATAAAACATGGCACTATACAGGACATAGATGAGTAAATTTCTATATGTAAAAATTCATCAGAAATGCAATTTGTCAACACAAACAGAGATATGTGAACACATACAATACAATCAGTCCTTAGCAACAAACGTCTCGTCACGCAATACCATCAAAGGTCGTCAAAAAAAATGTCATGTCTGCACAGGCCTGTGCGGTCAAACCACATAGCGCTATGGGTTGCCAGTCAGTAGCATCAAAAGGATATTACCATTTCTGAAACAAATGCGAGTAAATTAGGCATAAATACTTCGCTAATAACAATCGTAAAACGACTCACCAAATATCACCTAGAATTTAACACCGTTGGTACATCGTATACCTCAACCTCCGGTCCACCTCTTGCCTGCATCACTCCTCCATTCCAGCACCAAGCAGTAACTCGCGGGCGAATGCTTCCCCGTCGTCCCGTTCCTCAGCAACCTGTGCCGTCCCGCATTGCAGCTTGGTCTCACGATGATTGGTCCTCCGGTCCCACGGTCCTCTGTCCACTGCACAGAGGTACAGTGGCGCCTGTAAACCAATTTCTTCCACTTCAACGTAGTTTAGCTTTTTATATGTGAAACTCAATTCATGAAACGCCCTCGAACGCTGCCTGTCCGTGCAGGACAAATCTGTCAGATGTATAAATGAAATTTGTCTGTACTTTTATAAGCCCGAACAACTTTCCATTATTCGCATTTTTCGCTATAGCCAACCGGAGAAGAATCCTGATTTAAGTGAACTTGTGTAAATTTTCAGATGTATGTAAAGTTAAAATACATCCTGCAAATTTTTCTCATAACTTCAACACGGATACCCAGAAGTAGGACTGCTTGAATTATTGCTCTGTGGCAATGCGGATATACCAAGTCACATTGGGGGTAAGTTGCATGGGAATACATCGTGATGGGAAATCCAGCTGACTTACCGATGCTGTTTTCCTGTAGGCACAAAGGATCTGCTGGCACACCATCGTGAACAGTCGCTGCTAGCATACCGATTCCCTATCTGAGAACAAATTGTTCCAGCCTCATATCTTTGAAAAACTACCGTATCTAACCGATAAGCTTTAACGTAAAATTTACGGATTTTAGCAAACTCAAGAAATTTAAAATGAACATCTATGCAAAATGCCTAGTGTTAGTCAGTTAGTCTACAGTACACTACTAAGGCAATTTGCATTGATGGAAGTAGATGAAAAATTGAAAAACAAAGGATTTTTACTTGAATACCGATAGAATCATCTGCCGAACACGGAATTCTATTCCAAGTGAAATGCACTACTCTATCCACAGGCGTATGTACCTACGGATAGTTTGTTTAGACTTCCCCTAGGAAGAAGTCTAGATCGTTGCCTCGTTCGCTTTTAGCACGATACACTTGGAACGCGGACTCCAGTGAACGGTGATGACCCCTCCTGCTGAATTTAGAGAATAGAACAAGGAAATTCGCGATTACTGAAACCTCTTAACGAGACAAATTTAGAAACAGGCACAAGCTGGTCTGTTAGTGTTAGTAAAGGTAATCTACTGCTAACCAGAATGCGCCTGATTCTAAAGGTAATTTATTAACTCTTCGCCTACCACCCCCTGATTGTAATACATAGAAACGGACGCGAACTGCGATTTTAGTAATAATTAAAGAGAAAGATGCCATGCTCTAAGAAGATTGCAGAACGCGTCCTTTCTATGCATGTATTGCTTGTTATAAAAAAATCAAAGCTAAGGTTAACTATAAATGAAAATAGATATGAAGCCAGAGCAACCATTATGAATCTGAATAGTGAAAGCTACTTCGGTATTCGATGGTGGTGATGGTGCCAGCCAGAATGGGTCGTATCCCTCCCATGTCCTGAAAATAAAAATGTGAACGGATAAGGTAGGAACACACGAAGCACCGCAGCCACTAGACGATTTTAAGGATCGAGTGAAAAGGGGTCGGTGTGATACCCCTTTATCATTAATATCATCTGCAGTGATTTCGAAAGGGGACGGTAGACCCGTTTCGTCCAAGCCACTTTGACACATCGCAGGAAAATTCGGGAAATCGTTGCGAAAAAAGCGAAACGTTATTACATATACATCTGAGAAGGCATCCATCCGAAACATCGACGTCAGATAAATAAAAATAAGCACAGCCTTCTATTCCTGAAAGACTAAGAACATCACTCGAAATTGCTCTCAAAAAATGTCCCAGCACGAAACTGAATGGTAGTATTCTGGCAGAAACAAAACAGGAGCAATTCTTTCTCAACATTTATAAATTATTGCTTAGGATTTTATTTTCCTCTAATCTAATAAACGAAAGAGCAAAACTCACGGTGTTATGAATCCCGAATAAAATCGTCATGCAAAATTTTTCATATATACAGAGAGATTTTGGGTCGTTAGAAATATGCGTTTGCCAATGCCCTGGAAAAATCTAAAAAATTATAAGTTAACCGATGACTGACGAGGACCGAATCCATCGTTATTGCGTTCTCTAGTTGGCGGCACCACTTAAAATTAAATTGCTACTTTCCCAATAATTGGCACCCTCAAATTGATTGGACATCTTCAATTCAATCTGTTTTATGAATATGGCAAATATATTCTTTTTACTTAAGACATTGAAATTACACATTTATATTGCTAGAGCTATGTTAAAATTCCATCAAACTGAATACATGATGCTGCTAAAGGATGAAAAAAGCTTCCTGGGCACAGTGAACCAATTCATTCAATAAAAACATATACGCATAAAAAGAACATTTACCCTTGTCACAGTCGCATAAACCATTTATAAACCATAAAGATACATATAAGATGAGAAATGAAATTAAGTCCTACAAATGTTCCATGAATGATTGCAAGAAATCGTAAAGGCGATTTCCAAGAAAAACATAGTAAACTTGACATCCGTCAGACAAAAAATTCACTTACCAGACAGAGGAGCTGCATCCAAGTCTTCACACAATATGCCTTCCACCACACACTCTCTGTTGAAAATGAAAGCTGCCGAATGACTTCAAGTTTGTGCACGTTTCCAAATGACCCGATGGGGTAGTGCACCCCATTCGTTAACCTTTCTTTGAAATGGCGTTTCCCCCGATATGATCGAGGCCTATTCCATTGACGAGACACCTGCTAAACGTTAATAAAAAATCCGAACAACATAGATTGTACAAACTTTCTCATATACGTACTAATGCGTCATTTAGTTATCTTTAGAAAATGAAAATCGTATGAGCCTGTTCTTAGAAAATACAATTTCTGTTAAAGTTGCCCAAGAATAAACTAGCCTTATATTCATTCGTTGGGAAAAATGAAATACGTAGTATTATTTAAGACGTATACTCAAGTAACTGTATGAAATATGATCAAAGTCATCGAAGCCGTTTCTGAGAAAATGGAATTATTGTTAAAGTTGACTAGAATAAACTAGCCTTATATTCATTATTTGAGAAATATGAACTACACAGTATTATTGAGGATGTAAGCTTAAGTAACTCTACGAAATTTGATCAAAATCTTTAAAGCCGCTTCTGAGGGAATCGAATTACTGTTAAAATGCGTTGAATAAACTACACTTAATTATTGATCAATGTCAAGCATTTCTAGGTATCCTCTGCTCTGTATGATAAAATGCCTAAGTACGAGATTTCGTTCGTTTCCGGTCTACCCTTTAAGCTCCAGAGCCAGTAACAGACAGGCAGACGGCATTGCGAAAATCACTTTTTCGGACTCGGCTACACTTAAAACGTATATTTCCGTCAAATTCTCGCGGTCGAATTTTTTCGCGAAAACAATACTTTCTCGATACTTTGTATGAGGAAGTAAAAATTTTGTATAACATATATGGAAAAGAAATGAAACATTTTCCTCCTACATCTCTGCGAAAAATAGCCATAAGACAGTAGACAAAGAAAAGAATGAATTATTCATTAGGCACATTCAAAAAATGCATATAAATCTGAAATAATTACGCACAAAAATTAAATACAGTAGAAACGTCAGTAATAACACATAGCACACCAAATAAAACTGTCAGCATAGGCATAAAACATGGCATACGGATACAGGACATAGACAAATAAATTTCTACATATAAAAATTCGTCAGAAATGCAATTTGTCAACGCAAACGCATAAAATACAAAAAAACACCAATTCAGGCAACATGTCATAGAAACACATTAGACAAACAGCACTAAGACACTCCAAATCGATCAAACAATACAATCAATCCTGAACAACAAATGTCTCGTCACGCAATACCATCAAAGGTCGTCAATGGAATTGTCACGTCTGCACAGGCCTGTGCTGTCAAACCACATAGCGCTATGGGTGTCAGTCAGTAGCATCAAAAGGACAAAACCTTTTCAGATAGAAATACGAGTAAATTAAGCATAAATAATAAAAATCGTAAAATATCACCTAGAATTTAACACCGTACATCGTATACCTTAACCTGTTACCCATTCCAGCATCCTCGTTGTCCCGTTCCTCAGCAGTGTGACCGTTGCCGCGTTGCCCTTTGGTCCCATGATGATCGGCACTCCGGTCCCACGGCCCTCTGTCCACTGCACACATGTAGGGACGCGGCACCCTGTCATGGAAAATGGCTCTGCAAAACAAAAATACCAATTAAACATGGAAAGTAACCCAATGCGAATCAAATAACATCATACAGACTTACTTATCAGTGTAGATGTCTGGGAGTCGTCGGCTTCTTTGCCTATAAAAGAAATTTGCAGCACCTGTCAACGCTTTTGAGGAGGAAAGAGGTTAATGGTACATACATAAAGGCAAAAAAATTCGATAGAGTATATTCGCAAGTGTATCAATCGCACAGAACATCGACCATGTACGTGAATATTCGCATAAAAGTGTCGTTAGGGATTTTGTGTGACTGGCCAGTGAGGTCGACCTCCCGGGGAAAGGGACGTTTCAGAGAGCTCTCTGTATGCCACGGCCGGGCATTTGTGTTGTGTGAACACCTTAAAATACTATTCTAATGGGTACGTGGCATGCCATAGAAAAATAGATCGAATTGTATACGTAAGCATACGAATTAAAAAATATCGACAAATGCACATATGTAATGCGATGGTTGTAAAAAATGGAATGTCAGTGTATACATAAGCAAATAAAGTAAATACAAATATCGACAAGTGCACAAGTGTAATACTATAGGACTAAAAATAATAAGGAGAAAAAGGAAATCGGGAATGGGTAAAATATAGTTAGGGTGGAGTTGGGGAAGTATTGCCTTGTTTTGGAAAATCCTCTTCTTGACGAGCCCCTGAAATTAATAGAAATACAACGATATAAGAAAGGCTAGTGTAATTTGCCCGTCTAAAATGACGGGTATACATGAACACATTAAATTTAAGACGGTATCCTATTCCCTCTCTCAATCCCAATCGCTATCTCAGCGTATAATAAGCACAATCTCACATATAGAATGGCTGTAAAAAAGGAAAACGACGAACAGTAAATAAACACGTAAAATACACATTGATATATGTGTGGTGAAGAAACTTTCATCAACGGTAGTTACGTACTTAAAATATCAAATAACCAACGGAAATCTTATAAAAATGTAAAGACACACAACCTTAAACCCCATATATATAAATATTTGATGGATGAAAACTAGTTAGAATTCTTGTGCAAATGGTATTCATATTAAAAGGTCCTCAAGTGCCACTCATGTAGAGAAAACCTGAAAGTCACCTTTTCAATTTGAAGCCTGAAAAGATTCGCGGTCGGAAAGGAATGTGTATTACAATGGGTGATGACCAATCTAAATAGCGATCGCGGACGACTGTTCCAATATCCAGCCGTTCGACCAAAAGAAAAAGACATTACCACCTCGTTCCCCTTATTATAATAGAGAAAGTACCTCGCATGTGCTGGAATATTCACTTATCCCACCAACTCACACTATTAAAAACTTGTTTGGAATGTTACAACGCTTTCAATCAATGGGTCCTTTAAAGTCATCCCATTTGTATTCAATGCAACAACTCTCAGCCCCCTCTAACATAATCCCCGAAAATTTTCGGAGAAATTACTTAGCCTTAGGTTAATTTCTAAATTGGGAAGCATGCCACCATATTCGCACACATTTCCTTTGAAGACATTAAACGGTCAAGAGTGAATAATCACTTTTTGGAAGCGGGGTGACAATATAACCACACTACGATAAACTATGCCTATTAATACCGCGTCGGAAATGATACGTAGAAAGGCCTAAATTCAGAAGGCAACATTTCTATATATTACTGGAATTTATATAACTTCCATATTTAATCTTAATGACGGCGAGAAATCGCGGAGACTAGGATGTGAAGCTTCAAACCGAAAGGGAAGACAGGATTTTGGTCGGCGTACGTCACGAGAAATTCACTCACGGAAATATAGGAAAAGTTACAAAAATCGAGAATAAACGGCCGTGGTTTCACGTACGCCTACCTAGACTTGATAAGCGAAACATTTAAAGAAATGCAGTGAATTTTACAAGAAACTTACTGACCTTCGAAGTGGTGACTTGGACACTTCGAAGTGGGCTCGTCGAACATCGGGCTTTGACTGAAAAACCTTAGTTCCGGTCTAGGGATGGCAGCTCAGCGCGATAGTCATTTGTCTAATAGTAGAAAGTTGAAATTCATTTTTAATGACATTAAATACAGTAAAGTTATTTTACAAAATGGTTTTTAATATAAAATTGTAATAATATGCTTGTTTTCTTTATTTAAAAATAATATTTTATAATAACAATAATAATTTTCTTTAAATAAACAATAATTTCTTAAAACGACAAAGTGACATCTATTTTTACGTGAGAGAAAATGTCGAAATTGAAGTGAGATATGACATAGGGATTATTGAGCTCTAAAGTAAACTTTATCCCCGAGATTTCTTACATGTGACATTATTTTTGTGGTTAAATTATCAATATAATACCAGCATTAATTACAACCTGCATAAAACCCACCGTGTCAATGAAAAACGCCAAACTAACCCCACCGACACTATAAATACGGAGAAAGGTAATTCTCAAAATTCCTAAACATTACCAATTTCTCGCGAATTGATATCTGCGGTTCATTTCCAGCGTTCTATTTATTTATGTATGAAACATATTGTACAACAATCAGCCGATTTTAATATTGTTACACACCATTCGATTTAACCCATTTCGTTACGGAATTAATATCCGAACCGTGACAGCCATCCACGTAATATTCAACTTCGTCTGCTAGGTAATTTTATTTTTTTTATATAGTGGAGTTACATCCAAAACATGTTCAATATCCACATTTAGAATAATGCATAATAAATTCAGGATTATATTGCAAAATCTTATAATGTTAATACATTTACAACTCTTTTATAACAGTAAAAGTGTTTAAGCATCTATTAGACATATTAAATATAATAAAAATAGATCAATCGAGTTAAATGAAATAACTGACTTCATATCTTCTAAAATTATGCTAATATAATTACAAAAATACGAAAATTTTCAACGAAATATTTACATGGGACAAATGGTGTCCCTGTTTACAAACTGAAGAGCATTCAGGGGTTCGTGTGTGTTGTTGAGCAGCAGTAATAGGAGAAAGTATTTTCAGAGCCGTGGCTTAAAATGGAATGTCGCAGCCTAGGGGCATAGGCTAATTCGATTATATGTGAAAGCATAAGGATTAATTCATCACAATTAATAAGATTGACAGCAGCTATGCTATTAACAAAGGCCACTTACGCTGAGTAAATCAACAACCACCACGAAAGTGCATCTAATGCAAATGTTATCCATCAACTCTGCATCTCGGCGGAAGAAACGACAATTATTTTTTATTAACGTGAGAAGTGTGAATGTAATTCCTTGATCTCCATGAATGTATTTTAAATATAATTTCACGGCATTTGCGGAGATGTTGCTTGTGATACCGTGCTGTCATCATATTTAACAGCTCATCGAATTTGCAAATCTGCAAAAACTGCTGTTTGCAATGAAATGAACATTTTATAGGATGGATTGCCAACTTATGTGTAATAGAAGCCATGGCGGATCAACGGGAGGGAGGGGGGGGAAAGAGGGTGCGACCGGCCCACCTTGCATAATCCAATTCCTAAAATTCATTCCGTGCAGTATTCCTCAATTATACCCCGCAGATCAGGTCTTTATAGCAAGGGAAAGAAATATTCTGAGGGGGTAGGTATTTTCAAAATATAGGACCGGTGGCAGGGGCGGATTTGATAGGTGGAGGGGCTATCACCCCCCTCCCTTTGAGAAGTTTTTGGAACTGCCCCTGAATACTAGACTGCATTAGGTGCGAATGAATGAATTATCCGTGTAGTCAAAATCCGGTGTAAATGCCTCTCTATTGTGCCTTGGCATTTACCCGAGATATTGGATAGAAATTACTCTCAATGTTTTCTTATAAGGTCAGTTTTATTTCTATTTTCTGAAAGTATTTGGCTGAATTTTCTTTTTTTAGATAAAGACCGATTAAATAAGTTTATTTTTTTATATTATATTAATATTATTTCATGCCTTTGATATCCAGAGGGGCGACATATTTTTACTTCGCTTACGCATATTTTTTAACTGAAACCGGCCCTGACCAGGGGTGTGCTGCCAAATATATAACAAACGGGTCGCTATTATAGCCTAGCATTCCATGATAAATTTAAAATATTCCCATATTAAAATTTCTCCATACAATGCTTATGCATATTACATTTAATTAAAAGTATTAAAGTCTCTCTTTAATACTTATTCTCCATCAGTTTCAATATAAAATTATGTGCCAGTTAAAGGTCGCGTTATCTGATCTTTGCAGGAATTAGATGAGATTTCAGTAAAAAGGAAGATAATATTGTAAAAAAAATTAAATTCTTATTTTTAATGTTTAAATATCATTAATGACCATAGAATCCATGTTCAATTGCTTGGCGTCTTTCAGATAATAAATTGCTGCATAACACGATATAGAAAGCACCCTTAAACTTTTGCATCCCATTATTCTCAGACCGTCGTGCGTCACTAACCTCAGGATAATATGGAATTTTTATGGATTGGAAATAATATTTTGCACCTAAAATATTTTAATTTTTTAAGAGTTTTATTATAAAAATCATTATAACAGCATTAATACTATATTATTCAGTAAATTTAAATAGAAAAAAATCGAGGCATTTTTATTATTATTGCCTTTGAAGTATGCAGTGTTAACTGATAAAGTATACACCTGAATTACTATTATTACATACATGCACGACATGCAATATTGTAGGTTTATGTGTACAAGTTAACATGGAAAACATTCTTCATCATACTGGTAGTGATAGCTACACTTATTCAACATGACATTTAAATGAAAAACTATACGGGACCAGTCTTTAGTAAACATATTTCTAAAACAAATATATGCAACACTATATGGAGTTTGGTATTTGAGAGAGGTGTAACTGCAGCATTTACTTAGAGCAGGATTAATTTATCTAATTTGAAATCGTACATAAGATTGACTTATTGTTGATGCTGTATTCCAGGAATTAAATCTGTCGCTTTCGGGACGCGCATGATAACACACGCAAAGATAGAGAAATTCAAATAATTAACGAATGTTGTGAACAGAAAGCCATGGTTCCATATAATGTATGATTGCCAAAGCTAATTACTTAATAAGGCATAATTGAATCAGGTACATACATACTGGTGTGTTAGTCTTATTATAATTATTCTACTAGCCAGAATCCCCATGATTCGCCTGACACTTACTTAATGATAAACATAGAAACAGATGTAAACTGCAATAGTGTCACTAAAAGAGAAACATGCCATGCTCTTAGAAGAATACATCGGTTTCTATGTATCACTTGGAATAAAAAAATTCAAGGCTAAATATCATCTAAATGAAAATAAATATGAAACCACGAGAGAACCCACTCTTATTACTCAATTGTACCCCGCAGATCAGGTCTTTATAGCAAGGGAAAGAAATATTCTGAGGGGGTAGGTATTTTCAAAATATAGGGCCGATGGCAGGGGTGGATTTCATAGGTGGAGGGGCTATCACCCCCCTCCCTTTGAGAAGTTTTTGGATCTGCCCCTGAATACTAGACTGCATTAGGTGCGAATGAATGAATTATCCGTGTAGTCAAAATCCGGTGTAAATGCCTCTCTATTGTGACTTGGCATTTACCCGAGATATTGGATAGAAATTACTCTCCATGTTTTCTTATAAGGTCAGTTATATTTCTATTTTCTGAAAGTATTTGGCTGAATTTTCTTTTTTTAGATAAAGACCGATTAAATAAGTTTATTTTTTTATATTATATTAATATTATTTCATGCCTTTGATATCCAGAGGGGCGACATATTTTTACTTCGCTTACGCATATTTTTTAACTGAAACCGGCCCTGACCAGGGGTGTGCTGCCAAATATATAACAAACGGGTCGCTATTATAGCCTAGCATTCCATGATAAATTTAAAATATTCCCATATTAAAATTTCTCCATACAATGCTTATGCATATTACATTTAATTAAAAGTATTAAAGTCTCTCTTTAATACTTATTCTCCATCAGTTTCAATATAAAATTATGTGCCAGTTAAAGGTCGCGTTATCTGATCTTTGCAGGAATTAGATGAGATTTCAGTAAAAAGGAAGATAATATTGTAAAAAAAATTAAATTCTTATTTTTAATGTTTAAATATCATTAATGACCATAGAATCCATGTTCAATTGCTTGGCGTCTTTCAGATAATAAATTGCTGCATAACACGATATAGAAAGCACCCTTAAACTTTTGCATCCCATTATTCTCAGACCGTCGTGCGTCACTAACCTCAGGATAATATGGAATTTTTATGGATTGGAAATAATATTTTGCACCTAAAATATTTTAATTTTTTAAGAGTTTTATTATAAAAATCATTATAACAGCATTAATACTATATTATTCAGTAAATTTAAATAGAAAAAAATCGAGGCATTTTTATTATTATTGCTTTTGAAGTATGCAGTGTTAACTGATAAAGTATACACCTGAATTACTATTATTACATACATGAACGACATGCAATATTGTAGGGTAATGTGTACAAGTTAACATGGAAAACATTCTTCATCATACTGGTAGTGATAGCTACACTTATTCAACATGACATTTAAATGAAAAACTATATGGGACCAGTCTTTATTAAACATATTTCTAAAACAACTATATGCAACACTATATGGAGTTTGGTATTTGAGAGAGGTGTAACTGCAGCATTTACTTAGAGCAGCATTAATTTATCTAATTTGAAATCGTACATAAGATTGACTTAATGTTTATGCTGTATTCCAGGAATTAAATCTGTCGCTTTCGGGACGCGCATGATAACACACGCAAAGATAGAGCAATTCAAATAATTAACGAATATTGTGAACAGAAAGCCATGGTTCCATATAATGTATGATTGCCAAAGCTAATTACTTAATAAGGCATAATTTGAATGAGGTACATACATACTGGTGTGTTAGTCTTATTATAATTATTCTACTAGCCAGAATCCCCCTGATTCGCCTGACACTTACTTAATGATAAACATAGAAACAGATGTAAACTGCAATAGTGTCACTAAAAAAAAACATGCCATGCTCTTAGAAGAATACATCGGTTTCTATTTATCACTTGGAATAAAAAAATTCAAGGCTAAATATCATCTAAATGAAAATAAATATGAAACCACGACAGAACCCACTTTTATTACTCAATTATACCCCGCAGATCAGGTCTTTATAGCAAGGGAAAGAAATATTCTGAGGGGGTAGGTATTTTCGAAATATAGGACCGGTGGCAGGGACGGATTTGATAGGTGGAGGGGCTATCACCCCCCTCCCTTTGAGAAGTTTTTGGATCTGCCCCTGAATACTAGACTGCATTAGGTGCGAATGAATGAATTATCCGTGTAGTCAAAATCCGGTGTAAATGCCTCTCTATTGTGACTTGGCATTTACCCGGGATATTGGATAGTAATTACTCTTCATGTTTTCTTATAAGGTCAGTTTTATTTCTATTTTCTGAAAGTATTTGGCTGAATTTTATTTTTTTAGATAAAGACTGATTAAATAAGTTTATTTTTTTATATTATATTAATACTATTTCATGCCTTTGATATCCAGAGGGGCGACATATTTTTACCTCGCTTACGCATATTTTTACTGAAACCGGCCCTGACAAGGGGTGTGCTGCCAAATATATATTACAAACGGGTCGCTATTATAGCCTAGCGTTCCATGACAATTTTAAAATATTCCCATATTAAAATTTCTCCATACAATGTTTATGCATATTACATTTAATTAAAAGTATTAAAGTGTCTCTTTAATACTTATTCTCCATCAGTTTCAATATAAAATTATGTGCCAGTTAAAGGTCGCGTTATCTGATCTTTGCAGGAATTAGATGAGATTTCAGTAAAAAGGAAGATAATATTGTAAAAAAAATTAAATTCTTATTTTTAATGTTTAAATATCATTAATGACCATAGAATCCATGTTCAATTGCTTGGCGTCTTTCAGATAATAAATTGCTGCATAACACGATATAGAAAGCACCCTTAAACTTTTGCATCCCATTATTCTCAGACCGTCGTGCGTCACTAACCTCAGGATAATATGGAATTTTTATGGATTGGAAATAATATTTTGCACCTAAAATATTTTAATTTTTTAAGAGTTTTATTATAAAAATCATTATAACAGCATTAATACTATATTATTCAGTAAATTTAAATAGAAAAAAATCGAGGCATTTTTATTATTATTGCTTTTGAAGTATGCAGTGTTAACTGATAAAGTATACACCTGAATTACTATTATTACATACATGAACGACATGCAATATTGTAGGGTAATGTGTACAAGTTAACATGGAAAACATTCTTCATCATACTGGTAGTGATAGCTACACTTATTCAACATGACATTTAAATGAAAAACTATACGGGACCAGTCTTTAGTAAACATATTTCTAAAACAAATATATGCAACACTATATGGAGTTTGGTATTTGAGAGAGGTGTAACTGCAGCATTTACTTAGAGCAGGATTAATTTATCTAATTTGAAATCGTACATAAGATTGACTTATTGTTGATGCTGTATTCCAGGAATTAAATCTGTCGCTTTCGGGACGCGCATGATAACACACGCAAAGATAGAGAAATTCAAATAATTAACGAATGTTGTGAACAGAAAGCCATGGTTCCATATAATGTACGATTGCCAAAGCTAATTACTTAATAAGGCATAATTTGAATCAGGTACATACATACTGGTGTGTTAGTCTTATTATAATTATTCTACTAGCCAGAATCCCCCTGATTCGCCTGACACTTACTTAATGATAAACATAGAAACAGATGTAAACTGCAATAGTGTCACTAAAAGAGAAACATGCCATGCTCTAAGAAGAATACATCGGTTTCTATGTATCACTTGGAATAAAAAAATTCAAGGCTAAATATCATCTAAATGAAAATAAATATGAAACCACGACAGAACCCACTCTTATTACTCACTACCACATTTTGATTTACATTTGCAAGCGAAGTAAGCGTGCCATGAAACTGACTAGAAAATATGATACGGAATAGGAATTTGTAAATATGGCAAGTAAATACTTTTTACACAAGTCATCGAAATTACAAATCTGTATTCTTAAATCTAAGTTAACGTTCCATCAAATTGAATACATGATGCTGCTAAAGGGTGATACAAGCTTGCTGGGGCACAGTGAATGAATTCATTCCAAAAATATATTCTTAAAACAAAAAATTATCCTTGTAAGAGTCACATAAACCATAAGGATATGTATAAGATGAGAAATGCAATTTAGTCCTACAAATTTTTGCATGAATGATTGCGAGAAGTTGTATAGGAGTGTAAAGGTGCTTTCCAAGAAATACATTAGAAGCATGACATCCATTAGGGATAAATTCGCTTGCCAGACAGAGGAGCTGCTTCCAAGTCTTCACATAATATACCTTCCAACACACAATCTCTGTTGAAAATGAAATCTGCCGAATGACTTCAAGTTTGTGCACGTTTCCAAATGACCCGAATGGGGTAGTGCACTCCATTCGTTAACCTTTTTTTTAAATGGCGTTTCCCCCGATATAATCGAGGCCTATTCCATTCACGAGAACCCTGCAAAACGATAATAAAAAATTTAGAAAAGCATATATTGAAAAGAAATGAAACATTTTCCTCCTACATCTCTGAGAAAAATAGCCATAACAGTAAAATTAATGGACAAAGGAAAGAATGAATTATTCATTAGGCACATTCACAAAACGCACATAAATCTGAAATAATTACACACAACAATTAAGTACAATAGAAACGTCAGTAATAACACATAACATACCAATTAAAACTGTCACCATAGGCATAAAACATGGCACTATACAGGACATAGATGAGTAAATTTCTATATGTAAAAATTCATCAGAAATGCAATTTGTCAACACAAACAGAGATATGTGAACACATACAATACAATCAGTCCTTAGCAACAAACGTCTCGTCACGCAATACCATCAAAGGTCGTCAAAAAAAATGTCATGTCTGCACAGGCCTGTGCGGTCAAACCACATAGCGCTATGGGTTGCCAGTCAGTAGCATCAAAAGGATATTACCATTTCTGAAACAAATGCGAGTAAATTAGGCATAAATACTTCGCTAATAACAATCGTAAAACGACTCACCAAATATCACCTAGAATTTAACACCGTTGGTACATCGTATACCTCAACCTCCGGTCCACCTCTTGCCTGCATCACTCCTCCATTCCAGCACCAAGCAGTAACTCGCGGGCGAATGCTTCCCCGTCGTCCCGTTCCTCAGCAACCTGTGCCGTCCCGCATTGCAGCTTGGTCTCACGATGATTGGTCCTCCGGTCCCACGGTCCTCTGTCCACTGCACAGAGGTACAGTGGCGCCTGTAAACCAATTTCTTCCACTTCAACGTAGTTTAGCTTTTTATATGTGAAACTCAATTCATGAAACGCCCTCGAACGCTGCCTGTCCGTGCAGGACAAATCTGTCAGATGTATAAATGAAATTTGTCTGTACTTTTATAAGCCCGAACAACTTTCCATTATTCGCATTTTTCGCTATAGCCAACCGGAGAAGAATCCTGATTTAAGTGAACTTGTGTAAATTTTCAGATGTATGTAAAGTTAAAATACATCCTGCAAATTTTTCTCATAACTTCAACACGGATACCCAGAAGTAGGACTGCTTGAATTATTGCTCTGTGGCAATGCGGATATACCAAGTCACATTGGGGGTAAGTTGCATGGGAATACATCGTGATGGGAAATCCAGCTGACTTACCGATGCTGTTTTCCTGTAGGCACAAAGGATCTGCTGGCACACCATCGTGAACAGTCGCTGCTAGCATACCGATTCCCTATCTGAGAACAAATTGTTCCAGCCTCATATCTTTGAAAAACTACCGTATCTAACCGATAAGCTTTAACGTAAAATTTACGGATTTTAGCAAACTCAAGAAATTTAAAATGAACATCTATGCAAAATGCCTAGTGTTAGTCAGTTAGTCTACAGTACACTACTAAGGCAATTTGCATTGATGGAAGTAGATGAAAAATTGAAAAACAAAGGATTTTTACTTGAATACCGATAGAATCATCTGCCGAACACGGAATTCTATTCCAAGTGAAATGCACTACTCTATCCACAGGCGTATGTACCTACGGATAGTTTGTTTAGACTTCCCCTAGGAAGAAGTCTAGATCGTTGCCTCGTTCGCTTTTAGCACGATACACTTGGAACGCGGACTCCAGTGAACGGTGATGACCCCTCCTGCTGAATTTAGAGAATAGAACAAGGAAATTCGCGATTACTGAAACCTCTTAACGAGACAAATTTAGAAACAGGCACAAGCTGGTCTGTTAGTGTTAGTAAAGGTAATCTACTGCTAACCAGAATGCGCCTGATTCTAAAGGTAATTTATTAACTCTTCGCCTACCACCCCCTGATTGTAATACATAGAAACGGACGCGAACTGCGATTTTAGTAATAATTAAAGAGAAAGATGCCATGCTCTAAGAAGATTGCAGAACGCGTCCTTTCTATGCATGTATTGCTTGTTATAAAAAAATCAAAGCTAAGGTTAACTATAAATGAAAATAGATATGAAGCCAGAGCAACCATTATGAATCTGAATAGTGAAAGCTACTTCGGTATTCGATGGTGGTGATGGTGCCAGCCAGAATGGGTCGTATCCCTCCCATGTCCTGAAAATAAAAATGTGAACGGATAAGGTAGGAACACACGAAGCACCGCAGCCACTAGACGATTTTAAGGATCGAGTGAAAAGGGGTCGGTGTGATACCCCTTTATCATTAATATCATCTGCAGTGATTTCGAAAGGGGACGGTAGACCCGTTTCGTCCAAGCCACTTTGACACATCGCAGGAAAATTCGGGAAATCGTTGCGAAAAAAGCGAAACGTTATTACATATACATCTGAGAAGGCATCCATCCGAAACATCGACGTCAGATAAATAAAAATAAGCACAGCCTTCTATTCCTGAAAGACTAAGAACATCACTCGAAATTGCTCTCAAAAAATGTCCCAGCACGAAACTGAATGGTAGTATTCTGGCAGAAACAAAACAGGAGCAATTCTTTCTCAACATTTATAAATTATTGCTTAGGATTTTATTTTCCTCTAATCTAATAAACGAAAGAGCAAAACTCACGGTGTTATGAATCCCGAATAAAATCGTCATGCAAAATTTTTCATATATACAGAGAGATTTTGGGTCGTTAGAAATATGCGTTTGCCAATGCCCTGGAAAAATCTAAAAAATTATAAGTTAACCGATGACTGACGAGGACCGAATCCATCGTTATTGCGTTCTCTAGTTGGCGGCACCACTTAAAATTAAATTGCTACTTTCCCAATAATTGGCACCCTCAAATTGATTGGACATCTTCAATTCAATCTGTTTTATGAATATGGCAAATATATTCTTTTTACTTAAGACATTGAAATTACACATTTATATTGCTAGAGCTATGTTAAAATTCCATCAAACTGAATACATGATGCTGCTAAAGGATGAAAAAAGCTTCCTGGGCACAGTGAACCAATTCATTCAATAAAAACATATACGCATAAAAAGAACATTTACCCTTGTCACAGTCGCATAAACCATTTATAAACCATAAAGATACATATAAGATGAGAAATGAAATTAAGTCCTACAAATGTTCCATGAATGATTGCAAGAAATCGTAAAGGCGATTTCCAAGAAAAACATAGTAAACTTGACATCCGTCAGACAAAAAATTCACTTGCCAGACAGAGGAGCTGCATCCAAGTCTTCACACAATATGCCTTCCACCACACACTCTCTGTTGAAAATGAAAGCTGCCGAATGACTTCAAGTTTGTGCACGTTTCCAAATGACCCGATGGGGTAGTGCACCCCATTCGTTAACCTTTCTTTGAAATGGCGTTTCCCCCGATATGATCGAGGCCTATTCCATTGACGAGACACCTGCTAAACGTTAATAAAAAATCCGAACAACATAGATTGTACAAACTTTCTCATATACGTACTAATGCGTCATTTAGTTATCTTTAGAAAATGAAAATCGTATGAGCCTGTTCTTAGAAAATACAATTTCTGTTAAAGTTGCCCAAGAATAAACTAGCCTTATATTCATTCGTTGGGAAAAATGAAATACGTAGTATTATTTAAGACGTATACTCAAGTAACTGTATGAAATATGATCAAAGTCATCGAAGCCGTTTCTGAGAAAATGGAATTATTGTTAAAGTTGACTAGAATAAACTAGCCTTATATTCATTATTTGAGAAATATGAACTACACAGTATTATTGAGGATGTAAGCTTAAGTAACTCTACGAAATTTGATCAAAATCTTTAAAGCCGCTTCTGAGGGAATCGAATTACTGTTAAAATGCGTTGAATAAACTACACTTAATTATTGATCAATGTCAAGCATTTCTAGGTATCCTCTGCTCTGTATGATAAAATGCCTAAGTACGAGATTTCGTTCGTTTCCGGTCTACCCTTTAAGCTCCAGAGCCAGTAACAGACAGGCAGACGGCATTGCGAAAATCACTTTTTCGGACTCGGCTACACTTAAAACGTATATTTCCGTCAAATTCTCGCGGTCGAATTTTTTCGCGAAAACAATACTTTCTCGATACTTTGTATGAGGAAGTAAAAATTTTGTATAGCATATATGGAAAAGAAATGAAACATTTTCCTCCTACATCTCTGCGAAAAATAGCCATAAGACAGTAGACAAAGAAAAGAATGAATTATTCATTAGGCACATTCAAAAAATGCATATAAATCTGAAATAATTACGCACAAAAATTAAATACAGTAGAAACGTCAGTAATAACACATAGCACACCAAATAAAACTGTCAGCATAGGCATAAAACATGGCATACGGATACAGGACATAGACAAATAAATTTCTACATATAAAAATTCGTCAGAAATGCAATTTGTCAACGCAAACGCATAAAATACAAAAAACACCAATTCAGGCAACATGTCATAGAAACACATTAGACAAACAGCACTAAGACACTCCAAATCGATCAAACAATACAATCAATCCTGAACAACAAATGTCTCGTCACGCAATACCATCAAAGGTCGTCAATGGAATTGTCACGTCTGCACAGGCCTGTGCTGTCAAACCACATAGCGCTATGGGTGTCAGTCAGTAGCATCAAAAGGACAAAACCTTTTCAGATAGAAATGCGAGTAAATTAAGCATAAATAATAAAAATCGTAAAATATCACCTAGAATTTAACACCGTACATCGTATACCTTAACCTGTTACCCATTCCAGCATCCTCGTTGTCCCGTTCCTCAGCAGTGTGACCGTTGCCGCGTTGCCCTTTGGTCCCACGATGATCGGCACTCCGGTCCCACGGCCCTCTGTCCACTGCACACATGTAGGGACGCGGCACCCTGTCATGGAAAATGGCTCTGCAAAACAAAAATACCAATTAAACATGGAAAGTAACCCAATGCGAATCAAATAACATCATACAGACTTACTTATCAGTGTAGATGTCTGGGAGTCGTCGGCTTCTTTGCCTATAAAAGAAATTTGCAGCACCTGTCAACGCTTTTGAGGAGGAAAGAGGTTAATGGTACATACATAAAGGCAAAAAAATTCGATAGAGTATATTCGCAAGTGTATCAATCGCACAGAACATCGACCATGTACGTGAATATTCGCATAAAAGTGTCGTTAGGGATTTTGTGTGACTGGCCAGTGAGGTCGACCTCCCGGGGAAAGGGACGTTTCAGAGAGCTCTCTGTATGCCACGGCCGGGCATTTGTGTTGTGTGAACACCTTAAAATACTATTCTAATGGGTACGTGGCATGCCATAGAAAAATAGATCGAATTGTATACGTAAGCATACGAATTAAAAAATATCGACAAATGCACATATGTAATGCGATGGTTGTAAAAAATGGAATGTCAGTGTATACATAAGCAAATAAAGTAAATACAAATATCGACAAGTGCACAAGTGTAATACTATAGGACTAAAAATAATAAGGAGAAAAAGGAAATCGGGAATGGGTAAAATATAGTTAGGGTGGAGTTGGGGAAGTATTGCCTTGTTTTGGAAAATCCTCTTCTTGACGAGCCCCTGAAATTAATAGAAATACAACGATATAAGAAAGGCTAGTGTAATTTGCCCGTCTAAAATGACGGGTATACATGAATACATTAAATTTAAGACGGTATCCTATTCCCTCTCTCAATCCCAATCGCTATCTCAGCGTATAATAAGCACAATCTCACATATAGAATGGCTGTAAAAAAGGAAAACGACGAACAGTAAATAAACACGTAAAATACACATTGATATATGTGTGGTGAAGAAACTTTCATCAACGGTAGTTACGTACTTAAAATATCAAATAACCAACGGAAATCTTATAAAAATGTAAAGACACACAACCTTAAACCCCATATATATAAATATTTGATGGATGAAAACTAGTTAGAATTCTTGTGCAAATGGTATTCATATTAAAAGGTCCTCAAGTGCCACTCATGTAGAGAAAACCTGAAAGTCACCTTTTCAATTTGAAGCCTGAAAAGATTCGCGGTCGGAAAGGAATGTGTATTACAATGGGTGATGACCAATCTAAATAGCGATCGCGGACGACTGTTCCAATATCCAGCCGTTCGACCAAAAGAAAAAGACATTACCACCTCGTTCCCCTTATTATAATAGAGAAAGTACCTCGCATGTGCT
The DNA here is from genome assembly GCA_036926305.1 of Uropetala carovei. NCBI lineage: Eukaryota > Metazoa > Arthropoda > Insecta > Odonata > Petaluridae > Uropetala > Uropetala carovei. The sequence continues at coordinate 778,224 of JAXCHB010000118.1, read as the reverse complement.
GGAATATTCACTTATCCCACCAACTCACACTATTAAAAACTTGTTTGGAATGTTACAACGCTTTCAATCAATGGGTCCTTTAAAGTCATCCCATTTGTATTCAATGCAACAACTCTCAGCCCCCTCTAACATAATCCCCGAAAATTTTCGGAGAAATTACTTAGCCTTAGGTTAATTTCTAAATTGGGAAGCATGCCACCATATTCGCACACATTTCCTTTGAAGACATTAAACGGTCAAGAGTGAATAATCACTTTTTGGAAGCGGGGTGACAATATAACCACACTACGATAAACTATGCCTATTAATACCGCGTCGGAAATGATACGTAGAAAGGCCTAAATTCAGAAGGCAACATTTCTATATATTACTGGAATTTATATAACTTCCATATTTAATCTTAATGACGGCGAGAAATCGCGGAGACTAGGATGTGAAGCTTCAAACCGAAAGGGAAGACAGGATTTTGGTCGGCGTACGTCACGAGAAATTCACTCACGGAAATATAGGAAAAGTTACAAAAATCGAGAATAAACGGCCGTGGTTTCACGTACGCCTACCTAGACTTGATAAGCGAAACATTTAAAGAAATGCAGTGAATTTTACAAGAAACTTACTGACCTTCGAAGTGGTGACTTGGACACTTCGAAGTGGGCTCGTCGAACATCGGGCTTTGACTGAAAAACCTTAGTTCCGGTCTAGGGATGGCAGCTCAGCGCGATAGTCATTTGTCTAATAGTAGAAAGTTGAAATTCATTTTTAATGACATTAAATACAGTAAAGTTATTTTACAAAATGGTTTTTAATATAAAATTGTAATAATATGCTTGTTTTCTTTATTTAAAAATAATATTTTATAATAACAATAATAATTTTCTTTAAATAAACAATAATTTCTTAAAACGACAAAGTGACATCTATTTTTACGTGAGAGAAAATGTCGAAATTGAAGTGAGATATGACATAGGGATTATTGAGCTCTAAAGTAAACTTTATCCCCGAGATTTCTTACATGTGACATTATTTTTGTGGTTAAATTATCAATATAATACCAGCATTAATTACAACCTGCATAAAACCCACCGTGTCAATGAAAAACGCCAAACTAACCCCACCGACACTATAAATACGGAGAAAGGTAATTCTCAAAATTCCTAAACATTACCAATTTCTCGCGAATTGATATCTGCGGTTCATTTCCAGCGTTCTATTTATTTATGTATGAAACATATTGTACAACAATCAGCCGATTTTAATATTGTTACACACCATTCGATTTAACCCATTTCGTTACGGAATTAATATCCGAACCGTGACAGCCATCCACGTAATATTCAACTTCGTCTGCTAGGTAATTTTATTTTTTTTATATAGTGGAGTTACATCCAAAACATGTTCAATATCCACATTTAGAATAATGCATAATAAATTCAGGATTATATTGCAAAATCTTATAATGTTAATACATTTACAACTCTTTTATAACAGTAAAAGTGTTTAAGCATCTATTAGACATATTAAATATAATAAAAATAGATCAATCGAGTTAAATGAAATAACTGACTTCATATCTTCTAAAATTATGCTAATATAATTACAAAAATACGAAAATTTTCAACGAAATATTTACATGGGACAAATGGTGTCCCTGTTTACAAACTGAAGAGCATTCAGGGGTTCGTGTGTGTTGTTGAGCAGCAGTAATAGGAGAAAGTATTTTCAGAGCCGTGGCTTAAAATGGAATGTCGCAGCCTAGGGGCATAGGCTAATTCGATTATATGTGAAAGCATAAGGATTAATTCATCACAATTAATAAGATTGACAGCAGCTATGCTATTAACAAAGGCCACTTACGCTGAGTAAATCAACAACCACCACGAAAGTGCATCTAATGCAAATGTTATCCATCAACTCTGCATCTCGGCGGAAGAAACGACAATTATTTTTTATTAACGTGAGAAGTGTGAATGTAATTCCTTGATCTCCATGAATGTATTTTAAATATAATTTCACGGCATTTGCGGAGATGTTGCTTGTGATACCGTGCTGTCATCATATTTAACAGCTCATCGAATTTGCAAATCTGCAAAAACTGCTGTTTGCAATGAAATGAACATTTTATAGGATGGATTGCCAACTTATGTGTAATAGAAGCCATGGCGGATCAACGGGAGAGAGGGGGGGGAAAGAGGGTGCGACCGGCCCACCTTGCATAATCCAATTCCTAAAATTCATTCCGTGCAGTATTCCTCAATTATACCCCGCAGATCAGGTCTTTATAGCAAGGGAAAGAAATATTCTGAGGGGGTAGGTATTTTCAAAATATAGGACCGGTGGCAGGGGCGGATTTGATAGGTGGAGGGGCTATCACCCCCCTCCCTTTGAGAAGTTTTTGGAACTGCCCCTGAATACTAGACTGCATTAGGTGCGAATGAATGAATTATCCGTGTAGTCAAAATCCGGTGTAAATGCCTCTCTATTGTGCCTTGGCATTTACCCGAGATATTGGATAGAAATTACTCTCAATGTTTTCTTATAAGGTCAGTTTTATTTCTATTTTCTGAAAGTATTTGGCTGAATTTTCTTTTTTTAGATAAAGACCGATTAAATAAGTTTATTTTTTTATATTATATTAATATTATTTCATGCCTTTGATATCCAGAGGGGCGACATATTTTTACTTCGCTTACGCATATTTTTTAACTGAAACCGGCCCTGACCAGGGGTGTGCTGCCAAATATATAACAAACGGGTCGCTATTATAGCCTAGCATTCCATGATAAATTTAAAATATTCCCATATTAAAATTTCTCCATACAATGCTTATGCATATTACATTTAATTAAAAGTATTAAAGTCTCTCTTTAATACTTATTCTCCATCAGTTTCAATATAAAATTATGTGCCAGTTAAAGGTCGCGTTATCTGATCTTTGCAGGAATTAGATGAGATTTCAGTAAAAAGGAAGATAATATTGTAAAAAAAATTAAATTCTTATTTTTAATGTTTAAATATCATTAATGACCATAGAATCCATGTTCAATTGCTTGGCGTCTTTCAGATAATAAATTGCTGCATAACACGATATAGAAAGCACCCTTAAACTTTTGCATCCCATTATTCTCAGACCGTCGTGCGTCACTAACCTCAGGATAATATGGAATTTTTATGGATTGGAAATAATATTTTGCACCTAAAATATTTTAATTTTTTAAGAGTTTTATTATAAAAATCATTATAACAGCATTAATACTATATTATTCAGTAAATTTAAATAGAAAAAAATCGAGGCATTTTTATTATTATTGCTTTTGAAGTATGCAGTGTTAACTGATAAAGTATACACCTGAATTACTATTATTACATACATGAACGACATGCAATATTGTAGGGTAATGTGTACAAGTTAACATGGAAAACATTCTTCATCATACTGGTAGTGATAGCTACACTTATTCAACATGACATTTAAATGAAAAACTATACGGGACCAGTCTTTAGTAAACATATTTCTAAAACAAATATATGCAACACTATATGGAGTTTGGTATTTGAGAGAGGTGTAACTGCAGCATTTACTTAGAGCAGGATTAATTTATCTAATTTGAAATCGTACATAAGATTGACTTATTGTTGATGCTGTATTCCAGGAATTAAATCTGTCGCTTTCGGGACGCGCATGATAACACACGCAAAGATAGAGAAATTCAAATAATTAACGAATGTTGTGAACAGAAAGCCATGGTTCCATATAATGTATGATTGCCAAAGCTAATTACTTAATAAGGCATAATTGAATCAGGTACATACATACTGGTGTGTTAGTCTTATTATAATTATTCTACTAGCCAGAATCCCCATGATTCGCCTGACACTTACTTAATGATAAACATAGAAACAGATGTAAACTGCAATAGTGTCACTAAAAGAGAAACATGCCATGCTCTTAGAAGAATACATCGGTTTCTATGTATCACTTGGAATAAAAAAATTCAAGGCTAAATATCATCTAAATGAAAATAAATATGAAACCACGAGAGAACCCACTCTTATTACTCAATTGTACCCCGCAGATCAGGTCTTTATAGCAAGGGAAAGAAATATTCTGAGGGGGTAGGTATTTTCAAAATATAGGGCCGGTGGCAGGGGTGGATTTCATAGGTGGAGGGGCTATCACCCCCCTCCCTTTGAGAAGTTTTTGGATCTGCCCCTGAATACTAGACTGCATTAGGTGCGAATGAATGAATTATCCGTGTAGTCAAAATCCGGTGTAAATGCCTCTCTATTGTGACTTGGCATTTACCCGAGATATTGGATAGAAATTACTCTCCATGTTTTCTTATAAGGTCAGTTATATTTCTATTTTCTGAAAGTATTTGGCTGAATTTTCTTTTTTTAGATAAAGACCGATTAAATAAGTTTATTTTTTTATATTATATTAATATTATTTCATGCCTTTGATATCCAGAGGGGCGACATATTTTTACTTCGCTTACGCATATTTTTTAACTGAAACCGGCCCTGACCAGGGGTGTGCTGCCAAATATATAACAAACGGGTCGCTATTATAGCCTAGCATTCCATGATAAATTTAAAATATTCCCATATTAAAATTTCTCCATACAATGCTTATGCATATTACATTTAATTAAAAGTATTAAAGTCTCTCTTTAATACTTATTCTCCATCAGTTTCAATATAAAATTATGTGCCAGTTAAAGGTCGCGTTATCTGATCTTTGCAGGAATTAGATGAGATTTCAGTAAAAAGGAAGATAATATTGTAAAAAAAATTAAATTCTTATTTTTAATGTTTAAATATCATTAATGACCATAGAATCCATGTTCAATTGCTTGGCGTCTTTCAGATAATAAATTGCTGCATAACACGATATAGAAAGCACCCTTAAACTTTTGCATCCCATTATTCTCAGACCGTCGTGCGTCACTAACCTCAGGATAATATGGAATTTTTATGGATTGGAAATAATATTTTGCACCTAAAATATTTTAATTTTTTAAGAGTTTTATTATAAAAATCATTATAACAGCATTAATACTATATTATTCAGTAAATTTAAATAGAAAAAAATCGAGGCATTTTTATTATTATTGCCTTTGAAGTATGCAGTGTTAACTGATAAAGTATACACCTGAATTACTATTATTACATACATGCACGACATGCAATATTGTAGGGTTATGTGTACAAGTTAACATGGAAAACATTCTTCATCATACTGGTAGTGATAGCTACACTTATTCAACATGACATTTAAATGAAAAACTATACGGGACCAGTCTTTAGTAAACATATTTCTAAAACAACTATATGCAACACTATATGGAGTTTGGTATTTGAGAGAGGTGTAACTGCAGCATTTACTTAGAGCAGCATTAATTTATCTAATTTGAAATCGTACATAAGATTGACTTAATGTTTATGCTGTATTCCAGGAATTAAATCTGTCGCTTTCGGTACGCGCATGATAACACACGCAAAGATAGAGAAATTCAAATAATTAACGAATGTTGTGAACAGAAAGCCATGGTTCCATATAATGTACGATTGCCAAAGCTAATTACTTAATAAGGCATAATTTGAATCAGGTACATACATACTGGTGTGTTAGTCTTATTATAATTATTCTACTAGCCAGAATCCCCCTGATTCCCCTGACACTTACTTAATGATAAACATTCGTCTTCTTTGCCTATAAAAGAAATTTGCAGCACCTGTCAACGCTTTTGAGGAGGAAAGAGGTTAATGGTACATACGTAAAGGCAAAAAAATTCGATAGAGTATATTCGCAAGTGTATCAATCGCATAGAACATCGACCATGTACGTGAATATTCGCATAAAAGTGTCGTTAGGGATTTTGTGTGACTGGCCAGTGAGCTCGACCTCCAGGGGAAAGGGACGTTTCAGAGACCTCTCTGTATGCCACGGCCGGGCATTTGTGTTATGTAAACACCTTAAAATACTATTCTAATGGGTACATTGCATGCCATAGAAAAATAGATCGAATTGTATACATAAGCATACGATATTAAAAGATATCGACAAATGCACATATGTAATGCAATGGTTGTAATAAATGGAATGTCAGTTTATACATAAGCATATAAAGTAAATACAAATATCGTCATGTGCACAAGTGGAATACTATAGGACTAAAAATAATAAGGAGAAAAAGGAAATCGGGAATGGGTAAAATATAGGTAGGGTGGAGTTTGGGGAAGTATTGCCTTGTTTTGGAGAATACTCTTCTTGACCAGTGCGTACAACCCCTGAAATTAATAGAAATACAACGATATAATAAGGCTAGTGTAACTTACCCGTCTAAAATGACGGGTAGACATGAATACATTAAATTTAAGACGGTTTCCTATTCCCTCTCTCAATCCCCATCGCTATCTCCGCGTATAATAAGCACAATCTTACATATAGAATGGCTGTAAAAAAGGAAAACGACGAACAGTAAATAAACACGTAAAATACACATTGATATATGTGTGGTGTAAGAAACTTTCATCAACGGTAGTTACGTACTTAAAATATCAAATAACGAACGGAAATCGTATAAAAAAGTAAACACACACAACCTTAAACTAATCCCCATATATATTAATATATGATGGATGAAAACTAGTTAGAATTCTTGTGCAAATGGTATTCATATTACAAGGTCCTCAAGTGCCACTCATGTAGAGAAAACCTGAAAATCACTTTTTCAATTTAAAGCCTGAAAAGATTCGCGGTCAGGAAGGAAAGTGTATTATAATGGGTGATGACCAATCTAAATAGCGATCGCGGACGACTGTTCCAATATCCAGCCGTTCGACCAAAAGAAAAAGACATTACCACCTCGTTCCCCTTATTATAATAGAGAAAGTACCTCGCATGTGCTGGAATATTCACTTATCCCACCAACTCACACTATTAAAAACTTGTTTGGAATGTTACAACGCTTTCAATCAATGGGTCCTTTAAAGTCATCCCATTTGTATTCAATGCAACAACTCTCAGCCCCCTCTAACATAATCCCCGAAAATTTTCGGAGAAATTACTTAGCCTTAGGTTAATTTCTAAATTGGGAAGCATGCCACCATATTCGCACACATTTCCTTTGAAGACATTAAACGGTCAAGAGTGAATAATCACTTTTTGGAAGCGGGGTGACAATATAACCACACTACGATAAACTATGCCTATAAATATCGCTTCGGAAATGATACGTAGAAAGGCCTAAATTCAGAAGGCAACATTTCTATATATTACTTCAATTTAAATAACTTCCATATTTAGTCTTAATGTCGGCGAGAAATCACGAGGACTAAGGTGTGAAGCTGCAAACTGAAAGGGAAGACAGGATTTTGGTCGGCGTACGTCACGAAAAATTCACTCACGGAAATATATGAAAAGTTACAAAAATCGAGAATAAACGGCCGTGGTTTCACGTACGCCTACCTAGACTTGATAAGCGAAACATTTAAAGAAATGCAGTGAATTTTACAATAAACTTACTGACCTTCGAAGTGTTGATTGGGCACTCCGAAGTGGGCTCGTCGAACATCGGGCTTTGAATGAAAAACCTTAGTTCCGGTCTAGGGATGGCAGCTCAGTGCGATAGTCATTTGTCTAGTAGTAGAAAGTTGAAATTCATTTTTAATGACATGAAATTTTTCAATAGCTCTAGTCCATTATATACTTCCCAGACAATAGTGCATGCAATTCGTAAAGAGCTATAATCCATGAAATTCTTCAAAGTCTGTCCATGAAATTTTTCCTAGACTATAGCTCATGAAATTTTTCCATGACTATAGTTCGTGAAATTTTTCGAAGGCTATTTTCCATGAAATTTTTCCAAACTATGGTCTATGAAATTTTTCCAAAACTGTAGTGCATGAAAATTTTCCAAAACTATAGTCCATGAAATAGCTCCAAGACGATAGTCCATGAAATTATTCAAGGGGTATAATCCATGAAATTTTTCAAAGGCTACAGTCCATGAAATTTTGCCAAGAGTATTGTCCATGTCATTTTTTAAGACTATAGTCCACGAAATTTTACCACGACTATAGCCCATGAAATTTTTCTGCGACTATAGTCCATGAAATTTTTCATAGGCTGTCCATGAAATTTTGTCGAGACTATAGTTCACAAAATTTTTCAAAGGCTAACACCATGAAATTTTTCAAAAGCTATAGTCCATGAAAATTTTCAAGACCCGTCCATGAAAGTTTTCTGAGACATTAGTTCATGAAATTTATCAAAACTGTGGTCCATGAAATTTTTCCAAGACTATTATAGTCCATGAAATTGTTCCAAGACTATAGTCCATGAAAATCATCAAGGGGTATATTCCATGAAATTTTGCCAAGAGTATAGTCCATGAAATTTTTCGAAGACTATAGTCCATGAAATTCTACCACGTATATAGTCCATGAAATTTTTCAAAGGCTGTACATGAAATTTTCCGAGACTATAGTTCATGAAATTTTTCATAGGTTGTCCATGAAATTTTTCCGAGACTATGGTCCATGAAATTTTTCCAAGACTGTGCTCCATGAAATTTATCAAAGGCTATAGTCCATGAAATTTTTGAAAGATTATAGTCCATGAAATTTTTTAAAGGCTATATATAGTCCATGAAATTTTTCCAAGAATATAGTCCATGAAATTTTTTCACGACTATAGTCCATCAAATTTTTCAAAGGCTGTCCATGAAATTTTTCCGAGACTATAGTTCATGAAATTTTTCATAGGCTGTCCATTAAATATTTCCGAGTCTATAGTTCATGAAATTTTTCAAAGACTATTGTCCATGAAATATTTCCATGACTATGTATGGTCCGTGAAATTTTTCAAAGGCTAACAGTCCGTGAAAGTTTGCAAAAGCTATAGTCCATGTAATAATTCAAAGCCTATAGTGCATGAAATTTTTAAAGGGCTATAGTCCATGAAATTTTCCAAAGGCTATATATAGCCCATGGAATTTTTCCAAGACTATCGTCCATGAAATATTTCCAAGACTATATAGTCCATGAAATTTTTCATGGAGTATTGTCCATGAAATTTTTCCAAGACTATGGTCCATGTAATTTTTCCACTACTATAAACATGAAATTTTTCAATGACTGTCCATGAAATTTTTCTGAGACTAGTTTATGACATTTTTAATAGTTTGTCCATGAAATTTTTGCGAGACTATATAGCCCATGGAATTTTTCCACGGCTATAGTCCATGAAATATTTCCAAGACGATTATCCATGAAATGTTTCTAGGGGTATAGTACATGATATTTTTGAAAGGCTATAGCCCATGAAATTTTGCAAAGACTATAGTCCATGAATTTTTTCCAGGACTATAGTCTACGAAATTTTTGCACGACTATAGTCCATGAAATTTTTCAAAGGCTGTCCATGAAATTTTTCCGAGACTATAGTTCCTGAAATTTTTCATAGGCTGTCCATGATATTTTTCCGAGACTATAGTTCATGTAATTTTTCATAGGCTATAGTCCATGAAATTTTTCATAGGGTATAGTCAATTAAATTTTTGAAATACAACAGTCCATGAAATTCTTCCGAGACTATGGTCCATGAAATTATTCCAAGGCTATGGTGCATGAAATTTTTCCAACTCTGTGGTGAATGGAATTTTTCAAGTGCTATACTAGATGAAATTTTTAAAGACTATAGTGCATGAAATTTTTTAAAGACTATAGTCCATGAAATGTTTCAAGGGAAAAAGTCCATGTAATTTTTCAAAGGCTATAAGTCCATGAAATATTTCCAAGACTATAGTGCATGAAATTTTTCAAAGGCTGTCCAAGAAATTTTTCCGAGACTATAGCTCATGAAATTTTCATAGGCTGTCCATGAAATTTTCCAGTGACTATAGTTCATAAAATTTTTCAAAGGCTCTTGTCCATGTGATAATTCCAAGACTATGGTACATGAAATTTTTCCAAGACTGTGGTCCATGAAATTTTTCCAAGAATATTGTCGATGAAATTTTAAAAAGGCTAGTCCATGAAATTTTTCAAAAGCTAAGTCCATGAAATTTTTCAATGACAATAGTCCATGAAATATTTCCAAGACTATAGTCCATGTAATTTTTCCACGACTATAAACATGAAATTTTTCATAGGCTGTCCATGAAGTTTTTCCGTGACTAGAGTTCATGAAATTTTTCCAAGAATATAGTCCATGAAATTTTTAAAAGGCTTTAGTCCATGAAATATTTGAAAGACCATAGTGCATGAAATTTTTCAATGGCTATTGTCCAAGAAATTTTTCCAAGACTATGGTTAATGAAATTTTTCCAAGACTATAGTCCATGAAATTCCTCCAAGATTATATAGTCCATGAAATATTTCAAGGGGTATAGTCCATGAATTTTTATACAAAGGCTATAGTCCATGAAATTCTGCCAATACTATAGTCCATGAAATTTTTCCAAGACAACAGTCCATGAAATTTTTTCAAAAGCTGACCGTAAAATTTTTCCGAGACTATAGTTTTTGACATTTTTCATAGGCTGTCCATGAAAGATTAGCGAGACTATGGGCCATTAAATTTTTCGACGACTATAGTCCATGAAATTTATCAAAGGTTTTCCATGAAATTTTTCCATGACTATGGTCCATGAAACTTTTCCAAAACTGTAGTCCATGAAATTGTTCCAAGACGATAGTCCATGAAATGTTTCAAGGGGTATAGTTCATGAAATATTTCCGACTATAGTTCATGAAATATTTCCGACTATAGTTCATGAAATTTTTCATAGGCTATAGTCCAGGAAATTTTTCATAGGTTATATCCATGAAATTTTTCTGAGACTATAGCCCATGAAATTTTTCAAAGGCTATAACCGATGGAATTTTTAAAAGACTATAGTCCATGAAATTTTTCAATAGCTATAGTTCATGTAATACTTCAAAAACTATAGTGTATGAAATTTTTCAAAGGCTATTATAGTCCATGAAATTTTTCAGACTATAGTAAATAAAATTTTTCATAACTCTCCATGAAAATTTTCGGAGACTATGGTCCATGAAATTTTTCCATGATTGTGGTCCATGAAATTTTTCAAAGGCAATAGTCCATGAAATTATTAAAGACTATAGTGCATGAAAATTTTCAGACTAGTCCATGAAATTTTTCCAAGACTATGGACCATGAAATTTTTCAAACATGGTCCATGACATTTTTCCGAGACTATATCACATGAAATTTTTCATAGGTGTTTCATGAAGTTTTTCCGTGACTAGAGTTCATGAAATTTTTCCATGAAATATTTCCTAGACTACAGCCCATGAAATTTTTCCAAGACTGTGGTGCATGAAAATTTTCCAAGAATATAGTCCATAAAATTTTTCCAAGACTATAATTTTAAAATTTTTCCACAACTATAGTCCATGAAATTTTTCAAAGGATGTCGATTTAAATTTTTCCGAAACTATAGTTTATGACATTTTTCATAGGCTGTCCGTGGAATTTTTGCGAGACTATGGTCCATGAAATTTTTCCACGACTATAGTCCATGAAATTTTTCAAAGCAGTCTATGAAATTTTTCCAAGACTATGGTCCATGTAATTTTTCCAAGACTATAGTCAATGAAATTCTTCCAAGACGAAAGACCATGAAATGTTTCAAGGGGAATAGTACATGAAATTTTTCCAAGGCTATAGTTCATGAAAATTTGCCAGGACTATAGTCCATGAAATTTTTCCACGACTATAGTCCATGAAATTTTTCAATAGCTATAGCCCATGAAATTTTTCCAAACTATGGTCCATGAAATTTTTCCAAAACTGACGTACTTGAAAATTTTCCAAAACTATAGTTCATGAAATAGTTCCAAGACTATAGTCCATGAAATTATTCAAGGGGTATAATCCATGAAATTTTTCAAAGGCTAGAGTCCATGAAATTTTGCCAAGAGTATTGTCCATGTAATGTTCCCAAGACTATAGTCCATGAAATTTTACCACGACTATAGTCCATGAAACTTTTCAAAGGCTATAGTCCATGAACTTTTTCCAAGACTATAGTCAATGAAATTTTTCCGCGACTATAGTGCATGAAATTTTTTAAAGGCTGTCCATGAAATTTTTCCCAGACTATAGTGCATGAAATTTTTCATAGGCTGTCCATTAAATTTTTCCGAAACTATGGTCCATAAAATTTTCGACGACTATAGTCCATGAAATTTTTCTAAGGCTAGAGTCCATGAAATTTTTCCGAGACTATAGTTTATGAAATTTTTCATAGGCTGCCCATGAAATTTTTCTGAGACTATAGTTCACGAAATTTTTTATACGCTAACAGTCCATAAAATTTTTTAAAAGCTATAGTCCATGAAATTTTCAAAAGCTATAGTCCTTATAATATTTCAAAAACTATAGTGCATGAAATTTGTAAACGGCTATAGTCCATGAAATTTCTCAGTCTAAGTCCATGAAATTTTTCAAAGGCTATAGTCCATCAAATTTTTCCACGACTATAGTCCATGAAAATTTTCAAAGGCAGTCCATGAAAGTATTCCGAGACTATAGTTCATTAAATTTTTCATAGGATGTCCATGAAATTTTTCCGAGATTATGGTCCATGAAATTTTTGCAAGACTGTGGTCCATGAAATTTTTCGAAGACTATAGTCCATGAAATTGTTCCAACACTATAGTCAATGAAATTTTTCAAGGGGTATAGTCCATGAAATTTTTAAAAGGCTGTCCATGAAATTTTTCTGAGACTATAGTTCATGATATTTTTCATAGGCTGTCCATGAAATTTTTCCGAAACTATGGTCCATAAAATTTTTCAAAGGCTTGAAATATTTCCAAGACTATGTATGGTCCGTGAAATTTTTCAAAGGCTTAAGGTCCGTGAAATTTATCAACAGCTATAGTCCATGTAATACTTCAAAGCCTATAGTGCATGAAATTTTTAAAGGGCTAGAGACCATGAAATTTTTCAAAGGATAAGTCCATGAAATTTTTCAAAGGCTAAAGTCGACAGGGGGGGGAGGGGGCGGCGATTTTTACGAAAAAAAAATTTTTTTTTACAACCTTTGAAACACGGAAATAATGGTTTTTCGAATAGGTTGTATTGAAATGCGACGGGAGGGTCGCCGAAGTCTACGACGAATTTGCGACAGGAGGAAATTTCGAAATTTTTTGAAAGATATTTCTTTGAAAACTAATAAAAAACGTAAATGGTCTTTCGAGAAAATCTTTGCGAAATGTGAAACGCGAGGCTTTGAAGTTGAAGGTGAATAACTTGCGAAAAAATTTTTTTTTCCAGTTTTTCGGAAAAAGTCGACAGGGGGGTGCCGGCGATTTTTTTGAAAAAAAAAATTTTATGGAAAATCTCAAAACACAGAAATAATGGTTTTTCGAATATTTTGTATTGAAATGGGACGAGAGGGTCGCCGATATCTACGACGAATTTGCGACAGGAGGAAATTTTGAAATTTTTTAAAAGATGAAATTTTTTTGAAAACTCTTAAAAAACGTAAATGAAGGTTTTTCTAGAAAATTTTTGCGAAATGTGAAACGCGAGGCTCTGAAGTTGAAGGTGAATAACTTGCGAAAAAATTTTTTTTCCAAAGTTTTTCGGAAAAAGTCGACAGGGGGGGCTGTCGAGTTTTTCGAAAAAAAAAATTTTTTGAAAACTCTCAAAACACGGAAATAATGGTTTTTCGAATAGGTTGTATATACTCTGCTCAGTATGATAAAATGCCTAAATACGAGATGTCATTCATTTTTGTTCTTCCATCTAGGCTCCAGAGCCAGTAACAGACAGACAAGACAGACAGGCGGCATTGCGAAAACCAGTTTCAGGTTCAGCGACACCTAAAACGTGTATTTCCATAAAAATCCCGAGGTCGAATTTTTTCGCGAAAACAATCCTTTCTCGATACTTCGTATGAGAAAGTAAAAATGTGAAACTGCAAAAAAATTGAATCCCCATCAAAATTTAATTTGCAAAAAAATCAGAAACTGCAAAGTAATTTGTATCCACTAATAAAAATGAATCCTGCTAAAAAAACAAATCTGCAAAAAATTGTATCCGCCAAAAAATCTGAAACCTAAAAAAAATTTTATTCAACAAAAAAACTTGAATCCTAAAAAAAATTTGAATCGTTAAATATTTGTATCCACAACAAAATTTTGAATTTGCCAAAAAATAAATCCACAAAATATTTGAATCAGGTAAAAATCTTTATTTTCAAGTTCATTTCTTCCTTGTAAATTATATTCTCTGTCATTCACAAAGCGCTTAATGCACAAAAGGAAAATTACACATATTTATGTCTTTTTAGTAGACCTTGTTAACTTCAGTTGCTACAAAGATTGTTTTTGTTGACAACAATTGCTATATCCATGTAAGAAATTTTCAAATTTAGAAATAAAATACAATTTTCTTGTTGGATTTTACTCAAGCTATTACAAAATAAGTGGCATTAATGTGAAATTTTACACAAAAATGTTAAGCTTTCCGTCTTTACACTTTCGGAGATATTAAAAAACAACATTTATAATGGTCCTCAATTCAAACTTGCACATTTTTCAAAACTCAAATTTAAAGAAAAACAAATAGCAGCAGTACAGTAATCTGTCCTCCAAGTTTCAGCTCTCTATCTTACACAGTTTCGTCACAATTTCAATTTAAGCAAGTGCACAGGCATTCAGACACGGCAAAGTGCAACTAAAAGTGTTTTTTAAAAACATTCTAATATACATAACTATAGAAACTTTACCATTCTTAACCCAACCCAATTTAAATGCCCTGTATCCATTTTGAGCCTTTTAATTCTCAAGAACCGCACTCCATGGGCAGTAGTTCACATAAATTATAGTAACTCAATAAGTTATTGCCGTATCTTATTGAAATTTTCAGTAATTATTTACTTACTTAAATCACCAAGCACTTCAGAACACTTCATATATTTCCAGTCATTGAGATTCACATAGGACGATTCATGTCATTGGAGATTGCTGTCGGCAAGAGATTGCGTAATATCATCCTCGTAACCACTTCCAGCCGAAACTTCACACAGCTCTGAATCACTCAAACTATCAGAATCACAAATTTCTTTATTCACTTCATCTGTAATAGCATCCTCACTCATCTCAGCCATGATCCCAGCCAAATGCAGCCATCAGAAAAAAGATATTATTTCCAGCACTCAGCATATTGGTGCAAGAGTGTTTGCTTACAAACGGCATACCACATAAATCACAGAAGAAACATCATATGTCCATGATGATGACAGCCTTTTAGCTTACTCATGTACATCATTTCGCTTCGTTAGTCGGTTGAATAACAGGCATTGAGTAGAAAATAATTTATTGTTTATAGGAGAAGGAATTGAATACGAAAGAAGTGTATACAGTGAGAAGAAAGATTCCCAACACAAATAAGTCATTCATAGCGCTCCGGAAGAGAAACAAAAAATCTTATCTGCGGGCACTTTCGGGCACCTTGTGCTGTAAGATCCGTTTAGTTTTGGGCACTTTCAGATGCTTTGTGCCAGAAAGGGTTAAACAGAGAATATTAACCAAAATATTTCATTAATAATGGGAGTTACTATTCACCGACCTAGGATTTCAGAATTGATAATTATTAGAATCATGAAAAAAACATTTAAATAGATACTTATTTATTTGGCTGACAACAAATGTTGCAATCCATACAGCATAAATTCATATTAAAAGGAAAGTAAGTAAGGTACAACCAATGTGTAATGGTTATAAGCGACCTGAAAAAAGGCCAAGAAAAATGTTCATTCTCAAGACAACTCATATATTTTTAATTGCTCTATAAATTTGATGCAGACGAAAAAATTATTTCATGCTAATGGGAATATAGCAATCTCTAGAACTAGGATTAAAAAGTACCATTACCAACATTCACTGCACGACGAACTCTCTAAATCAAGCACTCTTTAAACCCAATCAGGCAATATATTCACTTTAAATAAATCTCTAGAATAATAATTGGCATATGCTAGAACTATTGAATGTATCGAATAATAATAAACAATTAAGTCATTCATAACAAATAACAGGATGTTATATAGAAATTATTTCAAAGGACTGCATTTAAATAAATACCTTAACATATACGTAATTTACAATGGAGCCTGAAGAGTACATAATCTCCAAAATACAGATCTGTATGATGATTTGGAGCTTTGGCAGTGTGGCATCTATCTTTAAATGGCGTAAATTAAAGGTTATTAAATAATGTACATACATGTATATATATAATTATAAGTGCTGAATAATGGGCAATACAGTGGACTTTAAAATTAATTTTTGGAATTTTTCTTGTATAAGTTAGTAACGAGAAACTAATTTTAGGATGTTAAAGAAATGTAACGTTTAAGTATATATTAAGATTTGATTTGTACCAATCAAAGGGAAACAGTTTTCGATTGCTTTGGCTCAGTGGCTTAAAATTATAACATGTTATATTATGTTAAAAAAGAATCACTTTTTATCTTCACATACAAGGTTCAACATAATTTCCTGGAAAGAGTCCAGTAATACCATCCATAACACCTTCCCACCAACCATCATCATTCTTTTTCAGAACATATATCACTGCACTTTCTTGAAAGCTTAGTTCATCTTCCTTGTCTGCATAGTAGTCATAAATTGCAACCACTGAAAATACAAGATTAAAATATTCAGAGATTAAATAATGCCAAAATACTATAAAAAGCTTTTAAAAAGTGAATAAACAATACCATACTCAAAAACATAATTTATGTTAATGCAATCACCATTTTAATTTAGAATGAATCATATACTCATGCATAAAAAATATACCAATTGTCCCTATCATTTAATATAAAGATACAATGTAATTATGAGAACAGTATACTGAAATAATTTTTTACAACAAAATTTTGTTATAAGAAACATGATAATTTTAAATGCTGCAGAGTAGCAATTAAGACTATAGATTAACAGCATCTTTATTGCACATCAATAGCAGCTTAGGTAGGACACTGTTCGCTTCTCATTTCTTGTAACTTTTTCTATACAGTAATACCATGATTAGTGAATCATCTGGGAATTGAAGCTCCTTTATAATGAAGCGAGCATTATTTTTGAAAAAAATGAAAAATTAAGCAAAAACTTCAGAAACTTCATGCAAAGTAATGAAAAATAGTAAAAATCTATTATTGCTGGCATTCCACAAATGGCCCAGGAAGTGGGTATCGATACTTTGCAATAGCTGCCGGATAGCTATAGACTCCACTAACTTGCCTGCCCTCCCTATAGTTCCAGTCAACTCAATTCCAACTGCCGCTAATTCAGATGGGCAGGACTTCCGTAGGACCTACTGAATTATTACCTAACTTATTTTTAAACTAATTATCATATTACATGTTTTAGGCACATTTGATATTTTTGTACTAAGTACAAAAATAATATTGTTATCTCACTGTATCTCCTCTTCTCTGTAGTCCTGGAATGTATCTACTTTATTAATCAAGGTATTATTGTACTCTATTTCCATGATTCATTCATATGAATACATATATATATATATATTTAGTTGCCCGCTATATCTCTCCCACGGAACACATCTCTGCCTTTGTGGACTCCTACCTTCAGCCCCTTGTTCGTCAAATCCCATCTTCCATCCAAGATACTAACCACTTTCTTCAATGCCTAAACTCTCTCCCCTCCCCACTCCCACCTAACACAATCATGACAAAAACAAACATCCCCCACCACAATGGATTGTCCCTTGACTCGAGACCACCTGACGCAAGACCCTCCTCCCATTTCCTAACGAAGCTGGCGGAAATAGTGCTTCACAAGAACAACTTTACCTTCGGAGGGCGCCACTACCAACAAATAAAAGGTACTGTGATGGGCACTCACATGGCGCCCCCATATGCCAATGTCTTCCTAGGTGAATGGAAGGAACATTTCCTAGACACACCCCAGACCACTCCTGGGGCTGAGGTATATTGACGACATTTTTTTTCTTTGGACACATGGACCCCACTCACTCCAATCCTTTTTACAGTGCCTCTCTTCCCACCCTACGCTCTCCTTCACTCACCACTCCTCCCCTTCCAGCATCAGCATCACCTTCTTGGATGTCGACCTCTCCATCCAAGAAAACAAAATCCAAAGTTCACTTAAAACCCTCCAACCACCTTCAATATCTCCAGTTCCACAGTTGCCACCCCCTCCACACCAAAGCCTCCTATGCCCTAGCCCACCAAGGGCGGAGAGTCTGCTCGGACAGAGGCTCACTCTCAGAGTACTGCTCTGTCCTCAAAAATGCATTCCTTCAACGCGGGTACCTGCCAGACCTGATCTGGGACCAAATCCGAAGGACAGTCGCACCCAGCAGCCCTAACCTACACTCCACCCACCCCAAATCCCCAACTCTACCCCCCAATTCACCCTAATCACCACATTTTATCCTGGCATTCATGATACCCTAAAGAGCATCTTAAAGGCAGTCCACCCAATCCCCACTTCCCCTCCCAACAAGGTCTCCTTCCCCACACCCCCAATCCTCTCCTTCTGCAGATCTCCCAACCTAGCCAACATCTTGTGGAGAAAAGAACCCCCATCACCCACTCCTCTGCACCCTGCAGGGTCCCAACCATGCCGCAAACCCCGATGCCTAACATGTCCTATAAACCCACCCTCTAACTCATTCTCAAACCCCACCACTAACATCAACTACCCCATAACTTTCCCTACCAACTGTACCACCCACAACGCCATCCACCTACTAACCTGCACCCAATGCCCCGCCTTTTACATCGGCCTCACCAGCAATTCCCTCAACATTCGCATGAACAGCCATCGCAACAGCGTTAGTCTTAAACGACAGCTACCCGTGGCCATTCATGCAAATAACCATAATCTTAGTTGCAATGTTTGTTTCACAGTGAGGGCCATTCATGTCCTCTCAGATGATGCTTCCGCCCCCCAACTCCGTCAATGGGAACTGGCCCATATCCAAATTTTAAACTCTTTCTCTCCTCCTGGCCTCAATATCCGTTAATATTTCCTTCTTTCCACCCTCTCTTTCCCCTTCCCCCCCTGCATCCTCCAATCCCCGACCTTTCCACGCTCCCTTCCCTCCACCCCCACACCTTCACCCCAGTGTCACTGCCAAATCAGTTGTGCCTCTCTTGTGCTGACGAAGGGATCATCCCAAAAGCTCCAATAACTTCTACAAATGTGTCTCTCCAACACCCCAGCGGCTCTCCTTCCGGTAAGTGCTCACTGGGTTTCCTTCAACACCTAGTTACCCTAAATATCCTCATTTACCTTTCCTCTTCTGTAAGTTTTTACATTATATATATATATATATATACACACACACACACACACTGTGCCATAGGTAATGCCACTTAATTCCCTACAGCGGACTGGACATAATAATTGGCAAACCACGCTCATAGCGTGACTATAAGCAACCTGGCGATTTTCATTTTTCCTTCTTTTTTTGGTGAGTGGCTGACAGCCCCAGCGTGGTGTCACGAGCCAGTGCCGAGGGGAAGTTCGAGAAGTGTTGTGTCCCCGACAAAAAAGTTTTTCTTTTTGATACATGTGTGTAAGACGATGGTGAGCGTTGTGGAGAGAAATTATCATTACCAGAGAAGGACTTCAGACCCCTGTTCATCTCACATGAACCAAGACTTGATATGGACGCGAAATGACATCATGCTGAGTATTGCTTTTTCAAAATCTTTCAGATTTCTTGTGTTAAGGTGAAATTAATTAATTTTCTTGTTATGCTAACCTGTATATGCTACTCAAGTTGGGTGTGTATTAATATTGTATAATTATGCAGATGATTAATTTGTAATATACATGCAAGTGGTGAAAGAAAATTTGTAGTTAACTTCATTGTGGCTGCCTGTTGGGTCCTCAGGCACCCCACTGTATGAACCAGGTGCGGATAAAATAAGTTAAAAATTATTACTGGTTCATAAATGGTAGCAGAGCATGGTTTCAGTGTTTTAAGAGGACTTATAACTACTCCAATATTTTGTGGGGTATTTACTTAGGTTAAGTGCACCTTAATTGTTAAAGAAAATATATATGCAACTATTCTCAGATTCAGAGTATGCAGTTCGGGGTATTTCATTATATTATATGGAGAAACTGGCAAAAGTGACAGTGTTTGTTATCTTATGTTTAACAATTAAGGTGAACGTATGGTATTTCTAATAATTTTGAATTGTAACTTTGTGGTATTGGTATGTGATCCTACAATTTTGTTGTCTGTACTTGGTGATTTAAAATGGTAAATCCAGATTGCCTTCTGAAAGATGAATTAGTGTATGAATGTAATTTGAGGGCAATAGAATGTGAAGGAGATGATGTGGACTCTTTGAGAAAGAAATTAAGTCAAGCAACGAAGATGATGTTAGAAAGTAACGTAGAGAACCTAATAGGTATTGAAAGAAAATATGAATTAGAGGTTTGTAATGATAAACTTAGGGAATTACAAGGGATTGTGGATACGTTGGAGGAAGGTACATTTGGCAAGGTAATCACCCAAATTATGTCTAGATTAGAACACCTACAGACAAGATTGTCAAACGTTAGGTCCATAACCACAAGTGAGGAACCAGAAGTGATAGCATTGGTGGATCGTCATATGGTTAAGTGGGGAAGGATAGTTAGTTCACTGAACAGGAAGTATACTAGATTAGAAGACAAGATGATGAGTATGGAAGGAGATGTGTGCGTACCTGCTCAGATAAAATATAAGCCCATAAGCAAACCTGTAGCTGGGGTCGACAACTTGGAAGGAGAGGTGAGCTTAAGGGGAAGATTAGCAAGTAATATATCAGAGTTTACCACCAGAGGAATTGTGAGAGCAATCAACGAAGAGGCTAACGTCGTGGGCTATCAAGGTATGGGGAATTCGAGATCATTTTCGGTGTATGGGAAGATAACACATCCAGTGGAGAGATTGTTGCAAGATTTACACTCCACAGATGGACTTGATGTGTTTGAGTTGTTACACTTTCTTAGACGCATAATAAGGATGAAGAAACACTCTGGCTTGAACGACTACCAAATATTGGATCTTATTTTTCCATTTACTAGGGGTGCTCTGGGTGAGCGAGTATGCCGAGTCATAAATAATGGGATATCATTTAATGATTTCCACGCAGATGTTCTGACTTATTTCATCCCAACGGGACAGCTGAATAAGATTAAACGAGATCTCTTTGAGAGACTGCAAGGATATAATGAATCGCTGGCCGCATACATTGCAGATATTAAGGAAGCATCTGAGATTCTGAAGCTCAAACTTCAGGAAGGAGAGATAGTAAATGTTATCTTAGATAGATTAAATCCTGCAGTAAGATCCATATTTGTATTTGCCGAGAGACCTCGATCCTTTTTAGAATTAGACAAACTTTGCATACAATCCAGGAATGTACATTTTGCAGATAACCAGAGGGGAACTGCAGAGAATCGGGGAAGAGTACAACTGAACCCAAGATTTGAAGATAGCCACCTTAGTAGAGTTTGGCAAAACCAATCAGAAAGAGACTACAATAGAAACAATAATCAATATAGAGGGAACAGAAGGAGCAAAAATGAGGGAGGACCAGGAACCAGTTCACGTGGGAAGGTGCTCCAGATACGGGCATGTATGGCGAGACTGTTACCAAGCGGGACACTTTACAAAAAACGAAGGAGGACGATAGGACCGGTGAAGGGATCCTCTCGTATAAACAATTATTCAAGAATATATAATCAGATGCACCATGTCAACAATTCAAAAGAGAAAACTGCATATTACCGGATCGCTACTAATCAACAGAGTATATCTAAATCAATGTCACCTTTTGTTAAAATAGACATTGGACCATGTGAAATTTTAGCACTAGTTGATTCGGGGTCCGTCAGAAGCATTATCTCAAGGAAAGTCTTTGATAAGTTAAAGACACACAACTTAATTAAGAGAGTCCAACCCACCCAAGCAACATGTCATAATGCATCGCTCCAGACTTTGGACATAAAGTGTTGTGCTATATTGAGATTTTCATGGCTGTGTATTAATATTGTATAATTATGCAGATGATTAATTTGTAATATACATGCAAGTGGTGAAAGAAAATTTGTAGTTAACTTTATTGTGGCTGCCTGTTGGGTCCTCGGGCACCCCACTGTATGAACCAGGTGCGGATGAAATAAGTTAAAAATTATTACCGGTTCAACACACACAGTAAAACCATCTAGTGAACCTCCGTGTATCGTAAACCTCCGTATTTTGTAATATCTTTTGGGTCCCGCCAAAACTGTATGTTACGGTATAGACAAACCTTTTAGTATCGGACCTCTGTATTTTCGTAATTCTCCATATATCGTAATGGGAAAATGCACCTCTGATAAAAAACAAACTCCCTATAGTAAAATAATGTATTCCTGTTTACGGATAAAATAATTAAGCCAGTTTGCAATGAAAATTTGCATGTGACTAACCAATAGAAATCAGTCGATGGTATATGCATACGTACGTACAGGGTTATCCCGTTGAAGCAACCACTGTAGTGGCCTCTCGAAAAAGTCGCCAAAATATTATTATAATGCAACAAATATGCACAATTTAAGTTGAAGTTAGGTTGCGTAGTTTATTACATATGCTAGGCCTTACGAGTTCAACTCGCTCAGATTTGCGGTCCCCTTCAAAAAGGAAACAATGGCAAGCACCAACAGCCAATTCTTCCGTGATTCTCAAGTTACACATCACTGCTACGTATCAATTTTAATCACTCGTGAAAAGAGTCACGAGAACATTATTACAATGTTGCAAAGAGATATCATTTAAACGTAAATTAATTCTCGATCCTCAGCTAACACACCATTGCTACGTACTGATTAATTTTCATGGCCTTTGAAAAGAGCCCTAAAAATATGACTACAGTGTTGCAAAGGCATTTGTCAATTCTTTCGTGAACCTAATGCTACTTTTACCGCCTCTGAAAAACTCACGAATAACATTGTAAAATTGTAACATTGCAAAGACAATATTTAAGTCAATTCTTTTGCGGTCCTGTGGTTAACAACGCACCACTGCTACGTACGTATCACTTTTTACCACATCTGAAAAGAACCATGAATACATGACTATAATGTTACATAGACATAATATTTAAGAAAGGTACTGCTTCTTCTGCGAAGATTTCTCACCTGGTGAATCCCCTCACATGTCCCGGTTTATCCCCTCATGCAGGCATCCAGGTATATGCCGGTATGCGTCAAGTTTCTATGAACGTGTAGTGCTTATGTTTGCCTAATACAAGGAGCTTGTCAAAATTACTGGTTATACCACATTGATTGTTTCATTAAGCTATAGTGAATACATAATCTACAAATACGTGTTTTTAACGTTAATTTTGTCCTTAATCACATGAGTATATTATTTATTATTGCACAACTTTCATATAATTATTAATGCATTAATTTTCCGATTATAATTAAAGTTTGTTAGGTGTATAACAATATCCTTCATTCTGCCTTGTATAATATTAAGAACAATATTTACAAATAATACACAAGTAATTAATATGTTTATGAATAAATTAATTTTAGACCCATAATGGATATGGTAAATCGTAGAAAAAGACGGCTGCTGAAAATAGAAATGAAGTTGGCAATTTTCCAAGCCATTGATGAGGGGAAAAGAAAAATAGATGTGGCAGAAACCTTTGGCATACCACCGTCAACTCTAACATCTATTTTAAATAAACGTAAAGAAACTGATAGCAGCACATCAAGGTTTCATCAATAAAAGATCTCAGGCAGTGAAAAATGAAGAATTAGATAAATGTGTGTTTGATTGGTTGATGGAAGCTAGAGCCAGAAGCATACCTATATCTGGGCCTATTCTATAACAGAAAGCTAGGGAAATGGCATTGAAAATGGGAATAGATGACTTTCAAGGGTCAAATGGATGGCTATAGAAGTTTAAATTGTGCTGGAACCTAAGAACTTTAAAAATGTGTGGGGAAGAAGCTTCTGTAAGTACAATTGTGGTAGAAGAGTGGAAAAACACTCTGCAAACAATTTTAGTGAGTTATGATCCTAAAGACATTTTCAATGCAGATGAAGCTGGATTTTTTTATAACTTACTCCCAGATAGAACTATTGCAGTTAAAGGAGAACCCTGCCATGGAGGGGAAAAAGGCAAGGAGAGATTTACAGTGCTTTTCTGTACCAATGCAGATGACACTGAGAAATTAGAGCCACTTGTGATTGGGAAATATAAAAAACCCAGATGTTTTAAGAATATAAAAAAACTTCTCTGTTTATACAGAAATTCTAAAAAGTCATGGATAACTGCAGCTTTATTTAGTGAGTGGCTAAGCATGCTTGATGCAAAGATGGGCATAAAGAATAGAAAAATAGTTCTTTTTCTGGATCAGTGCACTGCTCATAAAGTTGAGGGGATCGTGTTGCGACATGTTAAAATAGTGTATTTTCCTCCAAATACCAAAAGTAAACTGTAACCATTAGATCAGGGCATAATTTCTAGTGTTAAGAGAAATTACAGACAGCAGTTGGTGCTCTATATTTTAAGAAATGTGGATGAAACAAATGATCTTACAAAATGTAAATGGAATATATTGCAGGCCATGCATAGGCTCTGCCTATCATGGAATTATGTTCAATCAGCCTCTGTTAATAAATGCTTCATAAAGGCAGGATTTATGAGGACAACATATGAGGAAGATGAAGTATCAGATGATGAACCTTTGGAATGGGATGAAATCAATAAAATAATTCATCTTCAAACATCATTTAATGATTTTGTTAATGTTGACACTTCCCTATTAACACGTTCGTTGCGGAGCACAGCATATGCAGCACTGCCGGGGAAACTCGGTTACGGACCACTGCATATGCAGTACTCTCGCACTTTTCACACTCCGCTTCTTCTCTTTCATCTGTAGAGGGATTTGGGCTCTGAGAGAAGTCCCGTAGTGCGTTTTAGCCTTATTTCTTCTCTATCATTCATGCGGTGCAGTTAATTTCTGCGCCGGAGGTATAAAAACTCGTTTTTTCTTTCTCTTCGTTGATTTTTAAGATAAGCCTTATTTTTTCTCTTACAAATGAAATATTATTTATTTTAATGTTTGAATCTGTCAAATTAATACTTTTTAGAACCAGTAGTAAAATATTTCTTAATCCGAAATTTTCAAATTTCAGAATTACGTATTACCCGTAACACCGAACTCTTCCCGAGTTACTCTCGCGGCATACCTGTAAATAAGTAAGATATTCTGCTGTTGCATTACTCATGAATATTTTCAAATTATCCCTGTATAAATGCTAAATAAATTATTTCAGATTTTCAAGCCAGATAGCCGCCTCAGTCCTTTATTTATGCGATATTTGGATGGAACAAAAATAATTATCAAATACTGGGCCTACAACTACAATAGTTGGAGAGCTGAAATTTAATACACAGGTGAATCGAAAAATATAATCGGAGGAAAAATTTCAAAATTGCAACAATGTTTATTTTCGTGGCCGGTAAAAATTATAAACAATTTTACTAACACTTCATGGTTTAGGTACTTCTAAATGTGCTATGAAGTTAAAATTTTTTCTATTGGTAGAATTTGCCAAATAATGAAAACGGGATTAAAGAAATTTGAAAATTTGTATTCATTCGACTGTAATAAATTCCTTAATGTTTATGTACATTCTGAAGATCTAGGAAGCTGAAATTTTTAACAATGTTAGGAAATAATGTTCCGGTGGTAAATAACATTGAAAATTTCATAAAAGCTTTATATTGTGGCTGTTAAAAATTAAAAAAGTTTAAATAATGAAATTCATATAAATGCACTTCTAGAGGTACTATGTCGACGAAATTTTGCATAAATATGGGGTATTCGTAACAAATGCTAAAAACCTATAAATTCCTTATAATTATGAATTTTAGGGGTTGTTTTTATCCCAATATTGACCATAAGGAAAAACACGTAAATTGGCAAGAAGGTGCAAACTGTTGCGTTTAAAAATTATTTGTCAGCTCATACTCTTTAGTGTGAGAGAAAATGCTTGCAGAATGCAAGCACACCTTCACTAGCAATAT
The DNA here is from genome assembly GCA_036926305.1 of Uropetala carovei. NCBI lineage: Eukaryota > Metazoa > Arthropoda > Insecta > Odonata > Petaluridae > Uropetala > Uropetala carovei. The sequence goes on along the minus strand of JAXCHB010000118.1, from coordinate 752,084 downwards.
ATAGTCGCCATCCTGTCCCCCTTGTCTACGTAACCCACATGGCGATTGTAGTCTTTGATAATTTCCGGCCTCAGAGCATTTCCCCGCTCATCACTGAAATTTCCTTCTCCCGGTGGATCGTGAATAATGGTTTTATATAAGGGCAAAGGAAGAATGAATATAAAAAATCAGCTTACCAAGGAAAGAATAGAGATTTTCACTTTTCTATCAAGAAAAAAATTCTCGTCCCAAATAACGCTCTGTTTGAAAGTTTGCTAAACGCGGTCTAAACATGCAGAAGAAAAAAGGGAGGAAGAAAATAATGGTAAGGGTTTCAGGAAACTTCTCCTATGCAAGGACATTTTTATTGCCCACACGTGGAGTGTGAAGTGGGTTACGGTTAGAGAGCAGCTGGGCTAAGTCTCTCTCCCTTTCTTGGTATTAGGTCTCCTCACCCCCAGTATTGGAACCTACGGCGTGTTTCCTCACAAATCTTGAGAAGAGGCTTCTAGGATGATCCCTCCAAAATTTTACACTTCCAGGATGAATGCACCATCTGAGGTTAAACTAATAACATTTTGCCGAAATTTGCTCGGCGGGTTGCATACCTTTTCGGCTACCGCAAGCTACTGACCACTGCATATGCAGTACTCCTCAACAAATAAATATTTTTAGAAATTTCGACATTTTCCCTCTTTAACATCACATTTAGGACATAAATGTGAAGTCATATTGAATTTCTTCAATAAAAATTTTTCCCGTAATCCCCCCCCGAAATTCGCAATAATTCTTTCCCGCAATGAACGTGTTAACTTGTGCACCGAGGAAGAAATGGTAGAAGAAGTGGAGATAGAAGTTGAAAGGGAGACTATAGCAGACACTAATAAGGAAGAAGAAGAAAATGATGAAGAGGAAATAATTCCATCTCCAAAAAAGAGTGAAGTGCAAGAGGCTTTGAGTGTGCTAGAAAGATTTTTTATGAATATGGAGGATTGCAGTGGTGATAATCTCTTGCTACTACATAAAACAGAAAATGTTGTATCCAATGAATTTAAGAAAAAGATGACACAGACTGAAATTACCAGCTTTTTTTCCAGTAAACAATAGGTAGAGTACATATTCATTTTTTGTTCAGTTAGGATTGTATTTATATTATAAATATATTAAATCTATGTTGTGTATAAATAAATATACTAATATAGTAATTAAAAAGGCAATAGTACTTTTAATTACCAGTTTGTGCATTTATGAATAATAATATGAAGGTCTTACGGTAAACCTCTTTATAGTGAACCTCCATTCATCAAAATGCCTAAAAATCTGGTCCTTTCCATTTCGATATATAGAGGTTTTTACTGAATACACACACACACACACAAAGTCATGCCTCGTTTAGCGCAATTTCGATATAGCACAATCGGAATCCCGTGGTATAATTTTTATTTATTTTTTAATAAAATAAATACTGTATGTATGGTACATACTGCAAAATGAAAATACTGTTTATGGTGTGCATTTTTGCTGGCTTTTGTTTTTTTTTAAATAAAGGAAAGCTGTTTTCACGTAATCAGCTCCAATGACATATTTGCGGTGTTTTGTTTAATACTGTATTTACTCATGTAACCCGCGAACTCCTATTTTTGGGCCAGTTTGGAGCGAAAAAATTAATTTGAGCCAGAATAAGTTTTTTTTTAAGTCTCCGATTCCCGCTCCCTGAAACAAGTTCCACTCAAGTTAAGCATCTTCTTCCTTCTACGTGACGCAATTCATTCTTTATGATGATACCAGCAGAAATCTCCTCACCGATAGTCCTCTTTTGTTAACCCCTTAACTGTTTTTGTTGTATTATTATGCGACTTCGTCCCCGCATCTGTTTTTGACGTAATATTACGAACAGACGTTGAGCTTCACGAACTATTTGTTCATCTATGAACGGGAACTTCCCTACGCGGATGGGGAGTTTTTTTGCATATCTTCTCATGAGTAAATATTGGAAGGTTACGAACAAACGAGTCCAAATACTTGAGATGTGGATTTCCGTCTTCCTTTCGAACGATGAAATCTTTCATTCGCAACAAAATCTCACCACTCCGAATTCCTTGAAGTGGATGAGGGAAAAAGACCAAACTTGCGCCCACCTATTCTCAAGCTGGCAAACCCTCAGTAGTCATTGAACTATAGTTATCAGTTAGTCAGCGTATTCTTTCTGCCTACTTTTGTGAGTTTTTGCCTGCAGCGCAGGCATAACTTACACGTTTGCTTGGTGGCATAAATACACATATACTTCGTAGAATTCGACGTCTTTTATGAATATAAACGTAGACGCAAGCATATTGCAGAGAATTTACTATCAATACAATTTATATGACCTGTTCAAAATCCTCGTGTAACACGCGCACCCCCTTTTTCCCCGGCATTTCGGAAAAATGTGCGCAGGGTACACAAGTAAATACGGTATCTATGGCAAATTAATATTTTCACAGTAAATAGGGGGAAATAATTTCAGTAAATAATGGTGATCATGGCAGAAAGGAGAAAATTGAGTAACGGCAATCAGTGGAGAAAATTGAGTGAAGGCAATCAATGGAGAAAATTGAGTAAAGGCAATCAAAGTGTAGAAAATAATCCGAAATTATCAAGGAAAACATAAATCTTGAAGAAAAACAAAGTGATTCAGTGTTTTGAACAAGGTGAGCATCAGAGCAATATTGCATGTAAGTTTAACTTCACAACTTCTACAATTCATACAATTTTGTTAAATAAAGACAAAATAAAAAGTTCCATTGAGCAGCCAGTGCAGTAACTGCGAAGAAACTCACACGATCACTTATTGTTAGTAATATGCTTCAAAAAATTGAGAAACTGCTAGTGTTGTGGATTGATTCTAAGCGTTCTAATGAACACATGCCCCTTAGTCAAACAATCATTTGCAGTAAAGTACTTTCCCTGTTTAAATGTGTAAAGCAAGAAGAGGGTGGAGATTTTTCAGAAACATTTCATGCCAGTTCCGGTTGGTTTCAAAATTTTAAATGCCGGGGCGTGCCGTGCAAATATATCGTACATAGCGTTCGTTTTACAGGTGAATCAGCAAGCGCTGATAAAGATGCAGCTATCAAGTTTCCTGACGAATTTCAATCAATTATTGAAAATGGTGAATACCCCCACACATATATACAATAAGTAACTTACGCATAGATTTGAGTACTTCAGTGAGGAAAATGATAACTCGCAGAACCTAGCGATCTATGCATAAATGCAAGCACTGCCGCGAAAGATTTAAAACTGTATTAATATTGATTTTTAATAATTAATATTAAATAAATAAAAAAGTAACATTAGCGAACCTTGCAATTTCGCGAACTGATCACTACTAACAATAAGTACATGTTATAATCGGTTTGTTTAGCGCAAAGACCGTTCGGAACGTATCCTTTGTGCTGTGCCATTTTTTCCTGCCATTGGGACCCCAATCCCGAGGGACTTAGTCCACAATACCGAGCTGTGTCGATCAACAAAGCCCGCCGAGAGAAACCAAGCCCGAACTAATCGCCCCTCCGCTGGACGCTGCTCCGCTGAGATGCCACAGACTTTTCTGGGTGTTTAAATATATACCCTAAAAACTGTGTCCTCCCTCCAGTCCCCTTCCAGCTCAACGAACTTTAAGACAGGAACCGCAAATCCACAAATTCCTCTTCAAATGTTTGCCAATCATGACTCACCACCTCGAAATTCCAGAATCACCTCCCCTCCCCTCTTCCCCTGGAACTCTGTTCGAGGCAGTGAGCGGGCTATCGCTTTCTCTGAGTCTCTTCCTAACCCCTCACTGCATGAGATAAGCTAACCTCACCTAAACTTTCCAGTGAAGTCAATAGTGCCTGAACCACACAGTGAATTATAAGTTGTGAGAATTGTTATTTTATTATTTTATTTTGGTATGGTTAATAAATTCTCTATTAACCAAGGTTATTTGTGTAAATTGTAATCTATGTGGCATACCCAATTGGTATTGCTTCAGTGCTAAACGAGGCATGATTGTGTGTGTGTGTGTGTGTGTGTGTGTATACACACACACACACACAAGTGAGCCCGCTTAATGCGGGGGATGCGTTCCTCAGGTTTCTGCGTTAAGCAAAAATCACCGGGGTACCATAACCTTTAGGCGCCCAGAAGGAAATAACTTCCCAAATGGTATTTTTGGACCCACATTCAATATAAAACATATTTCTACCGGACTTTTAAAATGTAATTTATTAAACAAACTATAAAATTACCTAGTAAACAGTAAGACAAAAAATCTTTTTAGCGGTAGAGGTACATAATTTCAAAATATTTCTCAGAACACCTACAAAGTTTTATTTAAAAAATAGTCCAGGGTCGACTTCTTAGTTTTTTTCACTTATTACGTAAAACTTGTCGGTAGCATTCAAATAGTCCGTCGCAGCCCCGCTTCACGGCACTCACTCTTGTGAAGTCATTGTGCTCCTTCAACAAAGTCATGCACTGATGGACGATGCTCTTGCAGCTCCGTTTATAGATCAAACCTATAGTAGTGCATTTTAGGTTTTCTGCAATTTATATATCATTATATACAGTGATGAGCTGAAGCCGGCTCGCTCGAGCCTGTTGTTAATTTTCTCAGAATTTGAGAGCCAGTTGTTAAATATTTAGAAAATATTAAAATTTATTGATTTTGTCCTTTCAAGTACATTTTGCCCTATCTGAAAGTCAATTACCGACAGTGTATGAAATGGAATATATTACGAACCAAACACTTGTTAAACTAGCGGAACGGTATTACTAAACTAGAGCGATATGGTGCCCCAGGCATATAGGTCTCCTGCCACCGTTATCCAGATTTCCTATATCATTTTTTTATGTGAAGCGTTATTGTTTTTTTATTATTTATAATGACATTTTAATATGGTAAATTAAAATTGTAATAAAGTAATTGTCGAAAATTATAAATTTTAAAAATTTAAACATTCTTTACGATCCAGTGATGCCAAAGAAACATGAATCATATTCCTATTTCCGTTTTTCAAATGTTTTCCGTCTTAGGAGATATATTCTTTGTTAGACCGGTGAAATTTACAGAGAAAAGAGTAAAATTGGTCACCAGACGATGCAATATTATGCAACACTGCTGAAATATCACAACATTTAGGATACTTTATGAAATTTCATTACTGCGAAATTTAAAAAAATCAAAATATTAGACTGCGGTCGCACTGTGCATACTATATTTATATATTTAAAAAAATTTTTAATTTGAAATAAAATCCGCGTTATAACGAATTCGCGTTGGCCAGGGCTGCATTAAGCAGGGCTCACCTGTACACACACAGTTGAAGCTGTGTTATCCGGCTATCTTGGGGATTGTGGATAGCCGGTTAGGGGAGCATTTTTTGATTTTGACATAGCAAATTTAGCAATAACCAAACAAAATAGGGCTTATCCAGCTATCTTGGGGATTGTGGATAGCCGATTAGGGGAGCATTTTTCGATTTTGACATAGCAAATTTAGAATAACCAAACAAAATAGGGCTTAGGTTCACTATCGTACTCCCCAAATGCTTCTTCTAGCGGCAGACAACATAACAATGCATATGGTTTGCATTTTCCATTTTATTTCTTCCATACTTAGTTAGATCTAAATATATATTCATTCTTATTTCATACGCTGCTACGCTTACTTGGGAAACAAAAGACTATTGAAAAGTTTTGGGCGTCTGGGAAGAAAAGGACGAAATTATTTGATTTAGTTCATTTTCTCCTTACTGTCATAACAGCAATTAAAATCAATACAATAACAAATATGAATTACAAGGAATTCATAAAAAATTAATAAGAAAGAAATAAAATACAAAATGAAATATATTTGTGTAATTGGCGGTGCATAAGGATGGCCGGTTTCTAAATAGCTGGATAGAACAGCTTTTAATTGCATTTGTGTAAAGTCTGGTTTCTAAAGCATTCCGGTTACTAGATAGCCGGATAACAACTTCTACTGTATATACAGGCAGTCCTCGACTTACGACGTTCTGACTTACGACGCTCCAGACTTACGACTTTTACTAATTAAGAAACCTGCTCCAGTCTTACGGTGCCGCTCCACAGTTATGACGCTTGCACTGCCGCCCAATTCAAATCGATATTTGACACCTCAAGGTCGAATCAGGCTACAATTTACACACTAAATAACAATACACTATGCAAAATGTCGTACAATGTAACTTAACACGATTTCAAATGAAAACCAGTCAAGTCTCTGTCTTCTTAAATTCTTACTACGTGAGTTTCATATTAGATTTCAGACAAAGAAGGACATTCAGAGTGTGTGTAAGGCAGAGGTACGAGAGAAGGAAGAGGCATTGTGATTGCTGAACACAACATATTTTATATTAAATTTTAAAGCTTTATATGCCCTTAAAAATGGCTGATAAGAGAAAATCAAGTTCTAGAGATAATTCTAGTTCTAAGAAAAGAAGAACCATAACATTGGATATGAAGATTGACATAATTAAGTGCATTGGGTCTTCAATATCCCTCGCACATCAGTGGTGACAATCATTAAAGACAAGGTAAGAATTAAGGAATATGTTAAGGGCTCCGCTCCGATGCAAGCCACAGTGATAACAAAACAATGAGTGGGGAATATATGTGATGTTGAAAAGCTTCTTACAGTTTGGATTCAGGATCAAACTCAGTGTCGTGTGCCACTGAGTTTATCAATAATTCAAGAAAAGGCCAGGAGTCTTTATGAGCAGCTGAAACAAGGGCAGGGGCAGAATTCTAATACCGAATCTTTTAATGCAAGTAGGGGTTGGTTTGCTAGATATAAAGTAAGAGCCAATTTACATAATATCATGGTGACTGGCGAATCTGCTAGCACAAATGAAGAGGTGGCTTGTAATTTTCCAAAGGAATTAGCTCAGATTATCGAGGCAATGCCAGGTCATAAAGCTTCTAAGGATAGGCTCACTCTTTTACTTGGTTCAAATGCTGCAGGTGATTATAAACTCAAACCCTTGCTTGCATATCATTCTGACAACCCTAGGGCTTTCAAGGGTCATTCAAAGGGATCTCTTCCGGTCATTTGGAAATCTAACCGTAAGGCTGGGGTAACTGGGGTAATTTTTGAGGACTGGTTTAGCCATCATTTTGTTCCAGCTGTCAAAAAGTATTGCCATGATAATAATCTTTCATTTAAAGCATTGTTAATCCTCGACAATGAGCCACCCATTTCACCTTGATGAAATGCATCCAAGCATTAAAGTTGTTTATCTGTCCCCCAACACAACATCATTGCTCCAACGGATGGACCAGAGGATTATTGCTTCTTTCAAGGCATACTACCTTAGGCGAACATTTGCTCAGTCTATCAAGGCAACTGATGTAAATGATAGAAAAACACTTAAAAGAGTTTTGGAAGGGTTATAATTTCTATCAGGCAGTGAAAAACAATGGTGAATCCTGGAGTGATGGGAAAGGATCCAATTTAAATGGAGTGTGGAGAAAATTGTGCCCTGATTTTGTTTATAAAACCCATGACTTTACGGAAACTGTTGGAGAAGTGACTAAAAATGTTGTACAAATGAGTTTAAAACTACATCTAGATGTTTCAGAAGAGGATGTTGACGAGTTATTGGCATTGCATTCTGAGGAACTGTCCAATGGAGATCTTATCCAATTGGAAAATGAAAGGGTTAATCGAGACTTAGAAGTGCAATCTGGCGAAGAAACACCTCCTCCCAAAATGTTGACAACGAAATTGTTAAGTGACGCATTCAAACATTTGGAAAGTGCCATGGCCTTGTTTCAGGAGAATGATCCAAACCATGAGCGCAGTGCTTCTGTAAATCGAGGAATAACCAACATGTTCAGTTGCTACAGGGAAATTTACAAGGAAAAGAAAAAGGCAGCTGTGCAAACTAACCTGGACATCTTCTTGGAGCATGCTTAAAAACCCATACAATATCGAGAGTCATTCTATAAGAATACATTATGTAGCCGCTAGGAAGGGAACGTAACTCAAATTTTTTACATTGCTCTTATAGGAAAATGTACTTTGACTTACGACGCTTCAACTTACAATGCATCTTTCAGGAACCAATTGCATCGTGAGTCAAGGACTGTCTGTGTGTATATATATATATAATATTTAACTCCTGAATTCCTGGATAGAATCCTGGCTGTCTTGAACAATATTCATCAAATATTTTTGCCAAATATGTTGACATGCTTAGCCAGAAAAACTACAGGAATCATAAGTGTCATCACTGGAGCTCTCCCGACATAATGGGGTGAGAAAATCACAATGTTGAGGACCTCCCTTCTCCTTGTCCTCCATAACACCAATCACAGTGAGTATAACAGAGGATATCACAAGTAACTTTAATTAATTTCTCTAGAGGGCCTCAAAGGTAAACTGTAAAAAACATGAAAGATATACTGGATGCAAGAACAAACATGAGGATGGATGGACAGACAGATGGAGAGACCGACGACAATAGGCGCTCATGCTGGAAGTGAAATTCGCTTAAAAAGGTATTAACTAAAAGTATGACAACACAAATTGTTATATTCAAGCATTCAATGCAATTCTTACTAAAAATGTTATCTGTCCCGGTTATGTCCCAGATTTATAATCTTGCAACAAAAATATCCCAGTTTCTCTCTTTATCTTCTCCAATGTCTCACATTCGACTCATCAATCCCATAGCACCACTGTGCAGCAAGATTTGATGTTTCTTCCGCATATGCTATCACTTTTCTCTTTAAGTCCCATTATGGGATTATTAAAAAAACTGAAAAACTTGCCCAAGTAAATGACAAAAATTTATGCTTGCAAAGGCACGAGGAAATGATGGTTGGCTCAGGGAATCCTAAGATTACATGCACGCACATACTAAAGATGGCTTGGGGAATCCCAGGATTGCCCACATACTAGAGATGGCTTGGGAGTGAATGTATGGAAATATTTATTTCTTCCCGTTCAATCATTGTGATTCTTTTTATATAAATTTAAAGAAGATTGTTTACTTATACATTAATACAATTATATCGAGAATTATAATGTAACTACAGGCACTAATGCATTGATTACATTATTTTTTTGTTCATTGATTTTTAAGATCTGATTCTAAGCCAAGTGGCAATTTTTAAGGAGGTAAAAAAGTAAAAAAAGATCAGCTACAAATCGATTATATACAGTTTATGCTAATTCTAAGTGGCATATGTATTCATGAATATGCAAAGAATAAAATCTCTACAATGACTAAATAAATTATGACAAATTTTTCATCATTAAGATTTCAAGATTCAAAATATACTCTCTATTCTGAGCCTCACATTCTTCACACAGCCTTGTAAAGAGAAATTTCTTGAAATTTTCTTGTAAGAACAACAGAAGATTTTGTTTGTTACTTTCTGTAAAATAGCTGAACTAAGATTTTAAAATATTCTTTAACTAACCTCATTTATGAAGAATCAACCTAAAATATCAGGTGGCTGAATTTGCAAAATTTAATCAAAACATGAAGAAAGGCCCCACTGATTCGTTAAGTCATAGATCAAAAACCTTTGTTTACCTTGGACTCTGCACTTAGATTGGTGGAGTAAAAAGAGCATTCTGCTATAACACAACTGAGCAGGGTGTTTTAATAGGAAACAAACAACAGGCAGCAGCAGCAGCTATTTTGAAATCAACAATTTAATACACTTTTATTTAAAATATTATTTTTAAAGATTCTGGTGGACCAGTTTATAAGAAATACATTTGATTTTGAGCCAAATAATACTATAAAGAAACTTAATTCACAGGCCCCATAAATACTACTGTGGGCTGTATGAGGCCCACAGGCCATATTTTTAAGACACATGCCCTAAGCTTATCTTCGTCGCACAGCCACAGTGTGGACGTTAGTACAAGTGTCATTACTTCTGTTTGCAAAAAAAAAATTAATGTACTTTGAATCTCTGTACTGCACCTTTTAGTACTTTTTGGGACATTTCATTTTACAATTTCTAAATTTTCATAAAAAATGTCTGATAATGTTAAAAAGAGAGGATCTAAAGTAAAAAAAATATACAAATTAGTGATGCACCGAAGCTCGGCTTCAGCCTCTGTATTCAGCCAAAATCTGTTATTCGGCTTCGGCCTAGGCCTTTGGATGGCCGAATAGCTGAATACTACATATTTTTTTTGATAAAACGAAAAATGATAATGACATAATAGAAGAAAGCTGAAAACACTAAATAAAAGCATAATACATTGAGTTGTTGCCAATACAATTCACATATCTCAGATTCACCTGACAGTTATGTGCTACTCATTTTTATGACCTACAACGTATAATATATTAGTGTGTTCCAATATGTGAACAATTTGTTTATTTAGAATACTCTCCCTCATTAGTTGGAATTTTTGATGTTTTACTGTACTGTGTAAGTAGCAGACAACCTCTGACATCTGGTTCACGTTTTTGTATGACGTAATATGACGTATAAACAGCAGCGCCATCATGCCAAAACCAAACTGACACAATGTCAACTCAGTTTTTGTTTCATTTCTGAATTTCATAACTGCAGACATTTTTATATAACAGAATATATAATAAACTTAACAAGGCTGTGATTCTTTGTATATATCTTCATATTAACAAAGAATTTAAATAGATTTCTATAGAAAACTTTAGTGTTCATTAGTTGGTACTTCAGGTTGGTAGTATTTTAAAAACGATTTCGGAAATTCCCTGGGAGGAATATTCTTGCGATTGTAACCAACTTTCACAGTCAACATTGGGGATGTGTGCAGATTTTTCGTAAACCCAGAACTTATTAGTAGTATCATTTTTAAATTTAATAGGCGAGGCTAAGGCTCCGTCCCACGTACAAGCGACGCAGGCGGTGTGAGCGACTAAGCAGGAAAACAATACAATATAATGTTTTGGCGGTGTCCCAATTTCTGGCGTCAATGCGTGTACTCATGCGAACGGTGAGCGAGTGTCTTCAAAGCGATCAACACACGTTGTTTTCGAAGTGAGTGACCAGAACCGCCGTTGTGGCAAATACTTTGTATTTCAGCGTTTTCTTTGTAGTTTTATCACCATTTTAAGTTGTGTTCTTACACTGTTATGGAAATGAACAAAAATTTAATTTCCGAGATCCAAAAGAGTTCCATCTCATAGAATTTAAAAGATAAAAATTACATCATTTTTGGCCGATTACCAAGGCCGAAGCCGATATTCGGTGCATCACTAATTTATGCTAATGGAGATATGCGGCTTCAGCCTTGGCCGAATACTGATATGAATATTCAGCCATTCGGCATTTGGCCAAAATGAGTATTCGGTGCATCTCTAATAAAAATCAATAAAGTAAACCATCGACATTTGCAGATTTAATGTTTTGATTATTTGCGGATTGTGTCTTTGTATACCTATTTAACATTCACGGTTTAGATTAATTGTGGATAGTTTTCCTGCAAGCCTATTTTACATTTCCAGCATATACACTTGTCCCTCTGTAGTTATACCACAGAGGTGTACTTAATTTTTTACTTTCTCCATACGTAGTATGGGAAAGTATTGTGATCACGAAAAAAATCGACTTTGAGATTTCAACGGAAATACACGTTTTGAGGTCCCTAGAGCACGTTTAGACTATTTTCGGAATGATGTCTGTGTGTGTGTGTGTGTATGTGATTATGGGTGCTGTAACTCAAAAATATCTTTACCAAATTTCAAATATAACACTTTGGTATGAGCATAAAGAACTGATTAGTTTTTGGACAATAACAGTTAACCAGAAGTTGAGGTTTATTCGAAACCCGATTCGGTTTTTGCGATATTTCTCCGATAATATGTCATTATTGTATACATTGTTCATTACAAAAAATGTAGAAAATATAATTTCCTACATCTTTTATTTCAAACAATTTTCCATAGCAGTTATTGTTTAGGAATTATTTATAAATAATAGGTTTTTTCGGTTTCCGTCAAATATCTCCTTAAAAACATCGTTATTGGTGATCTTCGCGAGGACCAAAGTTGTAGAGAATAACATTTTTTCCAACTTTTGTTTGAAACAACTTTTCGTAGAACCGTTCATTCTGGAGATATTGAACTTTTTCGTAATTTCCAGTATACAGCGCCATCAACATGTAGCGGTGAATTCTGTAAACATATTCAAAATATAATTTACGGCAATAAGGACCACTGCATTCTTTTACAATACGAAATAATAATTTTGTCTTATACGAGCTGCTACCCAAAAGTTCCCGAAAGTTGAACGTCATGCAGGAACCGGTTGTAGTACGGACTAGTGGCACTCGGTAGCGCTGCATGTATCCTTTGTAAACCAGTGTGTGACGTGGCTTCACGCTGAGTGCACGTATTCCTTTGTTCTACGCATTTTTATAAAGTCGTGTTTGTGTCGTTTTGCGATTTTTTTTCGTTGAAATGGTGGACGTGAAGGAGAAGCGTGTGTGCAACAAGTTTTGCTTCAAACTTGACAAGAGTGCGGCAGAAACTCACAAAATGCTTAAACAAGCATTTTGTGATGACACTTTGGGTCAGACACAAACCTACGACTGGTTTAACCAGTTTAAAAATGGTCAAACGTCAGTTGATGATGACACGCTCTGGACAACCTTCAACCGGCACAACGCTGGAAAATGTTAAAAAAGTGCATGAGGCTATCCTCGAGGACCGTCGGCGAACGATCCATGACATTTGCAACTTTGTGGGATAGTCATACGTGACATGCCAGCGCATTTTGTCGGACGAACTCAACATGAGGCGGATTGCTGCAAAATTCGTGCCAAGGCTGCTGTCTGACGACCAGAAGCAACATCGGCTGGAAGTCTGCATGGAACTTCAGGAACAGGTCAGAAATGACCCAGACTTCCTTTCTAAGGTCGTAACTGGTGACGAAAGTTGGGTTTATGGGTACGACCCTGAAACATAACAGCAATCGTCCCAGTGGAAGAGTCCATCTTCACTCCGACCGAAGAAAGCGCAGCAAGTCAAAAGTAATGTTAAGTCAATGCTGATCTGCTTTTTCGACATTGACGGGATTATCCACAAGGAATTCATCTCTCCAGGTCAGACCGTCAATGCGAAGTTCTACTGCGACGTCCTGAGGCGACTTAGGGAGGACATGAGGCGAAAGCGGCCAGAGAAATGGCGCAGGAACAACTGGGTGCTGCACCACGACAATGCGCACGCGCACACCGCTCTGGCTGTGAAGCAGTTTTTGGCCTCCAAAAACATGGCGGTCGTTCCCCACCCCCCTTACTCACCTGATTTAGCCCCCTGTGACTTCTTCCTCTTCCCCAAGATGAAAATCAAGTTGAAAGGACGAAGATTTGACACCGTAGAGATCCAGGCCGAATCGCAGGAGGTGCTGAAAATGCTAACATAAAAGGACTTCCAGGACAGCTTCCAATCATGGCGGAAACATTGGGATCGTTGTGTACACTCCCAAGGGGACTACTTTGAAGGGGACGGTGGCGATTAGGACTTTGGACAAGTCTACTTTTTTTTCAGATACATTTCGGGAACTTTTGGGTAGCACCTCGTAGATGGCACAGAGAAACCACCAGAAAAATTGAGATCTCCTACCTAAGTGTCATGGGTTCGCCTCCAGAAATTCCGTAAGTTGCATTTTATCCCATAAGAAAAGCATTGCGGTATTTTTGAAAATTTGTTTCGGGCACTTACCGATAAGATAGAGAATTGAAACTTGGAAGGTTGTTAGACATCAACAAGGTCTATTGGGAGCCATTACCACGTTTACCGCAAGTGTTCTGGGTTCAACTCCAAATGACCCTGTATATCTCCCATAAGAAAGCATGGAAAACAGTAATTCCTGCATATGGATGAAACTAAGAGAAATAATGAGCTGATATTTTCAGGGTCTGTAGATGTTATGAGATTATCTCCATATTATTTGAGAACTTCTGTGTAGATGTCATCGGTTCGACTCCAGGAAGCCATAAATTTGAGATTTTTCCCATAAGTAAAGCATTAAAATTGATGCAGGGCACTTTTGCGCTTAAAATTTAGTATTTGTCGGCTCTTACTCTTTAGAATAAGATTAGATAAATGCTTGCAGAATGCAAGCATACATTCACTAGTCATTCTATAAGCTCTCTTCTTACAGAGGAGGATATAAGAGATAGGATATAGGATATTAATGTCTGGCCCAAACTACAATACATGAGAGCTGAAATTTTCAGCAATTGTTGATGGCATGGAGAAACCACCAGAAAAATTGAGATCTCATACCTAAGTGTCATGGTTCGACTCCAGAAATTCCTAAAGTTGCGATATTTCCCATAAGAAAAGCATAGCGGTATTTTTGAAAATTAATTTCGGTCACTATATAGAGAATTGAAACTTGGATGGTTGTTAGATATCCATGAGATCTATAGGGAACCATTATCATGGAAAAAATAAATTCCTTCATATAGACAAAACTAAGAGGAATAAAATGCTGATATTTTCAGGGTTTGTAGATGTCATGAGAATATCTTCATACTATTTTATAAATCCTGCATAGGTGTCATCGGTTCGAATCCAGGAAGCCTTAAATTTGAGATTATATCCCATAAGGAAGGCATTGAAATTCGTGCAGGGCACTTTTGTGCTTGAAATTTATTTGTGGGCTCTTACTCTTTATAAAAAGATTAGATAAATGCTTGCAGAATGCAAGCACACATTCACTAGTATCCTATATCCTCCTCTGTAAGAAGAGTGCTTATAGAATGATATACAGTAGAAGATCGTTTATCTGGAACTGCAAACACCGGAAACATCCAAACAACGGAATAATATATGACATTTATTTTAGTTCTGAAAGAGACCACTGCCCCAAGTAGCTTTCTAACCACGTGTGCGCAAGTATAGATATTTACATCGCAAGATGATTAATTTGATTTTTTGCATTTAACAAAATGTTTTCTAAGTATATTTGATATATAACATCATTTAATGCTAATTAATTGATGACCGATTTGGTTTAGTAGTTCCAATAGACTTCACCGCCTCTCGCCTTTAACTACGTACGTCTACTTATGGAACGTAACTGCATGCATGGTGCACTTGTGTGCTAAATCCATACGATTTATGATTTAAATGTAAAGAAAATAAATTTAATTGACATATTTATCAAGTAGCAGCATATGTTATTTTTGTCCTTTTCAGGTAAACAGATGTTTTCCATTTATTCACTATCCAAACATGACTACAGATATTTAATGTATTCTTCAAATGATTAGCCGTGTTCCGTTGATTCCTATGATATTTGTATTAAATAAAAGGTTTTTTAAGTATACAGTAAAACCTCATTAATTTGAAGTTCAAGGGACCAAAAAATTATGAATTTGAAATATCCGATTTTGAAATAAACGAACTTTCACAAAAATCAAACTTTTTTACGATCAGCTGCTACTTGGGCAGCAAAACTGCAATACAGAATCTTATCTGTCCGTTCTACAAATGAATTGGCCTTACAGGTTAGTATACACGACGAATTCCAACAGAGCTGAGTGAACACTTAGTTTGCGATTCACAAAGACCACCACGTGTGAAAAAGGCTCCAGCGAATATCCCGAATTTCCCAGTACATTTCAAGTTACTCCTTTATGCTGCGAAGAAAATACATTGAACTGCGTGCCAAAAGATTATCACTCATCTATACTCCATACAGCTGCATATGTATTACATTGTGCTCTTCTTGTATGACATTATGTTAAAACCAGTGATGAGCTGAAGCCGGCTCCTGCTGATTTGGGCAAGCCAGTTGTTAAATTTTTAGAAAATTTGAAAATTTATTGATTTTGTCCTTTCAAGTACATTTTGCCCTATCTGAAAGTCAATTACCGACAGTGTATGAAATGGAATATATTGAGAACCGAACACTTCTAAGCAAATGGAACGCTTTTACTAATTGTAAGCCAGAGCGATCTGGTGCCCCTGGCACTGGCGTAGCTATCCTTTCATGAGCTCGGGTGCAAAACTGAGAAAGTGGGCCCCTAGCACATTACTTTCTAACTGAATTAAAAAAACAAAATTTAATAACAAGTTAGGAAAGTGTACATCGTATCACAAATGGGCGCGTTTTGTGCAATGGAGTATTAGAAAGAAATTATAGTATACCTGTACTTAAGGGAAATAGCGTTTTAAAGTTCTTTTCTTCATCATAAATAATCCATTTTCTTCCTATTTAATAATATTACATGCACACGTAGGGAAATTAAACGTTTGTTTGGGAGATTGTTTATGTTAGCAACAATGAAGTAACCATGCAAGAAATTTTCTAAGTTCAACTCGATATAAGACTTTCTTGTTTGATTTTCTCGATAACGGCTACTCCTACGATAAAAATGTATAGAAAAGGAAAGACTCCACTTTACTAGTTCTACAAGTTTTATTTGAAAAATATTTTGATATGATCAATATTTTACGAGATATGACGAAAATTTAATTTTTTGTCCCCAGTAAAGTGGTACCCCTGATTGGCGTACGTGATTCATTTTTGCGATTTTCTTATTATATTTGATTGAAAGTCCTTAATATCAAATTTCATGAAAATCCGTTCGGTAGAAGCCGAGAACGAACATGCGGACGGACGGACGGACGGACAGACGGACGGACGGACGGACCGACCGACGATAATAGGCGCTCACGCTGTAAGCGAAACGCGCCTAAAAATGAAACGAAATTTGCCTTTATAAATGTTTTATAACATTACATCAAAGTATACAATTTTTTGTGAATAGGAAATTTAACACAAAATTTCTAATATTTATTATCAAAAATCTCTTTATTAGAAATTTTAAAACAAAACCTTTCCATGAAGCTGAAAAATTTTGCTTAAAGTAAATATTGTATGATATTTTTAGAAATACAGTGTTACATTAAAATGTTTTACTTAAATGCTTTAAATATTTTTTCTCCTGACCTTTTCTTTAGCAAAAACCTATATAATTTTGGAAGTATCTAATTTTCTTGCTGTTTCATTCTTGATTGAAAGAACTGCTAAGCCATTTAGTCGTTCTTCGAATATGGTACTTCATAAATAACTTTTTATTATTTTCCGTTTCGAAAAACTTTGTTCATTGGTATTCGTCGTTACTGGTAATGTTAGGAAAAGCATGAATATAGTGCATACATCTGGAAAACTAGGAGCTAGTTCAATGTTATCAATCAGAACAATGTCTGCCATTTCTTTAATAGAGTAAAACCTCTACCTAACGTACTCCCCGTTAACGAACACCTCCAAATAACGAGCAAATGACATTGGTCCCGCCAAACTCCTATTTAAAAGCACGGGAAAATGCCTCCTGACAACGAACTCCTGTACAACGTAAAACTCCAAATACCGAACTGAAAAAATGGTCCTTTCCGATGATATTCACCTCTTCATAACAAAGTTTCACCCGCAAAACAATGATTATTTTTCATGTAAGTGTGGAAAACGATTGAAAATACAGAGGCCCAATCAGGTGTTAGCTTTGCATGAGACAATCAAGAGCGTTTCTTAAGTTGTCACGTGATATTTCCGGTTTTGCTGAAAAATTAAGCATCCCTAACTGCATGTCTTAGGTGGTTTTTGGTGTGAGGTGTGTAGTAAGCGTTAACGTATTTTCCTGCGATAAGGTGATCCTGTTCACAAACGTGAACGAGAGGTTTATTCATTTATTGCTCGTTATTTAACAGTGGTTCGCGACTTATTTTCATCTATTAATCTGCTGATTTTCAAGGTAAGTTTTTAGTTTATCAGTCCATTGGCCATGCTTTCACGAAACTAGATCACGTAAATATTGTCTTGAAATCGTAAATTTTTACAATACCCGGCAATATTGTAATAAATTAAAGTGCAATATTCATAAATCTCACTAGGTTTATGCAGGGTGGTCAGATTCCATTTTTTAAATTGGAGAAGCATACTCGATTTGCTATTATATTTACCGGGTATTAATCTATGCCTTTAGGCAATATTTTTGTTAAGTGAAAGTGTGCACTTTGAACTTGCTGCTTTTCGTTGAAACTTATACACTTTTATGCTGTTTTACCAAATCTAATGTCGATTTTTAATTTATTAAGGTCATGTCTGACCGTAGAACAAAACGGCGACAATATTCTGTCGAGGAAAAATTGGAGATGTTAAAAGCAGTAGACCAGTGGATGAAGAAGGCGGAAGTAGCCCATCAATTTGGGATTCATCCATCAACGCTTTCGACCATTCTTGGTCAGCGTTCAAATATTTTGAACGAAGCTGTGCAGGGTCCAGAGAGGAAACGTGTTCAAACCTGCAGGAGCAAGCGAGGCTCGAGGCCTTGAAACTGGGAATGGACGATTTTGTTGCATCCAATTGGTGGCTACATAAGTTTAAGAGGAGGTGGAACTTAACCACTGAAAATTTCGGGAGAGGAAGCTATGGTTAGCCCAGAAGTTGTGGAGAGTTAGAAGGAGAGGTTGCCAATTTTAATCGGGGAGGGCTACAGCCCAAAAGATATATTTAATGCCGATGAGGCAGGTATTTTTTTATAACCTTCTGCCAGATCGCATGTTAAATTTAAAGGGAGAGCGGTGTCATGGGGGGAAAATGAGCAAGGAGCACTTCACAGTACTCTTTTGTGCTAACAGTGACGGGTCAGAGAAGTTGCCGCCGCTTGTAATAGGCAAATTTGCTTAGCCTCGTTGCTTTAAGAATGTGAGGCGACTGCCTTGCCCATATTCAAATAGTAAAAATGCTTGGATGACGGCCACGTTATTCCGCCAGTGGCTAGCTGGTGTAGATGCACGCATGGGGGGACAGAATAGAAAAAGTCCTTTTTCTTGATAAATGCACTGCACATAATTTGGAGGGAGTGACATTGCTAAATATAAAAATTATTTTCTTTCCTCCTAACTGCACCAGCAAGTTGCAGCCCCTTGATCAAGGTGATATTTCTTGTGTTCAAAGAATTTATCGAAGGATGTTGGTGGAGTTCCTTTTGTGCAGGATGGGTGACTGTAGCGATGTGAAATCCCTACGGTGGAATTTGCTGCAGGCAATGCAGTGACTGTGCTATGCCTGGGAGAAGGTATCCCCTTCTACAATAAGGAACTGTTTCCATAAGGCAGGATTTCCCTTCAATCGTGTAGGTGATGATGTGATGGACAATGATAATAATTTTTGGGTGAGTTTAAGGGAGACCTTGAATCTTAAAACTTCCTTTGAGGAATATGTCGAAGTTGACGAAGATTTAATAACGTGCACGACAGATGAATCTCCTGTGGCTCCTGGAGGGGCAGAAACGGCCTCTGCAGATGTGGAAGAGGGGGAGGAAGAGGACGTGGAGGATGTAGAAGAAGCATGACCAAAATCTGCCGCCATGATTGCGTCACAGGACGCTATAGAAAAATACATTTAGTATTCTGAGGGGTGTAGTAACTCTATAAATTCATTTAGGGAAGTAGAGACGGCAATTGTTTGTGAGATAAGAAAAAATGCAAAACAAAAGACTTTAGTGTCTTATTTTTAAAATGTTAATAATAAAAAATAAAATTTATTTTAAAAAGATTTCACGTGTCCAATTTTTCTTTACCTGGTCCAGTCAACAAGTCGCTAATTTTAATTAGGTGCTCGATAGAATTCGCAGCAATGAGATATGTAAGAGGCAGTTGCGCAGCCAGGATTTCAATCTGCGGGAGGGTTTAAAAATCATGAGATGCTGAAAAAATCCAAGAAATCGTTTTTAAAAACTATGATAGTATTGCGATTACTGCGCAGTGGGACACTTTTATATGAATCGGATGGCCTGACGCATTTTAAATCTTTTCTGGATTTCCGTTATGACGAGAAATGAATAATTCAATAAACAATCAACTCTTAAATTATATTAAAATATTGTATGTGAAATTTCTTTTTTCAAACTATTGTGCTTTCGTGGTCACTGGTCAATATAATAATGAAAATTAGCCATTAATTGAAAAAGAAGTATTTCCACTGATAAGAGGTATTTATAGTTTAAGCACATTATTTTCATGTAAATTAATTTTGATTCTTGATCAGCGATGGTTTTGCTAACAAATTTTTGGGACCTATGTAGTAGGAATTTCCCGCGACTTGTTAATGCTATGTCAGTTTCTACGTTATATATTCTTCAAAAGAAGGCGTAATTAACACGTTTTAGTAGAGGGTTTTGTTAGATTGTGCCATATCTGTGTAATAATTGCATTTGCCTTCATTTTGATAACCCTGTTGCTTCTGTATAATCTAATAGGAGGCCGGCCCCTGGAGTTATGCAACACCGAAACACCTCCGAACAGCAAACTCCTGAATAATGAATAGGCGAAAAATTAAGTCCCTTGCAATTCGTTAATAAGAAAGGTTTTACTGTACTTGTAACATTTTTTAACTCCTTTTCAAAAATTGTTTTAAAAGACACCAGTTGAGATCCTAAATCTAGCGATAAGTCACTTTTATATTTTTCTTTTTTGATTGTGTGTGGATCTCTTCTGTAATGCTTGTTGATAAACGCTTTGACAAACGCTTTGGTATTGAAAAATATCCCATGATTGTTCTCATACCTTCAAATCTTTTTTATTTGTTGTGAAAATTTCTTTAATGTGCCAAAGTATATTTTGTATTTAAATTTATTGTTTTAAAATAGGATTTTCCAAAAGAGCCCTATTTCGAACTGTTATAAAATTTGGCGTAATTCCCCAAGGCAGACATAGTTCACTAGCTTTTTCATTCATTTTATCAAACTCATCATCCGTTTTCATTTCGGGTAAATACTCTTGCAAAGTCTGAAGACAATAGAAAGCTTTTTGTAAATCGAAAGATTTGCCTCGTAAAAATTTTGTCAAGGCATCCGTTTTCTCCAATATACTTGTAAATACTACCACCATAAAAAAATTCAAACCAACTAATTTGTTTTAAAAGTACTTTTGCTTTACTGATTTCCTGCATTTTGGTACTTTTCAGTATGTTCACATTAAAGGATTTCATTACATCAACAAATCTGTATCTTAAAGCTTCAAAGTTATCTTTTTTAGAAGAAAAACGTGTAGCACATACAGGTTTAACCAGTCATCTGGGTATTTAATTTTGCTCTGACGCACAGCTGGTGCATACTTTTTCTTTGAATGAGAAGGTTTTTAAAATCATGACAATTATTAAGGCTTTTAATAGATATTTATTAATTAATTGAAATAAATAATAATTAACTATGAATTGCATGTCAAAATCATAACATTTATGAAAAAATATTTTTTTTTATAAATTACGAAATTTTCAGAATGAAATATTATAGACATTATGTTTCACTTCTGTAAATAATGATAAAGTTGATGAAATAAACAATTTCAGAATGCCAAAAATCAGGCAACATGTTTAAAACAACAAATGAACATTTGTTGTTAGGTAGGGGCAATAACAGGCAACCCGCAGGACAAAGGCATGATTTCGCTACGAGGCATACAGCTTCTCAAAATAAGGAAGGAAGTGTCATCTACTGGTGAGACAGTAAACTAAAAGATGCCACTAGGAGTTAGAACAGCTGCGTGATGGAATATAACGGCATACCCATAGCAAATGAACTTATGGCATACCTATCACCGGAGCGTCCGCCCATGCCATATATATACGGCATACCCAGATGACTGGTTAAGTGATTTTAGAGGTTCCTCAGAATTTTTTTTGTTAATTAAATTCCATCTTCTCACACTGTCACTAAAAAATACATAAGCTGAATCATCTACATCAAAAAAGTCATTTACCTCTTCAATATCTGATATAGCGTGTTTTAAAACCAGATTTAAATCATGATTTGCGCAATGTATGTATGGGGCATTTGACTGAATATCCTGTATTCTTTTTTGTAATCCATTGTACACACCACTCATTACAGATGCCCCATCATAGGATTGCCCACGAAGCTTCTCCAATCCACCTAAAATCCTCTTTTAATTTTGAAACAATTATGTTCATTAATCCTTCTGCAGAATGATTTTCAACAGCAACAAACCCAAAAAAGTGTTCGTTAATTTTCAACACCAAGGCTTTATGCTATTCATTGTACTCAATTGTAACATAACGGAAAATGACCAACCGATCAACTGATCGATTTTTGATCTATCTTGCATTGTATCGACCAATATAGAAAAAAAGCTGTTGATTTGCATTCAGAAATGCTTTTTTTTTCTAAAATGGCATTTGCTAATATTTCAATTATTTCATTTTGAATTTTTGGGGATAAATACTTTATTTTTCCTTGGGGTGAGTTTAAGAGTTGATCAAACACTCGTCATACTTTGCTAATAGCTTTATAATTGATAAAAAATTTCCTCTGTTTGCTGACTTCTTATCCTATCCAGAATGGCAAGTTCTCCAAAGATAATATGAGCATAGCATTGATTAATCTATCGACTCTTCTCCAGTATGAGGTTTCTTGTCTTATTTTGAGATCGATTTTCATCAGAGATTGTTTTTCCTTCATGCCACTGACACAGCAATGCACAGCACTGTTTGTGATCAGAAGATTCTTCATGCCTATCTCTTCTAGTATGAATCCCAGCTTGCGTGATTTGAAAATAATAGCATTCATTGAATGATCTGTTATTCTGTTTAGGATCTTTAGGAAATGGTCCTTTTGGTTGGTTTGGTTCACATAAAATAATCGTTCGTCTTTCATTTTCACTCATATCTTTGGAGTATAAGGCTTTGTCTTTGGGGCATGCAGATTGTAAATGAGTATCATGAGGTAATTCAACGCAATTTCTTAACTCATCTAATGTATCCAGTTGCAAAGGGCCTTCGAATTCATTCCCAACCGGTTGTAGAGCTTCTGATTCAGATAATATTCTTTTATCGCTGCCCAATCCCTGTCCTTGATGATTTGAAGATGGTTTTACAAAAGATGTTATTTCCCGGCATTTTTTAATTTCGTCTTCTTGTTTTTCGCGAAATTTTCATTTCTTGGGACTAGTTCCGTTTCGTACGATATTGGTTACTCTGGATGACTTTTATGTTTACTAAAATTGCGGCCCTAAAAACCTAAACCCGTGCCCAAGTCCTGGCTATGCCACTGAGTGGGCCCCCTCTGCGGAGTGGGCCCGGGTGCATTGCACCCCCTGCACCCCAGTAGTTATGCCACTGGCCCCTTGTATGTAGGCATCCTGCCACCCTTATCCAAATTTCCTTACGACTTTTTTGAGAACCGGTTATTAATATTTTTTCCAGCTCATCACTGAGTAAAACCACTAGGTTTTTGTTTTTGGCTCATCACTTATTCTCGGGTAAAAGAAAGGGATGATCTTTCTAGAGACGGCATTCGGTATAACCGTGCAACATTATTTAAAGATTGGTTCAGTAGCAGAAATCAATATTACACGGTCTTTTCTGAAGCATATCACTTTCTCATGAGAAAAACCTTGCCCAGGTTTGGGAGAGCATGAGGATTGAGATAATAGGGGTTCTTGGAACTTCTGTTCATTTCAGCTTGGTTTAGCGGTTCTCGAATTTCGCTATCTGATTGAAAATTTAAGCATTCACAATGATGCAAGGATTTATTTGAATCATCTACAACTTTTATTTCAAGTTGATTATTAAATAGGGTGACCTTATTCCAATGAGGTGAAAACGTGATATTTCCCGTCGTTGTAAGAAAAAAACAGGACAAAATTTTCGCATGATTTTTTTAAATGGTGGATCTGTCACTATCACGATCTATAGCGAAAAAGGCAAATACGAACTTTCCTTAGAGTATGGAGCATGCCAAACTAGGACAGAGCTAATAAACAAAAGAGAATCTGACTAGTGTCATCGTTGTCAAAACTCGAAGGGAATAAGTTAGGTTAAACCCAGGCAAGATATTATACGCAGAGACCAGGTGTGCCACCTCAAATTTATCAATGACCCTGAGGTTTCCTAACCTGACAATTGTGACTGTAATTAACATTTGTTGTTCATTTGATAACCTCCATGTTTCCGAGAATCCTACATTTCTACTAGGAATTTCAGCTATACTATCGGATAATCTAAATTTTATTTGCGATGGGCTTCAAAACAGTACCAAATGGCTTTTTTGATAAAAAAAACGGGACTGTCCCGGCGAAAATGGGACGTTTGGTCATCCTACTATTAAATAAGTAAAAGGGAGTCACCTGTTTGAGACGCTATATGTATTTCGTGTGCGAGAAGTGGGGAACAAAAACATGATATGATGGTGCGCGTGAACCTTCCACTTACACAGGATCGAGATATCAAATTAAACAAACTTTTCGTGAGTCACCGGAGCAGATCATGACTTTGAATTTCATTGTAGGCATATTTCGAAAAATCCGTACCGAGAAGTATGCAAAATTCTATGGTGTTGGCCGGGGACTGATCTTAACTTCGAATTACACCATACTTTGAATTATCCAGGATTGAAATAACGGGGTTTTACTGTATATGCTATATAAATTATTTATTTCTTACCATACATCACTAAAACATTTTTTTCTGATCATTGTGCTTTTGTTAGGGTTAAGATATCTAAAATCCGGAAAAATCGTTTATCCAGAATAGGCCAGGTCCGGAACATTCCGGATGAACGCTCTTCTACTGTGTATGTGTGTATATATAATAATAATAATCATTTAATTAACACAAACAGGTTTCCCCAATTACATGTGTTGTAATACATTTTATATGACAAGCACAAACAACCATGCCCTTGGCAGGATTCGAACCCGTGACCTTTGCAGTGGGAGTTAGACATGCTAACCACCCCTCTACCACTTAGTTTCAATGTTGTTTCACGGTGAGGGCCATTCGCGCCCTCCCAGACAATGCTTCCGCCCCCCAACTCCGTCAATGGGAACTGGCCCATATCCAAATCTTAAACTCTTTCTCTCCTCCCGGCCTCAATATCCGTTAATATTTCCTTCTTTCCACCTTCTCTTTCCCCTCCCCCCCCCTGCATCCTCCAATCCCCGACCTTTCTACGCTCACTTCCCTTCCACCCCCACGCCTTCACCCCAGTGTCACTGCCAAATCAGTTGTGTCTCACTTGTGCTGACGAAGGGATGACCCCGAAAGCTCCAATAACTTCTACAAATGTCTCTCTCCAACACCCAGCGGCTCTCCTTCCAGTAAGTGCTCACTGGGTTTCCTTGAACACCTAGTTGCCCTAAATACCCTCATTTACCTTTCCTCTTCCGTAAGTTTTTATACCATTTTATCTCACCTTACCTTTCCTTATGTCATCTCTCTTTTAGTAACTTTCCTAGCACCTTTATTCTTCTATCTTGTCCTTCCGCTATGGCAAATATCCATAGTTTCCACTACCACCTCCGAAAATATATTTCCCTCACCTGCCAAATACAATTTCTCAATTCCTGCTTGGAATTAGGCCTCCCTCCAAAAGGCCTTACTGTAAGAATCCCCCTATCGGGCCTTCCTCTCACCATCTGATCATCATTTGCCCTCACCAATTACCTTACGTCACTTAATGTAGTAAAATCAATTTCACGCCACCACCATTCGCTCTCCAATATGCACTTTCAAAAATGTATCACCATTATTCATCTGCTACAAAACTCTCCAACTTTCACAGCCAACCTCGACTCCATCTTTCAAAAAGCTGCAGAAGAACTCGCAGCTAACCGAAACAGACTAATCCGAAAACTTTCACCTTTATGCACCTGCCACCGCCAACAAGGGTTACCTCTCCCCTTCATCCCAGCTGGTGAGTCCAATGCACCTCCCCCGCCACTCCTCGCCCAAAAACCGTGCCTAGCGGACCTTTTGGGAATCCCAACCCAGCAGCCCCCACTGCACACCCTCAGTAGGCCCTCCTTTGTTTCAAACCGCCAACAGAGGAAATCCCTTTCCTGGCAAACCCCCACCTCCTCAAACACCCGAAGCTCTTCCCAGCCAGATGACGTTCTGAACCTCTCATCCCATACACTCACCCCTGCCGAGAATGCACTTCTCTCATGAGGTCTTTCCTCCTGCTCCACCACCAAATTTGACCATATTTCCCTACTCGCCGACATACAAGCCTTCATCCACCTACTTCGCCTCAAAGTCGCCCCACCCAAAACCAACCTCTCATCTTCCCCAGACGCACTCCCACAATCTCTTTTAGCCTTTAAACCTCCCTCCCAATATATCCCACCCTCTCTCCACCACCCCGTCAAGCAATATTCCAATTATTTAACACACAGAGTCGCTCAGCCTGATTTTCCCGACCTCCTCGACCACCATAACAATTTGACGAAAACAGAAAGACACGCCATCTCGATGCTTAAACGGAACCACGACATTTTAATTCTCCCCGCAGACAAAGGGACGACCACGGTAGTAATGGACTGCTCCCATTACAACGACGAAGCCCTCCGCCAACTATCTGACCAAACCTTCTACCTCCCTCTCCCCTCTCAATCCCAATGCCCCTGAATTCCTCCCCCTCAGCCGTAATTCCCCTCCATCTTTAAACCCACAATCTCTCGCCACGGAACACAACACATCTGAAGCCCTTAACTTATTTCCTGAATCCATTGATCTCCTTGGGCATCATATATCCTCCAATTCATTCTCCGACAGCAACGTTAGTTTACACACTGTTATTAGATTGCATCCCCGTTCACTCAATATTCTCTCTATCAACGCACAGTCTCACCGCTCATCTTGATGAACTTCGTGCCCTTCTGCCTGATAATATCCACACAATTTCCATCGCAGAAACATGGCTCAAGCCAAACATCCCGGCTATAATTTTTACCAAAACGATCGCATCAGAAAAATGGGAGGTGGTGTTGGAATGTTCGTCAGAAACGATATCCCTTGCAAAATTATCACTAAAAGTGATCCCAACTATTGCAAACGACCTGAATACATTTTCCTCGAAGCCTCTGTCAACCTAAACAAAACTCTCTTGGGCGTCGTTTATCGGCCTCCTAAGATTGGTCACTTCTCTGATGTCGAAGTGGCTATTTCTAACCACATCCACAACTACGAGCAGGTGCTCATAACGGGTGACTTCAATACTAACTTTCATTCCCGGTCCCACAACACAATTTCTCTCAAAAATTCCTTCTCATCGCTTGGTCTGCGTATTCTTCCCTTCGAACCTACCATCACACCACTACTTCAGCCACATGGATTGACGCCATTTTCACTGCCAACCCGGACAAAGTCCTATCATACGGTCAACTTTCTTCCCCAGGGATATCAATGCATGATGCCTTATTCTTAGCTTACTCTTTGAGAAGTCCTAAATTTAAACAGAAATTCATTACCTATCGTGACTATAAATGTATTGTCGACCATGACTTACTGTCCGATGCTGCCCAAATGCCTTAGGAGACTGTTGAACACCTTGAGGACATTGACAGTAAAATCGATCTATTTAACCCATTGACGCCGGCCGTCCTCATTTGAGGATGCCTTGTTTAACTACTATTTTGACAAAATGTGTTACAAAGTCTTTCCGTTGTGATTTTATCTTGAATGTGGTGAGTCTGGCAGACTTTGTAGGCGCACACTTCGTCGCGAAAAACGTTTAGTCTGTGATTGACTGCCATCGAAAAAGTACGTAAAAAATTTCTCCTACCACTGCAATGAAAGTTGTTCCTCATTAAAATTAGTGGACGTGTTTATAAATTATATACAACATATTTGATTAAAAATACATTGTTTTACTGTAAATAAAACATATAATAATTATATTTATAGTGTATGTTTTTTTATTTCAAGGTATTTCAGGTCGTCCTCATATGAGGACATTAGGCACATATGTATGTAAATGTTGGTGCATTGTAGGTACAATATTCGAACTTATTACAGATACCGTGCCATGGAGAGAAGGTATTTTTCTCGAGAAAAAACTTTTATGGACTGGATGAGGCCATCCTTGCTATAATGAATGAAGAATCTAGTGATGACGAAAATTCCAGGGAGTTTCAAATAAATATTATTCCACCAACTTTAGATGAACTGACTGACTGTGAGGAGTATGCACAACAAAAAAACCATCATGCCTTCAACGTTAGTGTGAATGAGATGAAAACATTTTTTGCTGTTTTATTGCTGACAGGTTACAATAGTTTACCACAAGAGCGAATGTATTGGTCTCTCGATGAGGACTTGGGAGTTCCTCTTGTTTACGATAGCATATCTCGAGATCGATATTTAGAAATCAAACGATTTTTGCATTTGGCTAATAATAGCGAAATAGGGAATTCTGAAGGCCGAATGTTCAAAATTAGACCATTTATGAATATGCTTATAAAAAGTTTTTGCCAATGGGGTTTCTTCCACAAAGATTTTTCAATAGATGAATCCATGGTAAAGTATTTTGGACACAATCCAGCAAAACAATTTATAAAAGGAAAACCTGTAAGGTTTGGTTATAAAAATTGGATGCTTAGCAGTTCTTCGGGGTATTGTTATGTCTTTGATGTGTACTGTGGGAAAAATCATAATCAACCGAAAAATTCCAAATTACCTGTAGGCGCACGAGTCGTGATGGATTTGCTGAACCATGTACCTAATCCCTCAAATCACGTGGTTTTCTTCGATAATTATTTCACCACTTACGCGTTATTGGTATACCTCAAAAGGAATAAAATCAGAGCAATGGGAACTGTTAGAGATAATCGAGTACATAATTGTCCTATTATGCCTTCCAAGGATATGAACAAAAAGAACCTACGACTACCGTTTTGACGAGAATAACAATATATTGTGTGTAAGGTGCAAAGATAACAATGTCTGCTCTATTCTTACAAATTATCATTTCGTAGAACCCCTGAATTATGTATTATGTACGAAGTTACCTAAGAGATGCCAGGGCAAATAAATGCAATAAAAGACGCAGAAGTAGTAGTAATCCTGAGTTCAGCAACGACAATCACTTTCCAGAGAAACTAGAAAAACAATTAAGAGGTTGTGTGTGTAACATGAAGGCTAGATGGTCCTGTAAGAAGTGTAAAATAAACATTGTGCTTGGAAAAGGGTTGTTACGAAAAATACCATGTATCTGCCTAGCGTCCTCATTTGAGGACGGCATTTTTTCTAATATAAATAAAATAAATTCCACTGATTTTAAAAAATATATTGTTTTATTTTGCATTTTTCTAACCAATTAATGAATTAGAACAATTTTCGCCCGGCCATTTTCCCGTAGGCATTAATGGGTTAATTAATTTATTTATGCATTAACCGACAAACATGCCCCTCTCAAAACTGTACGCATTTCGAAACCGTCTTCACCTTGGATCACTAATGATATTAAGCTCCTCATGCGGCGACGCGACACTGTCTTTCGCGACTTTAAATCATTAAAAGACACCGCCTATTTCACACACTATAAAAAAGCTTCGAAATAAAACCAAACAAGTAATCAGAAATGTTAAAATCAAATATGCTTTCAAACTTTCCAATGAACCTCAGTCGAAAATTTGGAAAAATCTAAAGCATTTTGGAATCTGAAAAGTCAATGACTTTCACAGTTTGCTGCCTCACGTATCGTTAGATCTCCTCAACACTAATTTCACCACTCCACCTACCTCCATTGATGTTGACTTAAAAAATAAAATCTTTCTCGAATTATCCCGTTCTGCTGAATCCGCTCCTCCTTCCACTCGAAGGTTTAAATTTTCTCCTTTCACTCAATTTGATGTGATGCGCTTTCTTCAGATGGTCAAGTCCCCTGCTGTTGGAGATGATGACATTCCAATATCAATTCTAATCAAGATACTCCCTCACATTCTTCCAATTATCACCCACATCTTTAATGGGTCTATCTCCTCCGGAAAATTTCCCAATGTCTGGAAGCACGCTTTAGTTCGTCCCATCCCTAAGAAATCTGAATCTCCAGAAATTGTTGACTTCAGACATATTAGCATCCTTCCGTCAATCTCAAAGGCCCTCAAAAGGCTCGTACACGAGCAAATCACTAAGTTCCTAAACGACAATAACTTATTTGATTCCTTTCAATCAGGTTTCCATCCTTCTCATAGTACCTCCACCACCCTCCTTAACCGCTTCCCAGATTATCCCGAGTATACTCGGGAGCAAGAGTGGTGAAAATCCTGATTATCCCGAGTATAGTCGGGTTGTAAGATTTTTTTTATTTCCTTACGCATCAAAGCCGAGTTTTCTCGTTTTAGTGCATGATTTGGCCGCTAGATATCAGGAACGTACGTAGCATTGCGGGAAATTGAAAATCCTACATTTTTCATATGCTCTAGTTATGTTCTCGGAATTTATAATACATAGCGACACAACACAAATTTACTACGCTATTATATAGTGTATATGTATATATATATGATAATTGTAAATTAGTTGGTAGGAAGTGACTATGGGTTTTAACAGCGCAAAATTTATTTTTTTATGCCGATGCTTGTAAAATTTTCATTCCTACAGACTTTCAGTGACGTCCACATTCCTCTGCACGGATCGGGATATCAGTGCATATTTTACCATTCGAGCCTTTCACACATAAACCCTTCTTCGCGGTCAACATTCATGCTCCAGAAATAGTATCAGGCCATATAACTGTATAACTGTACTTTCCCAAACTTCGAGGAAACCCTTTTATCACCAGATGTTGAACCCTTTTCCCACCCGGGACTATAGACATTTTAGATTCAGTACTTGTCGAGCTCTCGAGCGAATACAACACCTACTACTACGTTTGTGCTTTGTTAATTTTTTTGTTAAGTTTTTTTTGTTTTTTTGAGTGCATCTTTCAACTCTTTTTGTTACGTTGAAGTTTTTTTATTACGTTTTTCGGTTATTTTGAGGACAAATATTTCTATTACGTTTGTGCTTTGTTAATTTTTTTGTTAAGTTTTTTTTGTTTTTTTGAGTGCATCTTTCAACTCTTTTTGTTACATTGAAGTTTTTTTATTATGTTTTTCGGTTATTTTGAGGACAAATATTTCTATTACGTATCCATAAATGGAACGTCTAGAAGGTGAAACTGAATGGGACGACTTCCCTATTGAGGAATCCGGCTCGGAATCAAGTTATCCTGACGTGGATACAACGTCTGATTCAGATTCTTCAGTGGAGTCAACACAAGATTCAGAGTGGCATAAAGAGAATACTTTGGATCCTATTCCTCCAGCCCCGCCCAGGTTTCCTTTCCAAATCAATCCTTCTGTCAATTTTGAAGTTGATGCAGATGGAGGTATGCTCCAATTTTTTGAGCTTTTCTTTGATGAAGAGCTCGTTTCCTTGATTGCGACGGAAATGGATAGATATGCAAGCCAGTCCCTCCGTGGTAGACCATCCACCTCATCCAGCGTAGAAAAACTTTGGAAGCCTACGACCGGTGCTGAAATTCGAGTGTTTTTCGCATTGGTTATTTTGCAGAGCATCATTCGGAAACCTGATCAGGAACACTATTGGTCAAAAAGAGCAATATTATTAAGTCTTTTTTTGGTCAAACAATGCCCTACAGGAGATTCATAAAAATTTGTATTTCAGCGATAATGAGTCATACAATGCAGAACTTCACCCATATCCTAAGTTGAATAAGATCTGGCCAATTCTTAGTGATTTAGAAGAGAAATTGAGGAAAATGTGCACACCGGAAAGGGACCTAAGCATTGATGAAAACTTCTCCTGTACAAAGGAAGGTTGGGATGGATCCAGTACATTCCGCAAAAACGTGCTCAGTTCAGGATAAAAACATTCATGTTATCTGAAGCCAAATCTGGTTACGTGTGCTCCCTGATTGTTTATACAGGAAAAGGGACTGTATTAGACAAAGAGTTTGGACACCTTCCCATGACGATGCAAGTGGTTATGAGCTTAATGAAGCCGCTTTTGGAAAAGGGACATTGTGTGACGACCAATAATTATTACAGTTTGCCGCAATTGGCTGATGTATTGGTTTTCCGGTCTACTGACACCTATGGCATGGTGCGTGCAACGAGAAAAGATTTGCCAAAAAATTTAAAAAACAAAGTTGAAAAAAGGTGAAGCGGTGGCATATCGGCGGGGCAAAATTGTGGTCGTAAAGTGGAAAGGCGCAGGCTTTGTGACTCTTCTCTCTACCATTCATAATGGGGAGAGGATAACTGTAGAGGCAAGAGGGAAGGAGAAGAAGCCTAAGGCAGTCATTGATTACAATGACACTATGGGAGGAGTAGACCGCGTCGACCAGCACCTAGCTGATTACCCACTCCCAAGGAAATGTGGGAAAAAATATTATAAGAAGTTGTTTTTCCACCTTCTTGAACTGTCAATTTGGAATGCATTTGTTCTTTACAGGAAAATGGAAGGGGAAAAAGTTCATTTGGATTTCCGAATGCTACTAATTGAGGAGATAGTGGGGAAACATCATACTGTAATTCCATCCCCTAGGGTAGGGCGACCCTCGGCACAGCCTCATCCTATTCGCCTCTCAGGTAACCACTTCCCAGAATTTATCCCACCGACTGAAAAGAAGAAAAATCCCACTCGGCAGTGTGTGCTGTGCGGTCGGCAGAGTGACAGCAGGGGGAAGAGAGTGAGAAAAGAAACTTGTTACTGCTGCCCGAGGTGTGATGTGCCATTATGTGTGGTGCCTCGTTTCCGTTTATATCATACAAATGTAAAAATTTAACTACAAATATAACTTTTTATGTGTTCAGTGTATTTTATATTGTATTATGTATGTAGCATGATAATTTCTTGTCCCTAATAATCAATATATTTATTATTTAATTTAGACAAAACTAGCAAGCGTGCAATTTTTGAAGTTGAAATTGATTACTTTTATTGTCGATTAAAAGTTTCATTTATAATTAAATGTAAAACAATGTATATCCATAATCGACTAATTGCAATCTTTCTGAATAAAAAATATAAAAATATGACTTTTTTAGAAGCATGTTTCGAAAAAAATTCGTCAGGGAAGCGGTTAAGATCACCGATGACATTCGCCTCTCAATGGATCGCAGAGAAGTTACCATTATGACACTTCTCGACTTTAGTAAAGCATTTGACTCCATTGACAAAGACGTTCTTCTTGCCAAACTTCGACTCTTAAACTTTACTTCTTCCTCCCTGGAATGGATCCACTCCTACCTTAATAACCGCTCTCAAAAGGTCATGTCTCATGACTCATCCTCTAAATGGCTTAATGTTAGTAGAGGCGTCCCTCAAGGTTCTATTCTTGGCCCCCTGCTGTTCTCTCTATATATTAACGATGTCCACGTGGTTCGGAGGGAGGGACTGGAAATTCCAGACTCTGTCGTCGTTGACCTCGGGAACACCCCGCACCGAATATTCCTCAATTTCGACGACTGGAGGTGCTTCAAGTGCAAGGCAGAGGGGTACCTTTCGAAAAATTGTCCTTCACTGAACATCGTTCCTCCGATCCCCGATCCTTCCGTCCCCTCCCCCGAGCTTCCACCCTCGGAAGTGACGGCCACCTCATCCCCGACAGAACAGCCTTCCCCTTCCCCTCTCCAAACCCGAGACGAGCACAGCGGAATGCCTCCTTCCTCCGCCCTGACGCCCTCGGCCCCACTGGCCCCGACAGCCCTTTCCGGCACGCCCGTCCTCTCTGCGACGGGTAGTGCGTCCGCCGAAGAAGGATGCAGGGTCCCCTCCCCTTCCAGTAGGCCAACTACCAAGAGGAAGACCGTGGAGGCCGCTGAGAAAACTTCGCCTCAGCGGATGGGAACGGCCGATAATATGAGGGAAGAAGAGGGCTTGCGGTTAATCGGCGGGATTTTCGCGGAAAAGCCCTCCGTCGCAATGGTGCCGCCGGACGCTCTTTCCACCTATCTGAAGGACGTCAAGGTGAGCAACGATCCGCTGGGCTTGGCCAGGACGGTTTTTAAAGATCTCACTCCTCCGCGGGAGACTTTAACGGCTCTCATCGGTGAGCGGTCCTTTCGGCAAACGGTGCTGAGAATGCGGATCCAAAGGCTGCTCAGAGCCTTTGACCGCGAGGAGGCAGTTGTTTAATATGCTCTCTCGCTTTTATCGGTTTCTTGCCACTTTTTTCCCAGTCCTTATTTATTTTATTTATTTATTTATCTTATTTATTTCACTTATTGTAATGGCGGGCGAACAGCAGGATATTACAATCCTTACACTTAACGTCTGCTCCGTCAAAAGTGCGGCCAAGTGGGCGCAACTCTCGGCCTTCCTGAGACGCTGGTCCCCGGACATCGTCTTACTGCAGGAGACCAAAGCCACAGAGCTCGCTTGCAAACCTCCCGGAGTATAGCGAGCACTTTAACGCGCCGAGGACTCCGAGGGCCGGTACCGCTATTTTGATAAAAAATAGTTTAAATGCGGCGGTGTTAAATACCACCATCGCCTTCGACGGCCACGTCCAAGAGATGGATCTGGGCTTCGGCAGCATTCCCGAGGTCTTCCTCCGGCTAGTCTGCTTCAACGGGCCCCTCTGCGAGCCCATAGCAATAGAAGCCACGGAGTTTCTCGACACCTCCCTGTCGCTTCCCTCTTCCGAGGCTGCAGATAGGTGTGTGGTGATCGCGGGTGATTTTAACGTTTGCCTGTCGGCCGTGAGGGGCAGGTCTTCCGGCGTGGAACGTCACCCGAGGTTCGCTTCGGCCCTGGGCGACTTGATGGGGCGCCACGGGTTGGTAGATGCATGGAGCGAACTGCGGGCATAGGGATGGAGACTCGAGCGCTAGACTCGATCGTTTCCACGTATCTCGATCGAGAATACGTGCCCTGAAGGACATCCGGCTCCTGCAGTCCTTCTCCGACCACGACGAGGTCGTGATGCGACTGGGAATCCGAGAAGGATAGGACTTGGATGGATTCGCCCATCCAAGCGGAGGAGTACACTGACGCACTGAGGAAACTAAACAGGAACAAAGCAGACTCGACAGCCTCACCGTAGAGTTTTACTCGGCTTTTTGGGGGTTGCTTATCGATCCGTTCACGGACATGGCTGAAGCCGCTTCCTCTGGGGGACGTTTGCCGCTGTCGGCCGCAACGGCGGTGATCGCTCTCATAGATAAGGGGGGTAATGCCAGATCTGTGGAGAATTGGAGGCCGATATCCCTGCTTAACACGGATTACAAGATCCTAGCAAAAGCGCTCTCCGCAAGGCTATCCACCGTCGTGGCCTCCGTGGTCTCTCCTGAACAGGGCTACTGCGTGCCGGGAAGGAGCATTTTTGACAACATCGCTCTAGTGCGGGACGCGATTCGGCTAGAGAACGAGGAAAACGTCCCCTCGGCACTGCTGGCCCTCGACCAGAAGAATGCCTTCGACAGGGTGCGGCACCGGCACCTATTTCAAACGATGCACGAGATGGGGTTTGGCCCTCTCGTCATCGAGAGAATCCGCGCCTTATACAACGGTGCGAGGTGTGTCATCAGGGTCGCCAATTCCCTGACCGGCCCGATCTTCTTCACGAGGGGAATAAGGCAAGGCTGCCCCATGTCAGGCCAGCTCTACTCGCTGGCAATAGAGCCCCTACTGAGGTTGCTCAAGGAGAACGTCAGAGGAATCCGCCTTCCGCCGCCGCCACCTGCGACCGCCCTCGTCGTCGCCGCCTACGCCGACGACGTATGCATCTTCATCGGGGAGGAGGACGACTTCAGCCGCATCTTCCGAGCCTTCGATAGCTATTCCGCCATGTCCGGCGCTCTTTTGAACACCGCAAAGAGCAAAGGGCTGTGGATGGGAAGCTGGAAGGACCGTCCGGATGCACCGTTGGGTTTCGTCTGGTCGCGCGGGGGGCTGAGGTGCCTCGGCGTATGGCTGGACAATGACGCCCAGAACGAGAGGGAGGTGAACAACGGCGCATTACTAAGAAAGCTCGAGGAAGGCCTAAACAAATGGAAGCCGAGGGTGGCCCCGATGTCCTTAAGAGGACGAGTCCTCGCGGTAAACAAGTTCGTCGCTCCTAGGCTGTGGCACACCCTGCAGGCTTACACTCCTCCGAGTGGTTTTCTGCACAGCCTGCAGGCAAAGTTGGTCACTTTCGTCTGGAATGGGAGAAGGCATTGGGTAGACTCCACGACCATCACCGCACCGCTCACCGAAGGAGGCCTGGGTCTCGTGGATGTTAGTCTGAAGATACGGGCATTTCGCTTCTTGTTTGCCCAAAGGTTTCTCTTTGGACCCCTCGAGAGTCCTTGGAGGATCCTTGCATCAAACCGACTAGCGAGCTACGGGAGGAGAGGCAAGATCCTCCCAACCTTCCTGGCCTGGGACTCCTTCTGGAAGTCTAACGCTCTTGGTGATTTTTACAACTCGGTCGTGCATGCCTGGAAGGCCCTAAAGGTGGACGCCAGTAGCGTGAGCGAAGGACGGCCGTTTCCGACGGGGTGGCCCCCTCCACAACCCCTGCCAAGTTTTATCTGTTTTAAGATTTTTAGCGCTAAGTTTAAGACGTTCAGGACTCTGCTGCTGCCGAAGCAGTACGCCTACAGGGAATTTTTATATGCCACCAAGGGGATGGGCTGGCCCATGAAAGGAGCAGGCACGGGAGGCCGCATCAACTGGTTGGGGATTAGGGATTACCCCACACTCGGGCGCGACGCCGCCAATCCTTCCTTAACAATCTACATTGTCGCACATATCAGATTTCCTACCAAGCTATAAACACACCCCTTCCATCAGTATCCCGGAGGTAATCTTTCATACTATGTGCAACTTTAAGAACTATGATACGAATTTTTAATGTATTATAATAATAAATTAAATGTAATGTATTGTTGTATGCATTTATAAATGCGTTTTCATGGACATATACTCAAAATCCGGGTGTTCCGTGTGGTGTTTAAAATGCACACATTTTTCCTACCTAAAACTTCATACTCAATTTTAAGACGATCCCTAAATTTTTTGCAGACATTTTTTTTAAAAAACTTTAGTCTTCCTTTCGGGTAAATACGGTATATAAATTCAGCCAAAATCTTTTGAGATCTTCATTTGCTAATAAAAATCATAAGTTTTGTGTTGATCTGATTATTAGTTTTTGAGTTAAAGCACCCACAAAATTTTGTCACACATGCGCAGACATCATCGCAAAAATAATCAAAACGTACTCGGGGGACCTCAAAACGTATATTTATGTTGAAATCTTGAACTCAATTTTTTTTCATGAATGCAATACTTTCTCTTATACTACATATGCAGAAATTAAAATTATAAATATGCCGTAGGCTGCCAATCCAGTTCATCAGCTAGTTTTTACATTCAGTCTCACAACAAGTAGCGAGTTTTTGCACTTCACACAAATTATATTCAGGGCCGGCCTATGGACACAAGGGATGCATTGCACCCGGGCAGTATTATATTAGGGAGGTCAATTCACAGGCGGAGGCAAGTTCTCTCTTAATTTTGTTTGTTTGTAACTTGTGATAGGCCGCCTTCTAAAATAAAGTACTTTTAAGTAATATATCGAGATGATTCGTATATGAGAAATTTTGCACAATGTGTTTTGCACAATTTATTTCTTATATTAAATACAACTTTTAATCTAAAAATCGAAAAAAATCTGGGCCAGGATGCTTTTACAAGTCCGTAAGGGGCGGCATAAACTGACTGCACCTGGGCGGACAATATGCCCAGCTTGGGCCTGAGTATATTAAGATATGTACACAGTTATGAAACAATTTCATCGAATGTACATTATTTACAGGATTCATATTATTCTTATAGAAATATTAATAAACTCTGAATTTGTTAGTAATCTATGTATGTATTTTTTACGCAAATATCTGGGATAACTAGAGAATTTTTCCTTATAAATATCCGTGAATCACGGAAATGTTTGTTTCCCATTAAAAAATATCTGTGAAAACTGATAAAATCCGTGATATAGAGTACTAAGACGAAAAAATGTTAGGTCAGGTGGAGAATGCAGATGAATCACCTGTATTTTCTGATATACCTAACAGATGATAAACAATGAAAACCAATGGCAATGAGAAGTTGAACATAGTAACAGATATGTATTTTGTCAGTTTTGGCTAACAGTATGATATCGTCACCCTTTTTTTAATTCAGTAGCTAAAATGATAACATACAACATAACATCTTTAAAAATAAAAATGGCAAAATTAACAAAAAGTGAAAAGTGTATATCATCTTTAAAAACTTGATGTCCAAGGTAATTTTGATAAGTTAAGAATTACCATTTCAAGAATATATTTAAAAAGGTTTGGTCTAAAACAACTGTAATCAAATAAGGGACTAGAACTTATGAAGGCATTATTATAATTATGTAAGAGTTTAATGTTAAAACTTTACATCACCTTCTGCATTGATGCATATGTTTTATTATTCTTTATTAGAGATGTGCAAAAAGCTCAAAAATGCGAGCCGAGCCTTCATAAGGCTTGGGCTTGGCTCGGACCTTAAAATTTTGAGTTTGAATTTTTGAGCCTAAGTTCAAAATAATCTATTACTAGCTACTTGCCCGTTACAATTAACGCGATTACAACTACAAGTGTTAAAATCAACACGATTACATAGATAATATTTTCTATTCTTGCCTATTCCCTACATTTACCCACTTTTCATTTCCTCATTAATTGCATTTTCAACAATACCACATTAAAAACCTGCATTTTAAAAACATCTGAAGGCTTGTTATGATCTCTCTCAATATGTGATCTGCGATGCCATCTTGGCTGTTGGGGTTATATCAGGATAGCTCAGATTCTTCTAACAATAAATACAGCAAGGAAAGCAGAATTAATGACCACAGATAAATTTGTAATGCTTTTCTTTGGGGAATGAAGTACATCATTCATTTTGTTCTTACTGTACTGGTGCGTACATGTAGTGAAGAAAACTTCGAAATATATGTGCTCCGTGGCAAAAAATGTAACCACATCATTTGTGATCATCTATCTTTTCAAATCCTATCGATATTTTCATAAGTTTTCATGAATGGTGTAGATCAAAGATCTACGCCATTCATATAAAGATCAAAGCTCGAGCTCGAAGCTCGCAAATTTGCAAGGCTCGGCTGGAACTTAAAATTGTTGAGCTCGCACACCTCTATTCTTTACAATTACATTGCCACCCGAGGACTAATTCTTTAAGGTGATGGCAGAGCTATTTTCATTCCAAAAAACATCAAGCAACTCTCGCATCCCAAAAAAATATTAAGGTAACACAGTGGTTCTCAAACTTTTTTGGTTCACGCCTCCCTTGACAAATTGAAAAATTTTCACACCTCCCTATGTAAGATTGTAAGGTAAGTTGTAGCATTAGGCATAAAAGAAAAGGAAACACATGGTCGAGTATAAAATATAAAATAAAGATGTCTTCCAAAGTAAATTAAGTAAATAAAAATTATTTAAAACTCTACCTTTAGATTCTAGGCGAATCTTGCACCTCCCCTGACAACCCACCGCTCCTTCCAAGGGAGGTGCGCCTCCCACTTTGAGAACCACTGAGGTAACACAATAACTGAAAATTTAGGATCGGTTGTAGTAGTGAATAAAGAGATTGAAATCAAACTCCCTCAGGTGGCAATGCCCACTTATAAACTATTAAACTTCTAGTAAAAACAAAGGATATTCTCAGTCATGAAATAAAATATAATAATAATAATTTACTTATCTATAGAAGGCATGAAACAATGATTGAAAAGATGACATGATTAACAAAACCTTTTTCAATGTAATTCTTGGGAACCCATCCTGGAAGATCTGCTTCTGCAGGCACTATTCCATGCGAAACTCCACTTCGCACTACATTAGGCACACGACCGAAGCCTCCATCATCATCTTCATCCTCTTCATCCTCCTTACCCTCACCAGGAGGGGGTGGAGGAGGTAGCGGAGGAGAGACATTGCCAGGCTGCAGGTGATGGTGAAGGTGGGTGACTGGATTCCCTCCCCTATGTGATGCAGGTTGCTGCTGCTGCTGCAGAAGCAGAGCAGACTGATGCACAAATGGGGGAGTCACTACCTGGTTATGGAGGGTAAGATGAGCAAGCTGGGCATGAGGCTGGTGAGGAAGGGTTTGGTGCATGTGGTGCGGGTGAATCTGTGGTGGAATGTGATGGTGATGATGGTGGTGATGAAGTGTGTGATGGTGATGGTCCAACATGTCTCCTCCACTAGCCATGGAAATAATCAAGGGAGAGGGAGGAGCTGCAACAGAAATTACAAAAATTGTGTCAGAGAAACATTATTTAGAAAAATGATGGAATACAATGATTTACCTGCTTAATTAGTATAGTAAATTCAAGAATGGATTTTAAAAGTGAGAAAAGAATTGCAGATCAAATTACACAAGACGCTTTTCTTAAGAATACTAAAATTAAAACATTCCCCTGCAGACTAACCTATGTTGAAAATTTTGCATATTTAATAATGTTCAATATATTAATTATGTAAATACATTTTTAGACCTATATAATTTCATTTTTGTTTCGAAAAAGTAATTAAATAATCTCACAGCAATGTATTTTCCCTTTAAAATGTTAAGCAGCATAAAAAATAAAAGAACAAAATTGTTCTGTGTAATTTCACTTACTTTCACTTTATAGCATATTAGTTTATTTACATTTGTTGCTGTGAATACAGCATTAAAATACAGCATCTTTCTTGTTTACAAACAGAATAACTAAAGAAATCTTTGGGGGGTACTAGAGATTGTGTTCAAGAATTCTCATCTCGAGAATTCTCAAGAAATTCCTATTTTTCAAATTCTCATTTCTCGAGAAACTTTTTTCTTCTAATATTCAAGAATCTCGAGTCTCGAAAAAAATTTCTCGAGATTCTCTGCAACACATAGGAATGAACCAAGTGTCTTCAAGACCCAAAATGCCTGCAGCTATGTAAAAAAGACGATTTCTTTGCGCTAAGTCCAAAAAATGAAATTGTCAAAATAGCAAAATTAATCATGAACAGACTATACCATTATTCAAATGAAAAGAATACTACACTGAATCGTGCTGAAGAACCAGTTGAAGAAAACTTAAAAATAGATCAAGGTGATAGTCTGAGCCTGAATCAGCAATTGGAAGAATCGATCCGTAAATGCTTGATGCCAATTGATGATGCCTTCCGTTCGTTATCAAAAGAAATGAACATGTACGAGGCAACGGGAAAAATTACAACCAACTTGGAAAAGCTGAAAAATGCCTTAAGTAAAATTAAACCAACATCGACCCAAAATGAAAGAAATTTCTCTATTTCTGGAAATCTGGTCTCTAAGAGAAGGGCAAGATTATCCGACAAATCAATAGACAGTCTGTTTTTACTTTATCCATACGTGTAATGGGAAAGTATTGTGATCACGAAAAGAATCAACCTCGAGATTTCAACGGAAATACACGTTTTGAGGTTCCTAGAACACGTTTAGACTACAGACGCAATTTCAAGTTACACAATTTCAGACTTGCGCAATTTTCCAAAAGAAAATAATAAAATTTTTGAAAAGCATGCCATTACCGGAATGAAAACGCAGTGAGTTGGGGATGGCGGAGGAATACCTATATAATGCTGGGCGAGAGGGAGAAAGTGCACACACAGTCACTCACACTGAGTGTTGTGTTGTAGCTATTTCTGCGAGGACACTTGTTTAATCGGCTGCTTCATCGTGCTGTTTTAATTATTATTTTCACCAATTATTTGCCCATAATCATGAGTGGAAAGACCTTAGTGACAAACAAATTCCAAGGCTTGGATGACAATAGCCCTTTTTGAAGATTGGTTCATAAATTGTATTATTCCCGAAGTGGAAAAGTATTGCCGAGAAAACAACATTCCATTCAAGGTTCTTCTTATCGATAATGCTCCTGGTCACCCTGCACATTTAGATGACTTTCATCAAAATGTGAAAGTCGTGTTTCTTCCCCCAAACACCACATCAATCCTCCAGCCTATGGATCAGGGGATCATTGCCAATTTTAAAGCCTATTATCTGAGAAGAACATTTGCACAGGCAATTGAAGAAACCGACAAAG
This sequence comes from Uropetala carovei, assembly GCA_036926305.1. Lineage (NCBI taxonomy): Eukaryota > Metazoa > Arthropoda > Insecta > Odonata > Petaluridae > Uropetala > Uropetala carovei. The sequence goes on along the minus strand of JAXCHB010000118.1, from coordinate 710,185 downwards.
GCCAAACTTTACAAGAGTTCTAGAAATCCTATAACATTTACCAGTCTATCCTAAACATTGTTAAAGCATGGGAAGAAGTTAGTCAAGTTTGTATGAATGCTGTATGGAATAATTTGTGTCCCCAATTTGTACACAGTTTTTAAGGTTTAGAAAAAGTTAAGTTATCAGGACGTGGCTAATGAAATTGTGAAGCTTGCCGAGCAGCTTGAACTGGAGGTTGATGTTAATGATATTGAACTTCTGGATGCCCATCAAGCTGAATTAACAAATGAAGAATTGATGGAATTAGAGACAGCAAAAACTAAAGAACAGGAAGAAGTTGAAATTGAGCCCGTTGAAGGGCCACGACGCTTCATCACCAAGGAGATGGCAACTGCATTTTGTGAGATATCCTCAGCAATGGCAAGATTTGAGATGGACCCTAATTCATCACGATTTTTAAAAGTGCAGAGAGGGATTGATGAAAAATAGGCATGTTATAAAGAGATTTACGAAAAAAAGAAAAAGGCCACTGTCCAGTCATCTCTTGACAAGTTCATAAGGAAGGTTGAAAGGCATCTCCTCAACCCTCCACCTCCTCCTCTGCCCCCTTGATCGCCAATGTTGAGTCAGATGATGCCGATCCCGATGATGTGATGCCTATCTCTTCCCCTTCCACATCTTCAGATAAAGTTGATGATTGATAACATCATGGGACCTTCGGGAACCTAACTATTGCGTAAGTAGGGAGGTGTCTATATAATTTTATGTATGTATATATAAGTTTTCGACTTATGCAAAATTCGAGTTACGCGATGCCTTACAGAACGGAATGATTGCGTAAGTCGGAGAGGGTCTGTATTTTCGGAATGATGTCTGTGTAGATGTGATTGTGGGCGCTTTAACTCAAAAAGTACTTGTCATATTAACACCAAATTTCATATATAACACATTAGCATGAGCACAAAGAACTGATTAGTTTTTGGACAATAACGGTTAACCAGAAGTCGAGTTTTATTCGAAATCCGATACGGTTTTTGTGATATTTCTCCATTAAAACATCATTATTGTATATACAATTCTGTACAAAGATAATAGAGAATGTAATTTCCTACAACTTCTATTTGAAACAATTTTCCATAGCAGTTATTGTTTAGGAATTATTTATAAATAATCGGTTTTTTCGGTTTCCATCGAATATCTCCTTAAAAACGTCGTTATTGGTCATCTTCGTCAGGACCAAAGTTGTAGAGAATAATATTTCTTCCAAGTTTTGTCTGAAACAAATTTTCATAGAACCATCCATTTCGGAGATATTCAACTTTTTCGTAATTTTCAGTATACAGCGCCACCACCATGTAGCGGTGAATTATGTAAACATATTCAAAATATAATTTACGGCAATAAGGACGACTGTATTCTTTTACGATACGAAATGATAATTTTGCCTCATAATGCTATTCATAATAATTTAAATATCTATACCCCAAATATGGAGAAAGTCATGTGTTGGCCATATCAGATTTTTTAAAACATTACTTCCTAAGATGTGATAAAAAATAATGCACTTATAATTGTATTTTATTCTTGACCTTTCTAAGTTATATTACCTTTGTTTGTTATTGAGTTTCAATTAAACATCTAAAGACTAAAAATATGGTATTCATTTCGAAATTATTTCTGTTGTAATGCTAAAGAAAATTATTATCGAAAATAGTAAGTAGCTCACTTTCGTATGAGAAATATTAATTAAAATTAATTTTTTAAATTTCAGAATTATTATCTTCCATTGCCACTTTTTAAGAAAAAAATATAAAAATTTTCACGAGCAATTGCTTTTGCACTCGAGAATTCTCGAGACTGAAAATAAATTCTTGAGAAAAAAAATATTGGGAAAAGTAATCTCGAATCTTGAGAATGAAAAAAAGTGAAGAAATCACAATCTCTAGGGGGACCCTTTGCAATCAGTTCAGGATTTGGAGTTGCATACTCTAAGCTGATTTTTTCAAAGAACTTTTGAGTTTTCTTTTTTAAAATTGATGTTTAAAAGAAAGTGAAAGAAATTTTACTGAAAGAAAGACATTTCAAAAAGTAATTTCATACAAAAGAGAAATTCATGATAGTTCATGCATTCAGTGACACTGAAAGCAAAGATATAGGAACTATCATTTGTGTTCGTGTCAACCAGTGCAACAGGCTTCATTGTGGTAGACGAAATTTTATTTTGCCTAATTACTTTCTCTAAGAAAGAATATTTTATTGGCACTGAAGGGTTGAAACTATTTTATCCATTCTCCAAGCCAACAGCCCTTCTTCTTCCAACTAAAATTTTGCAACTTCTTAATTAATAAACTAAGTTCAGTAAGCACAGTTAAAAAAGATTTCAGGTATGAACATATTCTTAATTACATTGTTTTTTCTTTAGTCTTAAGTTATTTTATGCTTTTTAATGATTTCATATTGTTTTATTATCACTTTAGTAATGTTATTTTAACTTTATGTAATATAAGAAGGAACTCAATAATTTTCTTCTGAGATGCTGGAATGAATCTCCCAATAATAACATGTACTTTTATGGGAAAACGACGATAGACATTCAACTGTTCGAGATTCGACCGTGTTTTCAGGAATGCATCCCATCAAATCTCGGGCGTATTAAAATATTAAGGTAAACACAATCATTCATTTATTAATTTATAAAGAATAAAATTATTAGAACATGGGTTGATGCAACTGAAATTATGCCAGAATAGGTATAGAAATACTAAGTTAGATGAACGATGCATGAATATTAATTATACTCACGAGGCATACTGGTGTGGTGATCAGCCATGTTGTAGCCAGTTCCTGTAGCAGGTGGAGGTGGCGGAGGAGGTGTCTGAGGATGAGAAGACTGTATCTGGGAAGCATGTGAGGGCATGGGATGAACCAATCCCACTTGTGGAGGAGGAGGAGAAAGGGGAGGGCCAGCCCCCCCTGTGGTACTCATCTGAGGAGATGGATGATGTGGGAGAGTATGGGTATGGGCATGTGCTGAAGGAGGCATGGGCAATGTGCTATAACCAGCAGAGCGCTCTCCACGCCTGGGATGACCTAAGGGATAGTTGGGAGCATAGTGGCTGGGAACCTGAAATTCAATTGAGAAGATTAGAAGCAAAAGAGATAGCAAGAACGGAATAACTTCAAAAAAACAGGGTAAGGAGTACCACTCTCATTAGCTCTTTAACAAGATGAATAAAAACAAGTTAGGAAAGTGTACAGCGTATCACAAATGGGCGCGTTTCGTGCAATGGAGTATTAGAAAGAAATGATATACCTGTAGGTAAGGGAAATAACATTTTTAAAATCATTTCTTGATCAAAAATAATCCATTTTCTTCCTATTTAAAAATATTGCATGCACACATAAGGAAATTAAATGTTTGTTTGTGAGATTGTTTATGTTAGCAACAATAAAGAAGTAACCATGCAAGAAAATTTCTAACAAGGGGAAGGCACTACTGACCCCCAACTGATTTGGCTGAAACTTCGTAGAGATAATGTCCATGACGTCCGATTAACGAAAATATATACATATCAGGGCCAATACCCAGCCGTTTTTATTTTATTAATAAAAATAAATTAATATTTCCCGAGTCACTGCTTAAGTACCATACATGGTAATGAACTTCGTAAGAAGCGGCGCTGGCATAGCGGTTAGCGAACTTGGCTGTAAATCTCAAGATCTGTTGTTCAAGTCCTTGTTCCAAAACTTTCTTTCATTTTTTCCCACATTTTCACTTTCATCATTTTAAATGCTTATTTCTTAATAACACTATATTTTTATTTTTTAATAGTTAATATTTTTAATATATTGATGTGCAGTTTGGAAGAATTATTTGTAGCGTACATAGCGGTTGGTTTTCCTCGTCAATAAATTTTAAATTGTAAAGCGATTTATTATTGTCCTCCCCATGATTAAACAATGAAAAGAAACTTATTGTCTTGCACGTATTGTTTCACAATCATGACACTGTCAAAAAATGCTTTGAAAGCATTTGGAAAAGGATTGGAGAGGAGCGATCTCAAGTGTTACAAGATCAGTGTTACTTCTTTCATCAGAGCATTGTGAGCATTTTAACTAGTGTGTTTCGAAGTGTATTTTTAACATACTACAGTTTTTGCTGATTCAAAAATGGAATATACTGCTTCAACATCTTCAGCGGGGAATCCTGTAACGAGCAAAAATGTTACATCTTTCACGTCTCTTCCTTTGGACGATGAAACAGCGAAAGATGTGTTGAACACCGCCTTGCATTATTACATGAAGCTCCTCCGAAAAAATCAACTGATGCCGGATAAAGAAGTTCGCGAAAGTGAATGTGGCCGTAGTGTTGTAATGGCCCAAGAAATTTATACACGTGTTGTGGATATGCTTGGCGAGATGAACTTCCATGAAGATTACGATCTGGTGGGGCCCAATGAAGTCGACGAAATGCATAGATATGAGGAAATCGAGTTAGCTCATAGTTATATATACTACCATTGTGATTAGGAATTGTATTTAGAAATGGATTTTTAAACTTAAAGCAATATTAGGAAATTAGGTAATAAATACTTTAAATGATGAAAGTGAAAATGTGGGAAAAAATGAAAAAAGTTTAGGAACAAGGACTTGAACAACAGATCTTCAGATTTACAGCCAAGCTCACTAACCGCTATGCCGGCATCGCTTCTTATGAGGTTCGTTACCGTGTATGGTACTTAAACAGTGACTTGGGAAATATTAACTTTTTTTTATTAATAAAATAAAAACGGCTGGGTATTGGCCCTGATATATATATATTTTCGTTAATCAGACATCATGGACATTATCTCTACGAAGTTTCAGCCAAATTGGTTGGGGTCAGTAGTGCCTTCCCCTTTTAAGTTCAACTCGAATTAAGACATTCTTGCTTGATTTTCTTGATAATGGCTACTCCGATGATAAAAATGTATAGGAAAAGAAATACTCTAATTTATCAATTCTACAAGTTTCATTTGAAAAATATTTTGATATGAGAAATACTTTACAAGATATGACGGAAAGTTCATTTTTGTCACCTGTAAAGTGGTACCCCTGATTGTCTTATGTGATTCATTTTTGAGATCTTCTTATTATCTTTGATCGTAAACCCTTAATATCAAATTTCATGAAAATCCATTTGGTAGAAGCCGTGAACGAACAGAGGCCGGACAGACAGACCAAAGACAATGGGCGCTCATGCTGGAAGCGAAACGTGCCTAAAAATTGATGTGGCCAACACATTACTTTCTCCATACAGAGCAATGCATATGATTGCTCTTGACATCAGCGTCCTCAAGAATAATTATCAGCAATTATGCTTGTGAATAATTTTAAAACATTTTCAATAGTCTTATTTTATGTTAATTTTGTTGTCCGTGTGTGCATGTATGTGTCATGCAAATAATAGCCATGGAAACAAACAAACAACTATAAAGCAACATCTATAAAGCAAAGTGTTAGTATGTACAAGTGGTGTCCAAAAAGTTCTAGGAATATTGTTGAGAAACAAGAATGCATCAACCAATTAAGACAAAACTTAGTTATAATGTAGATAAATGTGTAATCTCTCTAATTTGATCAATTAATTTATTTGTGAGTTTTTGGTTGTCTTGTAGTGACCGTATTGTTGAGTTCCCTTAACCCAAATGGAAGATGCAGTGCAATCTCAGCATTTCTTTTCTTCTTTTTGTGGAAGGCAGCAGAAATAGTGAGGCATTTGCAGGATGTTTTAGGGGATGCTGCTGAGTCAAAAAGCACAGTTCACTTTTGGGTAGGATGATTCAAGAGGGGCCAGCAGAGTCATGAAGATGACCCTCAGACTGGCAGACCTTCTACTGTTGTTAATGAGGAAAACATCAGAGCAGTAGAAAAACTGGTGTTGGAAGACTGACAAATGACCATTCGAGAGATCTCCAGAGCCATCTGAATTGGTCTCGACTTTGTATACCAGATCCTACACAACCACTTGGGCATGAGCAAAGTTTCTGCCAGATGGGTACCTAGGTTGTTGGTTGACCAAAAGCTCAACCATATGGAAACATGTCACAAGCTGCTGGAACTAGCACACAATTACAGGAAAAATTTTTGGCAACGAATAATAACCACAGATGAATCTTGGCTGCCTTACTTCAATCCTTAGACAAAAACTCAATCAATGGAATGTCAGCTGCCTACTGATGAACCTCCACTCAAAGCACGCTCGACTCCTTTTGTTGGTAAGGTTATGTCACTGTTTTCTGGGACTGCGAAGGGATTATTCAAACCGAATACCTTCCGAAAGGAGACACTGTTACTGCAGTGCACTATTTAGCGCCATTAAAGAGTCCTGTATCGCAAGAAATGATTAAAAAATGACAAGGAAAGCTTCACCTACAACCTCTGCTGCAGAAGGACAATGCCAGGCCTCACAATGTCAGGCTTTCTATTGATACCACAGCCGATCTTCACTGGCAGTTACTTCCTCATCCACCCTACTCTCCGGACCTAGCACCCAGTGACTTCCATTTCCAGAACTGAAGAAACCGCTCCGAGGAATAAGATTTTCCTCATTAGGAGAGCTGAAATCGGCAGTAAATACTTGAATAAAAAACACCCCAAAATACTTATTTAATAATGGACTCTGAAAGTTAATTTCTCATTGTGAGAAATGTATTAAACTAGGAGACAACTACAGTGGAAACCCCATTTAACGTTTGTATCGGGGACAAGTTTTTTGTACCTTAAATCGAGTAATACATTAAATGGGGGTTATCTAAAATTGAAAGACTAAATGGTAGTTCATTAATGTCAAATATGTTATATTAGTTAAAACATAAATATTAAGTGTATAGATTAATTACGATCAATTTTTTCATTCGTAAAATTTCACAGAACGAAGATGGTAGCGAATAATACCAACTGTAAGTCCTCCAGTGAAGGTGATTCTTCTAGCATATGGTTTTTTTGCGTAATTAGTGGTCACTTCATGGCTGTAACCCTCATTGCACCTCCTAGCAGTGAATTTGCTATCTTTAATTTTTCCAAGACAAACTTTCTTAAAACTTTTAAGCAAATAAACACACTTATTGACGCACTCCTATATAGAAGGAATCTACCAAGCGTGCAGATCTTTTCAGTTTTTTCAGTTTGCATGCTACAAAGAACACATGATATAATTGGGCTCGCATGGGTTATATAAGATAATACAGTAAAACCCATTAAATCGCGGGTTTCGGGAGACAGAATGTACTCCCGCATTATCGGCAACCCACGGTATTTTGGGAAATAATTTTAAAACACATGAAAGTATATGCATTATAACAAATTTAATTACAAAATATTATAAAAACTGATAACGTATTTTGATTTAAATGCATACCTTACTTTAATCGGTGTTTTTAAAATAGTCCGATATTTTCTTTTGGCGCGACAGCTTATGGCGTTTCTTCGTCACATACGTCTTAATGTTTTGCAAATGTAAAAGATGAAGATGATCACAATCACTCTGTCTCTCCATCCAATTCATCACTTCACTGATGTTATCCAATACTTTGCATCTCTTCATTCTCACTGTCATCTTCCGATAATTTTTCTGCTCTTCCTACGGTTCTGGACTTCAGCTACAATTTCTTATCATTCTTATAGACAGTGACGGGAGTTTGGCATCGCGGTAAAATTTGAACCAAGTTGTTTATGAAGAAAGTAAATCGCGGTAAAATTTGAAGCAATTGTTTACGAAGAAAATAAATTGCAGTAAAATTTGAGCCAAGTTGTTTACGAAGAAAATAAATCACGGTAAAATTTGAAAAAAAGTGACACACAACACTAACTTTTTTTCAAAGTAGGGTGGAAAAAAATGGACATTTAAAATGCAAAGTAGGGTGCATTTTATACATGGGTACATAATATTTGACATTTTTTTGTCTCTACAAAATGTTAGTCAAAAAATGAAAATTAAACAGCAGCAAAGTAATATTTAATAACCATCAAAGTTTTTATATTAAAATTAAACATTTTGATATGAAAAAAATTGCACTTTTACAAACAAAAGTTGTACAAGTACATCCAAGAAATTCCCAGTCATTGGCTGATTCATCCTTGTACATGGATACTAATCATTTTTTGTTCTTTCTGTATGGAGTGTTTAATGAAAATGAAACAGCTGATAACTAAAATTTAAAAATCACTCAAGTCTGCCCATTAAAAAAATCTTCAACCAACAAAGCAAATCAAACTTTTAGTAACAATTTTCCTAAAATCCAAGAAATTTGTCATCAGCTGAGTGGTCTTCGGTAATATGGAACTGGTTGTTATCTTCATCTGTTTCTGAAGTTTCAGATTCATCTGATTCTAATGTTGCAGTTGCCATGGCTTTGCTGTCATCATCTTCCCATAATATGTTGTCTTCAGTTCCATCAAAAGCATTACTTATACAACATTTTTTGAATCCCTTAATTATCGTTTCTGAGTGGAGGTCATTCCATGTTTTCATGATCCACTGACAGATTGTTGTGATATTACAAATGAGTCTCCCTTTGTTGATTGTGTGTGCCATTCACCATCCAATCGGCCCACTTCTTCATTGCCAATTTAAATGGCTTGTTAACAACATCTATAGGGTGCAGGATCGATATCATTCCCCCTGGAATTATCACCAAATTTGTCTTCGTTTCAAGAAGTTTCTTTTTTACTTTGGGAAATGTGTGGCATCGAAATGCATCTTAAGTAAGACCAAGAGAGATCTTTGACACATTCCACCAGACCTTCTTTTCCAAAGAAACTTGATCCAGTCATGTGATGTTTTCATCAAACCAACCTTGCTATTGCACTTGGATAATGATGCCACATGGAAATTTGCCTTTCTGCATTGTTTTTCTTTTAAACATGACATACGGAGGCAGTTTTGTTCCATCAGCCATACAGGCATTTTAATTGCAAGTTTCACAGGCAACTGTAGAAATTTTTACAGTTTTTAATTTCAATTAGGTAGGAGTCATGAAAATTGGCTACATTTTATTTTCCTCTGCGTTGCTTGCCAAAGAGTTTTACATACGAGGGGTGTACGAAAAGTTCTAAGAATTTTCAAGAAAGATGAAATAAAAGATTTATTATTCATTACTTACACTTAGTTTTTCAACCCGACCAAAGTTCCATATAAATAATGTATTGTATCACCCGATTTAGTGTTTCTTGATTTTCTGAAGTGCCCGCAATTAAGGGACAAAATTCTGGTCCCTTGCGAGGCATCGCCTCGATTTCAGGTGCATTTACACCGTGACTCGAGAATATTTCATTTGGTGGAGATGTAATATCTTAATTCAATCTAACCATCAATGGCACAACACATACTGGCGTTGTTACTACATTAAATAAACTCAAAAGAATTAATATTTAGTCATGCTGTGTTGTCAATCCACCTTAAATGTCCTAATCTGTTACGTACTTCACGAAAGTTGCGATGACGTCATCACGTGAAAACGGATTTTTTTACATTTCAGTTCTCAGGCGCTCGTTAGGTAGTTGGGCCACCCGTGTTTACCACAGCCATATTTACCTTGTTAACCCGAAAGGAAGACAATCCCCCAAAAAAAAGGCAAGTCTTATTCACAACGATGTTATTATTACATTGAGGCGGCGATGTTTTAAAACTTTGGATATATGTTCCTACTCGCCAGTCACTATAGCATTTCCTTACACCGCACAAGACATGCAATCAAATTTGCGAGCCCACTTCGCATAAGTGGCCGAAATGTAACAAATGGGACTAAAAGGACGTTGGAACTGTTACCGTTGTCATTTTATACACGGTTCGCCGATAACAGGCGTCGAAACGTCTTCCAATGCTCACCACACTGCTTCACTGAGGGATAATTATTCTAAACTCGTAAATACAGTAAAACTCCATTATAACGCATCTCACTCTACCGCGGATTCTGATATACCATGGATCTATAGTCATTTCACCAGCTAAAGTCTCTTGGCCTTGGCCAGTTAGCAGCAGCCAATAGGAGACAGTTTGTTTGGGAAGGTAGTGGGGAGGAACCCAGTCTCACTCCTGCTCTCGAAGAGATCACATCGGGATGCGTTGCCATTAGAAATTGCGTAGTATATCAGCTGAAGGTGAAAATCCGCAAGAGCTGGCAATGCGCACCGGTATCTACTGTCCCGCACGAAAGTTGAGAAGGGCGATGGAAGGGGAAACGTTCGTGATTGGCTACTTGCTGTAAGTAGGCCAAGAGACTTTAGCTGGTGAACCGACTATAGTCATGTCCCCCAAAATGATTCTATTTATTTTCTTCGTAAACAAACTTGTTTCAAATTTTACAGGGATTTATTTTCTTCGTAAACAACTTGGTTCAAAATTTACCGTGATTTATTTTCTTCGTAAACAACTTGGTTCAAATTTTACAGTGCAGTGTAACCTAAACATTTTCTTGACCGCATAAATATATATGGTATACTTTGTAGAAATTAATATCTTTTGGGAATATAAACATAGACAAGCATATTGCATAGAATTTACTAACAATACTCACAATTTATATAACCTGTTCAGAAATCCTCATGTAAGGCGTGCACCCCCTCGGGGTACACGAGTAAATACGGTATTTCCGAAAGTTTGTCTCTCATTAAGAATGCCCAAATTATATGACCTAGAACAACCAAATTTGATATGGTTCTTACTTACATCTTAACTTGGTGAATGATCAAGGTTTGGTCAAATGGGATTAGTAAGTGCTGCCATTATACAGGATTTAGATTTTTACATAAGATAACACAAGAATCGACTGCTTGATGAGCAGGCTTTTATTCTTTTAGAAATTTAAATTACTTAAAATGAAGATACAAACTCAGGACAAAAACACATACTCAGCTGAAAGAATCAACATCATATTTTTTCAAGATAGAATTTGAATATAAGCCGATAAAAAAGGTTATTTTAATACATTTGTAACAATGAAAAAAGCTAAATGTCATGGCAATGAGATCACTGCTTTTAAATGAGAACTGATCTCACATGCTATATCAAGCAACGCCAGGAAATTTTGTTAGTGACATAATAAAACCTGGAATGCTCACAGAGAAAGAAATTAAACACTGCTAAGTGAACTCATCATATTCATTTCAAGAATATGCACTTAAGTAACAAAAATTGAAAAATTGAGAACTCATCTTAGATATCCTCAATAGTCTTAACAAGGTTAGAGATGACTAGGAAAAGCATTTGATTTTTTTATTTTCGATATGCAAGTGCTTATTCTTGAATTAGTTTTCAGCCATAAGACAAGCTCAAGAATTAATCACTCACTATAGTGAGTTCAGAATACCAATTGAAAGGGTAAAGTAAGAAATGGCAATAATGGCACGAATGAGCAATTATTTTAACATTAGCACAAAAATATTAAGACATCCATTTTCCTTGTAATTTCCTTAACAAATGAAGACAATAAAAACACTTCTTAGCATACTTTACCTGTGGTGGAGCAACAGCAGGTGGTGTTCGATACTCCCTCGAACCTTTAGTGAGGCTCCCAACTGCACCTGCACGGATGGACTGAGGAGGAGTAGGTGGCTTGGTAGTAGGTGCAGGACCAACTGAGGCACCCACTGCTGCTGCTGGGGGAGCAGGGCCCAAGGACTGGATACTCCCCTGGCTAGATCCCCTTTTTGCTCGAGGAGTTCCTCCAGATGTAGTTTTAACTCCATGTCCAACATCATCCAATGCTGTTGAAAATTCAGAATATTTAAACAGCCATAAATTGATTTATAAAACCAAATGTGCATTTTTTCTACAATGCAACTGCCATCGATGGTAATTTACCAGTTATAGATTTAGCTGGATTGCCACAAAAATTTTACTATTTCCTTCGGCAACATGCCATAACACAAGTTTAGAAATCATTGGCATAAGAGAGGTGTCATAATTTCCTAACGGAAATATGCATAGCAAGCTAGTTGGTTAAGAAATAAAAACCACACTGCATAATACTGGTGTAAGTTAAATGAATGACGCAGAGGGAGGTTGTAATATCCATAAAAATGTAAATTTGAGTTGTATTTCATTTCAGCAGCGCAACACATTACTGTAAATAATGGGTGATTCAATTAGCTTGTAAAATCCTCAGTAATATCAAATGCTTCATAGTGGCATATACAGGCAACTCCCAAGATTCAACAGGGATGCGTTCCTGAAAATGTGGTCGAATCTCGAAAAGTTGAATGTCAAATCAGCACAAATTCAAACAATTACAGCAGAAATAACTATGTCTAGACTGAAACTAAACCTCTCCTGGTCAGGCGGGCTGAAAATTACTTTGCATCAACTAGTTTCTAATTCGACCGATCGATCAGCTGGGTCGATTTGACTGGTCGAATCTCGAATGGCCAAATCTCAGGAGTCGCCTGTACTCAATAAAGCTGAGCTACATGGTAAATTACTTTTATATATAGTAGGTACACAAATTTTTCATCAAAAACATAATATTTCAATGTAGGAGTAGGCAATAGTTTACCTTACCATAAGTTAACAGAATCTATAATTTTCAATTTCTACATATCATTCAGAACTGTGATGTTTGGTTAACTTTTAAATGAGTCTGCATCTTTGAAAAAATTATTGCACTAAATAAGTCGTGTTTGTAAGTTTTAGTTAGCAATAATAGGCTTACCTGTATAGTCAATTGGTTTCCGAACATATTTTATTGGCTTTTCAGGATTAGCAGGAGCAATAATCTTATACTGCCGAGTTGTTGTCTTGTTAGCTGTTAAAACACCAATTTCTCTGCGAGCTACCTTCTCCTTATGTATCATCACAGTCTAAAATAACAATTTTTTCACATCTCAGGTGTAAAACAAAAATTAGGGCAATAACAATTCCAGAACGATTAAAGCAAATGCCTCTTTAAAAACAGTCACAAACCTGGGCAATGTGATTCATTTGACTCTCCATTTCTGATAGCTGAGTCGACTGCAAATCCAAAAGCTGGAGAAAATTGTACGCCAGCGTATTGATTTGGTACGCTACACTGGCCAAAGATTGTGTTGTATAGTTCTTTGTCTCTTCAAGTGCAGCTCGTTTGTTCTCAGACTAATGGCATTAAAATAAATTGTAGGCACACCAATACAACGATCGCAGTATATGCCATTTCATGTAATACTTCAGAATACTTGCAGGCATTAATAGACGTTTCAGTTAAAATTTTCAGCAAACTGTAGCAAACTTAGTATTTCTAAATTCATACGAAGGAAAACATAACCATACCTGAAAATAATTGCCTTCACAGTACTCTGCCACACGCTCCAAATTTGAATGGCTGTCTGCTAAATTACTTCGTCCTTCAGGAATTTCAGTAGTTAATAAGGCCGCTAATTCTGCCATGTTGTCGGTGTCACTTCCTACACCTGATTCTCGGTTAGGATCCACTGTGTCTAAAATGTTGAAAATTAACTTGTAGAAGTTGGCTTTGAATTTTATCGGCAAAGGGATTATATATTCACTTTTATGGGTTAAATATGAACATAAAACATTTTTAAGGAATAAGAAACCTCAAACAGGGAGTGGCTGACACAGACACAGACCTACCCGAAAAACCAACATTTTATGAAACATTGATTATACATACTAACTATTTGTGATATTTTAAATTTTCGGTAAAGCAAAAGATTACATAGAGAGATAAAAGTTAGTGGAAAACAAAAAAATGTTCAAGAGACTAGGCTTATGTTCAAAAGAGTATATAAATAATATTTTAAAAGGATATAATCCTTCAAAATAAACCAAATTTGTAAGAGTAAACTTACCTAGAATTTTCTTACAACTTGGAACTTAATCGTAGTCGATAGTAACCCACCGACAATTATTCAAGATTTCTATTCACGAGACAGGAAGAGCGCTACTGCATTAACGACAAATATAGAAAACAAAAAGACAAGTGAGTAGCGCAATTTACATACAAACAATGAAAATGACTAAAGTAGCACATTACGAAGATAGGGCAATTTATGAGATAGTTTCAATGTAATTTATTGTTGGGTTTTATGAGATTATTTCTTATTAATTAGAAAATGTGGAACATTATTAATAATGAATGTGAGGAATACGCCCTAAAAATAACAGAGTCTGACGGCCACTACGATTTTTTTCTATCAAATTTAAAGTGTGTCTGGAAAATTAAATTGAAAAATAGTGAAATTGTGAAGATCATACATGTTCGTATCAGTAAATTTTACCAGTGCCACTATCGCATAAAGTTGTTTAATAAATGAATTGCTAATTACAGAATTTGTACGTTTAGGAATTGAACCCGCATCTTGAAGCTACTCCTCAAGCTCTTGTGGATAAAACCATCAATTTACTAACAAAAAGTGATACTAGTGAAGAAATAATATGTGTCCCTGGAGATGGGATTATGATTTTGAAAATTGAATCGAAAATTGGAGGGTTTCCTTTTAGGTTCAATTTGGAATTGAATTTAATGCCTCAGGAAATTGTAAGTTGTATGGAATGTAGTAGCTCCTATTTGTTCATAATCTAATTCTTTTTATTATATTTATCTGGTTTTAATTCTCTAGGAAAAGTCGGTTATATTTATTTCAATGAAATGTAAATAACTGGACCACAAGTTTAATTTTTACTAAGGGGCTAAAGTAATGGATTCAAAGCAAACCTCTTAATTCTATCAATTCAGCTTATTTATCAAGATTAAATTTTATTTTAATTAATGGTACTTATAAACTTCAATTACTCTATGTTACTATTAATATCTACAAAATCGAAATGCAAAGCTAATGTTGTTTCAATGAATTTGTCTCTATGCTCTTTACTGCTATATATTACTCAGAAATTCTTATATGAAACTTATTAGATTTATCAAGAAATTACCCTGCCGCTGGTTTTAATGGTACAAGAATTGAAGGCAAGACAGGAAAAGTTGTGTGCCATTATTAGACAGAAAGATAATGAAATAGAAGATTACAGATTAGGAGGTGCCAAGATATCACACAGTAAGTTCATAAATTTCTGTCTGTGTTACTTCAAAGTAATTTGTCAATTTTCCTAAAACATTACCTTACATTCATTTTAATAAAATCAATTTCTATATGTACTTATCATTTGCATTTGTGATAAATAGTTAATCATCTTTATTGCAACGAGATTGAAACTAATTTTAATAATCATAGTCACTTTTGTCAATAAAAACAACGCTAAACTCATTGGTAGTGTTATATTCTCCCCATGGAAAGTTCCTCACTGTTTCGATTCTGCAGCAAATCAATTAATGTAAAATTCAGTCTATAAAATCTGGATTATTTTTTACTACAATTGTTCATAATGTAAGCACAGTATTGTATCTTTGCATTTTATCTTTTAGAACGCCTAAGAACAAAAGTTTTTGATGAAAAAGTTTTTGTGGAAGAATGCTCCAATTTGGAAATGCCACAAGAAGTGATCACAAACCCAGTCAAACTCTTCAATTCACCTTTGAATGTGCTATATGAATCTGTTTCAAAGAGGATATTAGAAAATGATGAACTGTGAGTAAGGCATCACCTTAGTTTTTACAGCCAATGCTAATGCTATCCCTCTAAGTTTAAGTAATAAGTTCATATCTCAATTCTGATGCATTAACTCTCTCCACTTGGCATTTTTATCATATCCATTTTAACTTTAATAGGGTATATTTTTGTATTTTAGAGAAATAGATGCCGATTTACAAAAAAAACTGGAATATCTGGAAAAATCCATACTCATGGTAAAAGCTATGATATGTGTACAATCAGTTCAAAAATATATATAATAAGGATGATAATTGGTCCTATGGTAAGGTGACGAACTGTCCCAAATTTGGAGGGATGGTCCCTCCTTTTCATCACTCGTCCCACTTTGTTTAATGTTCCAAATTTGTCCTGCTTTTTGAAAAATCTGTATTAATATCCCAAATTATCATTTAAACTGCCCCAGAATGCCCTCATTGGATACATCAAACTATCTGATATTTATTCCATTTATCTAAGGCTGATTCATCAATAAATGTACACTGGTGTAATATGTCCCTCCATATAGTCTACATATTTAAAAATGTTCGTCCGTAGCTTATTGAAAAGTTGGTCACCTTGTCCTATGGCAAGCAAAAGTAATATCAATCCACATTCAACATGCAAGTGTTTTTGAGGAATTTCAATAAAACTTGACCTTTTATTAGATTACAGGTTTTGCACTCAAATATGAAATTTTATTGCTTGTTCCTTATTATTAGCCTACATACACTAACGAATTGTTATTCCTCATATGTTTTAGAATATCATTAAAAAATGAAAATGCCGAAGATTTGATGAGTGATATTCCTCCTGATCTGTCTCAATATTCCCCTGACTTATTTGAAGACTCACATGAGCCAGAGACTAAGGTAATTTTTTTTCTCATAAATATTTCATGGCATGATTAAAATTTATATTTTTCTCCAAATGAATTTAAAAATATTATTGAGCATTCATATCAATACTTAAACTAAAAAAAGAAAAGAATTATCCCATTGAGTTCTGTGATATTTGAAGTAAGTCTGCAGCATGTCGCAAATTCAAATGCATGCATACTTTTCCACTGACCACATTTGATGAAAAAAGATTTTTTTGAACCCATAATCACTTAAATAAATAAAAGCTAACTTTTAGGTGTTACATAATTTACAGAGCATTTCATGTTGCTCTTAGCACACACGTTCATTTTATCTGACATTTAAAATTAACTCTTGATTTTTTATAGCGTAAAGAAGTGCAAAAGAAGATGCCAAAATTATTAAAAGTGGAACTAAAGCCAAAAAGACCAAAGGACCGAAAAAATGCTGTTACCCAAAAAAAACTACTTCTTTAATCAATCTAGTCAAATTTTTGTAAATATATTTTACCTTTGTATTGATAGTTATTGATGGGGTACAGAATGAGAAAGGCTTTTTACAAATGATGTTTTTGGTAGATTTTTCACTTTAGCAAAATCTATAATAAGAGACTGTCAAGTAATTATAGCATAAATTTTAAACTTCAATCTGAAATAGGGAGACTGTCTTAGCTTTGTTATATATTTTCTTGTTATTTGTTATCTGGATTTATGTTGGTGGTATTTTTCTGTTATGCTTATCTAGTGATATATTATACACTAATTAATATATGTATTTCCAAATCAGATTGATCTAAATAATCATTTTTGAATAGGTATAAAATTATGAGAGATCAAATGGTAATAAGAAGGAATAATGTCATTTCAGTTCAAATGTTGACCATTAAGCTAATTAACATGTGAAACAGTTACATTCGTCTTCTTCTGCTTTAATAAAGCAACTTTTGTGTGAAACACTATTGTTTATGTCATTTTACATGTATTGTTGTCAGTGGAATGCAGCACAATCCTTCACTCTAAATGCAGATGTTTTATAATGAAAATGGTACGTGTTATTTGATGTGGAGAACCTAAAAAATTGTTTATTTAAAGAGCAATTTTAGACAGTGTCATGGTATTTCAATAAATAAGATAACAACCTCAATTGTCAATAATTTAGTCACCTTGAATGTTTGACTCCCGATGATAATGAATAAGCATCATTTCATTCATTAGGTTACAAAAACTATCTTGTTAGGTGAGCAACAGTTTCAAAATGGCTGAATGTAAAGAAACGTGTCAATTGGAAAGTGTTTCAATTTTTGCCTGCAAAAGGAACTTCACCTACTGAAATCCATTGGGGACTGATTTCACTTTAAGGTTTCATGCCTGAAAAACAAATATGAAATTGGTGTACAGATTTTGACAATAGGACAGACGTTCAAAATGAGGATTGACCTGGTCAGCACAGCACTACCGATACAGATGAAACTGCATCCCATACAGCAGTGCTCCTCAACCATTTAGGTAAATTTCATGGCACACTTTTGGGATCTCTCGAACTTTGCGGCATACCAAACCAACTTTTTTGAGACTTGAGTAGAACATTTTTACCACCTAGTTGCCAATAAAAAAGATCAAGTCCCCTTTCTCACACAGATAAAGAAAATTATTGCCAAAATCTTCATTTTTCAAATTGTTTAGCCAGGATTACGAAATAATATGATAAAAAGTCAATTCTGCAGTTATGAAACAATTTGGTTTCGCGTAGCAGAAACAGCCTAAGAAATCTTATCATAAGAGATATTTGGTTTCTGTAGACTTAGCATTAGAAGAATAAATAGCATTTTTCCCTTGCCTATAGTTTCAAAATTTACTGTACTTTATCGCAGTGCAGTATTGTGCTGCAGCATGCTGGTTGGGGAGCACTGCCATACAGTGCCAGACTAGGATAAATACTAGAATAACTCTCTGGAAAAATACTTATGGTAATAATACATGCACTTCACTTGCCTTCTATAAAATATATCTATCTTATTAACAACATTTGTTACCTTATTTATTTAAATACTCTCATGTATTCACAAGTCATATATGAATAAGGTACCCCATGTTTTGAAGACAAACTATAAAATAAATTGTAGCTGAATGTCACAGAAATGCATTATGATATCATTAGACTGCAGTCTCAAGTACAGTAGGACCTTAATAACTGTCACCATCGATAATCGTTTTTTCGATCAACCGTCGTTTGTCACCAAGTGGTAGAAAAAAATGAAAAGTTCTGTCACAGACAAACGAATAAGATGACAATTGCACTGTGACTGAGAGAGAAAGATTGCTATCGCAGTGGTGGGTAACCTTTTCTGCATGGTGGGCTGCATTGGAGGCAGTGAACCCTTCAGTAGGCCGCATTGGAAATGGCCTTTGGATATTAAATCTTAAGTTACCTTAGGCACCGTATGCGTGGAAATAAAGTTAGAATTAGTCTTTTAGGGTTAACATTTCAATATTAAAAATCGTGGTGGAATTCTAACTTAGAAATATCTTTAGAAAAAATCAAAAACAGCATGAAAAAGAACTTACTTGAATTGAGAAATACTTACTAAGAGGTTGCAATTCAATGTTATATATCTTAACAGATTTTTTGACACGGAAAATAATATTTGATAGTTAATTAAAATAAATGAAAAAGTTTTGAAAACTATGAAACACTGGCGGTGGGACATCTATCAAAACAGTGCACTGCGGCTGTTCTCGGAGAACATTTAGTCGATCATGTTCGAGTGGAAAATTTACATGTAAATTGAAACGGATAAACAAAGACTAATACTATTTATAATTTTGCCTTTAAATATAAGAATCAATCAGCAAAACATTCCTTTGCGGATTGCTGCAGTACAACTGTCAACTCATTTGTCAACAATTAACATATAGCTTAAATATATTATAGCTTATTAAACCTCAAGTGATAAAAATGGTCGATTTGACTATCATTGTTTCACTAATCGTTGGGGATTCCAGGAACAAATTAACAGCGGTTATCGAGGTCCTGTATACTGCTATAATTATCTCCCCCGTAAAATTACTCATCTGTATTCGTTTACCTTTTGCATTTACTGAGATGTCATTTGCATTGTTACTAGAAAAATTGAGCTAATTTAAGTTTAACAGTGGCATATGAGATGAAAGTCGAGAAAATGTAGTGCAACATTTAGATGAGAAAATTCTAAATTTAATTTCTAACAATTACCATGTCACTTACAAAGAAAATGTAGTAAAAATTGAATGATGATTTAGCTCAGGGGTCGGCAACATGGCAATCACGGGTGCCATGGCACCCACAAAGCATTTACCAGTTGCCCGCCGGCCGAAAAGAGAACAAAATAAACAGGCACGGAAAACTCCCCGGAAATCAATAAGTTGTGTTACAAGATGGAAAATAGAACTTTGGAATGAACAACTTACCATATAACTTGAGCTGAATTGTGTTTATGTTACAAAATAACATCTTCAAGGGGGTGAGGTAAGAGCGAACGGACTGTGGACATACATACATTGTTGGATAACGACATTAGTGTCATTAACAGCATTCCTTTCAAACTGACTCCTACCTATCCCACCCCCTAGCTTATCCACGTACCTCCCCCTTCTACCCACCCTTCCCTAGTATAAATACAATCTACACAGCTCACTTGACAATTCACTTCTGCGTTTTTTTTGGCTGAAGATAGTTTACTTATAGTCGAAATATGATTCAGCTCAAGATATCACTGTAACTTGTTTGTTACGGAGTTCTATTCTCTGTCTTGTGACACAACTTCGCTCAAGTTATTGTTGTAACTTGTTGGTTTCGTAGTTATATTCTCCATCTTGTGGCTTAACTTGGCTCAAGTTATTATTGTAACTTGCTGGTTACGGAGTTCTATTCTTCATCTTGTGACACAACTTGGCTGAAGTTATTGTTGTAACTTGTTGGTTTCAGAAATATTTTCTCCAGTTATTACACAAAGTACTGGGTTTCTGATATTTTTATTCATCTCAAAGAATATCAGTCAGTGATAGCTCATATTCTCCTCTCCATTGGTTAAATATAAATCGGTTTAACATGCCAAACAACTCAGATTATTTATGATATTTTCGGATATTCTTTGTGTTGTGATTATTAATTCTTTTGTGCAAAATTTTATCCCCATTATGAGTAATAAGAGGAAAAGGACATATAATTATAATGCTGATTGGGAAGAGGAATTCTGTTTTACTTAATTTAAAGGAAAGTGTGTTTGTTTATTGTGCAATGTTAGTGTTGCGCTTCCAAAGAAAACTAATATTGAAAGAAACTTCAATACGGTCCACGGTAATTTTAATACTAATTTTCCGGTAAACTCTGAGATCAGGAGAAAGAAAATTTCTGATATAAAATCTATTTTAACTAAACAGCAAAACATTTTTACTATACCAGTTCAGCAATCAAAAAGAGCAACAAATGCATCATTTAAAATTTCACATTTGTTGGCCAATAAGAAAAAACCTTTTGAAGATGACCTGATTGTAAAGGAAGCCATGTTAACAGTTGCTGACTTACTTTTCAAAGATTTTAAAAATAAAAATGAAATCACTTCAGCGATAAACATGATGCAATTATCAGCAAGAACAGTTACAAGAAGAATCGAAGTTCTTGCAACTACAATGGAATCGGAGTTGGCAAGTGACTTACAAAAATGTATTTTCTTCTCGATACAACTGGATGAGTCGACAGACATTACACATTTCTCAATTAGCTATGGCTGTGAAGATGGTGTTTAATGATTTTTCTGCCAAGGAGATATTTCTTAAAACTCTTCCTCCAAAAGGATGAACAAGAGGTGAAGATATTTTTTCAACCTTCAAAAAATACGTCAACGATAGTAATACTATACCATTACAGAAGTTGACCGCAATTACAAGAGATGGTGCACCTGCAATGACAGGTTGTAAAAATGGATTCATTGCGCTATGTACAGAAGACCCGGTGTTTCCAAAATTTGTTTCTTATCAGTGCATTATACATCAGGAAATATTAGGCATGAAAGTTCTTCATTTTCAACATGTTATGAAAACTGTAACAAAAATTATAAATTCTATAAGAGCCGTACCAATGCAACACCGATTGTTTAAACTGCTTTTACAAGATGAAGATGCCGAATTCAGTGATCTCCTTTTACATACCAAAGTGAGATGTCTCAGCAGGGGAAAAATACTAGTGAGGTTTCTAAATCTCATCAAGGTAGAGGAATTTCTCATGTCAAGGAATGAATATCATGAACAGTTGGATGACAATGCTTGGTTGATGGATTTTGGATTTCTTGCTGATATAACTATAAAATTGAACAAACTGAATTTGGAGATGCAGGGAAAAAATCATAATATTGCAAAAATGATAAGTGCAGTGAATGCATTCAAATGTAAATTGGCACTGTGGATGTCTCAGATAGTGAGAATTCATTATCACATTTTCTTAATTTCAAAAGTATTATTGCAAGTCTGTCTGATAAAAATGTTACCGCTGCACCATTTTCCCAACACATTGAAACACTTTTGGAAGAGTTTAATTTTAGGTTCCGTCAGTTGTCTGAATTGGAACCCATTGTGACATTCTTTGTTAATCCGTTCAATTTTACGGATAATTATGTGTTTGTTACCATTGCAACCTACTTTAACATCATTATCACCGAAGACTTAGAAATGGAAATAAATATACAGAATGATATTATTTTAAAGGCACATCAGAATGATGAAAACTTTTGGAATTTAGTTGATGAACATCGCTATCTCCTTTTAAGAAAATGTGTCCTAATAATATATTCTAACTGTGCTTCAACATATTCTTGCGAGTCCATTTTTTCAAGCATGAAATATTTGAAATCCAACTACCAATTCAGGCTCACTGATTACAATTTAGACAACTGCCTAAGAACAGGAAACTCAAGTTATGTGCCAGATTACAAGTTGACTGAAGATATGCTGTGCCAAATTTCACATTGATTTATTTTCCATATTTGTTTTAATAAATTATTTAATAGTTTTTCCTATATATACATACGCAATGTTTTAATAAATATTGGTGCATACCTACTCTTGTTGCTCTATGCGCCCTTCACGTCCACAATAGTTTAAGTTGCACCCTCATAGCTTAAGAGGTTGCCGACCACTGATTTAGCTAATGAATTTTATTATCCATATTAGTTACTTTGGGAGTTAAAGTAGGAGGTGATTTCAATCTTCTTTGTTCCCTATTCATTTGACGTGTTATCCTATTTCTTTGTCTTTCTTTTACTCTCTGCTTCTCATCTACACGGGCAATCCTATGAGCTTCCGCATCTCTTTCTCTCTCTTTCCTACAATACTCTTCGTTTGATCTCTGGCTCCTCTTCCTTTCTCTGGCAGCTGTAGCTGGGCTAATAGCTCTACCTTACCTTAGTTCCAATGATTATCATTGCACCCTTATAGACGAACTCACAAACAATTGCTTTACTTCATGTCTATCAACGACTGCTTTTAACTTTTTACAGGACCTACTATAAAGGCAACGCCAATGCAACCATTTATTTAGATTATCAATAAAGAGAAGATAACCATATAATGTGTTTACAAAGTAATGTGCATCCCTATTCTCATCTAATTTTTAACTGATGCGTGAGCCTATTTGGGTTAATAAGGATTACAGATGTGTAATATGATGGTTCTACTTACAAAAAGGTAAGATACCAGCATTCAAACGATGAAATAAAATAAAATACAAATTAATCCCACAATTCAAAATAAAACTCCATGCGCTGGGAGCTTGTTTGTTATACACATGTTATTGACTGTTACTGACACAGAAATGCTTCCCATATTCAGTCAACAGAATAATTATCCGTAAATATTTACATTGTTATACTTCATTAATTTCGATGCTCCAACAACTAAATTTATCAATTTGAAGGTTTAAGTGGCATTAAATGAAATGGAGGCAACAATGAGGGTCTCCTTGGCAACGCTCGGAATGAGTACGAAAAATCCTAAAAAATTCAAAAAAGAATGCGTATTTCTAAAAACTTCGACCGTTTAACGTGTAAACATTGCAAGAATAAGATAGTATAGAGCTTTAACGGTCGAATAAAGCAAAAAGGAAGAAAATCGGTCTATGTTTACGTATTTTAATGAATGAAGGAAAAAAACCTTGCACTCTGAAAAATCGAAAATCCCGTGTAAACTTATGGGAAAATATAATTGTCTCCTGGATTCGAACCCAGGACACTTTAGAAAACAAAAATATTTTTCCAGGGACTTCATAGACAGTAGAAACTAAATGCCGTTTACCACATATCTTTACGATGAACGGTTCTCGAGAAATATGCCGATATAAATTGTACACAAATGTCTACAGACGTCAATGTAAAATTAATATATAGTTGGATAATACAAACGTGAATAATGGATCTAGGGAAATTTGTGCCATGTGAGCTTTGTAAAACAAACATCTCACATCAGTGGAAAGTGAACACACCTATCCCTCAATTTACATGGTAGATAGGTTCCGCAAAACCACCACGTAAATCGAGACTAACATTTGTATAGAAAATGGGGGGATAGGTTCCAACATTTCTTATTATAAATGAAATGAATAATTAATGTTTTATTTGTACATATGTACATATTTATGTATCACAAATTTAAATTCAGTCATTTATGTAACATATATATTGGGTGTTTTATTTGCACTAATCCAGATAAAATTAAGTCATTGATTAAACTTAATTAATATGTACTTATAGTAAGCATAAAAAATGCAAGCTCCTCAAAATTAAAAGTTTACAAACAAAGAAAGTTTCACTCAAATTCTTATGAAAATGTCTTTTTATTCAGTATCTTCTTTGCTTGTTAATATAGCAACAATTTTCTTCTTCTTCCTCGGTTAAAATTCGTCACTACTGCCACTAACTTCCTCGGCACTAGAATTTTTTTCAAATTCATTTTCCATATGAGACATTATGAGCCTCATTTCAATAAACTCCGTTATCAAGGTTTGTTTTTTATTTTTTTCCAATTCCTTGTAAATTTCCTGGTACAGAGCTAAGCATTTTTTAAATTCCCTTTGAAATTTTAAGCTGAGATCCATGCTTGGATCATTATTGAGGAAATAATTTTCCAATTTTCTAGCCATTTCTAGGCCTTTACTTATTATGTTGATAGTGAGTGTTGGAACTGGGTGATCGCAATCGCTTTCAGGATTACTGAAAGTGGAATTGATAACCATGTCTATCAATTCATCTTCGTTCAAACCTCTTTCCACCAACAATTCTTCAATTTCCCCAACAGCCAAATCATCTAAACCCTCACCTTCCACTAGATGTGCCAGATTAATAATCTGAGAATATGCATTCTCTGCTGGTGGGATACTAGCACCACTCAAAACTACTTCGGGCCAAATAGCTTTCCAACAGGCATTTAAAATTGATGTTTTTATTTCACGAACTGCCAACACTGTTATTTTCACGCAATCTAAATTTGTCAAGTTTTTCCAAACTTGGCTGACACTAATTGTAAGCGTGTTGTCTGCATCCATTTCATCCAGAATTTTTTGAAATATACTTTTTTGAAATTTTACTTGCTTCAGTACCATGTAAAATCGAGTTTCTTATCGTGTAAAACATATCTGGTTTCATTTTATTGACCATGTTAAACCGAAACCGTGTAAATCAAGGGATGGGTGTACTGTATTTAATCGATTGTAAGCCAACCTTTTTACTTACTCCATATGTAGTAATGGGAAAGTATTGTGATCATGAAAAAAATCGACTTTGAGATGTCAACGGAAATACACGTTTTGAGGCCCCTAGAACACCTTTAGACTATTTTCGGAATGATGTATGTGTGTGTGTGGATGGATGTATGTATGTGATTGTGGACCTCTAACTCAAAAAGTACTTGTCATATTAATACCAAATTTCATATATAACACTTTAGCATGAGCACAAAGAACTGATTAGTTTTTGGACAATACCGGTTAACCAAAAGTCGAGGTTTATTTGAAACCCAATTAGGTTTTTGCGATATTTCTCCATTAAAACATCATTATTGTAATATACATTTCTATACAAATGTTATAGAGAATGTAATTTCCTACAACTTTCATTTGAAATAATTTTCCATATCAGTTACTGTTTAGGAATTATTTCTAAATAATCGGTTTTTCCGGTTTCCGTCAAATATCTCCTTAAAAACGTCGTTATAGGTAATCTTCGTGAGAAACAAAGTTGTAGAGAATAATATTTCATCCAGGTTTTGTTTGAAACAAATTTTCATAGAACCATCCATTTCAGAGATATTTTGCTTTTCTTAATACCAGTATACAGTGCCAACACCATGTAGCGGTGAATTCTGTAAACATATTCAAAATATAATTTACGGCAATAAGGACGACTGTATTCTTTTACAATACGATTTGATAATTTTGCCTCATAATGCTATTCATAATAATTTAAATATCTATACCCCAAATATGGAGAAAGTCATGTGTTGGCCACAAGATTTTTTAACTTTTTTACCTCCCTGAAAATTGCCACTTGGCTTAGAATAGGGCCTTAAAATCAATGAACAAAAAAGTAAAGTAATCAATGAATTAGTGTCTGTGGTTACATTATAACTCTAGATATAAGTGTATTAATATATTAGTAAACAATCTACTTTAAATGTACGTAAAAAGAATCAAATAATTGAATAGAAATAAATAACTGTTTCGATAAATTCACTCCCGAGCCATCTGTAGTATGCGCGTGCACTTAATCCTAGGATTCCTCAAGCCAGCCGTCATTTCCTTCTGCCTTTGCCAGCATAAATTATTGTCATTTACTTTTGTGAGTTTTTCAGTTTTTTTAATAATCATGCATTATTCTGCGGACTTTATGAGAAAAGTGACAGCATATGTGGAAGAAACATCAAATCTTTCTGCACAATGGTGCTATGGGAGTGATGAGTCGAATGTGAAATGGAGAAGCAAAGAGAGAAACCGGGATATTTTTGTTGTGAGATTACAAATCTGGGACATAACCAGGACAAAATACATGCTGGTAAGAATAGTATTGAATGTTTGAATATAATGTAATTTGTGTTGTCATAATTTTAGTTGATACCTTTTCTATTTAATTACGAAATGAAAAAACCGGGGCATTCATACTTTTCGGTATTTTTTTTACCGACAAATCCCAAAAAACCAGGACACCTTTACACCCAACATGGAATTTTCCTTGCGTGTCCTTGTAAAAAGTGCGGGTCTTCTTACAGTCAATTAAATAAGGTAAAACTCCTGAGATAACACAGACCTATAAGGAAGTTAAAAAAATCCTATAAAAATGAACTACATCAGCAAAAAGAGCTTTCAATGAAGAAAGAATCAGCAATTCAAGTTGCAAGGCTGGAGAAGCTTAGAGTGTTGTTAAAAAAACCACATCCAGCGGCGCATTATGGTATAGGCACACTAGGCACTAGCCTTGGACCTCGCATTTTTACAGCTTGGCTATATATAATATAATTAACAACATTCTTACTGTCTTGGATGAGAAGACAATCATTCTGTCTATATTTTGATTTAAGCTGTGCTTTTGATGCTGTTGTTCATTAGATGTTATTTATGGGATCCCCTTACAGCAGGCTAAATCATGAAAGATGTCAGGATGTCATAGTAACAAATAGGTCAGAATTAATTCATTTAAAAAATGGAAGAAACTGCTAGTGTCATGGGCTGATTCTAAACATATGCTCATTAGTCAAGCAATCATTTGCAATATTCGAATGTATAAGGCAAAAACAGGGTGGCGACTCTTCTGAAACATTTAGTGCCAGTTCTGGTTGGTTTCAATATTTTAAATGCCACTCATATATTACAATGAGCAATGGGTAATTATATGGAAAAGATTCTCACCAAGATTTTTATCATGCCTGAGGAAGAAAAAGATACCGGAAACATGGAATCATCATTTTGCACATGAAAGGTTCCAAAGAAGACTTGAATAACTACTGACCGATCAGTCTACTCCAAAGAGTCTACTAAATATTCACCAAAATACTAAGTATGCATCTTCAAAACCAATTTGATTCTGCCCAACCCAGAGAACAAGCTGGATTTTGCAGTGGGTATAATACAATGGACCACATCCAAGTCGTGAGAGAGGTAATCAGTTGGACTAAGGAATACAAACTACCTCTATACATGTGCTTCATCGACTACAAGAATGCATTGGACTCTATCCAAACTAAGTTGGTGTCATGTGCACTAAAGAAACAAGGAGAAGAAGAAACGTACATAACCTTGATCAAGAACATCTACGAAAATGCGACATCATCTGTCCAGCCACATGAAGAAACAGGTGCCTTTAAGACCGAAAAGGGCGTGAGGCAAGGATATACTATGTCTCCAAAATTATTTACAGCAGCTCTAGAGGAAGTATTCAAAATGCTGTACTGGGAAGATAAGGACATAAAGGTGAATGGAAAATATCTAAATCATTTGCGCTTTGCAGATTACATCATACTGTTCGCAGGAAGTCCAGAAGAGCCCTGTAGAAGAGCCAAAAAGCTGGAGCAGGCAAGCTGAGAAGCTGGTCTTAAGATGAATCTTAATAAAACAAAGGTCATGTACAACTCCTTCACTAATCCTGAGAAGATATATACCTACAGTGCAGAACTTGAAGAAGTAACCAGCTATGTTTACTTGGGTCAGCTCATCACCACAGATGGATCGCTTCTTGTAGAAATCAACAGGAAAGTGAAAATAGCATGGAGTGCTTTTAGGAAGAATGCAAACATCTTCAAATCAGATATCCCAGTCTTCCTAAAAAGGAGATTGTATGACCAATGTGTTCTGCCTGTTTTGACATGAGACGGAAAGGAAGACCGAAAGACAGGTGGGACAGAGAGTATGTTAAGTTCTTGGAGTCAACTTGGAGGAGGGAGGCAGTTGACAGGGAAGACTGGAGAAGTCTGGGGGAGGCCTTTATCTGTCAGTGGATTGAAAAAGGCTGATGATGATGATACCGGCATCCCTCACTTAGTGCTCTTAATTGGTTCCTGGAAAACAGAGCACTAAATGAAACTGCACTAAGCGAGGGAATTTGTTCCATAAGGATCAATGTTAATAGGTTTAATTCATGACACCTACCTACCCTAAATGCAGGTTACGCGCTGGCCTATGGGTGCAAGGGGTGCATAGCCCCCGGGCGGCAACATATTAGGGGCAGCAATTCACGGGTGGAAGCAAAAATCTCTCTTAATTTTGTTTTTTTCATAATTTATTTCTTAAATTAAATACAACTTTTAATCTAAAAATCGAAAACATCTGGGCCAGGGAGCTTTCATAAGTTCATAAGGGGCAGCATAAACTGCTTGCATCCAGGTGGCAAATATGCCCGGCGCAGGCCTGCCTAAATGATAATGAATTTGCAAAATGAGGTATATTTTGGTACTAGCAATAAAGACAGGGCCGGCTTAAGGGGTGAGCCAATGTGGCACTGGCTCAGGGCGCCGAGGTTTAGGGGGCACCATAAATCGAAAGAGCTACAGAAAAAAACAAAATATTACTATCAAGCAATACAAACCAAGTCGACAGTTATATGCAGAGAATTAGCGCATCAAATTTTGACCATTGAAAAAAAACTATTGAAATACCTTACACCCAGTGGCGTAGGGATCATGGATCTGATGGATCGCTCGATCCAGGCCCTGGAGCTCGGTGGTGGGGGACAGAGTCCCAAGGTCGACGAGTACACATTTTTACCCTTTGTGTCATTTTAAACCACAAGAGTTGCTAAATACAGTCAAAATATCCGAGATAATGAAACTCTTTCGTTTGTAAGATGACAGTTGTGAAAAGTATATCATTAGATTAATGAAGGTCAGGGAGAGTGAGGTGCAAATAACTGGGAAGTGAAATGAAAGAGGCGAGAGATGGTCCATTTCTCCTTACTTCCCATAGTGGTTACCAGACTGTGGGACCCGAAAGATTTGTCTGATACAATATCACGTTTGTCCTATTTGTGAGACCTAAGCTGCATGGCTCTCAAGTTCCATTCTAGAGGGACCAGTTGTTTTTCTTCCTTGTTTATCTTTAGGCATTAATCACATTCCTACTCGAGTACCGCTGCTCCTCAACCAATCTTCATTTCAGATCAATCCGAATATGTCTAAGATGTTTTTGTTTACCTTAAGGCTCTTATTTTACCCTTGACTTCCCATAGTACCGCTTTGGGTCAGTTTAATATTTCTTTCAGCTCTTGAGCTCACGTGCTGCATCTGTTATACCCTTAACGAATTTGTATCTCCTTTATTGGTTATGTGGCTCCAAGATGTCTGTGTATATAATGAAGTATTTTTTTATTTTTCTTTCTTACTGGGTTCCCATAGCATCGCACACCACAGTCTAAAATCTGCTCCAGTTCTAGTAAGTTGAAAATCTTTTTGCTCTTGTGCATTGAACATACCTCCCAGTTTTTGTGCGTCTAAAAGTAGTGAATGCGGTGTTTGTTTCAAAGGGTGGAGTGAAAGTGAATAACAAGGACTATTATAAAAAATAGGTACTTATCAAAGTGCTTATTTCATGTGATCTAAGTAGAATTTCGTTTAATTTTGGTCTGTGCTGAAGATTGGGAAAGCTCAGCACCCTGAATTCAAAAGGTAAGACATTTTTTTCATAAAAGTATTATCTAATTACAGCAAAAGGAATCTTGCGTGTATTCCGTGATCAATTAAATCGACAATATTCTGTAATAATATAACCTACACGGAAACTTTTTTTATTGACTGGTTAAAAAAACATTTATTCGCTTATAATTAATGTTTATCTTAATCTAATTATAGACTGGTCTTTGGAGAATCAATAATCCGCTTTTGTGACGTCAACTGGAGTGTACTAACAATTTAAGGTTTTTGAAAAGTAAGTGATTTCTTAGAATTTGTAACTTAAAACCTAAATAAACATACCCTTTAAATGTACAAACAAGTGGGGGAGCTAAGCGAAAGAAAAAGAAAGAGTTGTATGACAGCAATGCAAAAATTCAAATATTCCCTTGAGCCAGCCCTGCATATACATATGCCTAACTTTCCCTTGCTTATTTCAAGGCAAAGGAATGCTTCACACACTTTAGATACAGCGATGAGCCCTGCATCTTTCTTCTTTCCTGATGGACTCTCTTACTCTCTTGAAAGAGATATGCGTGCAGGCGACCATCGGATGGGTATGTGTTTACACAATGAACAATAAAAGGAAGAACGAACTTATAATTATAACGTGTTACTCTGAACATCTAGTCCCCCTTTTTCTCATAGACAGAGTTAGGTGGAGGGGAGGGTAAACATGAAAAGTGCGTGACAATGAGTGAGATTTAGTAAATGAGTATCTTGCGACTTTTATGTGGTGGGATAATATTTGCAAAAATAATTTCCAGGAAATTATCAATTTAACCCATTAACGCCCAAATTATTTTTAAAAATTTTTATTGGAGAAAGTTTTTGTAATCTACTTTTAAAGACAATATATTCATAATAAAATTAAAATTTTCACGTTCCGACTAATAGTTGTGGAAATATAGGCCATAATACGATTCTCTGTCTGAATCAGTACTCATCTGACATATAAAATGTTAACTTAATGAATAATTGGGATAAGGAATCAGTTTTTGAGCAAAAATGTCCCTGTCCTCAAATGAGGAAGCTGGGCGTTAATGGGTTAATAAGAAATTATTATTATATAATTTATTTAAAAATTTTCAACTCATTAAAAATTAATTCTATTTATAATTTTTAAATCCAATTTTATTTTTGATTTTTATTAAAATTTTTCCTGTTCATATTTTTGTGGTCAAATTTTACCGGTAATCCACTATGTTTTATGGCAACAAAATTTTATCTTTTATTGAATGATTACAGTTTTATTATATTATATTTTTCTAGACATGTATGGGAAAAAGAAACTATCTGGAGCAGAATGTCGGAAGAGAAAAGCTGAAAAGGAGTCATCCATGTCAAAATATAAAGACAGTCTCAAAATTTTTTAAGAGATCGAGCGAAGCTGAGGCATCCACCAGTCAAACAGAAGTTAACTTACAATTAGACACTGTGGCAAGCAACTATGGAAACAGTCCAGAAAGATTAGTTTTTGAATGTGAAAAGGCTATTGCAAATGTATCGAGCGAAAATGCTTCAGATGAAAGCAGGGATGTATCTGACGGGGATTCAATTCAGCAAACACCAAACGATTATTCTGATGTTGCAAGGTGGCCTGAAAATGCACAGTCTATAATTGATTTGTTGGTGAGAATTGGTTCCATGCAAATAATAGATCATGAGTTTTCCATAACTATCCAAGCTGGTAGAAATAGAAAATTTAATGCAGCAAACTATTATCGCATGCTTCGAAATGGGGAAAAGTACAAGCGTGATTGGCTTGTGTATTCAAAATCAAAAGATGCCATGTTTTGTTTCTGTTTTCTGTTTAAAAAGTTAGTGGCACTGAATCATGGCGGCTTTAAGGAATGGAAAAATCTAAACAATAGAGTAAAGATACATGAAACAAGTGCCGAACACTTGAGCTGTTTCAGAACATGGAATGATTTCATCAAACGATTGAATTGTAATTCAACAATTGATTCTATTCACCAAAAACAAATAGATGAAAATACCAAGCATTGGCAAAGCTTTGTAGAACGTCTTTTTTCTATAATACAACTGCATGGTTCTCAAAATATTGCGTTAAGGGGAAAATCATATCAATTATATAAGAATGACAATGGGATGTTTTTGAAAATTGTGGAGCTCTTAGCAAAGTTTGACCCCATAATGAAAGAACACATAAGAAGAATTAACAATAAAGAAATTTACCAGCATTATTTGGGAAAAAATATACAAAATGAAGTTATTCAAATATTGAGTAAAGCCGTCAAAGAAAAAATCGTTAAAAAACTGAAATCTAGCAAATATTATTCCCTAATTGTTGACTGCACTCCAGACCTTTCGCACACTGAACAAATGACACTGATAGTACGTTTTGTTTCAATTTTGCCTGCCCCGGATAAAGATGGAAATCAACTAGAAATCTGTGAGCATTTTTTGTTTTTTGTAGATATTGACAACAGCACTGGAGCTGGAATGACAGAGAAAATTCTTTAAATTTTACAAGAATATGGACTATCATTGTCTGATTTAAGAGGACAGGGATATGACAATGGATCGAATATGCGAGGCAAATGCAATGGAGTACAAAGCCGAATTTTACCATTAAATCCACGGGTGTTTTTCTTCTTTATTCCTCACATTCATTAAACTTAGTGGTCAACGATGCAGCTAGATGTTGCGTAGAAGCTGTCACTTTTTTCGATAATGTGCAACGACTTTACGTTTTTTTCTCGTCGTCTACACAACAATGGACCATACTTAGACAAAGTGTAAAAGGTTTAACATTGAAGGGACTTAGCGAAACCAGATGGGCCAGTCGCATAGATGCATTGAAACCAATGAGGCATCAACTTAAAGAAATTGTACAGGCATTAAACAGTTTTTGGGATGAACAAATGGATGTAACAACAATTACAGCTGCAAGAAACAAATCGGAAGCGAGTGCTTTAGTAGAAAAAATTGTTTCAAATTTATCTGCTGCCTGATTTTTTGGTATGACATTTTGTGGCAAATTAATATCACAAGCAAAGCCCTCCAAGAGGTCAATTTGAATATGCCACAAGCTGTCTCTCTGCTTTCATAATCAATTGACTACCTTAAAAATTACAGATCAGATCATAAATTTAACTGCATTCTAGAAGATGCAAGAAAGTTAGCAATAGAATTGGAAATTGAACCTGAGTTTGAGCTAACAATAAATCACCGCCGAAAAAGAATGTTTGATTATGAACATGGAGATGAAGTTGGAATGACAGGGAAGGAAAATTTTAGGATCTTTTTTTTCAATAACATTTTAGACAATGTAATCCACTCATTGAATAACCGGTATGAATTAATCATAAAGCATAATGATCAGTTCCAATTTCTATACAGCTTGAATCGTGCCACAGAAATAAGTGACTGTGAGTTGTGCAACAATTGCATGGATGTAGAAAATTTGCATACAGATGGTGATCAAAAAGACATTTCCGGCACCGATTTACTAGAAGAATTAAAATATTTGCGAAACCATTTTGAAGGCAGTTATTCCCCAACAAATATCTTGCAATTCATATGTTCAAACACTTTGATGGCATCATTGGCAAATCTTTTCGTGGCATTGAGAATTCTTGAAATGTTGCCAGTATCAGCGGCCAGCGCAGAACGAAGTTTTTCAAAGATTAAGCTAATCAAAACTTATCTCCATTCCACGATGACACAAGATCAGTTGGATGGGTTGGCCACTTTATCAATAGAACATGTAATCGCCAAGGATTTAGACTTGGATGAAATGATCGAAACATTTGCAGCTGTTAAGGCCCAAAAAGTTAATCTCTGTAGTAGAGTTTCTTAATAATTAAAGCAACTTGTTTGTTAAATTGAAATTAATAAAATGTATTTTTCATCTTGATATTTTAATAAAATGAAGTAAATAAAATAAACAAGGTTATATAAAATTTATATTTTTTGAACTGAAAACCTCTTTCAACTTATATGAATGGGGGGGAGGGCTCCAAAGCAGAGTTGGCTCAGGGCGCCACAATGCCTTGAGCCGGCCGTGAGTAAAGAAACAATAGAAAACATAATATAAAACATAGACATGTAATATATAACGATATGAACAAATACTTAGCAATATATTTATCATAACATATAAAATAAATATTCATTTCAACAAAATGGAAGATCTCCTTTTGTAGGGTGGCAGACTTATCCTTAGTCAGTAAGCTCCTGAATGTCATGAGGCTCAAGTAGAGGCAGACTTAGAGGGTATAAGGCCCCTAGGCAATTGGAGTTTGCGAAACCTACGACATATGACTTCTGAATAAAAACTTATATTTTAATGAAGGAAATGCATAAACAAATTTTAAATTATTTATTTAGATATATATTTATATATAGTAGTATATATTTAAATATATGCTTATATAAAGGATGAACTTCTGATGTCGATTGTGGACCAGTCTTCAAATGTAGTAGTGGCAGTTGGTTCAGACCAGCCCTGTGCATCTTACTCTTGTGGGAAATAGGTTCAAGTTACGACTACATTTGTTCATAGATGGCACCACCGTCGCACCAAGCGCGCGCGTTTAAAATATCAGGTTATTTATTCCTCGTAAAATGCTTAATATATATGATCGCAAAATTTTAAATAGAAATATAAAATTGAAAAAACAACAAAATTATTGTACGTTATTGATATTGCTTTATTTAAGCTTCGTTAGATGTACACATAACAAGTAAATGCCGTATTTTAAGTGAGAAACAATTCTGTAGCATTTCAGCTGAGATTGCAAAAAGGTTTTTGCAAACATCACAAATTATTTGCGATATACACTCAGAAAGATGGCACAGTTACATTACAAAGTAGTACCAGATAAAACAAACAGTTGCCAAATCTCAATTCAAACATTAGCAATTCAACAGAGATCACACATGGAAAAGTACAAAATATGTGGAAATGTATCCTCAACTGGTATTACACAAACAGAAAAAAGTGAGACTAAGTATAAGAAAATCTTAACATACACGAAGTACTATAGACAATACTGTAAACCATGAAAATATGCAATTGAACATAGACAAAAAATGTAATATGAACATAATGAACAATGAATTAACAAAAAAGATGTATGCAGGTACATACTAAATAATAAAAGGTTGCAAATTATCTGCATTGCGCTAGTTCTTGCCACAAAATGCATATAAAATCATACTTTCTCTCAAAGCTAATGAGAGCATTGATATTAGATAATTTGAAATCACAGGAAGGTAAAAGTATGTACATACTGCAACATCTCAAATGTGTTAATTCATGCAAGCATATAAACAGTGACACCCTTCACATGACATATATACAAGTTCATAATATCATATCAAGGTAACCAAATAAACAGTATAAAAATGAACATATATACACTAAGCAGTGCATACAACACACAGAAACCATCCAAATATGTACTCTAACATTAAGAGGCATGATGTAATACCTGTTCCCAAACCTAATGAGGGCAATGATATTAGGCAGATAATTTTAAATCATAAGAAGTGAAAATGTGTACATACTGCAACATAAAAGGTCGCACAATATCTGAATTATGTTAATTTCCCCAACAAAAAGCATATAGAAATTAAAAGATTGAATAATGAATATGTACATATATATATATTTACAAAATTTAAAGCCTATACCCTACAATAACATATATTAACAAAGAAATGTAAAACCTATACCCTAAAATAAAACATTGACAAAGAAATGTAAAACCTATACCCTAAAATAAAACAGTGACAAAGAAATGTGAAACCTATACACTAAAATAAAATATATTTACTAAGATGTGAAAATTATACCCTAAAATAAAAAAATTACAAAATTTTAAACCATCTTGTGGACCACCGCTCGCACACCCCCACGCTCATACATGTCACGAACCTGCCAGTTTTGGCAAAATGAAAGCCATTCCAAGCACCTGCACATAAAGACATTAATCGGTATGAATAATCATAGATTACCAGAAAGATAAAAAAACCTGCAAGGTTCACAAAATTTCTTAAAGAATTGGAAAACCGTTTTAAAATAGTATAAACAGTGGGTAAACCAGTGATTGACTGCACTTTTTAAATAAAAAAGGGAGAGAGTTCATCTGGGCCAGTACACTTTGTAACATTTGTAGACAATAATTTCCATAGTACATCCTCAGTTGAAACTGTCATTTTGCCAAAGGAAAACGTGTAATTTATGTCAAAGGCAGGCTTTGTGTCAGGTATCACAGTACTGTGGACCTTAGAAAAGTTCCTTACAAAGAGGTTTGAAATATCGTGG
Source organism: Uropetala carovei (assembly GCA_036926305.1). NCBI lineage: Eukaryota > Metazoa > Arthropoda > Insecta > Odonata > Petaluridae > Uropetala > Uropetala carovei. The sequence continues at coordinate 673,817 of JAXCHB010000118.1, read as the reverse complement.
TCATTATTTGCAACATGTTCTTCATAATAATACATTATGCTTGGTATTCTATCCAATTTTTGATGATTTTTAACATGTCTCCAGAAATACTTTAAGTTATAGGGAATATTTGTTTCCATGTTATTTATATTGTTTTTGCAACATGAACCAGAATGTTTTTTGCATTCACCTCGGATTTTAGAAAAATTATGATAATCATCATTACTCCCAGTAATTTTGAAAATTTTATGGTAATGTTTCTTGAGTTTGATACATTCCTTTAATTCAACACTAAACCATTTAGGATAAGATGATGTTTTGATTGTTAAGGTAGGAGTACACAGTTCTATAGCTTCATAAAGAATAGAGTAGAAAATTGATAGAGCATTATTAATCTCCAAATTGCACAATATTCCTAGCCAGTTTAAAGTATCTAAGTAGTTAGTCAATGTAGTATAATGACAGTTTCTATAATCATAAATAGTAAATTGATAATTGTTATAATCTAGTTCTTTGGCCAACTTTACACTGTAATGAATATCAAGGTGATGATTAACACATTTTTAAATAGGATATGGATCCTTTTCGGAAGTTACTTGCCCTGAATTAGAAAAAGCTAGATCTAATAGTAAATTGTACAAATAGTACTCATCTGCTTAAGACCCAGTAATGTAAAACTTTCATTTATAATTCTTGCTTGAGTGGTGAAAGACATGCTATCACAGTCAGTGTTCCAACAGGGATCAAGTAAATTGTAGTCCCCAGTACAATAATATCAAAAAATTGTTATTATTCACAATATCTTCAACCACTTCACAATGAGATAAGTACTTATCAATGGCAGAGGCTGGGGGGATATACACTGCCCCAATTAAAACCTTTGCCTCTTGACTACAAATGTTTACAAAAATGTTCTACATTAATAATTTGGCTTATAACCTTTACAGATTGCAATTTTGTTTTAATAGCAATTAAAACCCCACCACTACGAACTTTATTAGAAGTAATTACACTGCGATCATGTCTATAAATGTCTAAATGAGGTAAGTCCAATTCAGAGTTATGTCTTCACTGAGCCTAGTCTCAGTGAGTACGATAACGTCATAGTCAGCGGTAGAAATAGCTAGTTTAAGTTGCTCTAATTTTGTCCTTAATCCCCTTACGTTCTGATAATAGATTGAAAGCGTTGTTAAGGACATGTCTTTTGACACTTTTTGCTTTTTTACTATGTTAGGAGTGACAATACTACTTGATATGCTACTCCTTTACATTCAAAGGAGGAATAGTGGCCTTATGTTTTTATATAAATTGTTAAATAACCATATTAAAAGCCCAGAATTACTTAATTTAATAAACCTCAGAGTGCCTTTAATGTATACAAGGTTAGATATGACTTTTCATATACCATATATGGACAAATTATATGTGCATTTTACCTTTGTATACTATGATGAGAGACTACAACCTTATAAGTCATAAAGTTGATATATTCAATGAATCACTGCAATCATTTAAAACTAAGCTGCAATGCCTAACTTAAATGTGGTAGAAATTTATGCCAACTTATGTCTATTTTAATTCAGGTAAATTTTTATTAAGTACCATGAATCTGATATAATTTTACTTTATGCCTTAGAATATTTATTTATTTATCATTTTTAAAGTTTACCCAACAAAATAATTACAGGATAAACTGGTTTACATTTTAATAAATACACTTGATTCTAATTATCTTGATATCAAGATGGCAAATTATATATGTAACGAAAAAGCAATACAAAAGCATATACATTCACAAGCATAAAATATTCATTATTCAATACAATGATATATATATATTACCATACACGACCTATGAACTATTTATAAATAAGGCAAGTAACAATGGTAGTTATACAATTGTAGTTATGTATTACCAATAACAACGAATGAAATATATTTATAAAAGAAGTGAGGCAGATAACAATCATATATTCCTTCATTTTCAAGATATGTACATAATTTCAAACAATGGTGAAATTATAAATTCATACATATCTTTTATTGAGTACCCCAATAAAGCCGATAATTATGTTATATACTCAGACTTTCTGATAAAAATGTCTAGATTAGAGAAGTACTTATTATAACTAGCACATATCCTCGTTAATGTTGAGTTCATACAAAGGTTTGTACGATATTGTTATATTGTCAGATGGATTTTGAGTATAATTTTTATAGGATTTGTGATTTTTATGTGCGATAGTATAATTTTTCTTACTCTTGTGCTTTAATGGTTTATATTGTATTAGAACGCACGTTTAAATATTTTGGCTTATTTTTAATACATTTCTGATTGTATTTTTAGGAAAAGGCCTTGTCCCGTAAATAGAGTATTATTATTATCAGTGTAAAATTCATAATAGAGAGGAGTTTACCTTTATAAAATATACGATAATATTACAATAATAAAATTTTATAAATTTCTATAAATTGATGCAAAGGATGATTCGAATATACTTATGTGACAGGCATTAGCTGTAATAATGGGAGATACAAATGGAGAAAGACGGTCGGACAATTGTAAAATTAGATAAAGGATTTGTTGGAAATTGACGCACGAATGCTTTTTTTGAAAATATATTACGTGAGTTTTTGGATTTCAAATAGGAAATGAGGTGGAAGTTTACCGTGAAGAAGGAATCACCCGAGTTTTTTATGGTTCTTAAGTTCTTATGAAGGCTAATTCACTTACTAAATAGAGTATCTTAGTTAGGACAATTACAAGTGTATTTTTCTACCTGTTCCGGACATCTGTGTTTGTAAATCAGTAGGTTCCTACGGTAGGTACCTACATTTCAAATTTATACGAATATTTTATCGGTATCAATTGAATATACCACAGGTTTCCAAAGTACATGGATAAGATAAAAACCTGAAAGTATTTTCCGGAGTATAATTGCTATTCTTATAATTACACTCGTGAATAGTTTTTAATAACTAATAATTGTTTCCGCATAATTTGTAAATGCCGCCGAAACTACCCATGTAATTGTTTATGAAGACGTCCTACAGAAAAATAAATGTTACAAAAAAACGCATACGTATTTGGACCAAAAATTCGTTATTAATTAATTAATTACATTGTCGGTTATTAAGCTATCTGAAAATATATTTTAATGCCTTATTTTTACCCCTCTCCATGACGAATCCAAATTTAGGTTTGCAAAGCAAAAGTTTAATGCCAATAAATTTGATTTACTGCAAGTAATTTATAACATTTAAGCTAATTTTATCGATGCTACAATAAGTTATAATTGTGTTCCTACTAAAATGAGAAATCAAGATATAAAAAGGAATTGTTTATTTTTTGTGGTTTTTTTGTCGAAATTGTAAATATCCAGGTTTATAAGGGGAAATGTTGGTTAGCCTGCGCGCCTGCGCGTTACTTCTGGTTACTTCGTAGAAATCTTAAAATGGCTGACGGGGTTGTCTGTTATGTGCGTAATACAGTTCGAAATTTATTTTGTTTCCATCAGACCTTTTTAGAAGGAAAAAACTAGACCTTTTTATTGTATTCGAAATTTAATGTTGATAGTTATGATCGTGATATATGTTTGGCCGTGTGTTCTTCGAAAACTGGTCCACGTGATAATCATTTTGACAGCAGAGTTTTAATACTTTTGGTTATTTTATGTGTTTACACCAGAACTTTTTACAAGTAAAAAACTAATCCTTTTTATTGTATTCGAAATTTAATGTCGATAGTTTTGATCTTGACAAAATTTTGGCCGTTTATTCTTCGAAAACAGTGGTGCATGTGACGCATTTTGACATCAGTTTTTAATTATGTACTTTTAGTTTGATTTGTGTACGTTTTAAGACACTTTAAGCGAAGTGAAGTATTATCTAAAGTTTTTTATAGTTTCAATGTGTGTAATCTTCGCATTGCTTACTGGACATTAATTAACTTCTCTTAATAGTACTATTTCTTATTTTATAATACAATGATATGTGAATTTGTATATGTAATTATTCAGTATGCCCTGCTTTGCCACTTAATTGTAATTTATGGTGATGTTTTGATGTATTATTGTTTTTCGTTAGTCCACTCGTGCTGTTATATTGTTTTACTTTGTATTTTCTTTTGTGATTGAGTTTGTCTTATTGATTTGCCATGTAACTTTGATCTTCTGGAAAATAAATGTACTGTTATTATTGTGTGATACAGCTGTCCTGGTCAATCTCCTCGAGGATTTATATCTACAAAGGTAAGGAAATCTTAAATAACTTCTCTGTTCATCTTTGATTTATAGTTGAAATATCTTTACCGTATATATATGTATATAGGAAATGTTATATTTATCATATTTATGTATAATGGAGTAATTATTTTTATAAATTAGTCCTTATGTATAACATTTTGTTACTGCATAACATGTTTAATGAGTGATTTTATCGTTGTAAAGTATCATTTTCTGTGAAGAGTTGGTAAAATTTTTTGCAAGGACGGATTTGTTTATGGGCAAATATAGCCAAGATATGGCGTTACACTCTTAACGTAGGATTAATTAAGGGTTTGTTATCAATATGTATTGTGTTTTGAACGTAAAAATTATAGTTTACCTCAAAATGAGAATCTGTGTTTTTAAAAACGTATGAATAATACATTATTAGCCGGTTTCCATTACTTTATAAACTTCAAATCAAAAGTTATTGTTAAGGTTTTGGTAGAATTTTTATCCTTTGGGTGCGAGATTTCTGAGTTGGTTCTGTCGTTGTTTCAGATGCGAGCCTCCGAAGAATGAGGTCTGAAAACGCAGCCAGCATGGTAGATCTTCCACAGGCCAGCTCTGCTTTGCGATGTCAAGAAAGAAGATGGGTGAGTGTGATTGATTTTGCATTTCAAATTAGAACTAATGAGCTTCCCGCTTTAAATATATATTTCATGTCCTGGCATGTGCAGAAACGACATTAGTCTTACGTATTTTTACACATAGGGGTATTTTCTCTCTACGGCAGTTTTAATATATCTGGAAGCTGCGGAAGTGCTCTTCTCGTACCAGCATCTGTTATGCTTTTCTCAGTTATTAAAAAACAAAGCTCTACGATATTGACATTCTTTATTAATTTTTCCTAAATGTGAATCATCTCGTCGAGTAGCTAATCCGTTTCCTATTGCTGAGTTTAAATTTGTGTCGTTTCTTCGTCTTCCGCCGTTGGCTGCATCGATTCTGTTTTGGCTTCTTCTTATATTACTCCCTTCTTCAGTTTGTTCGTTTCTTCTTTGTTACCTGATTTCGTTTATGGTCTCTCTCGCTGTTTGCCTTTGCTCATCTGTCCGTATTTTATCTTCTCACTCTTTCTCTTCTACGTCGTTCTTCTTTATCTTCTTCTGTCTCTATAATATTTATTTATTTATTCATTTAGTCACATGGTGGCTGGATGTGCCAGGTGGCGACAAGTAACATAAAATGACACAATAAAGTACGTTTGAATCAGATTTACATTAAAATTTTCGAAAGAATCAATTTAGATTCACGTCATTGGTACATAAGTAAAAATTACACAGATTCAAAGGCCTCGTTATCTTCTTCTTTCTTCCATTTGATGAATTAATGGGCTATTATTGCCTTAAACTTTAATTAAAAGTTATATTTGTAGTAATTAAAATGATGATAGTAACAACAACCTGGGAAATTGCAATTGATAGTGCTTTACCGTCAGAGGTAATAATGAGTAAAAGCGTTGTTATGTAAACTAAACAAACAAAATTATAAGTTCTATTTGATGAATTAACGGAGTACTAGCTGTACCCACACAGTGTTTTCACTGTTTTTTCAATTAATTTATAAAAAATTAAGAATTGTGTAGAATAAGTTGATCTCAATATTTCACGTTTAACTCAATAATTCGCATTTAACTCTGATAATGCATTTCCCCAGTATAGGTAAGGTTAGCGGGTAGAAATCTCGCTGAGGGCGAGGCTGTGTGTGCATATTGACAATTAATTATGCAAACTCAGTAAGAAATCTGTATTTTAAAAGTCAAATTAGAGAGGAAATTAATGCTACACAGTAATTGATTGCAAACTTTTATGTTTTTAATTTTCTTTGTTTCTTTTTATTGAAGTATACGTCCTTTTTTTCATATATCAATCAATGCAACCGTTTTTTTAGATTAACAATGAAGAGAAGATAAGTTTCGGCGAGTTCTAGGTTATCAATCTAAAAGAAATGTTTTCATGCTGCTCCTGAATAAACGTAGCCCGTCGCCTAACATTCTTTGTCATTTAGATTATCTACGAAGGTGACATAACCATATAACTTTCAATTTGTTAAAAAATAATGTACGTCCCTATTCTCATCTGATTTTAAATTTACGCATGAGACAATTTGCCTTAATAAGCATTATAGATGTTTAATAGTTTTACTTACTGAAAAAGTAAGATTCCAGCATCCGAATGATTTTAAATAAGATCAATTGCTTTGATTAAATTGCTAGAAATGCTTCCCATACACAGTTATTAACTGGATAATTATCCGTAAATATTTGTGTTGCTATCTATAAAGTTTGACATTGCTACAGCATTAATTTCGATGCTTAAAGTGTGAAGCGAATAACACTATTCTTTCACTTATTTGAAGGTTTAATTGGCACTAATTGAATTGGAGGCAATGCCAGGAATCTTTCTCTCTCGGTCACAGTGCAATCATCATTCATTTGTCTGCTTCATTCAAAACTGGCATCGGAACTTTTTAATTTTTTTGTACCATTTGGCGACAAATGAGGGTTGATCAAAACAACGATTATCAATGGTGATGTTTATAGAGGTCCAACTGTATTTCAAATGTTTATATAAACTCAGATAGCGCTTGCAATTGGGAGCTTTTAGAATAACAAAAGATTGTTTCATTTTTAACTCTTTTTAAGTACTAAGTTAAGATTCCATTATAAGCACCTGTTGGCATAGGTTTGTAAAAGTTTGAAAGGATTGAAAATATACGTTGGATTCGTTATAACTATTTTAATTTTTATTATTCCAGAGCTTGCGATTATATACTTGATACGTTTTCGTGTATGGTATATTCCAAAACGTGGTATTGTACACAGTCCGACATCGCATTCTTTACATACGTACAGTGAAGTCTCGATGTATTGGACTAAAAGGAGGGGAAGGCCTGTCTGTTATATCCGAAACATCCGAAGGAAACGTATGTGTTGCCTTAAATTGTTAAAATGTGCATGTTATGAAAGACAGTGTTTTACTCTGCTATATATTTATACAAATTGTTAAGAGCGCATGAAATAATAGCACAGAGTTTTCTAATTAATTTAGGAAAATAGGAATCGTATTAATTTTTATATTTTACTAGTAAAAGGTGCTTGCAGTGTGCTAGCAGGAGCATACTTTTATAAGAACATAATTAAGAATGAAATAAATTATAGTGACCATAAGAAAAATTGATTTTCCCTTGCGTTCTTATTTGAAACGGAATTATTCTTAGGAATGGAACTTGGGATACTTTTTCGAGATTTTAGATTTTTCCGGACCCTGGTGGAAATTGGCAGAAAGTAACAATGAATAAAAAGAATGTTTTAAGACAAACAAACCCCACAAGTAATGCAAGTCAGTCAATTTCAACCAGTCACAAAGGTCAAACGGAGGAACAATTAATTTTTGCGGATTTGCTACACCAATAAATTATACATTGTATCTACCATATATACTCGTGTATAACGCGCTTTTTGAAGACCAAATTTTCAGGTCATAAAGTAGGGTGCACGTTATACACAGGTAACACTTCTCTGCACTTAAAATGGGAACCTACCTCGCACCAGATTCACGCTTTTTGGGTTAATTAATGGGAAAAGCACAATAATTATTGATACTCCAGGTTATACATACATAATTATATGTATAGAACACCTAATTACTTCTATACATTTATAATTCCATCCTCTCTAATTATTCCGCATTTCACTAGCTCATCAGCTGATTGCTGTAATTTTTGCAAAATCACAAGATAGTCTTCCCGCAAAACACACATCAAAAACAAAAAAATAGAATAAGCTAATTGAAATAATTTTATTTAGTAAATGATTCTAGTGTCTACGATTGACAACGTAAGTAATTTAAAACCCATAGAATCTCGTGTGTGAACTTAATCATACCTGTCGCGTTTCCTGTTTCCAGATTTGTTTGTTAAATTTTTACGTTATTCCTTCTCTTAAACAGTTTTAGAATGAGATAGGAAAGAGAGAACCAACGTCCACTTTAAATCAAAACTAATTTATAGATCCCTTTTTGTCTGATTTAAAAGGATTGGCAACAGTGGCGCTGCAGTTTTCTACACGGCATCACTTTGCCCAACTTACCATGTGAGGTTGCTGCCATCTCAACTCAGTCGCTTTAATTATTGACGATGTCTCTCTTAGACATAATATGGAGCTTATTGAACGTAATACACTTATGGACAAGTCCAAACGTTTTAAAATTCATATACCTCCCAAAAATCAAGGATGTGTGTCATACACGTGGTATCAGAAAAAGTCGGGATTTTTTGGAATAAAGTACGAGTGCGCATTATACACTGCAGTTATACACTGGGACGCATCATACACGAGTATATACAGTAATTATATACATTATAATATGTATATATATATCCATATATTGCGATGTATAAGTCGACCTTGAATTTTCAACTTGAAAATACTAGATTAGGTATATGTTCGCAGTATAAGTCGACCCCCTTTGTTTCACTTAAAAATACTTCTCATGAAATCGTTGCCAGGCAAAATCAAGGTCATGTACGATCCAAGTTTTAACAAGATACAGAAATAAACATAGTAATAAAAAAATATAGGAATATTTTTTCGAGTTCGTGCTATTCTTCTTGAGCCTTCCATTTGACAGGTGTTTTAATTTCAACCAATAAGAAACTGCTATTCTCAGAGAGCTTGACCAACTAAATAATGGTTCCTATGATTTGATTGATGTCGGCTGTTAATGATGCTATCAAAATTAACTGCACCTAGTTATCGCAATCAATATCTACGGTGGTGAAATTCAATAAAGTATCGCATGTTGGCAGGCGTGAGGATGGTTCTGATAATTACATTATTCCCCTTTTCAAAAAAGGAAATGTTTTTTCCGCATATTTTTTGATTATTTTTTTTGTCTTCTTTCATGTACTTTTTTGTACTTGATTTATTTGCATATTCCACATATAATTATAACTTGCAATTAGTATGGTTAATTCCGATCGAAGTGTACCTCTTCTATCTCACTTACTTCTACAGCATTACAATACTTTGGATGATACAATTAAAAAAACAAGGTAATTGTCCGTAATAAACATTTCATAAATGTCGTATTAAAGAATTGATATTTTAATAAACAATCAAGTAATGATTATAACATTCTAAATTTTATTATTTATTTATAATTATAATATCATAATTATATGTGGAAGGTGCAAATAAATTAAGTACAAAAAGGTACGTGAAAAAGACAAAAAAAATAATCACAAAAAATTGAGGAAAAAAACAAAAATACAAAAAAGACATAATAATAATACAATTTTACTAGTTAAAATATATGTACAGACCACTTCTGAAAGAAAAAAATGCTGGCTGCTGGGAGCGAACCCCAGCCCATCCGATACTAGACATTCATTCTACCCATTCAGCTATCGCTGCTTCTGTTTGTAACCTTAAGGTTAATGGTATATGTTGCATCCGTGCTTACACCTGAATTTAAATTGTTAAGATCTTTTAAACAAAAACGCAGAGAGATATAGGTGATGTTTTAGTTCTAGTTTCACCTCCTAAAAGGGTATTACGAATTTCAATATTAATGTTATGGCCTCCCCTTGTTGGTAAATATCGATGTTATTCATCTGTAATTTAAGGTTCACAATTTTATATTTGTCGTATAAGTCGACTTTAAGTTTTAGGAAAATTTTTTTAAGCTTCAAAGGTCGACTTATATGCCGTGATATACGTTAGTTATAATGTTGCGATGTATTCATTAGGCCTTCCAAATAACGCACATGTGATAGGTCCGCATGAGACACAATGTAGTAGTGGCGTCATTTAACTGTTTTGCATCGCCGGACATTCTGTCCATTATATCCTAAGTACGTTCCATCAAGGTCCAGTATGCAGAGGGTTCAATGTACTGTGGATTTCTTCCTTTTCATTGGCTTCGTGGTACTTTTGTTTCGGATGATACACTTCCTCATGGCTAATCTCATCACAATTTACCGAAAGAAGTGAATAATATCAGTCAGTCTCTCTTTTACAGTAAGCATCGCCTCGAAATATTCCAATTCATTTGCATCGGAATCAAACCATTATCAGTTTTGTCTTTTCATTGGGAATCAGTGGTCTAATGAAGTTTATTCTAATGAGTACTTGAAGTTGTTTTATTTATTTAACTAGTTTATAATTTTTACTTTGCAAAAGCCATAAATAATGACTTGAAACGCTTACAGAATGCAAGTACCTTCTACTTGTATATTGAACAAATAAGTAACATATCATTCTTGTCATTAAAGACAATTTTTAGTAATGTATGTGTATCTGTAAATGTAATTACATGCAAGGTTATTTGTCAGGTGCGTTTCGCTTCCAGCATAAGCGCCTATTAGTATTAGTCTCCATCTGGTCTGTCCGCATGTTCGTTATCTGCTTCTACCAAGCAGATTTTCATGAAATTTGATATTAAGGACTTACGGTCAAAGATAATAAGAAAATCACATAAATGAGTCACGTAAGCCAATCAGGGGTACCACTTTACTGGTGATAAAATATGAACTTTCCCTCATATCTCGTAAAGTATCGGTCATATCAAAATATTTATCAAGTAAAACTTGTGCAACCAATAAAGCAGGGTATTTCTTTTCCTCTACATTTTTATCGTAGGAGTCGCCGTTTGCGAGAAAATCGAACAAGAGTCGTAATTTGAGTTGAACTTTGAAATTTTCTAGCATGGTTACTTCTTCATTGTTGCTAACGTAAACAATCTCACGGAAATATGTTTAATTTCCTTACATATGCATGTAATATTTTTAAATGGGAAGAAAATGGATTATTTATGATGAAGAAAAGAACTTTATAATGCTATTTCCCTTCCAAACACGTAAATAATTTCTTTCAAATACTCCAATGCACAAAACGCACCCATTTGTGTTACGTTGTACACTTTCCTAACTTGTTTATATCTTAAAATCTCATTATAAATATTAGTGTTATTTTAAACTCTTGTACTAATTTTTAAACGAAGTAATCAACTGATATTTTATAATTTTACAGTTTGCGTAACACAACATTAAATTACCATAACTTTAATGTATGTTAACAACAAATTGTTGACAGCATATTTGTAGTGATTCTGAGATAAATACAGAGTTCATAAAATTATTTCTAACGAAGAATGTAAATTAAACTACAAAATATCCTTCTAAGATTTAGTCACATTAAACGTTTATTAGGAAAATTACACTGTAATCGTTTTTGTGCATCAAATCTTGGAGTAATTATTGGAATTTATTTTACAATGCTACACAAACATCTTTATATAGTTCTCTGGTGAATAAATTAAATTAAAATGGTATTGCAAAGTTCTTTGCTTATAAATAACTAGCAAATTTACCCAGCGTTGCTCAGGTTATGTTTTAAATCATCGTGACTTCAAATTATGGCAATAATTATGAACAAAAAATTATATCTATGCTTGAATTAAGTTTTATTTGGGAAATTTTTTCATATTTTAATTGATATAAATGAAAGAGTTGGAAAATATTTTGAGGATTCGTAATTAAAATTGACAATCAACGCAGTCGATTCATTTTGTGAGGTGATGCTTTTTGCCAGGTGGAGTTCGTTCTCTAAGCTTACGGTAGAGAACGTGCATGTAGAGTACAGGTAGTTCCGCCTAATGTAGCAATTGAAAATTACTAGAAGTTACCTTACGCCTCAGTGATCGGAGGTAATATGTAGAGTGGAGGGGAACGAATTCCATTAGAATAGAGGGGCATTGAAGGTGAGCGCGCTTCCTAGAAGGGAAATCCCCTTGCACGCAGAGTAGAGAGGTGACTTCTTAAGTCAGTTACCATATGGTAGCTTTGCTTTACGCATGGACAGTTATATGCGGGATGCTCAGGAGTTCAAAATAAACATTCTTTAAAAATTCCGATAATACCAGGTTCCTAGAAAGGAGCGTCTGTCTCACACAACATTGTACGAGGGTTTCCCAGAAAGTAATGCACCACGTGTTTTGAAATTACTCACATTTAACGAATATGTGACAGATTTTGACTTTTATCGATAAGTTTCCTGGACAACGAATGTCATTGTTGAGACTCGAGATTCATATTATTGCCTAGCGAGGGATAAGGGGGGGAACAGCAGAGGGAGGGAGGGGGATAAGGCATTGTCGAGTACAATTTGTAACGTGTTAACAAAGGTATTGCCCACTTATTGTAACAAAGTATTATTCACTTGACATAAATTTATTTTAACAAAACTCTTTGCTTAGAGAATCGTTCTAAGAGTCAGAGCATTGAATTCCTGTGTGATTTTAATTCTCTTTTCTACTGTTTTTGTTTTTCGTTGCATTAATTCTTTTTGTTTGTTCATCTGTTGTTTGTCGTGTTGTATTAACCAAACCACATCCAACACAGTGTAATGTGAGCAAATAAAGTAAGTGGTAAATGTTTTCACTTGTATAAATTGTGTAGTATCGAAAGTAAGATTGCTTAACCCGGCCGCTGTATGGGTTTGTTGTCTAACTAAGTAGGCTGTTATGAAGGTTGGCGTTGTAATAGTGTCTCATCGCACCGTCAAATGTCATGGATGTCTGTGTTGACCAGCATCATAGCTAATCCTAATATACAATAAACTTTGAAGCTTCTTTGTTTATTGTAAAAAATTCTGTCAACATTTCAAATTTGAAATGCAGGCATCTCTAGTGGAATTGTAAAATGTTATATTCCCCTATATTATTATTATTATAGCACTGACTATAATTAACCAATTGACCAAACCTTTTATACATTCATCAAGTTAAGATGTTAATAATAATTGTACCAAATTTTAGTTATTCGTGTCTTATAGTTTATGGCATGCATAATGAGACACGCAAACAAACTTTTGCAAATATATATAGATTGTGGGAAGCTCATTCAGTTCTATTTGGTATAATAATTATAGGATATTTATTTTGTTTCTCAATTTTGTAGTTATTCTTTTGATTCTCAGGTTGGTCTCTATGTAAATATTAACGTTGTCTCTTGTTGGTTGAGTTATATTTTAGATTACTTAACAATTTCATGGCTGTTGTTTAAAATATCTTCATTAAGTTATCGTAACGATAATTTTGGTAAACTCCATATGAGATTTTGACTTATTCTAACATAAGCGTTACTGAAAAGGAATTCTTTAAATTTATTAACATAAATAACTCAATTGTATACAAATATTTAATGAAATACTTTAGTTTTTCATGCACTCAATACTTTCATAAATTACAATCTGAAAATTCTTCAAATATAAGTTTTTAAATAAATGTTTTGTAATGATAATGTATTGCTACTTACAATTTGCACATTTATAATGTTAAAAAATATAATTATTGATAAATTTTTAATGATTTGATTTGCTGATTTTCCTTTTAAATTTGACAAATTGGCCATGAAAGTGTTAAGCTATCGATAAGGAGCACTATGATTTGTTAACGATAGTGAGTTGAGTCACGCAATGCAATTACTACTTAAATTTAAAGTAAATTAACCTTAAGTCGTTAAATTTTACGCACTTACTATACATTACCTGGAAATATAAGACAAACTTTGAGAATATGCTATATTTTTTCATAAATAGGGTGTTTGCTTTGATTAAATGTTATATTTTGCATAATAACTGTGAATCTGAACTTTACATTAGAACAAATATGTTTTTGATGTTGTAAATATAATCTCACCTTGATTAATCAGTTATATTTTTAAATGCAAGATAATTTTTAAAGACAAAATGTATTTAGTTCAATCTTTGCTGTTATAAAAATTAAATTGCTATCAGAAGTAAATCTTTGTTTATATTATGCTATTAATCTTTTTCAAAAAACAGTAATACGTCTAATTGAGGTAATATAATTTGTGCATTTATACAATAATTAATTTGGCAAATATAAAGGTTTAATTTTATTAACATTTGAAATAGGTATGACATGAAATTTTAATATTGCATTTTTGAAGTTTATTTCTGACTTGGAATAGTTTATAAAAATGTTATCCTGGCATTTAAGTAATTCCAATTTAGCATTGCTTTGCGAGATTCATTATTTTTTCGTCATTTATGCAAACATTGCTCCCATTTGGAATCAGTTGCGTGTATTCAATTTTGACCAATAAGAGACATTGTTAATTATAATTAAGGTCATTGATAATGTGATATGTTTAAGTGTTTCCAGAACAAGCACTTGGAAAAATCGCTTGCCTCTGATAAAAATAGCTGCGACTGGGCTGTGAGAAAATTAATACATGCATTTCGACTTCAGAGCAGTTGTTGTCAGTGGCATTTCGCCACTGATGACGGCTGTTCTGTAGTCTAAATGCTTGTATTAATTTTTCCACAGCTCAGTCGCAGTTATTTTTATCTGAGGCAAGTAAGTAATTTCTTCAAGTGCTTGTTCAATAATTTAATTCAGCTGTAAAATGTGTTTGATGGTTTATTTTTTCATGTGATATATGTAGTTATGTCAACTGTTGAATAACAGTTGAAAATATTGTGTTATATGTAATTTGTCAGTTGTTCAATAGTTGAAATGTAGATAAATTGTCATAATGTTGAATAATTTGTTCAATAATCAGCAAAATTTGGCTGAATTTGTGGTCAAAAATGTCATTTTTAAGTTAAAAATGTGCTAAATTTAGCAAAAATATACCTAAAAAAACCCCTTAAGTCCAACGATACCTAAAAGAGGCTCCGAGAAAAAGAAATTATTTCTATCTAAAAGGAGTCAACAGGTTTTGATCATAATAAAATGTCTTTATTGCAATTAAAATGTACAGTGTATACATACAAGTTCAATAAAAATTTTACAATCTGAAATAATACATTGTCTACTTATTTTATCCTGCACCTGAAAATAAAAATTATACTGGACTTAAAAGAATTTTTGACTTGAGAAAAAAAATTGTTTACAATTTGTACTTAGAAAAACTTTTGAAAAAGTCCCAATTCCAGAAATCTTTCAAGTCTAAGAGTTAAAAACTATTGTCCAATTTGTAAAGTAATTTGTTTACAATCTGGACAATAATTTTTAACGCTAGACTTGAAAGATTTCTGAAATTAGAACTTGAAAAAAATTAATTTGTTTACATTTTGGACTTCGAATAATATCTTACTTAAAAAATTTCTGGACTTAAAAAGATCTGAATATTAGCACAAATCAAAATTGCCATTTAAAAATATTCATGAACTGCAGAAAGTTTTTTAAATATAACAAGCACTAGAATAAAAGTTGGACATTTTTACAAAGTACTTTGGCAAGGATAATATTTCTTTAATCATTTCTATTGGTGAGAAAGTAGAGAGGAAAAATAGCATGGCTTAGAAAAAAATATGAAATGAGAGACGATAAATATATACCCAAAAGCGCTGCTAATTCTGGTTTGTTCAGATTTAAAAAAATGGCAATAATTATACAGAATGGAAAAGCAATAGCTTATATACATTTAGACAGAATTTGCAATTGTTCTGAATAATATATAAATAACACAACACTTTGGAAACGTATTTACAAATAAATAACATTAGCAAATTGGATATTGATGGAATTATTAAAAGAACTTTTTTCTGGACATTGACTTTAATTAAGAATAAAATAACCTGCACAATTTTTCTTAATTAAGAAATTTAACTCTCCACAAAGTTACATCTTTTTCTAAATATCGTCTAGAATCAAGAACAATTAAACTACCATTTCCGATGCATGGCTTAATAATTGGAGAATATAAACTTTTCACAATGAAAATACTTTACATAGTCTGGATTTTCAATCAAAACTCTCAAAACTAACTGAAATTTCATTTGCATTTTATCTCTTTATCTGATTTTGATAACTTGAATAATGAACTGAATTTGTATTGCCTCAGAATTTTTTCTGCCTTGAATAAACAACAATAAAAACCCCAAAGAATATTTTCTGAATTAATTCAAGCAGATCCTACATCTCCAAATTTCTTTAAATTATTAAATTAAATCTGGAATTATTTAACCACGACAAACCCTCTTGGTAAAATATTAAATGTAGAACACCAAAAATCCCGATACAAATAATTTTTTTAATGGCTGCTCCTATTTTAAGATTAAATTTAATTAATTACTTTCCAACATCCAATTTGCGGAACGATATTCACATGACAAGTCTGCAAACATGAGCAAATACAGTGCTGTCTCAGAAGTCAATACGAAAACTTGGCATTTTATAAGTTTTCTAAAGTTTTTAAATTCAACATCTTCGGAAATTCGTAAATAACTTGTTACTACATTTGATTCTTATTAACGGAAGTGAATTTAACAAAAATTTAAAATTTATAGAAGTACGCTAATAAACCTTTACAAACAAAATGGAATATTCTTTATAAAATCAAATTAAAGAAAGTTTTCAGAGTTCAAACTGAAAACCAACACCTTATATTCTTGTAAATTTATAATAAAAAATTAAATGCATTTTATAAAAAAGTTGAGTTATCAGAAAGTTTTTAAGTTCAAACAGAAAATTGATGCCCTACATTCTCAGAAATAAAATACTCTTACGGACGATATCAGATAAAACTTTTTTTTCAGGCGTAGCACTATATTTTCCATTTACTTACTTTTAGTGTAAGTTGATTAAACAATATTTTTAAAAGAAATCAAATTCTTGGGGAATCGTTTAATCCTATCGTAAATTTCTGCTCATTCTGAATGACAGGAGAAAAACCTCCTAAAAATTGGAATTCTTATTGTATTGTATTTATTTTCATTGGTTGTGAGCATAAAGCTATAATAATGCCAAATTTGAAGCGTTTAGCTCATCTGAAAGGGACTTATAATTTACAATCTCTCCTACATCCTCCGTAAGATGCAGCTACATATTATACAAGATATTTATCGCCTGACATATTGAACAAACCAGAATATAGCAACATATAGGTATAAAAACCTTCTCTCATCCCATATGTATAGCCTCCAGCTCAGATTCCTCTATACTCTCGCACCCAGGTGTATCAATTGTCGTCTCAGCAAAGCAGTACTCTTCGATTCATGGTTCCTCGACGCCTCAAACCATCGCATTTTCACTCAGCATCAACTGTGAATGCCTACAATGAAGAGGAAAAATGGTTGTGGTGAATTCAATAAAGAAATATTAACTAAAAAATCTAAATATAAAATATTAATTTGCTTAAACAACATGAAAGAGCACATTCACTTATCAAGGTCTATTTAGAATCTTAAAATTTTAAATTCTTTACGAGTTTATTCAAATTATTATGTGAAAGATTCGTTTGACAATTAGTTTCAAAATTTTAACCTTCCATAAGGTGTAGTGCTTAGCGTGTCAGCTTCCCATTACAAAGCTGCGGGGTGCGATCCCCGCAAATGGAGGTTTTTTTCACAAAAAAATTAATTACTTAATTAATAATAAAAAACTATCATTGGTGTCTGGCAGTAGGCAGCAGTACTGTCGGTACGGTATAGAGATGAAAACAAATGATGTTGGTTGGGTATATATTCAATAGAACAGTAGGCATGATTTGATCGGCTACAGTACTGCGATGTGGAAAGCAAGAGGGGAAACTACCACATTACATTTCCCTAATAATGATTATATTATATAATATTCCGGAGGTAAAATAGTCCCCCAATCAGATCTCCGGGCATGGACTGCCTTGAGGAAAGCAACTGTCGAAGTTAACTTATGCAAAGATACTTGGAATTTAAAAACCACGAGGAAGGCAGAAAAGCTAGAGAACCTGAAAAATGAAATAGGATTGACGTCATAGGGCTGAGCGAAGTCAGATGGGAAGGAGAAGGGCAGATCCGCTCGGAAGAATTCACGGTAGTTTACACCGGAGGAAATAGTGAGGCAAGGGGAGTAGCTCTGGTACTTAAAAGATATGATGAATAGCGTGACAAAAATAACAGCAACGAACGATAGGTTGATGGCAATAAAGCTAAAAGTTGTCCCAGTTAACATGTTGATAATCCAGGTATATATGCCAACAACCGCTATTGAAGAAGAATAAATCAGGGAGATGTATGAGCAAAAGAATGACATTTATGAAGTAGAACTGCACAATAATGGGAGATTGGAACAACACAGTTGGAAAAGCCCAGGAGATAAAATGAGATGCCAAATAGATTACATCCTAGTAAAACAAAGATTCAGGAACAGCATAAAAAATACTAAGACATTACCAGGAGCAAACATTGATTCAGATCACATCCTTCTAATACTCGATGTAACCACAAAGCTGAAACAAATAAGGAAAACGAGAAGAGAAAGACAGACTTGGGACCTAAAAAAACTGAAAGAAAGGCAGAATGCTTTCAGCATGAAGTCGGAAGGTCGCCTTAGAAATTTGGAAAACAAACCAGAGACCGTGAATACAGAATGGGAAGAAATTAAAGCCAGCATCAAAGACACCTTGAATAAAGAGATTGGGAAACAAGAGAAGAAAATCAGAAACCCATGGATCACTAAGGAAATGCTGGAGATAATGGATGAGAGAAAAAAATGTTAACAGTGAAGAAGGTAGAGCCAACTATAGATGCACAAACAATGAGTCGAGAAGGGTAACAGATAAAGCTAGGGAAATTTGAATAAAAGGAAAATGTGAGGAAATACAACTGAGAAGTTAGGACGGTATGATATGATGTATGCTAGGGCACTGGAGTTAGAAGATTAGAAGTCTAATGGGATTTGTGGTAAAGCAATTATGAACGCAGATGGAAAAATAGTCGCAGAACCAAAGGATGTAGCACAGGTATGAGAAGTATACATTAAGGAACTATACAGCAAGCAGGCAGGATCAGCACAAATAGAACGGAAGAAGAGGATAACATTGAAGAAGACAAACTTGGGAACAAGTAATATGGAAAGCGAAGTACAAAAGGCAATTCTGGAACTGGATAAAGGGAAAGCTACAGGCAGCGATGGAATACAGGCAGAGGTACTTAAAGTCATGGGATCGGAAGGACTAAAAGTGATTACGAAACTAATTAACAAGCTTTACAACTCGGGAAAGAGGCCTCAGGATTTCTTAGATGTGACAATGATCCCTCTAAAGAAGAAGCCAAAGGCAATGCAGTGTAAGGACTACAGAACGATATCCCTACTGTCACACACTTCGAAGATCATCACGAGGATTCTTAATAAAAGACTAGAGAAAAATGCTGAAGAAATGCTAGGGGAAGATCAATTCGGCTTCAGAAAAGGATGAGGAACCAGAGATGCTATCGGTGTAGTGAGAATCATATCAGAAAGGGCAATAGAATACAGTCAAGATTGCTGTGTATGTTTCCTCGACTGGCAGAAGGCCTTTGATAAGAGTAAATTGGGTACTGCTGATGAGGATATTAAAGGATATAGGTGTAGACTGGAAAGACAGGAGACTGATCGGTAATCTATACGTAAATCAACTGGTAAAAGTCAGGTTGGAGAATGCGGATACCAGCGGAGTACATATCGGTAGAGAAGTAAGACAGGGCTGCTGTCTATCGCCGATTCTATTCAATATATATGGAGAGAGGCTAATGCAGGAACCGTTAGAAGGCATGGGAGATTTCTAAATCAGAGGAAGGATTATAAGAACAGTGAAATACGAGGACGATCAAGTACTCCAGAAAATGATAAATAGACTAGTGATAACAGGTAGGAAATATGGAAATTAATACAGAGGTTTAACTACTTACAAGTATTAAATATTATCTGTTAATAATTTCAAGTAGTAACAGCAATATTCATTTTAATTTATGCTATAAAATCAACTAAATTGATCAATTAACTTTATAAAAATCATTCCATGTACTCTTAATTGGAAATTATCGACAAATCACAGCATTTATTATAATGTCTATATCTATAATACAACCTAAAACCATTGTCATATTGGATAAAATTACAGTTTGTTTTTACCTTTAAAAACGATCAAAGAACATGAATTCAGAATTGAATTTTAAGCCAAAGAATAGTAAGAAAATATTTCTAATCTTCCTAAAGCTTGCATTGTGACAAGACTGCACTTAAAGAGGTAAAAACTGACATTATCGCTTCTGACTTGATCTCACTTCTTTATTCATTGTCTTTAATACTTTGTAAATAACAGGCTAATAAGATAAAAATCGTTATGTTAATGCTATGAAATATGTTTCACATTTTAAAAAGCATTGGACCTCTTGTCGCACACCAGTTCCACCAAAAATAAAATCCTCTGTCATAGTAATAAATGGCATAACACATGACATACACCCCGCAAACATCAGCCTTCTATCTCTTACAGTTAAATTTCTGTTTTGATTTGATTGATTGAACATTTATAAAATAAAATGCACTAAAATAGTATTTGAATAAATTTTCTACAATTTTTTGATGCTCAACTGATGATTAGCCAACCACCGATGGAAATAAGCATAATAAAAACCAACTGTCACGATAAACTTCCATTAGCATAGCAACTTTCCAAAAATTTGCATGTACTCCAAGAATTCGACTAACTTTGACTAATAAATCTTTTTCCTTAAAATATTTCCTTGATTGTGTCAACAATTTCCGTTCAGACACCTTTTCCAAAGTATTTTAATCACTTTCAACTGTCTGAAAATGTCTCCATAATTTCAACATTAAATAGTTTACACATCACCAAAGAGTAAATCCAATAAACATTTCACATTACACTGTCGCTACAAAACTAATATTTTTGTTTCTATGAAATTATCTCATATTTTTAATTGATTTACGTTGAATTGGAAGTCAGTAGACTGAAAAGTAAAAGTTCTCCAGCTCAAAGTATTTCATAAAATATGCCAAAAATTGAAGCGTTGATAACACTTATGTTAACGATAATTAGCAAATCTTTGAAGGTCTAAATTATAAAATCAATTTTATTCTATCAACAAAATATCCACTTAAAAGATGTTGAGATTTATCACTTTCCGATATACGCTGAAGTTACTACATTTTCACCGTTAATAGATGAATAACTAGCACAATAAGTATTGAACATATAGTAAAAAAACAAATGCATGGTTACACGACTAAATTCCTCCTAGCTATTCATTCAAATAGGTCGATAATTCTCACTGGGAACTTCTTGAGGTAACAGCCAACAAAAGTATCACAAAACAACCAATATGTCAAATGCAATAGGCAAACTACTTAAAAGAAACACACGGAATATACTCACTGTTATTATTTCTTGTTATCACACACAGGAGAATATAACAGCTCAGTCCTGTGATGTCTGCTGCAAACATTCCTATGAAACGAGAATAAAATCTTAAAATATATACTGTAATTTCATGCTGAATAATATTCCAGATTACATTATGTAATGTCTCTCGTGCTAAATCACTGAGGTAACATTGGAATCTTTTCTATTGTAATTCAAATTCAAAGATTTGTAATGAAATTAAAGACTTATATTACTTAAGTGGCTTGGTTAAGCTCAATACTTATTTCAAAACCACCTGACTACCATATATTGATTACGGAAATGAATATCAACTAAATAAATCATTGATTTGAATGAATTTTTTGGTAAAGGGTTTCCAACATTTAATAAGTCTAGACAGGAGTTTGCCCGAAAATTGAATACATACTTGGGAAGAAACCTTGTCAATATACTTTCAATTATTCATTAAAATAAAATCCTTCGTCATAGTAATAAATGGCATAACCACATTTCAGCCTTCTATCTCTTACAGTTTAATTGCTATTTTGATTTGATTGACTGAATATTTATAAAATAAAATGCACTAAAATAGTATCTGAATAAATCCTGTACAATTTTTGCATGATCAACTGATGATTAGCCAACCACCGGTGGAAATAAACAGAATAAAAACCAATTGTCACGATAAACTTTCATTAGCATAGCAAACTTTTCAAAAATTTGCATGTATTCCAAGAATTCGACTAACTTTGACTAAGAAATCCCTTTCCTCAAAATATTTCATTGATTGCTTTAGCAATTTCCATATAGATAGCCTTTTCCAAGCAAAATATTTTAATTACTTTCCTCAAAATGTCTCCATAATTTCAACATTAGTTTACACCTCACCAAAGAGTTAAAAGTCAATGAACATTTCACGTTACACTGTCACTACAAAGTAATAATTTTGTTTCTATGAAATCATCTCGTGTTTATAGAGCATACTTAATTGATTTATGCTGAAATGGATGTCAGTAGATTGAAAAGTAAAATTTCCCAGGTACAAAGTATTTCATAAAATACGCCAAAAATTGAAGCATTGATAACACTTATGTTAACGATAATTAACTAACCTTTCAAAGTCGAAATTATAAAATCAATTTTATTCTCTCAATGAAATATTCACTTAAAATAAATTGAGATTTATCACTTTCCAATGTAAGCTTAAGTTACTACACTTTCACCATTAATAGATGGAAAAATTAGTACAATAAGTACTGCACATATATAGACGCAATTAAAACACATGCGTGGTTACACGACTAAATTTATCCTATCTATTCAGTAAAATACGTCGATAATTCTCACTGGAAACTTCAAGTAACAACCAATACAAATTCAATTGGCAAACTACTTAAAAGATTGTACTCACCGTTAATATGTATTTCTTGATATCACACAAGGGAACATGACAGCTGTTCTGTGACGTCTTCTGCAAACATTCCTCTGAAACAAGAGAATGAAATCTTAAAATATGTACCTACTGTATTTTAATTCTGAATATTATTTCTGATAACCTGATTACATTATGTAGTGTCTCTCGTGCTAAATCACTCCGATAATATTCGAAAATATTGTATTGTAACTCAAATTCCAAGATTTGTAAAATATAAGACTTATATTCCTTAAGTTGCTAAGTTAAGCTTAATACTTATTTCAAAACCATGACACTAGTATGTATTGATTACGTAATTAATATCATTTCAATAAACGAAATACAGCATTGCTTTGAATGAATTTCTCGATAATGGTTGCCAAAATCAAATACAGCTGCACACGGAGAATTCTGTCTGAAAACTGAATAATTAGGAGAAAACCTTATCAATATATTTTCAGTTGCGCATTAAAATATTATTATTTTATCAAACATACGCTTTAACGAGATTAAAATACACGAAAATGAGATGGATTACCTCAGAAACTCATATCAAACTCCCACCGTTGGCCAATCTGATCATAGGCTAACACCGTATACATATATCATTTCTAAAAATCAAAGTTGATAGAAAACGAACCTTTACCTTCAAACTATACGCTTACACAACCACTCGACAAATTAATAACCATATTCATGTCTCAACTTGACTCAGTTCACCCAAAATACACGTGATTAACTTTCACCAAGGAAAATAATTGCATAGATCCACATATATCTTATGTAAAGGTCTCTCCTAATTAATGTAAAGATTATGCCGACATAAAATTCAGTGAAGAGATCAACCATTTCGTTTAATTAAGAAATAATTTCACAAAAGCTATGAACTAAGGATCAGAAGAAATAATGACCTTGAGACAAAATTGAACTGTAATATTAATGCGATGATGCTACCCCGATGCGGCGTTCCGACAATTAAATTTTCGCTTAATTCTAACTAAAGCATTTAAAACCGACAATCAATCACAGTAACACGAGGTCGACGTAAATCTCTTGCGAATTACGAACGGAAAGTTACTTACCCGTTCACGACCCTACTCTTCCTGGACGTAGAATTACACCCAGACCCCCCAGACCCATCCCCTCCCCCACTTTCATTTTGAAGCGCACCCAGTGACACCTATCAACAAAGATGAGCGTAACTGGCGTAACTTGAAACTCTGAAAACCGTTGAGTTGCCAGGGGCTGGTTCAGACCTTTCTGAACAATATTGTTCAGTTGATTATGGATCAAAGGGAAAACCCACTCACCAGGATCACTATAATTGGTGAATACACTAGGCTGTTCCCCAACAGCAACCAATTTTGCTGACACAAGTTGACGGAGGACTACTAGTAATATCAAAGTCATCATACTTTTTAGGCCACTGAATAATTACACCCATTTCAGCTCCAGTATGCAGAGTTATATTGAGGTGTTCAATATTTAAATTTCTACTTTCACAGTTAATGATAAGATTTGCATGTTTTTCACTAACACTGCAACTAGAATCAGTTTTTTCACTGCTCTTCTTCTTGAAAATATTCTTCCAATATCCATGAAACTTTCATTGTGATTCTTCCAAAAGAGCATGCTTTTTCATTTTAAAAGTTTCTAATTCAAACTTTCTACCTTTATCCCGATCTCTACCTGATATTTTAATATTTAAATTGGGTAAATTATTTTTTTAAATATAATAATGCTAAACTAATTATTTTAGTCATATTAGAATGACAATATTAATTATGATTCATGAATACAATAAAATGTCCTGCAATAATGCCACTTAGCTATTGGCAATTAATGGGAACTACGAACCAATTATGAGGACCAGTGAAGTCCGACTGATCAAATTCTCGTAAATGCCAGCTCTCTTTTACAATGATCGTCTTCATCACCTACAGTGTATGACTAATTCTTTATGCTGCGACTTTACAAACTCAATATAAACATTTTTCAGCACTAATATTAAGCTGCTGATTTATTAACTCCTCAATGCCATCTAACGAATATTGCACATCTGGAAAGATCTTCACATTCCACCGTCCGACGTACAATTTACGTCCAGAAAACAGTGTTGGAATTAAATTTCTGTTTTCATTTCAGATTTCCAGGTGATAGATTTGAACAGTGCTGTAACTAGGGTATGGTGAAGGTGGCATTTGCCATAGGCATCGCTTGCAAAAGGTGCCAAACGTTCCCAAAAAAAAGTGCAAAAGGTTAATTTTCTCATAAATGTTATTTTTAATGCTCAAACATTTATTTATTTACAATAAAAATGCTATTATTCTTTATTAAAAAGCAGAAAAAATATTATCCTACATAACTAAGGTTTTTCCTAAGATTTTGCCATAGACGCCATATTGACAAGGTAGTACATCTCTGAATTTGAGATGTATTTCTTTTCATCATTCAATTCAATCTCTAACACATCTGCAAAATCTTTTAACCTTGACTTTAATTTCTCTTTACTCCTCTTCACGACAGCATTGTGTGCATGACTGCACACACTCAGTGTTTCTTCCTTTCTCTCTCCAGCTGCATTTCTTTTAATCCCTCAACTCTATTCTCCAAATAAACCTTCACAAAAGCTTTCTAGACGATGTTTCAAGCACACCTCATCATCATCTTTGTTTTTCTTTAGGCACTAGGTGCGAAGGCCATATGAGGTGCAAGGCTCCTATGAGGCCCTAGGCCAGGGATGGTGAACCACTGATATATGTGTCACAAAGTGACACACCAAAGACTTTAGCCTGACATGGAAGAGAAATTGAAGTTTAAGCTCTAAAATTTAGTCTGTGTATGGAAATGGAAAGCGGGGAAACCAGGGAAACTAAAATTGTCTTAGCAGGTGCTGTGAAATGTGCAGTTCAGCATTGAATTTAAAATAAATATATTGAAATGTCAGCGAAAAGACAAAAACTTAGCAACGTGCCTAGTGTAAGTGGAAGGTTGTTTCACAAAGAATAGACTGGTAAATTTGATGTTATTGAACGATGCAGTAAAGCATTTAGCATTATTTGTAACAAATCAGTTGTTTCGTGTAGTCATAATATCAAACGTCATTTTGAAACTAAACACATGAATCTTTTGTCATTGTCGAGTGAAGAAAGAAGGAAACATTTCATGCTGTTAGTGAAACAATATCAGGAAAAATCTGTGTTTTTTGAAGCAATCATATAATAGCTGTTCATTTTTATCATATTGTATTGCATGACATGCGAAACCACTTTCTGATTGAGATTTCTTGAAAGAAGCTTTCATAGTCCCTTCAGATTTGCTATTTGATGATATTCATAATAAAGAGTTGATGATGAATCGTATTAAATAAATGTCTATTAGTAGGAACACTGTAAAAGACCGAATTTTGTCCTTAAACAAATTTTTCACATCAACTACTAACACATTTAAAACCTGCAGAAATGTTTTCACTTTGTTTGGATGAAAGTATGGATTTAGCAGCACAGGTATGACTTGCTGTTATTGTCAGATTCTTTTCTAAAAATACATTGAGGGAGGAATTAGTTAAATTGATAATATTGCCAGGAAAAATCACAGGGTGCAATATTATGAATGAATTAAAACAAGACATACAAATGGGCATCAACTTAAATAATACTGTATTGGTAACAACCAATGTAGTCCCAAGTATGATTGGCAAACATGTTGGATTTGTCCTATTTCTTTCAAAAGAAATTCAATGCCCTTTGCTTCAATCTCATTACATGATACACCAGAAAGCACTTTTTGCAAAACAAAAGTTTAAAGACACTTGAAAATGTAATTTCTGATGTTACAAAAATTGTCAGTTTTATAACTGCTTGTGCTATTAATAAACAAGAGTTTGCAAATTTTCTAGATGAGGTTCAGGTTTACTTATGTACAGTAGTGTCCAATGGTTGAGTCACAGTCAAGTTGTGAACCATTTTTTTAGTTTCTTAGATCAGTGTTTCTCAACCGGTGGGATGCATTCCACTGGTGGGATGAAGAAGTCGTCTAGGTAGGACGCAAAGTTTCGATAATAAATTTTATAAAACTTTTCCTCAAAAAAATTATTGCATTCTGTAAGGCCCTTAAAATTCCCATCAGTGACCAACATAATAAAAATCCACTTTTTGGAAAATATTGGGTTTTTATCATGGTGATACCCAGGTATTTTAGAAAATATGGTTAGTGGTATGCAAGATGCAAAATGTTGACAACTGCTGTCTAAAAGAAATAAGATTATTTTTAAAGGAAAAAGAGCAGGATTATCCAGAGTTTACAGATATGATTTGGTTAAATGACAATGTTTTCTTGTTATTTAGTGTAACATTTCAAATGAACTAAATATAAAACTTCAAGGCTGTATTCAGGTCATATTAACACATTAAAGCTTTTCAGCAGAACCTTGAAGTTTTGAAAAAGATTTGATGCCTGAAAAATTAAAATACTTTCCATCACTCAATAAACATCTTGCAACTTTGTCTTTTTTCATTGACGATGCCGACAATAAAAATGACATTTTGAAAAAGTACTCCTGATTAATAGAAGATACAAAGAAAATATTTCAAGAAAGCTTTCATCAATTTCGTCAAATGGGTGCAACATTATCAAATCTAGTACCAGAGATCGCCTTGACAATGGTTTAACACTAGAACGGCCAGAAAGTGGAACCACCCTTGAAAGGCCATAGCAGTCAACTTGACTGGTACCAACTGATATTTTTATTTTCGTAGGAAAACTACTTTTAGAACAGTCTGGATGGTAGATATGTTTATGAAATAAATTATACAAACACCTGGAAATATTTTTGAAATTTGTAACATTTATTGTTAAAACAATTTCAAAAATTACATATACTCTCCTTTTTCATCAGTTTTTGCAATGGCAGTTCACGCACATAAATTTCTTAATAACCTTTGCTGTGCATTTTCCGCAAACTCTTTTCTTGCACACAGCATATTCATCATACATTCGGTTGTTCTTGCAATGGACCACCTGACACTGACGGCATTTGCAGGTTGTAGATGGACGAAATTCCTCAGCGTCGTCTATGATATTGCCGACACCGGGCATTTTCCTTTGCATCTAAGTTCTAATGCAAGCTTCAGAAGAAAGTTTCTCCTACTAATTTTGCTGCCCGTCACTTCTTTGTATAACACCCATGAATTAATACCTGCATGTCCAACAAATTATAAAATACCTGAAGAAGCAGCTTTGGTGGAATAGTGGTGTGCCATCTGATCAACCACATCAACGCCGAACTTAGTTCCATTATAAAATCGAATGGTGTCTGGTAGCTTTTTCTTGTCGCTTCCTATATATACGGACTGGTGCATAGTGCTCATGACGAGTACATTTTTGTGAGGCTTCCCTTGGTATAGGTATACTGTAAGTGTGCAATTTCCGTGCTTCAGGACGGTAGTGCCATACAATTCCACTCGTGAATTCTTGTCTTGCTCTATTTACGATGCCCACAAGAGTAGTATTTTCAGTCAATAACTTTTCTGCTAGTTTCAATGAAGTAAAAAAGTTGTCAACAGTTACATTCCTTCCTTTTTTCAAATAAGGTTGAACTAGCCGAAGCACAACGTGCTCTGAGAGGCGTTGATCTGAGGGGCGTTGCTCATCCTTTACGAGGTATGAGAAGCTACCGTATCTGTCCGAATACAAGCCGATGTTTTTTGTCAAAATCTATCATGAAAAAATCACCCTTCGGCTTAAATGCGAGTCCGAGGAAAATTTGGGTTATGGTTAAATCTCGAAGTCTCTCATTGCCTTCGCGTTCAAATGATAGTACTATATTTTTCGTAAAGTAAATATCTGATCTACGATGAATATATATAAAAATATCTTGGCAAGATCACTTGTGTAAATTGACGATTACACAAAATGCGTTGACCGCTTCGAATGCGCAACTGTTTGAATTCCGGTAAAACTTTACATGGAACGTGTATAATTATAAAAATGCAGTTTCTTAAGGCAATGTATATGCTAATTTCATTGGAAATAGATTTGGATGAAAATATATCTTGGCGAGATCGCTTGCGTAAATTGTCGATTACGCAAAATGCGTTGACGGCTTTGAATGCTCAACTGTTTGAATTTTGGTAAAACTTTACATGGAACGTGTATAATTATAAAAATGCAGTTTCTTAAGGCAATGTATATGCTAATTTCATTGGAAATAGACTTGGATGAAAAAATGTGGCGAGATCGATTGCGTAAATTGATGATTACGCAAAATGAGTTGACGGCTGTGAACGCTCAACTGTTTGAATTTTGGTAAAACTTTACATGGAACATATATAATTCTAAAAATGCAATTTCTTAAGGCTATATATGTCTATGCTAATTTCATTGGAAATAGACTTGGATGAAAAAATATCTTGGCGAGATCGCTGTTACTATATTTGACCTTTCGTGAAAATGAAGTTGTATGAAATTATTGTCACGGAATATGGAACATTATTCAGCAACGCAAAATTATTAATTGGAGTAATATTTCAAAATGTCAACAACTAAACCATTTCCAACACATTTCTTCCATCTCGAATAATGTATTCTAAGATGTGCATGAATGCCCGGCACACTTCAGCATAAAATATATGAAATTTACGTTTTTGCCAAAAAATTGTGGAAATTTTTGGGGGGTCGGCTTAAATCCGGGGTCGGCTTCTATTCAGGCAGATGTGGTATTTAGCATATACTTAGATTTAGCATCCATTACCATCCAGAATTTATTGCCAAATTTATCTGGCTTGTTGGCCATATACTGGGTGAATCGACACCTTGCTTTCGTGGGGAACAGCTGTTCATCTACTTTAATGAATTTGCTTGGATTATAATTGAGAATGCAATTTTCAACGAAAAGGTCCGATACTTCAGACACTAATGCAAATTTGTTGGTTACCATACGTTGGGATCTATTATTTTTCTTGTCAAAACGAAGAAATTTTAAAATATCTTTGAACCTTGCTCACGACATTGTTTCAGAAAAGAAGTGTGGACCCCATTCTTTTGACCACAGGCTATCAATAGACAAATCTTTTCCTCTGTATGCTCCACGAGCATACATAATGCCAATGAAAGCATCGAGCTCGTCAAACGACATCATCCAAGAGTCATCCTCAATCTGCCGTCAGGCCTCCGTTATGGTGCATTTATGAATATGACGGAGTATTCTCTCATCTATAAGAAGTCTATGGGCACTCAATGCTTTATTATCAACAATATACCATTTTGCGTTAGGCGAAGGGCCAGGAGATTCTCTCAGCACATTATGTTTCTGCAAGCGACCAGTGAAATTGTTTTCAGTGTTTATTATTTCCCACTCAGTGCCGTCCACAGCGATTACCTTATTCCCATCTTCCACAATGAATGCTGATGAGTGGCCTCTGCCACGCCCCATGGGTGAGATAAGTTATTACTCTACCACTAACTTCCTCCCTCTTATTTCCTACATTTTTCTCACTCCCTTCTGGTCTCTCACTTCGAAAACAAAGTGTGTTGATCGCTTTGAAGACACTCGCTCACTGCTTGCGCAAGTACACGCATGCCAGAACTTGGGACACTGCCAAAACATTACATTGTATTGTTTTTCCGTTTAGTCGCTCGCACCGCCCGCGTTGCTTGTACATGGGTCGGAGCCTTAGCCTCGCCTATTAAATTTAAAAATGATACTACTAATAAGTTCTGGGTTTACGAAAAATCTGCACACATCCCCAATGTTGACTGTGAAAGTTGGTTACAATCACAAGAATATTCCTCCCGGAGAATTTCCGAAATCGTATTTAAAACACTACCAACCAGAAGTACCAACTAATGAACACTAAAGTTTTCTATAGAAATCTATTTAAATTCTTTGTTAATGTGAAGATATATACAAAGAATCGCAGCCTTGTTAAGTTTATTATATATTCTGTTATATAAAAATGTCTGCACTTATGAAATTCAAAAATGAAACAAAAACTGAGTCGACATTGTGTCATTTTGGTTTTGGCACAATGGCGCTACTGTTTATATGTCATGAAAAAACGTGAACCAGATGTCAGAGGTTGTCTGTTACTTACACAGTACAGTAAAACATCAAAAATTCCAACTAATGAGGAGTATTCTAAATAAACGAATTGTCCACATATTGGAACACACTAATATATCATACATCGTAGGCCATAAAAACAAGTAGCACATAATTGTCAGGCTGAATCCGAGATATGTGAACTGTATTGGCAACAACTTAATGTATTATGCTTTTATTTAGTGTTTTCAGCTTTATTCTATTATGTCATTATCATTTTTCGTTTTATCAAAAAAAAATATGTAGTATTCTGCTATTCGGCCATCCAAAGGCCGAGGCTGAATAGCAGATTTTGGCCGAATACTGAGGCCGAAGCCGAGCTTTGGTAAATCACTATGTGTAGCCGTCTCCGGGTGCTATCATGCCCTTTGCCTCTCTGGGACGAAGGTATCCCTCACCATTGGCTGGTGATCAGGCAGGTAAATGTCGCCATAGGCAGATCCGTTATGGGTTTGCAATTTTTTGTTTTGTGTGAAAGTTATTAAATCTAAGTAATTAACAAATATCACATCCAGCAAAAATAGTATATTAAGTTTAAGAATTCCATTTCATTTCATGCACTATTTAAAAAAAAACAGTTCAAAGTGCAATATATAAGCAGGACTACACAGTTCCCAAAGTTGCCGTTAATAGAGCTACTATCAAGGGAGGGGATATATTGCACTTTGAACAAAAAAATAAAAAGCAGCATTAAAAAGAACTTACTTGAATTGATAAATATTTACTAAGAGGTCGCAATTTACTTGAATTGAGAAGTTTTCTAAGAGGTCGCAATTTACCGTTACATATTTTTACAGATTTTGCTACATGGAAAATAATATTTGGAAATTAATTAAAATAAATGATCAAAGTTTTGAAAATTATGAAACACTGATGGTGAGCCGCATAAAATTGCTTACAATTAGTGGGCTGCATCCAGCCTGTGGGTAGCAGTTTGGGCACCCCTGTTCTAAGACAAAAGAGGCGCAAGTCATCAAAAATGCTTCTGGGAACTGGCCTGAGATGCAATGAATCATCCTTTTGTATAAAAAAATGACAATGTACTTCCCAGAAGTTTGAACAAGAAATAAAAACATTTCTAATATCATTGAAATACATATATCTCTACAGTAGTCAATCTTACTGACTGACTTATACATGCACACTACTCTAGGCATGGATCTCAATACTTTTTCACTGCTGCATGTAACTTAGTTGAGCTGTCTCCCAACTCTCACATTACACACTTGTTACATTGTATACACGTGTAATCAATTTAAATATAAAGATTTATGAGACCCACAAAGCCAATTGACAACTCTTCCACAGCATTGTTAGGTCAAATATGTAACCTGCATGGCGATTACCTTGTTAAGAGAAAATGGGGGAAAAAGGCCTCCATCTGGGAGTCTGGAATCTTGCTCTATTCAGGGAGACTCCCGGCGAAACCGGGAGGGTTGATAACCCTAATAGGGAGAGGGAGGGAGGCAACTATTTTAAGTTTAACTAAAGATAACCCATCATATTGACAGGCTTTTATATTAGTCAACTAAAGGTTTTTCTTTATAATATTGTGATCTCATGACATAATACCATGAGTAGTATAATACTAGCAGTTTCACAAGTCATGCTTTTCCCACTGGAACATAAAATCTTCTCATGAAGAATTCCCAAAATACCCACATAAACAATAAACCTAAACATTAAAATAATGTTCACAATAAAGTAGCATTAAATTTACAGTTGATGGTTTACAATAACTTATGAATGTATGCTACTACATCATGAATAATAATTTAAATGATAATAATTATTAATTTGCATGCACAACAGATTTCCATATTATTAATACATTGGATCAAAGAATGAATTATAAAGCTCACCTTATTATTGGAATCCAATTGATAATCCAAATAAATACTATGACCATAATATTATCAAGAAAACAAGTTAAGACATTCTTCGTTTGGAGGTTTTCACAGCGTTTGATGATGTGGGTTGATGCTTTCGGGAGGCACTGCGTGGACAGCAGTAATGCCGTCCATGCAGTGCCTCCCGAAAGCATCAACCCACAAGTTAAGACATTTTTGCAAAAAATTAGCCATTATCAATAGTAATTCACAGAAAATGATACCCATGTATCTGTAAAGAAAATATGCCAGTACTCGTGAATGAGCAGTAAAATAAAAATTAATGTGAAGCTATTTGCATGACAGTCATGTCTGTGACATATCTACCCTAACACAAAAATGAATCATCAGGCTCTTTATGACTGGAATTCTATTGACCAATCACATAACTCTAGCAATAAAATGATTAAGAAATCCAATTGTTGATATAGACATTTTTCAGAACCAACAATTGTTTTCAATGGATTTAAGTTATAGTCAAAATGTTTTGCCTTCTTAATATTTTAAATTTATAAATGAATTTTATTCTTAAA
The DNA here is from genome assembly GCA_036926305.1 of Uropetala carovei. NCBI lineage: Eukaryota > Metazoa > Arthropoda > Insecta > Odonata > Petaluridae > Uropetala > Uropetala carovei. Next base: position 640,473 of record JAXCHB010000118.1, on the reverse strand, counting down.
TGGATAATCAGGGGCATGTCATCCCATGTGCAATTTACACAGTTGAGAGTGGCCTATTGCGTATAATATTGCACAATTTGATAATAATGTTTTGAAACATACTTTAATTTGTAATTTATTCTGTATTGCTTATGTACATCAAAGTTCTGAAAATTTGTATTTTGGTGCAGCTGCAGAGCAGGGGGGACAGACAAAGCATTCCCCGAACCTCATCCCTTGAGAATGGGCAGATGATATGATTATTATTAAATTTGCCTTACTTTACCCTTACAAATAAAGTATATCTAAAACTTCCTCTTTGCCATTGCATTGTATTGGTTCAAAAATGGGCAGCCAAAAAGTGACTTGCACATGGGCATCCATGACGCACAGCATGGTTGTGGGTAATATGGGCCTTGCATTTAGTCAAATATCTGTGAAAATAACAACCTTGAAATTCTGAGGATTTGCAAAATTATGAATAAAATGACTGATTTTTTGAATATTATATTTCATGGTCGCAGAAAATAGGTAAGAAACCATTTATTAAAGAAATTGATATTTAGTTTAAATAATAAATGAAAAAGTCATTGTTATGTTGTGCAATTTACTGTAAAAGTATCTGCTGGTTTATTTTTCATTTGAATCATACTCTGAATTTTCCATTTTATATTTTGCAGTATTTCCAGACCATACATTTGAATAAATATATCTTTACGCATTTGGATTGAAGCTTATAACAATCTCAAAATATAAATAATTAAACAAAACTGGATTATTTTCCTAAAACTCAAGCATGAATGATGAATTGCTGTATCAGCCAAAAGTTTTGTAATCAAGTAGCTTCTCACCTACATAATATACTTTTTTCTATGGGACATTTACTGACCTACATAAACATGCACAGCAGGCACCTTCATAAATATATCGCTGCCAAATATTATTAAAATAATTTAAGTACAAAACAATGTTAATTCCACATATTTGTAAAAAAAATACTCACTGCTGACTGACACATGGGATACTGCATTCTTCCTCAAGAGATAGTTGTTAGATAAATAATTGCCTAGACTTTGGCTTTATTTTCAACATAATTTAATGGGTAACAACCATCGTGTTGACATCACATGAAGATGAGGCAGGAATGTAACACTTAATACCCAACCCAATGCACATACTTTCATGGCACACATGAACCACAAATTAATAGGGAGGATGGAGTGGTGGGCTTAGGCGACTTTAACTCAGGGACAGCTGTCACGCCTCCTACTTGGTGTTACACTTAGCAAGCAAGAGAGCAATAAAGGGAGTGTTGGGATCAACCAATGTCACACTGGCACTCACACCAGCCAGAATATTTCTGTCATTCGACCACACATATTATTTTCTTTCAGCTAAGCATGAGAAGTGTGATCTGAAAAGCATTCCCCAAAACTTTTTACATATGGTGCATCATTGGCTGAGATGATGTGAGAACTCACTAGCAATTGAGTTCTTTTTAAATTTCATTGCAATAATTTCAATTGGAAATAGATATTCAGGGTGCAGAAATATTTAGTCTCAGTTTGAATTTATCCTTATTTTCACCTTCAGCCATATAATAAAATCACATTAGCAATGAGGATGTTCTTCCACTGAACAGTTACAATTCTACTGCAGATGTAACAAATGCATGACAGAAATATGTGATCACATTAAAGCAATTTGTCTTCCCAGAATTCACAAACAAGCAAATACATTTGCTTCATTCTCCTCCCAAATACTGTACAAGATTACCAACTTTACAACAAGTTGTAACAATCAGGATTCAAACATCCATAACATCTGTATAAAATAGTATTAACTTTCATCTAAACATTAAAACACAGGAACTAAATGTAAAATGTCACCTTCAAAACTCTGGTCATTTGAAATGATCTTATTGATAATATCTCACAATGCCACAGTCATTTCAACTACCCCAATCCCAGAAGTGATAGAATTAAGAAGAAAGAAGCAATTTTCTTAAAATATTAAAAAATAAGAAGCAAAAGAAAAATATATTATTGTGTGCAATTTCTTAGACATCATGTTAAAAACACCCTTCCTCAAAATAAAACTCCAAATAAAATTTTACTTTAAATAAGGGAATATGTGGGATATGTGATCAAAATCACAGCACAGCAGGAATTTATGAAAACTTAAATGAAAAGTATTTGTTATAGCAGCCATAATATAATCCAAAAAAGTTAGTGAAATGAATATGATAACAACAGTAAAATGTAAAAATGAACTTCAATTTTTTACCAAAAATTAATAAAACCTATATTGTTTCATTTTAAAGGTGTCAAAAAAATATCAGACTACGAGATGTGTCATGATTGCTGGCTTGCTCCATGAAATACACAGGAAAAATTAATACTTAAATAATACTGAGGCCAGATAATATTTCCATGGCAGTTTTGTAGTCCAAATCTGGAAACAGTGAAACCCAGTGAACTGAAGGTATGGATAATGTTTATCCTTAAAACATTAACATCAAAAGCACCATAAAATGCTTAAAATGATTGCAGCAAAGATATTAAAAACAAACATGTCATTCACATGCACTAAATAAACTTTGACTAGAGTGATTTATGAAAAATACATGAAGTTAAATAAAATGAGAAGTGCTTTGAATTTGATGCACCAGCAATAAAAAAATAAAGGAAACAAGTAATGAAAATAATCCTAAGACATCTAAAAAGAGTACGTATCATGGGATACGAGCCACAGACAAAGCTTTGGGGTGATACAGGCAAAAGGATCAGAGTTTAGAGCATGTTGAATTTCAGAGATAGGCCGAGTGCCTACTGGAATGTTGAATGGCAGCAAGGAGATCATGACGCATGCGCACATAAAGCCTCCCACGCCTCCATGGGTTTTGGAGCATCAGTGGCCTGAAGTCGTCTCGTAAACAGCGCTCTCGAGCTCCGATTATAGCCACTAGACAGAATGACCTCAGGCGCTGGGCTCCAGCATACACTGGGCCTGATTTGCCTTTGAGTACGGCAGCCATGCTAAGTTGTTGCACCACCAGATCCACCACTTCCCTAGCAGTTGTCTCCCTAGTCACATGCAAACGGACACTTGTGCCAGGGGCCAGCCCCGTTTCGTATGCTGCATAAACTTGGAGCTCACTGCCCCCATCATCCAATCCACTACGCCCACTCACAACATCCTCCTCTTCCTCACAGTCGACATCATCGTCTATCTCCCCAAAGTCTACCATATCCCCAGCATCAACTCGGAAGTCCTCACCAAGTGCAGGTTCAGAGGATAAGGAATGCTCACTGCCATCTCCACCACCCTCTCCTGCTCTGCTTCCACCCCCAGAATCCTCCCCATCCAGTGCACTCCTACCGCAGCATCCATCGCTGCCTGCACTCACTGTCTCCTCACTTCCTGATGCTGCACCCCGGGACTTCTCGGTTTCTGTCATACCATCTGACACGCCAAGCAGGCTGCCATATGGGCGGTGCACTGAGGGGCGCAAGTGCAGCAGTCCTTGGCTTGTTCCATTGCTTGTTCCCCGCCTACCTGCCCGTCTTACCAATGGCAACGTAGAGTCGCTGTGTGCTCGAAGGCCAGGACCTGTCCAGCCATCTCCATCTGCCATACTAACCCCTCCAGCCCTGCCACTCAACGAGCCCCCACCTGAAGCACTTCCCTTCCTCCCCCTGCCATGAAGATGGTCTTCGCTCCGAGATGGAGGCAGGCGGGTCCCTATCTCAGAGGCAGTAGAGGCCGGAGAAGCATTTGCCGAGTCTTGAGACGTGGGTGCATGCAGTTGTTGTTCACTCTTACTGTGCTCACCACAGAGACCCCCTCCTCCTGGCATCCACCGTGGTGCCGCAGGTGCTGGAACTGCACCCATTTTCTTTGAAGTCTTCCCTTTGCTGAGCCCTTGGGCAGACCCTGCCACGGCATCTGTTTTGGGAAGTTGCAGAAAGAGAAGACCTGCTCCACTGTTTCCGCTACCCACTCCATCTCCATCCATGGGACTTCCCCGGCTACTCCCACCCCCGCTACCCATGTCACCCCCTCCACTACTTGCCCTTCGAGGAGGCAGAATTGAGGGTGCTGGCTGGGTGAGGGTGGGGACTGGTGGCTGTAGGAGTCGGTGCAAGGGGATGCCAGACGAAGAGGGTCCACGATCCCGGGCAAATGTCAGTGCATCCATAAGCCATCGAGCTCCCTGCCATGCCAAGTTTAATTGAGTTGACAAGGCAGTCAGCTGGGCTAGTCTTTCCTTAGCAATGGATAATTCAGCTGAAGAAAATGCCTGTTGAAAAACCACCAATTGCATAAATGAAATTTTTTTACATTAATGCATGCCTTACATTATCCACTCTATAATTTTAAAAATTTATATTTGACAATGCAATTAATTTTCAAGGTTTCACAAGTTAATTATTAAATTCAAACCATGGTTCTATCTTAAGCATAGAGCATGAAGCAACTGGCCTCCCTTAAAGCAGTCCTGCACACAGAGGTTATTACCAAACTAAAACTTCTTTTTTTAAGTCGCTTTAGTCACCGTTCCCATATTTTAAAATATATAAACAAAACTAGTTTGATTAATACAAACTATGTTTTCATATTAATGTAATAAATACAGGAAAGAAATTATATCAAACCAAAAATTTGGTTACATCAAGGATTTTAAATGGGTAACATATTGCCTCCTAAATATTATAAGCCTATTTGGATTTTAATTTGTTTACCAAACGATTAAAATTTGTCACTTCCAAGAAAGCTGAGCTTTTCTTTTAAATCAATGTGTATTGGACTAGAACCTACAAACTGCAGCTAGATATAAACCTTTCACTGAAAAAAAACTTTCAGAATGTAATAAGAGCACAAACAACTTATTTTTTATAGTTAACATTATTAGAAAATGTACTTCATATTCTATTTAGGATACATTCTTGGATTGGACTGCCTCTTTTCACCCTTCCTCATTTTCAGCATTAAAAAATAAGCTCTTAAATACAGGTATACCTTGTGATATGCTTGGGATGTGTTTCTAAAAACTAGTGTACCGTGAGTCGGCGTATTGTGAAACACATTTATGCATAAGAATAATGCTATAAAAAGAGATACATTCCTTAATGCAGGGCTTCTCAAACTGTGGGTTTCAATCCCCTGGGGGGTCCCAAGCACCTTTCAAGGGGGTCCCGAAGTTCCCAAGAATAATTATGGAATTGAATACCACCACCAGGAAACTCATGACAAATAATTTAAATTAATTTACATTTGAAATTTCATTAGTGGTATAATACTAAACTGTGTTCTAATGCAACATAAATGTTTGTATGGTAAATATGTTTTATTGATCTCCTCTCTGATCTTAGTCATCGGGGGGTTGCGAAAAATTTGGTATTTTAGGGGGTTGCAAAGTTTAATGGATAAAAATCAAGGATATTAAAAAACTGCATGCACAATAAAATCTCAATTACTCATATGTATTAAAACCAGTTATTTTGACAAAATAGAGTAAAACCTCTTTATAACGAAATTGAAGTGACCCAATTTTTGTCACTTTGTTGTAAGGAGATTCTTTGTTTGGAGGTTTTTGCAGATTCATCATATATGCATATTTGTATTATTGTTGGTTACAATTTATTTCAACACTAACATTTTAGTTAAAGAATGTTTCCAAAAAATTCACTTTATTGTAAAAAACAATATATTATTTTTTCATTCCTGTAACATTGATCAATTTTCATAGTAAAAACAATACTGCATGGCAAATTTTGTAATTTTTAACACTATGGACATTAGATATGACAGTATATCAATAACTAGCCAAATAAAAGTAAATGAAAATATAGCATAAAAAATATTAATGAAAAAATATTTTTAACTCCTTTATTTAAATAAAGGTTATGTATCCAGTTGGTCTTCAACATTTACCACAAAGAGCTACTAATGAGATATTATCTACAGAAAATTTATTTATAAAAAAGAATTGATATTTTATTACGTTTTTAATAAATATTCATACTTAATTATACATACAGGCAGACCTCGTCTTTCGCAGGGGTTACGTTCCTGAAAACACCACGAAAGACAAAAATGCGAAAGAGAAGTAATTAAGGCAATGGGAAATACAGGGTTTGGTTCCCATCCTAGAAAGAACGGATCATTTGTCTTCTGTATTGGTGACTGCAGAAAAATAGAGAAAGAGATGGAAACATGAACGTCAATGAAAGAGAGACTTAAACAAGATAAAAGAACACAAAAAAGTATCAGAAAAGAAAATCTTATTTAATTTCTGTAGTAGGATCGAGAATAAAACGGAGGTTGCATAACTTGCAGGAGCTAATTTCCCAAATACGGCAGACCTTGTCTTTCTCGGGGGTTACATTCCTGAAAAACTTTGCGAAACTCCACCAATAATAAATGATGCATAAAACGCAGAACTTAAGCGTTTGAACTACATCAAACCTGAGCAAATACCCCAATGATCCTGAATAGGAAGAATCAAGAGTTGAGGATTGAGTCTTTCCCTTTGGGACTACCCTGTCATCAAAGTGAAAGGAAGCTCCTGAGTGGTGATAGCAGCTTATATTTTGCACCTTTTCACATGTGAAGGGGCACAAAAGTGTGGGAGGATTGATTCCCAAAAATATTTAAAAGTATATATGTATATGACATGTTTATCTAATTTTTTAAATTATGCATATATATTACATTAATGCACTTCACAAATTAGAATAATGCAATAATATTTTTCAGACCCGACTATGAGAGAAAACATGAGGTAAAGGCGATTCATTCCACATATAAAAAAATTCACATAGTGTTTTCCATGATTTTTCTCCATGAAAGAGCGAAACGTGAGACTGCAAAAGACAAAATCAACAAAGCAATGAAAGCCAAGGTCTCTTTGTCTATCTTATCACTCGAAATGCTTGAGGTCGTAATAACAGCATTAACACCCACATTGATTTCTGCTTTACAACAGCGAGTACAATATTCTTTTTTTTAAATTTTGCTATATGGAGGTTTGTTTTTAGTGGAACGGGTACGATTTTTATTTTGTAATTGGGAGGTTTCGTGTTTATCGGAAGTTCGTAATATAGAGGTATTCTATAGAGTTTTATTAGTGAATTTTTCGGGACCGGCGATAATTTTCGTTATATGGAGTTCTTCGTTCTAAGGAGGGTTCGTAAGGTAGAGATTTTACTGTATTTGTTAAATATGTGAGATTTTATTAAGAATTGATAACACTTTACATGTTGTATTCAACCAAGTTAAAGCAAAATCTATGGGAAAAAGTTATTGCTTCATTTAACATTAATGTTCATGCAAGCATGGTCAAATTTTGTATATAGATTTACTAAATGCCTGGAAATTTTGTACATAACAATAGAAAACGTTTCACTACCAGTGAACAGAAAACAAATATCTTTGAACTTTTTTAATATAATGCTTAAAAATTCACTACATGTTTATTCTCCATGAGTGTTTCTGATTAGAAGTCGTAAGACAGCTCTCATGATTTCCTCTAGAATGCAGTACAGACAGAATCAATACGGGAGCGATATTTTCAATACAAAGAATCTTTTTGTAACACTTGAAGCGGCTGCCTTGCCTGATTATTCCTCCTAGACACTTCCATAGCTTACAAAGTAGTCTTGAGATAAAAAGCGCCTAAAATGAACAGGTGGTTTGTGGTTGATTAGATTTAACTCAGCCAAATTTGCCCTTGCTCAATGATTGATGAGACTGCGATTTTTGTGGACGAAAGACAAAAGCTACAAACACGTTGTGTGGTTAATGTTTTAAGTAACTTTTTACACAAGTATCATTGAGTTGATGAAAGTTTCTATATTACAGTGATTTAAAGTATATTAAAATATAATAATGTTTAATCAGTACCCCAAAAGTATGAACAGCCCCCAATATACCGCATCTTTAAAAAAAATTATATTCTGAAATGCATGGAAACCGTGAGGCTGGGAGTGGATGAAAGATTCATAAGGAGATGGAGGATGATGTATTAGAAAACTTTTTAAAGAAAAATCAACAAAGAAATCCGAGGGCCCAAGAAAGATTCATTTCCTGAAATCGATGGTGAAGATGCAGAATTCATGGGGAAGCAATGTGGAGATGGGCTTCCAGTAACAAGTGAAGTTATTAAGATAAAAGCATTAGAAATCGTGGAAAGATTGTGCATCCTTCGTAATGATTTTCAAGCATCCCATGTCTGGATCATGTGTTTCTGGAGCCTCAGATTGTAGACATATTGTTGAGATCAAAATGCATCTTATATCAAGGGGAGTTTTCTTCGATTTTCAATGTTGAAAAACCCTGGGTGCTCATATATGCAATGGTGGCTTATATCCGAGTAAATACGGTATTTCAATTTTCTTTTGCATTTTAATAATACCGTACTATATTTAGGATTCCTTATAATATAAGAACCACTTTTCGTAAGCGTTACAGATAAAATGAATTTAAGGGTGACACGTGCAGAGGGTCACGGGTTATGAATATTGATAAATACTGGCACCCAACAGAAAAATGTTGCTGACCCCTGGTCTGGAATTTACCACAAAAAGAACAAATTTTTAATAGTCACAACAGTGAGTTATAAAAAGGAGCCAAAGAAAAGGAGTCTCAACATGTGTAAATGAATCAATACATCACGCAAAACTACGTATGAGCCAAAAAGAGAAATTGAGAGCCTTAACAAATTAATGTTCTTATTCACCATGAGATAATTTATTATAATTCCAATTATGAGTCACGGCTGATATACAAGTCCTGATTGGAAACAAAGTTGTCTAGGATTTCTCTTGAATGTTGAATTTCCTTATTTCTAGGCTGTCTTTCAAAAGTTTAAATGTAGTTTGTACAAACTGAAACTGTTGCTTTTCATTGCTCAGTTATAGGCCTTTCCACTGGGCAGAGAAATGCTCTTTGTTCTCCGTGACTTGTAAGAGCGTATGTCCAAATCAAGCGAGTGGATCAAGAGGTATAGTAATAAAGGGTAACGAGAGTAAAACCAAAAAAGGTGTACTGCGAAGCAGCGTATCGCGAGGTATACGTGTACAGGCGACTCCCGAGATTCAATGGGGATGCGTTCCTGAAAAAGTGGTCGAATCTCGAACCGTCAAATGGTGAATCAGCACAAATTCAAACAATTACAGCAGAAATAACGATGTCTAGACTGAAACTAAACCTCTCGTGGTCGGGCGGGCCGAAAATTACTTCGTGTAAACTAGCTTCTAATTCGACCGATCGATCTGCTGGGTCGATTCGACCGGTTGAATTCTTGAGTTGGTCAAATCTCGAATGGTCAAATCTCGGGAGTCGCCTGTACTGCGCAATATAATAATATAGTAGCAATTATTTCAAAACAACAGTTATTATGCCAAAAATAGTGATATCCATTATAATTAAAAATTTAATCAATGTATTATATCAGGGTTTTCCAAACTCTGTTCCACGGAACCCAAGGGTTGCACAGAAGCTAAATGGGATTCCGTGATAGACAGAGGATACACTCTTCCTTTTATTATTTGTAGCAGGAAACATGAGCATCACTTGCAAACTGTATACTGTAAGATACACAAGCTATGTAAATAAACATTATAAAAATTTTAAAGCTAATTTTATTGCAATTAGGCTTACCATCTTTTAGTTAAGTTTCTGCGAGAAAAAATATTTGAATATATGGATTCCGTGGCTTCAAAAAGTTCGGAACTCCTGTATTATATAATAAAATGTGTACTGCAAGATGAGATTTTTGTATAAACTATATCATTATTTTTCACCTCTCTGTGGCTATGTTGAGCAAGAATTGTATCTGTCTCAAGTATTGAACTAAGGCGTGCATATCGACATATGAACTCCCGCTGGTATGCAGAAAGATGTGCTACTTCAAAGGCCTGCACCGGAAGAGGAAGAAGATCAGGGCGGCGGAGGAGTGCCTCTCTTTGACCAGGAGCAGCACAAGACGATTCAGCAGCTGGCACAACAACCAAAAGAGACACCTCACTGCTTGCTTCAACAACTTCAGCATCCCATAGCCTGTATTAAGTAGGAGAGAAATTTTGTAATTTTTTAAAAATATTAGCTACTTTTAAAGTTACAACTTGAAATAAAAATTAGTGATAGCAATTAGTTATTTAAACAACCATAAATTAAATGGTTCAATTAATAAAGCAAAACTGCACTGCAAAAATTAACAAATTATAATTTTTGGATTGCTTTAACAAATCATTTTAATGGGATCAGCTGACATACATTTATAATGGTATAAATATGCCCCCAAAGCCCACAAGCCTAAAGAGAACTGTAAGAGCCAGTATTGTAACTACAGTAAACTCTCAGTTATCCGGGATGCCCGGGGAATTGGGTTTTCTGGTTAAGTGAATATTCCACTTGCTTGAAAGTTTTATTGGATAGGCCTCAATATAGGATTTGGATACCAAAATAAGAAACAGAAGCAGAATTGTACATTCACCTTGGAATTGCTAACCTGTAGACAAGGTAATCTACTCTCAATTGTTCTTAACCCCTTCAGTGGTGACTTAAAAATTACTATATGATTCTCCCCAGGGTGGGTTTTTTTTCGAAAAAATAATAATAATAGATTTATTCTCATTTTCATGTGAATTTCTTTCATTTACAGTTATAATAAAAAAATACAAAATTTTAAAGATGTGTTGTTTGTTTATTAATTTAAAAATCCCATTAAAGACGCGAGTTCACATTTTTTATTAGTAATAATAATTAATTATTGAACTATTTTGAAAGTACTACTACTAACGGCCTGAAAATCAGTGTCTGATATACTAAAATCACTTTCCGATTCATTGTCGATCTCTAAAAATGCACGAATTGCTTCCGTACACAATCTTTTAGCCTTTCTTTCTGCCATTTTGCATTAGACTATGTTGGGGTTAGAGCACTACGATATAGAAAATTCAAAAGCTTCACAAATACATCACAAAACGCACAGATAATGACTCAATAAAGTGCTGCCAAATGCAAAAAGTACATATAACTGCATAGAAAGAGCCTGGAAATATTTTGGGATATAATGCTTTGAGCACAATGCTGAGCACGGAACTGTTCCAGGATATGATGATTTGGGCTAGTGTGTGATTCATGGAACTTTTCCAGGCGTACCACTGAAGGGGTTAAATAATTCCTGAACATTCAAGGAAGTAATGAAATTCAAATATACAAGTATTCAACATGTTTAACTGCAATGTTTTAATATTTACTAACTACATTACATCCTACAGAGTTTCTTGTATACCTATTGCTATTAGCTTCTGTTTTGTTCTAATAACAACGCGAGGTAAGGGTTACCTTCGTCCAACCTTTAGGATATTACAACAAAAAGAACTGTTTCCTTGTCTGAGAAAAGGAGAAAAATTATCCACACCCAACACATTGTATTAGCAGAAATTCTTGAGACAAATTGATATTAAACAAAAGAGAAGTGAATAGTGACATGCAATCATGACACCATTACATACAGTGCAATTAGTGAAGTCACAACATTTATTGGCAGCTTTTTGGTCAGTCGATTTTTATCATCTGAAAAACCTAGATGTCTGATCCCATGCCTAATCTTAAAACACGTTAGTCATCCATCAGAAAATGCACACAGTTCACTAATCTCCATTTTTTTATAAAAATCTTTAGCTTTTTCAAACAACATTAGTCCAGAAATAGGGACTCCCTTGGAACGCTTTATAGAAAACCATTCATAAATAGCAACATCCAATTGCTCAAGTTTCGTCTTACAAAGAGTGCATCGATTCAATAGTTGTCTCAGAAGATGTAACGAATTTCATTAACTGTGATTTCTGTGTCTTAACGTCATAAATAGTAAAAGAACCGGCATTGAATTCTTTCATTAATACGTTGCAGTTATCACCTTTCTCTAAATGTTTTATTATATCAAATTTCTGGGTTAAGGTTAGTATGTACCACCCATTTCCCTTTATCACCCTTAGGGAATATTGGAGTTGTAGGAGGAATTTAAAAAGGGTTTGCAAAATATTTTATTATTAACACTGAGTTCAAGAAGCATCCACAATTACGTATTGCGACTGCCAAAAATGCCAATTTTAGTGATAACATTCTGAATTAGACATAAACAAAAAATTGCTGAAACCACCAATTTTAGTGGTAAAATTCCAAAGTAGATGTAATAAAAAAATAGAGGCGCAGGAGATGCCGGTTGCTTGAGAATTCCGGTTGGATGAGTGCCGGATAACTGGGAGTTTACTGTAAAATTATAGGGAAATAAATTGTGTACAAGCATGATCACCATTAATTAGTAATGGCTATCTTTTGTGGTCATACTGCTGTACATTTCGTCAAATCACAATTTTCAATGAAAGATTTAAGGTAATATATCTCCTTACATGCCATTCTTATGAATTATGTAATATCATAATAATGATTATTATTGACAAACAAAGATTTACGTAAAACGCTTTTACATTTACTGTATAATAGCTATGCTTACTGTTGGAGCTCCTCCAGCATGTAATATTTCTGCAATATGTTATTACTGCATTTAATCGATTGTAAGTCGACATTTTTTTACATTTTTACCAACTCAGAAATCGCCACTTGCTTAGAATCGGTGTAAAAAAAGTAGTCAATAAATTTATGTCTGTAGTTACATCATACTGCGAGATATAAGTGTATTAAAGTGGAAGTAAACTATCTACTTTAAATATATGCAAAAAAGAATCAAAATGACTGAACACCTACGAAGAAATAAATTATGTAAATAATATATGGTGCGTCAGTCGTAAAAAAATGCAGCAATAGCGTTCGTATGTGTAAGAAGCTACATATGTACACAATGTTTCATTTTACTCATGAATCAAAACATTTGCCTTTCCTACCCTCCTCCCCTCCCTCCCCTATCTATCTTGTTTCAGTGTGTCTAGCATGCGCATACTGGGATTTCCCGAGTGAACCAATACTTCCTCGTGCCTTAGGCTGAAAACATAGTGGAGCGGTGAGCAAAGAGCAAGCCTGAGAGCAAAGCGGCGAAAACAAATATGCGTAAACAAGTTACTGTGTCCATAGTGAGTCAGCGGCTAACGGCACCTTCTCGATGCTACAAAAGAGCAAAGCAGCGATATCAATTCAGCTTGTTTTCTTCGCTCCGCTTGATGCTTTCTTCGCTCTGTTCCACGCATTTTTCTCGGGATTGATAATTAAAAATGGATATTTTGGCAGTATGCGTTCGATCTCCTTTGTGGGATCAACAAGATTCAAGACATCACAATCGTTATGTCTTGGATAAGATGTGGGACGAAGTAGCACAAGAATTAGAAGCAACAAGTAAGTACCATTTATTTATTGTTTCATGTACTTTGTTGGCCATTTATTTCGTTCATGTTTTTCTTATTTGGTTTCCAATGTATGAGAATAAAAAGAATAATAAATATCAGAAGGAAGACTGTCAATAACAAAAATAATTAGATCATTAGTAACTATTTGAATATTATTAACTGATATTTCACATTTTTAGGAGAATCAGTTAGATCTAAATGGAAATCTCTTCGAGATGCTTTTCAGAAGGAGCTGAAAAAAACTTCCGCAAGGGAGATCAGGGGATGCCGGACTTTCACCATCCTCGTACGAATCATGCTGGCCATATTTTAAAAATTTATTTTTTCTGAAAGACCAGTTCACACTGCGTCCTTGCTCCGGCAATTTATCTTCCACGCCGAGCGAACATCAGGAAGAATCGGAAGTCGTGGAGCAAAATGTAGGTGAAGATGGAACTGAGCAATCATTGGCTTCCAATGAAATTGAAAATATCGGAACAAGGGAAGCATCTCCACCTAACATCTCCTGCCCAAACTTTCAAGTGATGCGAAGAAGCGCAATTTGAAACGTTCGCGCCAGGATGAAAATGGAGTAGCCCTCCTCAATATTGAAAAACAAAAACTGAAAGCTATTGAGCTGGAGCAGAAGAAAGAAATGGACGAAGACGTGAGTTTTTTCAATAGTCTGCTCCCACATATAAAAAACCTTCGACCTGTTTACAACATTGTATACCAGGATTCTTCCCAAGAATTTATTGCTGTTCCCACTAGTCATACAGCAGACAATACTCTTCTTAATAAAAGACTAGCGAAAAAGGCCGAATAAATGCTAGGGGAAGATCAATTCGGCTTCAGAAAAGGATGAGGAACCAGAGATGCTATCGGTGTAGTGTGAATCATATCAGAAAGGGCTATAGAGTACAGCCAAGATTGCTGCGTATGTTTCGTCAACTGGCAGAAGGCCTTTGATAGAGTAAATTGGATACTGTTGATGAGGATATTAAAGGATATAGGTGTAGACTGGAAAGACAGGAGACTGATCAGGAATCTATATGTGAATCAAGTTGTAAAGGTCAGGTTGGAGAATGCAGACACCATATCGGTAGAGGAGTAAGACAGGGCTGCTGTCTATCGCCGATTCTATTCAATATATATGGAGAGAGGCTAATGCAGGAAGCGTTAGATGGCACGGGAGATTTCAAAATCGGAGGAAGGATTATAAGAACAGTGAAATATGTGGATGATCAAGTACTTCTAGCAAGAAAGGAAAAGGAACGCCAGAAAATGATAAATAGACTAGTGATAACAGGTAGAAAATATGGTATGGAAATTAATACAGAAAAATCCAAGGTTATGCGAATATCAAATAAAGAAGAAGAAAATTTGAACATAAGTATTGCATGAAAGCCATTAGAACAAGTTTCAGATTATAAATACCTTGGAAGCATCATAATGAGAGAAGCAAAATGTACTGATGAAATCAGGACTAGAATAACAAAAACAAAAGCCGCTTTCCGAAGAAAGAAACTCCTACTAACGGGAAATATAAAGCAGGAAATCCGCAAGAGGTTGATAAAATGATATGTATGGAGTATAGCTTTGTATGGGGCAGAAACATGGACGCTAAGTAAAAATGATATAAAATACTTGGAAAGCTTCGAAATGCGGACATGGAGAAGAATGCTGAAGATAAAATGGACAGATAGGGTGAAAAATGAGGAAGTACCACACAGAATAGGAGAGAAGAGAACAATTATACAGATTATCAGAAAGAGGAAGGTGAACTGGATTGGGCATTCCCTGAGGAGGGAGTGCATGATTAAAGAAGTGCTAGAAGGAAAACTGGATGGAAAAAGAGAAAGCAGTAGGGAAAGGTTTCAGCTGGTAGACAACTTGAAAGGGAAAGACAGCTATCAAAACATGAAGAAAACTGCGGAAAATAGGAGTATATGGAGAACCAAGTTTAACCATGAATAATCACGGACCTGTCGACGGACAGACTACCTATGATGATATATATATACACACACACACACACACATATATACACACACACACACACATATATATATATACTGTGCTTAAAACCTATTTACCTTAATGTTAATATTAGTCGCTCTGCCGGTTCAATTGGGTCACGGTTGAAATTTGTCCATCTTTTTATAAGTTTAACCTGAATTTTATCCAAAATGTAATCAAACGGTGACACAGACATCCGTAAGTATTCGAAGAATTTATTAGGGTTCTGCCTTAAGTCCAACTACAAATGATGAAACTCTCCATATTCACGTCTTCTTGAATAAATTTCATGAACACCGAATGTCTTAACATTGCTACATCTGGTCATGTACCACCATTTGAGAGAGTTGCTCTCTAGACACATGTGCGCAACCGAAGACATCACAAGCCAAAAGAGGACTGGACGCTCACTGCACTGCGTATCATCCCTGTTTGGATCGACGATCTCGTTTGCTCGTCGCTCCACTATATACACCTATCTCTTTGCTTTACTCGCCGCTTTCCTTGCTCTCCGCCTTGCTCTTGGCTCACCGCTCCATTATGTTCTCAACCTTAGTGGCATAGCAGCCAACTTGGGAGAATAATTTACGAATAAAAGTGAAAAGGAATGCCCAGGTGATACTCGTGTAGTACTAACATATGTTATGTAATACGGTGTCCGTATTTGATTGACGAGAAACGGCTATTTTTTTATGAGAATAAGATCCGGGGGATAATGAGGTCAAATTACTCTTTTAGTAGAAGTTGTTATGAATAAGTGAATAAAATGTATTTTATGTCGCCGTAATTTTAGTTAACACTCTTTATGTAATTACGAACTGAAAATCTGAGGCGTAATATGGTGTCCGTATTTGATTGACGAGAAACGCCTATTTTTTTTACGAGAATAAGATCCTGGGGGATAACAAGGTCAAATTATTCATTTCGTAGGAGTTGTTATGAATAAATGAATAAAACGTATTTTATGTCGCCATAATTTTAGTTAATACTCTTTATTTAATTACGAACTGAAAATCTGAGGCGTTCATACTTGTTGGTATTTTGAAATAAATGATCCCAGATGTCTAATCACTTTAAAATCAAAATTTTTCCTTGCATGACCTTGTGAACAGTGGGGGTCAGCTTACAAACGGTGTCTGCTTGCAATCGATTAAATACGGTATGTTATTTCATCATTGTTTCTCAGACCATGCCTTGACCTCAAGTTTTAATAAGCTAGACACTATACAGGATAAATAATACCCTAATGTTTTGGAATTGATTTATGTGTAACTGTTGATGAAGGCAACATTTCTCTCCTCTTTTATCACTTTGGTGTCAATTTGATAGTAATTGTCTTGATGAAAGTTATTCTCTTAAGCTTGAGTTATTCTGAATCAGATATGTAATTTGAATGCTTTTGTTATCCAAGTTACAATTCAATAGACTTTTTAAATTAAATAAAATATTATACAGTTCAAGTAAATTAAGCAAGCATTATGTAAATTATTTCTTGGTTTTTAGCAAAAAGATATATAACCAATATTGTAGTTATAGGGGTGGCTATAATTCAGCATAATTTCTTGGCAATTAGAATTATGATAAATCTAAAATGAAATGTTACTAATCCAAAAAGTTTTTTTATAGCACCTGTGGCTCAGGGCCTCCTCTGCTCCAACTTCCACATATGCTAAGAGCCTTCGTGCAGTTGCAGACACGAGCTGGATGAAAGCTCTTTGAGTTTCTGTGCCCTCCTCCTCATCATCATCTCCTTCATCTTCTACTACTGCTTCTGATTCTCCATCTTCTGGACCTAATTCTCTAGCATCTGATGTTTCCTCTTCCTGTTGTCTTAATGGATCATCTAAATCTGGTGAAAATAACCATCTTCTCTGCCTTTTCCCATTCTTGTGCCTTGCAGAGAGTCTTTTCAGCCAGGACCATTCCTCCCTTGATTTAACAAAGAACGTCAAGTATAATAAACTTAAGATATTTTGTATACATTACTGTATATACTCGTGTGTAATGTGCACCAATACTTTTTGCCAAAAAATACCGACTTTTTCTCATACCCCATATATAATGTGCACCCTTGATTTTTTTGGGCTATAAGAACAAGACTATATCGTCATGTTAAGTATTAACTAAAGTACCATTAAGTTAAAGCATTAAATTATCACCAGTTAACAATTTTAAACCATATTTCTGAAGAAAATAATAACTTTGTTAAATTCCACAAATTTTTATTGTTACTATTTTCTTCGGAAATTACCACAAAGTTCAGCCAAATTCCTTGGATTTTTGAAATTTTAAAATGCTTGGACTTGCCCATATGTATTACATTCAATAAGCTCCACATTACGTCTTAAAGAGATATCATCAATAATGAAAGCAACTGAGTTCAGATGGCAGTAACTTCATAGAGAAAGTTGGCCAAACTGATGCCGCGTATAAAACTGCAGTGCCACTGTTGCCAATCCTTTTAAATCAGTCAAAAAGGGATGTATAAAATATATAGTTTTGATTTATAGTGAATGCTGGTTCTCTCTTTTCTATCTCATTCTAAAACTGTTTAACAGAAGGAATAATGCAAAAATGTAAAAAACAAATCTAAAAACAGGAAATGCGACAGGTAAGATTAAGTTCATACACATCATTCTATGGGTTTTTAATTACTTACATTGTTAATTGTACATACTAGAATCATTAACTAAATAAAATTATTTCAATATGCTTATTCTATGTTTCTTTGTTTTCGATGCGTGTTTTGCAGGAAGTCTACCTGGCGATTTTGCAAAAATTACAGCAATCAGCTTATGAGCTGGTGAAATGCAGAATATTTGGAGAGGATGGAATTATAACTGTATAGAAGTAATTAGGTGTCCCATATGTATAATTAGAATATGTATAAACTGGATTATCGATAACTATTGTGGTTTTCCCCTTAATTCACCCAAAAAGCTAGAATCTGGTGCAAGGTAGGTTCACTTTAATTTCCGATTTGAAATGCATAAAAGTGTTACCTGTTATATAGCATGCATTCCTACTTTATGACTTGAAAATTTGGTCTTCAAACTGCACATTATACACGAGTATAAATGGTATATATAGATGTAATGTTTTTCCATATTTTTCATACTCATTTTGCCGAGGTACCTGAGGAATAAACTTGGTACAATCTTCCTATAAGCGTATTTCTTCATAAACAGATAATTCAAAATTAGAGGAATCTAGACAGAATCAAAAACATGTCACAAATAAAGGATAGTTTTTAATCTTATAAATAATTACCTCAAGGTATTTATTCTTAAATATAAAATTGAGAGAAAATTGAATTCATTGTTATATTAACATTTTGTAAGAGATAAATGAATTTCACTGTTAATATTCATATTCATGAATAAAAGTCATGATAAGATATCTAAATTTAAACATTTTTAATTACTGACTTTTAACTTAGGGATTACACAAAAAATATGCATTTAAATGCTATGTGGCCATTTCACAAATTAAATGTAAATACCATATATTCTGGCATATAAGTTGACCTGGCGTATAAGTCAACCCCTACTTTTTTGAATGAAAATACATGATTAGGCATATGTTCACCGTATAAGTCAACCCCCACTTTTTCACTTAAAAATAGTTCTCATAAAATCATTTTCAGACAAAATCAAAGTCATGTACAATCCAAGTTTTAACAAAACAGAAATAAACATAATAATAAAGATATATATAAATACTGTTTAGAGTCCATGCTATTCTTCTCGGGCATTCCATGTGACAGATATTTTAATTTCAACCAATAAGAAACTGTTATTCTTGGAGAGCGTGAACCACTAAATAAAATTTCCTATAATTCAATTGTCAGCTACTAATGATACTATCGAAATGAACTATACCTAGTGATCGCGATAAATCTCTAGGGTGGTGAAATTGAATAAAATATCATGTATGTGCACCTTTTTTCCCAAAATGTCAGTCATACATGAAGATTTCTGACCAAATTTTAAAAATTGCAAATTTCGATAGTAAATGTACTGCAACACGCGTCTATGTTTATACTCACAAAAGATGAAGAACTCTACGAAGTTTACACATATCTACATGACTAAGGAACATTTAGGGTTTAAATGTGCGGTTTATACTGCCTTTTAATTGAGTTTTAAGTTTATTATTGTTACTCAAAAGAAGCAGTTCTCTCATTAAAACTTTACAATCAGTTTCTACCTACACTTTTTGCCAGAATAAGTTGGCATATGTTATCGTATTCACCGAATTCATCGTGAGCTGCTGACGCTCCTTTAACCCAGGAAAGAACCATAGTTCCCTCTAATTTTTTTCATCAATGGGCGGAATGAATATTGCTATGCACACCTATATGATGCTAGTGCACGGATGTGAACCAGGGTTGACACGACCTTGTTCTAATATATAGGCGACTCCCGAGATTCGACCGGGATGTGTTCCTGAAAACGTGGTCGAATCTCGAACACTCGAATATCGAACGCCGTTTTTCCATAGACTTGCATGTTATAATCGGGAGACACGTTCCCGCATCTTGAGAAAAAATTATTAAGTCTTCTTCCCCAAAGAGAGTGATGATTGAAATGAAAGAAAAGTTGGTAAAAAGGGTGAAAATAGTGATGAGTTTGGAGAAGAAAATTGAAGTTTTAGATAGGCTTGCACATAATGAATCTGCTTCATCAGTTGGTAAATTACTTGGTGTGACCGAGTCCAAAATAAAATCGATAAGGAAAGTGAAGAAGCGATTAGAGCTAGTGTTGCAAGTGGTACTTCAACGAGTACAAAAGTGTCTTTTGTACCTAGGAATCCGTATGTAGAGAAGGCTTTAAACCTGTGAATCGAAACCCAAACTCGCAAGAAAGTCTTGCTGAGTTCACCTGTCATTCGTGAGAAAGCCAAGCAACTGCACAATCATTATGTCTCAAATTGTTTCGAGGTCTGCTAATGGGATATCGCCAATGTCATCGAAGCGTGTGTAGATCGGTTACTTGCTTTTAAAAAAATCGGTACAACATACATTGTACAAACTTTCTCATATACGTACTAATGCGTCGTTTAGTTATCTTTAGAAAATGAAAATCGTATAAGCCTGTTTTTAGAAAATCCAATTTTTGTTCAAGTTGCCCAAGAATAAACTAGCCTTATATTCATTCGTTGGGAAAAATGAAATACATAGTATTATTGAAGACATACTCAAGTAACTGTACGAAATTTGATCAAAATCGTTGGAGCCGTTTCTGAGAAAATGGAATTATTGTTAAAGTTGCCTAGAATAAACTAGCTTTATATTCATTTTTTGAGAAATATGAACTATACAGTATTATTGAGGATGTAAACTTAAGTAACTGTATGAAATTTGATCAAAATCGTTACAGCCGTTTCTGAGAAAATCGAATTATTGTTAAAGTTGCCTAGAATAAACTAGCCTTATATTAATTTTTTGAGAAATATGAACTATACAGTATTATTGAAGACGTAAACTCAAGTGACTGTGCGAAATTTGATCAAAATCGTTAGAGCCGTTTTGGAGAAAATCGGATTGTTGTTAAAAATGCGTAGAATAAACTACTCTTAATTATTGATCAATGTCAACCATTTCTATGTATACTCTGCTCAGTATGATAAAATGCCTAAGTACGACATTTCATTCATTTTCGTTTGACCGTCTAGGCTCCAGCACCAGTAACAGACAGACAGACGGCATTGCAAAAACCACTTTTTCGGATTCAGTGACACCTAAAACGTGTATTTCCGTAAAAATCTCGAGGTCAAATTTTTTTGCGAAAACATTACTTTCTCGATACTTCGTACGAGAAAGTAAAAATATGGAGTTTATTCAGAACGCCACAGTACGTATTGTATTATTATATTTCATAAATATTCTTTAATTTTGTTCTTCTCCTTCACAATTGACCACACACTCAACCGGCTTAAGTCCAATGAGCGTCCGATTGAAGCTAAAGATTCACAGCTTTCGGCACACCTAATTATTTCCATCTTTGTCTCAATTGCGTTCAGTTTACGAGTCCTACATTTCTTTTCACTTGTATTAGCACTTTCAGTTTTCCGTTTCTCACTCATGTTTATAAAATAATAGGTGTAAAATGCACAAACAAAGAAACACTGCTGTATGTACAAACAATGATGGTAACGTTGCCGAGACTGAATAATTATAATTACTTATTGATTATTAACCAACTTTACAGTGGTATTAATCTTGTCAAATTTCAGTACAATATTAAAAAACATTACACATAAATCTTACATTACACATAATACATATATTATTACACAGCATACTTTAAGGTTAGTTTTGTCTTCAGAAATTTTGAATTTTATTATATTTTTGCATTTTGCTTCATTTGGTAGTTTACTAAAAGTGCTAGCTTGGCTGACAGAGAGAGATGAGAGAGCTCGAACTGTTTTTTTGTCAGCTGACGTACGAAAGTCCGAATTCGGCGTACGAAAGGCGGTTTAGGGAGGAGAATGTATAATGTACGAAAGAGCGAGTTGTATGAAAGTTGAGGACTGCCTATACATACAATTAAGAGAGGTGTTTGAAAAGTTCATGGCTTGATATAGAAATAAACAACATATTCTTTTGAAACTGCTTTTATTTCTCAACATAATCTCCTTTTACACTAATGCACGTAGTCCACCGGTACTCCATCACAGTTATCCCCTCCTTATAGGCCATTTCCTCGAGCTCTGCAAAAAAGCCCTCTGCTGCTGCAATGACCTTTTCATCCATTGAAAATTTTCTTCCAGCCAAGAAGTTTTTCAGCTTTGGGAAGAGGAAGAAATCCGATAGAGCCAAATCAGGTGAATAAGGGGCATGGGGCAACAGTTCGAACCGAAGTTCGTGAATTTTTCCATCGCAATTGTGGATGTGTGAGCAGGTGCATTGTTGTGGTGAAACAGCACCTTTTTCTTGGCCATTCCTGGCCTTTTTTCACGTATTTTTTCTTGAAACTGCTATAGTTGGTTAGCGTAGTACACTCTGGTTATAGTTCGGCCCTTTGGAAGATAATCGATCATTATTATCCCCTTTCTATCCCAGAAGACCGATGCCATGACCTTGCCAGCCGATGCAACTGCCTTTGCCTTCTTTGGATGGGGGGAGTTGGTGTGTTTCCATTGCTTTGACTGTTCTTTCATCTCTGGTTTGTAGTGGTGGATCCAAGTCTCATCCATAGTCACAGATGTCCTCAGAAAATCAGTTGGATTCTTCTTAAAACGCTCCAAACACTCCTTTGAAATTTGACATCGAACGCGTTTTTGTTCCGGTGTCAACAAACGCGGCACCCATCTCGCAGAGATCTTTGACATACCCAATTCTTGCGTTAGGATATGGTACACCTGTTCGGTTGAGATGTCCATAGCCTCACTAATTTCACGCACTTTCATTCGGCGGTCTTGCAACAGCATATCGTGAACTTTGTAGATGGTTTCGTCAGCTGTTGCTGTTGATGGTCTTCCACTGCCAGGATCATCTTCCACGCTCTCTCTGCCATGTTTAAATAGAGCTGCCCACTTTTTTATCATCGAAAACAAAGGAGCAGATTCTACTAAAGTATTATCCATGTCGGTTTTGATTTCAGTTGGAGTCATACCCTTCTTGACGAGATATTTGATGATGGCACGATGCTCGATTTTGTCCATCTTTTATAAAATGCTTGACTCACTAACTTCGATGGGCTCCCAAACACAAAGTAATTGACAGAGGACTATACAATGTTGCAAGTGGCATTACTAAAGATGGAGGATTATAATGACGTCACGCTTGGGGCGATTCAAGTGCCATCTCTATATCAGGCCACGAATTTTTCAAACACCCCTTGTATATATCGCAGCAATATTAATAACTTGAGGCATCATCAGTATTTGCACGTGCAGCCTCGCCAGTATATTTAAGGCTATGCAAACCTGCCTTTCTCTTAAATCTGTCAAACCAGCCATGACTTGCACTAAATGGAGGCTCATCAATACAAATTTCACCCATCCATTCCTTCAAATCATCATACAGATTCTTATCCTTTGCTCTAATCATGGCCTCACTAACAGGAATGTGTTTCTGAAAATGATCATCTACCTAACGTTTTAAAAGTTTTTTCATTTTAGGAATCAACACTGTCCCTAGGACTGTTTATTGTTGTTATCAAATTACCTGAATTTATCACGTTCTAGAATTTTCTCCTTGTTTCACATAAGTGCTAATAGTTGAACGAGACATCTCCAACGATCGTGCGATTTCAGCATGACTTTCACCTTTCTCAACATGGTTTAAAATTTCTAATTTCAATTCATAACTATGAGTCTTATGCACTCTTTTATTTGATTCACTTGCATTATCATTATTACATTTCCTTTTAGATGCAATGTCAACCAATAAATGTATAAATAAATATATAAATTTAAATAAAAGATTTACAGAAAAAATGAGTTAAATCAGCACAAATTCAAACAATTAGAGCAGGAATGACGATGCCATGTCAAATGATAAATTTATAAATAAAATAAATAAATTTAAATAAAATATTAACAGAAAAAACGAGTGAAATCAGCACAAATTCAAACAATTAGAGCAGAAATAAGTACGTCTAGACTGAAACTAAACCTCCCGTGGTTGGGCGGGCCGAAAATGACTTTGCATAAACCAGTTCCTAATTCAACCGTCCGATTGGCAGGGTCGAATAAGCAGGCTTCCACTGGTTGAATTCTCGAGTTGGTCGAATCTCAGGAGTAGCCTATATTCTAAGATACACACAATCGTGCAAGCTTGAAAACTTTAGTGTGCGGCACTTCAAAAACTGCTGCGTGGCTGTACAGTCGCGCAGCTTAGAGGAAACCATGGAGAGAACTCACCTACGGGGAATCCCCATATTTTTTTGATTTTTTTCTAATTTACCGCCGCTGTACACGTCAACTTATTAAAGCACAAATTTATTTTTTCTCCTCAAACTGGTCCAAATATAGGGGTGTGTGTGGTACACGAGGATGCAGATTATGTGAGTAAATACAGTATTAAAATTAATTATTATAAATCTTCTAAAATAAATGTCATAAAATGTAAATACGGGAACAGCTGATTCAAAATAGCGATCACATCCACTGAAAGATCAACAGTCTTCGTAAATATCAATGTTATTCATCTGTAATTTAAGGTTCACATTTTATGTTCAGCTTCAAAGGTCGACTTATATGCCAGAATATATGGTAATGAAAAAGGCTGCCAATTACAAGATATTCAAGATTGCTTTGGTAGAATATTAATTTTTATATA
This sequence comes from Uropetala carovei, assembly GCA_036926305.1. Taxonomy (NCBI): domain Eukaryota; kingdom Metazoa; phylum Arthropoda; class Insecta; order Odonata; family Petaluridae; genus Uropetala; species Uropetala carovei. Next base: position 615,837 of record JAXCHB010000118.1, on the reverse strand, counting down.
ATATAAAACATTCCAATGATAATCCTTGAGAAATTTAGATGCTCCAGACCATTATCAAGATGCCAACCATATGTTTAAATAATACTGTGCCAATTATGAAGAAAATACCAATAAAAATGCATTAATTCATCATAATACATCGAAAGCCTTAGAAAATTGCAGAAATTTATTTTCTCAAGCATTGACTAGGAATTAAAGGTATTACTCATAGTCATTATTTTCCAGGAGCATGACTATTATATTATCTAATTAATATATAAAATAATAAAACAACTTGTAGCTATTATGACAAAAGGGTCAAATCTAAACTATTGATACTTACGCTGAAACATGAGGGTTGTCTCTAATCTTACAGTGGGGAAGTATGTTGGGTGTCTTCATTGGAACAAGCACTTGTATCAGGTCAACTGAGCTGCGCATTTTTAGGTAGGCAAGGTAAAGTCCTCGACCTAATCTCACTCCACATGACTGGTGATATGCCATTTGCTCCTAAAAATAGAGATGCAAATATAAATATTTTACATAAATATTAAAATTAAATATTAAAATTTCTAATAAGGAAGCAAAGGAAAGTTGGAATAATTGGATGCAACAGTTTGGAAAAAATTCATTGATATTATTAGAAATAAATATTATATTAACCTTAATTTACTTTGTTAGTGTGCAATGATGACCCATTTAAAACAGAAACATATATAATGGTCTTGGCCAAATCTGGACTGTTTTTCAACTAAAGTTTGATATGGTTGATGCTGAGATACAGTAAGCAATTATAATAAAATTAGCAGTACCTGTGAAATGATTGCACTGATATTTTTCAATTAATTTATAAAAAAATTAAGAAGTGTGTGAAGCAAGTAAGTATGCTTGTGATAACTGTCATTGATTTCAATAATTCACATTTAACTCTAATAAAGATATTTTTTATTATATAACATTTTTACGGTATAAACATTTCAAATCGTATACATTAACAATAGACATTTTTGATAGCAATGCAAGTAATGGATTATTTGATCACTACCTAGCAAAAAGTTCCACACTGGATCATATTTTAAAAAAATTGGTACAACATACATTGTACAAACTTTCTCATATACGTACTAATGCGTCGTTTAGTTATCTTTAGAAAATGAAAATCGGATAAGCCTGTTTTTAGATAATCCAATTTTTGTGAAAGTTGTCCAAGAATAAACTAGCCTTATATTCATTCATTGAGAAAAATGAAATATGTAGTATTACTGTAGAAGTCTACTCAAGAAACTGTACGAAATTTGATCAAAACGTTAGAGCCTTTTTTGAGAAAATCGAATTGTTGTTAAAGTTGCCTCAAAAACAATAAGCTAACAAAATTTTGAAATACTGAATTCAATTTTTTTAAACCAATACTTTCTCCTACACTACATATAGAAAGTAAAAATGGTTAGAATGAAACAATAGAGAAAACAAGTAAATGAATGTCTTCACCTGTATAGATGCCATAAGCATATCACCCACGTTGGGACCCTCAAGTGGAAGGTAGCTAGCAGAACTTCCACTGCCAGTAGTTCCACTGCTGCTTGATATTTGGGAGGAGATTTGGTAATGTTGCTGTTGGGAAGAATGTAATGTGGCAGAGCATAAGGAAGAGTAACCTGAGGAGGAAGGGTTTGATGATGATGATGAAGAGGAGGCTGTTGTTCCTGATGAAGAAATGGATGAGGTGGAGGATGAAGGAAGGGCTGCACCACCAGCAGATGGGAAGGGAGATGCACTAGAGCTAAATTGATGAAAGGTTCCAGGAGGAGAAATGAGAAGCAGTCTCTGCTTTTGTAGGACCTTACTCAATGGGACCCAACGAGCATTTAGGCCAGATGAAACAGCCTTTGGTGATCGGATACTGTTTACAGCTGAGAAAACCAAAGTGCCCTGAAAAAAAGTAAAATTATTTTAAAATTATTAACTTAAGTGTGTTAAATTTTGTCAAGAGATGTATATATCTTAATATTATAATTAAAAGACACTCATATTTGAATCATTAAGATTAATACATAAAAATTGGAAATTCTGCATTGATGACACTGATATTTCATTCATAACTTTATTTTTCTTACCTGGGAGTCTCTTATAGGACGATGATGTAGTTGCCCAAGATCTTGTATACACAATGCAGTCTGTAATAAAGAGGAGAAATATTTGAGAGCTTGCTTAATGATATCAATTTTTATCAATACAGTGGACCCTCATGTTATGATGCTAATTCGTTCCGATAAATGCATCGTATGTCAGAAAAAACGTATGTCGAACCCTAAATCCATATAATACCACTGATTCGTTCACAAACCCTTATATTTCAATTTTTTTGCACCTAAATAAGGCTTTTCCCACGAATAAAAGTTATTTTATGTAAGACTAAATATTAGTTTACATATACATATGTGTATAATTAATAAAACAATAGAAATAAAAAACAGAAAAATTAGCATTTACCTTAGGTTTCAAACTCCTTTGTGAACTTATCGGCCGTTTCCTTATCGGCACTAGAAGCCTCACCATGCCGAATCACATTTTTAATTTCGGCCCTCTTTCTGAACCGCTCAAACCAACATTTGCTGGCTTTAAAGTCTTCATAAGGGGACTCTGGGTCAAGTGGTGAATTGGCCTTAAGGTCTTCATAAATTATTTTTGCACACTTGCAAATAAATCGCGCACTCACTGAATCACCCTTGATCTGCCTCTCTTTTATCCATAATAATACGAGCCTTTCCATTTTAACAATTAAATCTCTTCCCTTTCGCGCTGAGTTAGATGCATCACTCACTTTAATTTCCTATAACAAACTTTTTTGTTTTAATATGGAAGAAATCGTTGATTGAGGGAATCCATATTCCTTAACAAGAGCAATGACCTTAGCGCCTTCTTCATGTTTTTTTATTTCTTTCTTGGTTTGGATGGTTATCACTCTTTTAGCCTTTGCACGCACTTTGGGAGCCATTGGGGTTAATTTTATTTTATTAATTAATTATAAAATTTTACTAAAACACTAAAAAAACGTTCAAAAAGTGGCACACTAACTCACAGCACCCAACCACTTAAAAGGGAAGGAGTAAACAATAACTCTTTTTGATTTCAGTAGATTGGCAATGTAAAAGATATCTTTTAACTGCTGCGGCAATCAGATATGGGGTCTTGCTACTTTTCTATGCTTCTGGTTTTCTACTTTGTGTCTTTCTGAGCTGAGAAGCCTTGGGACTTGAAAATGACTTTTCGTCATTGTAGTCTCAGATACGTCTTTTGTCACGGGGTTTCCTTGTAACTTTGTTTCTTTTCACTGTACGTATTTGTATATGCAGCAGCAAACATGTTAAGACAAAAACAAAGTACGCAATTCGTTAGAAAAATTTTAAAGACAAACGTGATTGGCGGATAAAGTACCAATAATGTCCATCGTATATCGCAGTTTCATCGTATATCGATACTACATGGAAGCATGGGAGGCTCATCCTAAGTCGAAAAATCATATCACGAGGCCATCGTAACACGGGGGTCTACCATATTGTTTATGTAATAAATGTGCATTTTTATACTAATAAATTTTATTTTGTAACAGAAACTGAAATATTGAAATCCACATGAATTTTGATTAAATAGAAGGAAATGTTTTAATAATTGAAATGCTACATAACAAAGTGCAATGACTGAAATTTAAATGCAGTGTAAAATGCAGAAATTAATAACATCAGAAATAAATGTACCTGCATTTGGGCTGCAGCCTGAAGCAGTTTGTTGCGAAACTGAACAGCTGTTGATGCACTACAACGCTCCATATCCTGTTTCAAAGATTTTACATCATCCCATGTGCAGGCAACCTTGGGAAATAGAAAAATATAAAATATAAGTTAAGATTACTTTTGAATAAATACAGGAAAATATTCTTTACCCTGAATTTGAATTCCATTAACTTGCACTAGCCAGAGGAAAATGTTAACCCCTTTTTACATTAAGTATGGCATTTAAAAAAATCTGAACATCATTTGCTTTGTTTTGTTTCTTAATGTTATTTGTATAGCTATTGTTGACTTCATCAGAAAGTGTGGAATATAATAATACATTATGCAAGTAGGAATATAATAATACATTATGCAAGTATTGTACCATAATTCCAGCTTTAAATTATTGCTTGGTAATATTGCAATAACTATATTAACCCTTTCCTGACCAGAATTCTAGAAAGCACAATGAAATTGGCACTCTGGTCTAAACTTTCACAAGCAACCATATACTTGGTTGACTCCTAGCAGCCCTGCAGTAGCGCTTATTTACTTCTTTGTGGTTTGATGTCTCTTATAATGTAATTAGAATTCTCTACCATGTGTATCAAGTTGTGAGCTGTGTACATCGTAGAAAAGAATATATAATTTTTGACAATGATGCAGGAAATGATGGTGAAACAGAAGAAATGACATGGCCAGGTGTTTATGTGAGAGCAAATGACAACTTGAACTCAAGAAAACAACAAAAAGTGGCAGGAATAATACATGTTATAATGATGTGCCATAAATCACACAAATGCTTCTGTATGTAAATAGACTCTAAAGGATATAGAGGTATATTATATTGAAAAATCCAAACCTTCATCAGCCAATGGAAATCAGCATAAATGCTTGCAGGGTAAGCTTCATCTACTTCAATAACAGGTAAGAAATCCTCATTCGTTACTAAAACTTTGTCTTCGTGATATAGCAAGCATGCCAAGTAAACTCCCCTGAAACAACACAAAGGTGATGAGTTTCATTGTACAACTTTAGTTGTGGTAAACACAACAATTAAAATATTTCTATACTGCTAATTTAAATTATAACATGATAACAGAATTACTCTTGAATGTTTTTAAGATCTTAATAAGGAAGAGCTCAGCCATACATTATAAGGATTGATGAAACAAAAATATCTTCACACTGAAATAATTTAACTCTGTTTAATGAATGTCAAACTTCAAAGAAAGATAAATTATGCTCAAAAAATTTAAATAAAGACAATGTTACTTGACAGTATATTTTAATGAAATTATCTTGAACTTGAGGCATGAAAACAACCAGTTGTTGTTGTTCCCATTCTTGGTATACCAAAATATAAAATCATGATAAATATATTTTTACAATTTGAGAAATATTGAAAATAATATTCATATCACTATGTGTTCTGAATCACAGAAAAATGAGACAGGGTCAGATATACAGTAAAACCTCTATATATCGAAATGGAAGGGACCAGATTTTTAGGCATTTTGATGAATGGAGGTTCACTATAAAGAGGTTTACCGTAAGACCTTCATATTATTATTCATAAATGCACAAACTGGTAATTAAAAGTACTATTGTCTTTTTAATTACTATATTAGTATATTTATAAATACACAACATACATTTAATATATTTATAATATAAATACCAACCTAACTGAACAAAAAATGAATATGTACTCTACCTATTGTTTACTGGAAAAAAAGCTGGTAATTTCAGTCTGTGTCATCTTTTTCTTAAATTCGTTGGATACAACATTTTCTATTTTATTTAGTAGCAAGAGATTATCACCACTGCAATCCTCCATATTCATAAAAAATCTTTCTAGCACACTCAAAGCCTCTTGCACTTCACTCTTTTTTGGAGATGGAATTATTTCCTCTTCATCATTTTCTTCTTCTTCCTTATTAGTCTCTGCTATAGTCTCCCTTTCAACTTCTATCTCCACTTCTTCTACCATTTCTCCCTCAGTTGGTGCACAAGTTAATAGGGAAGTGTCAACATTAACAAAATCATTAAAGGATGTTTGAAGATGAAAATTTTATTGATTTCATCCCATTCCAAAGGTTCATCATCTGATATTTCATCTTCCTCATATGTTGTCCTCATAAATCCTGCCTTTATGAAGCATTTATTAATAGAGGCTGATTGAACATAATTCCATGATAGGCAGAGCCTATGCATGGCCTGTAATATATTCCATTTACATTTTGTAAGATCATTTGTTTCATCCACATTTCTTAAAATATAGAGCACCAACTGCTGTCCGTAATTTCTCTTAACACTAGAAATTATGCCCTGATCTAATGGTTGCAGTTTACTTGTGGTATTTGGAGGAAAATACATTATTTTAACATGTCGCAACACGATCCCCTCAACTTTATGAGCAGTGCACTGATCCAGAAAAAGAACTATTTTTCTGTTCTTTATGCCCATCTTTGCATCAAGCATGCTTAGCCACTCACTAAATAAAGCTGCAGTTATCCATGACTTTTTAGAATTTCTGTATAAACAGGGAAGTTTTTTTATATTCTTAAAACATCTGGGTTTTTTATATTTCCCAATCACAAGTGGCTCTAATTTCTCAGTGCCATCTGCATTGGTACAGAAAAGCACTGTAAATCTCTCCTTGCTTTTTTTCCCTCCATGGCAGGGTTCTCCTTTAACTGCAATAGTTCTATCTGGGAGTAAGTTATAAAAAAATCCAGCTTCATCTGCATTGAAAATGTCTTTAGGATCATAACTCACTAAAATTGTTTGCAGAGTGTTTTTCCACTCTTCTACCACAATTGTACTTACAGAAGCTTCTTCCCCACACATTTTTAAAGTTCTTAGGTTCCAGCGCAATTTAAACTTCTATAGCCATCCATTTGACCCTTGAAAGTCATCTATTCCCATTTTCAATGCCATTTCCCTAGCTTTCTGTTATAGAATAGGCCCAGATATAGGTATGCTTCTGGCTCTAGCTTCCATCAACCAATCAAACACACATTTATCTAATTCTTCATTTTTCACTGCCTGAGATCTTTTATTGATGAAACCTTGATGTGCTGCTACTTCAGTTCTTTACGTTTATTTAAAATAGATGTTAGAGTCGACGGTGGTATGCCAAAGGTTTCTGCCACATCTATTTTTCTTTTCCCCTCATCAATGGCTTGGAAAATTGCTAACTTCGTTTCTATTTTCAGCAGCCGTCTCTTTCTATGATTTACCATGTCCATTATGGGTCTAAAATTAATTTATTCATAAACATATTCATTAATTACTTGTGTGTTATTTTTAAATATTGCACAATATTATACAAGGCATAATGAAGTATATTGTTATACACCTAACAAACTTTAATTATAATCAGAAAAATTAATGCATTAATAATTACATGAAAGTTGTGATATAATAAATAATATACTCACGTGATTAAGGACAAAATTAACGTTAGAAAACACGTATTTGTAGATTATGTATCCACTATAGCTTAATGAAACAAATCAATGTGGTATAACCACTAATTTTGACAAGCTCCTCGTATGAGGCAAACATACGCACTACACGTTCATAGAAACTTGACGCATACCGGCGTATAGCTGGACGCCTGCATGAGGGGATAAACCGGGACGTGTGAGGGGATTCACCCACAAGAAATCTTCGCAGCAGAAGCAGTACCTATCTTAAATATTGTCTATGTAACATTATAGTCATGTATTCACGGTTCTTTTCAGATGTGGTAAAAAGTGATACGTACGTAGCAGTGGTGCGTTGTTAACCTCAGGACCGCGAAAGAATTGACTTAAATATTGTCTTTGCAATGTTACAGTTATATATTCGTGGGTTTTTCAGAGGCAGTAAAAGTAACATGAGAATCACGAAAGAATTGACAATTAAATGCCTTTGCAACACTGTAGTCATATTTTCAGGGCTCTTTTCAAAGGCCGTGAAAATTAATAAATACGTAGCAATGGTGTGTTAGCTGAGGATCGAGAATTAATTTACGTTTAAATGATATATCTTTGCAACATTGTAATAATATTCTCGTGACACTTTTCACGAGTGATTAAAATTGATATGTACATAAGTAGCAGTGATGTGTAACTTGAGAATCACGGAAGAATTGACTATTGGTGCTTGCCGTTGTTTCCTTTTAGAAGGGGACCGTAAATCTGAGCGAGTTGAACTTGTAGGGCCTGGCATAGGTAATAAACTACGCAACCTAACTTCAACTTAAATTTTGCATATTTGTTGCATTATGATAATATTTTGGCGACTTTTTCGAGAGGCCACTACAGTGGTTGCTTCAACGGGATAACCTTGTACGTACGTATGCATATACCATCGACTGATTTCTTTTGGTTATTCACATGCAAATTTTCATTGCAAACTAGCTTAATTATTTTATCCGTAAACAGGAATACATTATTTTACTATAGGGAGGTTGTTTTTTATCAGGGGTGCATTTTCCCATTACGATATAGGGAGAATTATGAAAATACGGAGGTACGATATTAAGAGGTTTGTCTATACCGTAACATACAGTTTTGGCGGGACCCAAAAGATATTACGAAATACGGAGGTTTACGATAAACGGAGGTTCACTAGATAGAGGTTTTACTGTACATTGTTAAAGGCATTTTTTTATTAAAAATATGAAAAACAAAGGAAAAAAAATTTAATGACCGACATCAATGATATAAAAATGTATTCAAACAAAGAACATGCATTTTAGGAATACTTGTATAAAATACTATTAATGAAGAATAAAATTGGTGACTAGAATCAAAACATATTTTGTAAAAATACAGTGGAATCCCGATTTAAGGTTCTCCCATTTAAGGTTTACCCGCATTTAAGGTGGTTTTTTTGTGGCCCCGACCAAAGCTCCATATAAATCAGGGGTGTCCAACCCAAATTAATAGTGGGCCGGATTCAAGACTAAGTCTGACTTCGCGGGCCAAGGTACAAAAAAATAAAAGTTTTCCATCTTTTACCTTATATTTATGAAAGAAATAAAATAAAATAAAATTACGAATAAAATTGTCGTGCAATATAAATATTAATGGGGCACTTGACAATTTTTCTGCTTACATAAAAAGTCTATATTAGGTGAAATGTTCGATGTACCAATTCGTAATACACCAGTCAGATGTTCATCTGTTAAGCCTGATCGGTTCTTTGTTTTAACACTTTTCATCCTGGAAAAGAACTGTTCACAAGTATATGTGCTGCCAAATAAAGACACTTGTTGAAGGGCCAGCTTTGTAAGGTTGGGATAATGTTCAACTTTAACATATATTTTTATAAAACGTTAAAAGATCATCTTCAACGTAGGCCGTTTTCAGGGAACTATTACATTGCAGATCAATTAGTTCTAATTGGAATTTTTCCTCAACATTTTCAACATCAATAGAAAAGGGATTACTAAACACTTCCATAAGTGGCTCATTGTTTCTAAAATCGGTAAATCTTTCTTCAAATTCATTTTTTAAATTTACTAGTGAGAGTGAATATTTTTCAATATTTATTTTTGTCTTTTCCCTCGATGATAATGTTTTGAAATGAACAAAATTCGTTTAACCAATTGATTTTGTTGCAGATTCAACTTTTTAAACGATTGCTTGAATATTTTCAAATTGCTGATTAACAAGCTGGTCTTTCCCTTGAAGTTTCAAATTTAGGTCAGCAAGATATTTTGTCATGTCTACAAAAAATGCCAAATCATTTATCCACTTGGATTCTTCTACATAACTAACATCCTTTCCCTTGCTTTTCATGAATCTTTTTATTTCTCCCAGAAGTGACCAGAATCATTCTAATGTCGCCGCTCCGCTGAGCCAACGAACGTGACTATAATAAATTACATCATCATGTTCTGATCCAGCCTCAGAAAGAAAGCTTTTCAATTGTCTGTGGTTTAGGCCTTTTGATCGTATGAAATTTACGATTTAACAACTTTTTCCATTATATGTTTCATTCCTAATATTTTTAACACAGTTGCCCCTGGTGAATTATACAATGATGTTTAATGATTTCGTGTGAAAATTCATTGCTCATTAAGCTCACAAAACCCTTTTGCTTTCCTGTCATCGCTGGGGCACCATAAAGAACGACTGCTGTCCAACAATATTTCTTCTTAATGAATTCACTCGATCGATTCTAATTTGACCTTTCAATTTGCTATACTCTGTAGCGTGCTTTGCTAAATAATGTCGCTTGATATTATATTCCTTGCATACTGAAATTCTTTCTTGACATATAAGACATATGATGTTTGCATTTTGTTCAATCACAAAAAAAATCTTGTCCAACTGCCCTTTAACACGCTATATTCTGCATCAATTTCACATTTCTTTTCAGCCATCATTATTAAGGGTTAATAGCTTCAATGTATCCATTCTGTAATTATAATTATAATCAACCGGGATAAAGACAAATCAGCAACAATGGGTAGTATTATATTAATAAAACCATACCCATGCGACAACGCAACCGACACGACTCCACGAAACTCCGACACTGTCAAACTGGCACTGCACGTCCATTGCCCTGTCGTGCATATCACTAAGGTGCACTAAGGTCAGTATATCGATTTATATCGGTGATATACATTTACTTCTTTATCAGACAAATATTAGTAGGTAGTTTGTTATTTTGTAATATATTTTTAAATTCGTTTCAACAAAAATATGAATATAAATAAGAGATTTTTTCTAGCGGCTAGTGGGCCGGATTGAACAGCTTCGCGGGCCGGATTGTGGCCCTGATATAAATAATGTATTGTATCAGCCGATTCAGTGTTTCTCAATTTTCTGAATTGCCCGCAATTAAGGGACAAAATTCTGGTCCCTTGTGGGGCATCGCCTCGATTTCAGGTGCGTTTAGACCATGACTCGAGAATATTTCATTTGGTGGAGATGTAATATATTAATTCAATCTAACCATCAATGGCACAACACATACTGGCGTTGTTATTACATTAAATAAACTCAAAAGAATTAATATGTAGTCGTGCTGTTTTGTCAATCTACCTTAAATGTCCTAATCTGTTACATACTTCACGAAAGTTGCGATGACGTCATCAGGTGAACACAGATATTTTTACGTTTCAGTTCGCTGGCGCTCGCTCACCAACGCGACGCGTTAGGTAGTTGGGCCACCCGTGTTTACCACAGCCATATTTAGCTTGTTAACCCGAAAGGAAGACAAGCTCCCAAAAAAAGGGAAATCTTATTCACAACATTGTTATTATTACATCAAGGCGGTGATGTTATTAAAACTTTGGATGAATGTTCTTACTCGTCAGTCACTGTAGCATTTCCCTACACTGCACAAGACACGGAATCAAATTTGTGAGCCCACTTCGCATAAAGAGCCGAAATGTAACAAATGAGACTAAAAGCATGTTGGAACTGTTAGCATTGCCATTTTATGCACGGTCCGCCGATAACAGGCGTCGAAACGTCTGCCAACGCTCACCACACTGCTTCACTGAGGGATAATTATTCAAAACTCGTAAATAAAGTAAAACTCCGTTATAACGCACCTCACTATACCGCGGATCTAGTCATGTCCTCCAAATGATTCCATTTATTTTCTTCGTAAAAAACCTTGTTTCAAATTTTACCGGGATTTATTTTCTTCGTAAACAACTTGGTTCAAATTTTACTGTGATTTATTTTCTTCGTAAACAACTTGGCTCAAATTTTACTGCAATTTATTTTCTTCGTAAACAACTTGCTTCAAATTTTACCGCGATTTATTTTCTTCATAAACAACTTGGTTCAAATTTTACCGCAATGCCAAACTCCTGTCGCTGTCTATAAGAATGATAAAAAATTGTAGCTGAAGTCCAGAACCAAGGAAGAGCAGAAAAATTATCGGATGATGACAGCGAGAATGAAGAGATGCAAAGTATTGGATAACATCAGTGAAGTGATGAATTGGATGGAGAGACAGAGTGACTGTGATCATCTTCATCTTTTACATTTGCAAAACATTAAGACGTATGTGACGAAGAAATGCCATAAGCTGTTGCGCCAAAAGAAAATATCGGACTATTTTAAAAACACCGATTAAAGTAAGGTATGCATTTAAATCAAAATACGATATCAGTTTTTATAGTATTTTGCAATTAAATTTGTTATAACGCATATACTTTCATGTTTTTAAAATTATTTCCCGGAATACCGCGGGTTGCCGATAATGCGGGTGTACATTCTGTCTCCTGAAACCCGCGTCATAATGGGGTTTTACTGTATTATCTTATATAACCCATGCGAGCCCAATTATATCATGTATTCATCATAGCATGCAAACTTAAAAAACTGAAAGGATCTGCACGCTTGGTTGATTCCTCCTATATAGGAGTGCGTCAATAAGTGTGTTTATTTGCTTAAAAGTTTTAAGAAAGTTTGTCTTGGAAAAATTAAAGATTGCAAATTCACTGCTAGGAGGTGCAATGAGGGTTACAGCCATGAAGTGACCACTAATTTCGCAAAAAAACCATAAGCTAGAAGAATCACCTTCGCCAGAGGACTTACAGTTGGTATTATTCTCAACCATTTTCTTTCTGTGAAATTTTACGAATGAAAAAATTGATCGTAATTAATCTATACACTTAATATTTGTGTTTTAACTAATAAAACATATTTGACATTAATGAACTGCCATTTAGTCTTTCAATTTTAGATAACCCCCATTTAATGTATTACTCGATTTAAGGTACAAAAAATTGTTCCCAACGCAAACGTTAAATGGGGATTCCACTGTATTTTTAATATCTTGATAAACTTGTTGAAATATAGAATATGACAGAGGATTAGTAATAAAAAATTGCATGCACGTGAAATTTGGAAATATTTTCACCTGCGTAAATTCTTCTGAAACTTTGAGGCAGCAGTGAAAAGTTGTTTTATACTTGTGGTGGTTTTTTTCCTGTGGTTTCTCCGAGATGGAAGTGGAGTTTCACCACCACCACCACTAGTGCCTCCACCTCCACTTCCACTACCTGCTCCTCCACCACCACCACTCCCTGATGTTGTAGACAGAGAAGACAGCTCCAATCCCTTGATCTCTGATGCATTTTCTGGACGGGAAGATCTGACTTGAGTAAACAGGTCTTCTAGCATTTGCAAACGTCCAGCAAGTCTTGGACGGCGTGCATCTACATCCCTCCAACCTGTAGGAATAGACTTTTATTTGATCATGAAGCAAGGGAGAAACAAAATAACGATAGAGAAATTGGATAATTAAAAAAGTAACACACATGTATATGAGACTGATGAAATAAACAATTCCAAACTATCTCCACCACTATATTTTAGTAAGTCTGTCTGTCTGTTACTTTATGCACACCCACATTTCTCAATTGATTCTGACCAAATTTGGCACGATTGTAGGGAGTACCAAGGGGAAGGTTAATGCATGGTTTTAGTGTCCGTCTGTCCGTTCATTTCAAAATTGCGACCCATTTTCTGTCTGCTCCTTTATGCACACCCACAATCAACCAATTCCAACCGAATTTGGCATGATAGTATGGGGCACTAAGGGGAAGGTCAATGTGGGGTTTTAGTGTCCCGAGTCCTACTATTGATTTGAATCATAATTGGTATGATTGTGGAGGGCTCCCAGGAATAATTCATATGTGGTTTTTGTTTCTCTCTGCCCAGTTAATTCAAAACGGCAGCTGATTGAATTCTTAAATACCATGTATCATCTAGAATTCCGATTGGATTTGAACCAAATTTTCCCGGGCAATGCTGGGTATTTCTGCTAGTGGTTAATATTTGAAAGAGTTTGCTTACAGGAAAGGTCTAAGGGTTCAAGTAGGGCAAAGAAACATGGCAATCAAATGATAAACAATTCTTTGAATGAATGTAACAAAGGCAAGGAAAATTCTTGACAAAGGAATCCTTTATCTACATGCTATTTTAAAGACTATTATCATTAATATACCCAAAAAATATAACTCAATCATAGCAAAGGATCCAAAGCTGTTAATTTCACAATCATTATTATTCCCTAATACCATAATTTTCTGTACATACTATGCATTTTTGCCATCCTCACAAAAGTTTGTGCTGGCCCTGCATGTATCATTTACAGTGTAACCATTCTAAAGTATATTGGGTAGGTCTAATAGGTGTATGAGAGAGAAAGAGAGGTAGAACTGATGGTGACAAACAACCTCAAATTAATTATAGTGAATCTTTCACTCTACCCTGGAGGTGACTGTACATAGTAACCAAAGTACATATTGGTGTGTTTAAAAATGCTATATTTGAATGTGTTACTTTGTCAATATTCTCATTTCTATAAACTGCCCTCTCTTCCCTGACCCATAATGAGGGATTGCATTGTTCCTATTACTATAAATACTAGGTGCATATTTACATGGTGATAAGACAGTGTTGACTTTTCACACACAAATACCTGGGTGTGTATTATAATCAGAAAATTATTTTTAAATTTATTATCCATTCTATAGTTATTTAATATGCACTATGACTCACTTGAAGGTACAACAGAAGGTGGATTTGACATCTTGAATGGTCCAAAACCTTTCAAGTTCCCACAGGCAACTCGGAAAAAGTAACGCCGTCCTTGGCAAAGATCTGCCACATGGCATTCTAATGGCCATCGAGAAGCCAGCCTCCCTTCAGATTCTCCAGCACCAAAGCCTCCCAGCCCTCCAACATAAGAAGTCCCACTCTGTGGGCGGGTCCCTCCCCTCATACCATTGCCACTAATCACACTGGATCCACTTGCTCCTCCTCCCACCCCACGAAGGACTTCTCTCTCACCAATCACTAATGAGAAATCTTCTGAGCAACTCCATTCCACTGGAAATATAATGAAAAGGTACTAAATATATGCTATAATACAGTCCATTTAAACTTCAGTAAATAATATTCTATGTTAACAGTCACTTATTCAAAATCAAAAGTAATTTAAAACTAGTAAGAAAAGCAATTTTGACAAAATAAAAACAAAAGACCATTTGCTTAATGTTGGCCTCGCAACTATCATCCATATATTTCTAAATTTAATTGCTAAATTATCAATTTTTCATGATGTCCCCTCCACAAATTCATGTTAGGGGAATAAGAATATTAATCATTGCATTCCATTTTCACGCCAAAATATTTACATAAAAAGCCCAACCATTATGCAAGTAAAACTGGAACCAGAATACATTTTCTGCTATGCCTGGCATGTGTAGAAACAGACATGCTTATGCAGAGCAACCAGGCACAGCTTTGTAAGAGGGTGCCAAATGGAAATCTTATTATACACTTGATAAAAATGCAGTTACAGTTTTGTTTGTTCGATCTCTTTGCAACTTATAATAAATGGCCAACCTGAGGTACAGCTGGAGGGCCATGACTGTACCAAGTCATAGGTTAAGGTGTGCAAACTTAATTGGAGGCTTTTTGGCCGCTCTACTCTTTACGCTATTAATGTAATTTCTTTTATTTAGTCTCATCTCCAAAAATATCACATTGCATTACTCAAGCAGAATTTTCATCAAAGTCACCAAAAAAAATTAATTATTGAGACCTTTACTGATTTTATTGCTGTCAAATCGAAAAAGGAAGATGAAATCACATTAGAAATAATAAAAAATTGGAACAGGATGGACTAGATTTACAAAACATATGAAAATGCTCCTAATATGAATGGTAAATTAAATGGTTGAAAGGAAATAATTTTAAAATGTAACCCTCTTGCACGTTTTAGACAAGGTACAGAGCATTCGCTTAATTTTGCTTTTTATCATTCCACTGAAAAAACTAACTAACATTAGGGAATGTTTTTCAAAGGTAGTGAAGCTGTTCCTTTATTTCACTGGCTCCACATTGAGGTGAGTTGCATTCATGGAGGTCCTTAAGGTGACATTGAAAAAACATGGCACAACACGATGGTCATCAAGACCAAATGTTGTGAATTCATGGAGGTTACAATTGAAGCAAGTTTATAGGGGGTTAATAAAATTAAAGAATGAACAAGAATGCACAGATGCTGAAGGTTTTCTAGTACAGATCAATGCGCAATTTATATTTTTCTTGTTATTTTGGGACGACTGCCTCCAGAAGATCAACCGCCTCACTAAATCTCTTCTAAGTGCTGATGTCATTGTGACTAGAGTCATTGACATGATCCACTATTTCGTACCAGACATAAAAAGTTCAGAGTCATGATTGGAATAATTAGAAAATAATTTCGCTCTACCGTTTGGGCTCTAGACGGCATTGGGAAAACCACTTTTTCGGATTGAGCGACACCTAAAACGTATATTTCCGTAAAAATCTCGAGGTCGAATTTTTTCGCGATAACAATACTTTCTCAATACTTCGTATGAGAAAGTAAAAAGGCATTGGCTTTGACATTTAACAATTATTCCTTTAGGGAGCAGTTCCCTAAGCATTGTTTTGCGTTTTAAAATAACATACGGCGGCAACTTCGTGCCACCCGCTAACGCAGCCAGTATTACCGTAACGCGTAATTTTTCATTCCTGGAAGTTTTTATAGTGACACTATATCTTTGGGGTAACTTATTTTAAACTTAAAAATAATGAATAGTCTTCCCTTCACATTAAAACTTGGCGAAGTGAGTACTAATGGAGTGCTTTCATAAATGTTATACTCTTTAAAATTCAGATGTACTTTCATCTGCTGCTGGAGCACCAATCGAAAGGTAGCAGATTTTTAAATTGTAATACATAGACATGTTTAAAATGTAACAATATACGTCAAATACGGCTGCCAATCCTTGCTTAACCGTCTACATTGTCGCACATATCAGATTTCCTACGCAGCCGTAAACACATCCCTTCCATCAGTACCCCGGAGGTAATCTTTCGTACTATGTGCAACTTTAAGAACTATGATATGAATTTTTAATGTATTATAATAATAAATTAAATGTAATGTATTGTTGTATGCATTTATAAATGCATTTTCATGGACATATAATCGAAATCCGGGTGTTCCGTGTGGTGTTTAAAATGCACGCATTTTTCCCACCTAAAACTTCATACTCGATATTAAGACGATCCCTAATTTTTTTGAGGACATTTTTTGAAAAAAACCTCGTCTTCCTTTCGGGTAAATACGGTATATGAAAGTGGCAAAGAAAAGGCGATGAAAAGGAATACCTGCTGTTCTCCCCAAAATAAGAGGAAGAAAAAGGAAATTTCATAACAAAATGAAAACCGAAGCACCCTCAATATCTATTACAACAGAAAATACTATTTACGATGCAGTACATCAGGCAATAAGTTCTCTTCAAAGGCAAATGTCAATGAAATTGACAATGATTTTAAATTTTTAAGTGACTGAAGATGAAATGATAAATACATGTAAAAATGCTGCTAGTATGTATAAAGACAATGTAGGTGAACATGAGCTAATTGAAGAAGTTCACAGTTTGAAACACTGCCTGCCTTCGATAAAAAATGTAAAAATTACTCAGAAATAAATATTGGAATTTCTTCAGGAATATGAACATTTAAGTTCATTTCCCAGTGTGGAAATTTTGCTGAGAATTTTGTTGACATTTGCAACATCAATATCAACTGGAGAACGTTCTTTTAGTAAACTGAAATTGATCAAAAATTACCTATGGTCATCAATGAACCAAGAGAGACTTTCTGGTCTAAACATCTTATCTACTGAATATGACACTGCTAAAGATATAGATTTAAAAGACAATGAATATGTTAATTGGTTGAAGCTTTCGCGGGTCTCCGGCAAAGGAGAGGAAATGTTGGCGGTTAACGCAAAAAATTTACGTGGGATAACCCAAAAAAACCTAATTTCAGCATGACAATGAATATGTTTGCTGCAAGTAATGCCCAAAAATAAATCTTTAAAGAAATGATTGTTTATATTAGTGAAATACCTCTTTTAAAATATGCTCATCATTTCATTAGATCATCACCAAAAAATCCTCTGCCCAGGGTGTCAAAAGTGGTCACTATGGCCCTGGGCTTGTCTCATAATTTTCATGTAATAAGTGGTTTCCACTGAAGTTTTACATCATTAACCAAGTAGATTTATCATTTTATATCATATAAAATTAAATAGTAACATTTACCTTTAAATTTAGTACAAATGGCAGAATCTTGATTTTCTGGTTCTTGGAATCTCACTGTCACAGAGTTAGTGCCTGTTACATCAACTGCAACCAGGAAAGGTTCATCTGGAGGTCCTATAAGAATTATGAACATTTATGATGCTAAAGTAGATTCTACTCTGCATACAAAATTTTTAGTGGGTTTTTCAAAATAATCTATTTTGTCCATATGTGTGCCTTATGCATTCACTCGTCCTAAACAAAAGCAAATTGAGCCTTTTTTTTAGGCTATTGATTCAATATTCTGTCTTGTTGTGCAAGTTTTCTCAATTTGTCCATCTATCATTCTAAAAGATTTTTGAAAAAAATGTAATTTATTGTCAGTTTCGGCTCCTCTTTCCTTGTTATTAATGAGTACCATTTACAAATATAAGTTAAAAGATATTTCATATACAGGTCCAGCACCCTTTATCCATAAATCTGAAAACCGAAATTATCCAAAATCCAAAATTTTTTTGATGTGTTAACACCAAAGATTAGGAAAAATGGTCTGCTCTCAAAAAGGTGCTATACTCAAAGGAATGTCGCTATAATGCTGCTACTGCCAGATAAGGGAAAAACTACTTCAAAATAATACATGTAATAACTAATACATAATGAAATGCACTCTATCTTACTTATTAACCATGTTTAAATCATTAAATCACAATACAATTAAATCTTCAAATTTTTCACCACATCTCTAAACGCAAAACAAATTTGCTAGATGAAATTAAGTCTCTCAATCTAGCGACAAAATAGCTAAATTGTCATCACTGGGTCTGACATGCTCAAAACATTCTTTGTTAATGAACTTAAGTTACAATGTAACCTGACATCTGACACCGTGTCATTCATCATAGTGGTTCGTAGTGGTTGGTTCGTAACATACCATAAAAGCATTTGTGGTTATTTATCGTATTTGTGATAGTGAACATGTCAAAAAGACCGTCATACTCTTATGGGTAACAGCAGAGGCGTACCTTGGCGATATAGCGCCTATGGCAAAATTTAAAGAAACTCCTTGATTATGTAGGATATAATTTTTTCTGCATTTTAATTAAGAATAATAGCATTTTATTGCATATAAATTAATGTTTGAGTGTTAAAATAATACTTATGCGAAAATGACCTTTTGGCACTTTTTTCGGGAACGTTTGGCGCCTTTTGCAAGTGGCGCCTATGGCAAATACCACATTCACCATACCCTAGTTACGGCACTGGGTAACAGTATGAAAATAAAAAGGAAGCGAAATTCATGATCAATCATTAAGAAAGTTGAGTTACTGCAAAAACTTGATCGTGGTGCATCTGTGAAGCGATTAAGCGAGGACTATGGTGTGAGTATCATCGCCGTGTATTCATACTGTGTATTGTGAATTGTTTATTGACTGTAGCAGTTATTCTAAAACTCTTTCATCCTGTAAAAATTCCCTAGGGAGATCAAATAAAAGTGGAAATTAACAGCTCTACGGTAATTGTTCATTTGTATTTTTTATTTTAATATAGCGTGTTATAATAAAACATATTTAATAATTGTTCAGTGGTGTAGTGCTCATAGAATAATGTACAGCAGGGTTTCTCAAACTTTTTTGGCCGTGCACACCTTTCAATTCAATTAATTAATTAATTGAAGTACCCCCTTATAAAATAATAAAAGTAGTACACAAAATAGATTTATTTAAAAACGAATGAGTTTACGTATAATTAATAATACTTATTGAGATGAATGTGTTTTCTACGATGTAAAGAGTTAATTACTGACTATTGAAGAAAACCTCAATCGTAAGTAAGATTCAACATACAGTTTCTGACAAATTTTTGTCTTCATTAAACTCGGAAACGAAAATCCATATTAGCACAAACACGTTGTGGGGAAAGGAATCAATATTGGTTTTTAGCATATTTTGTATTAACATCCAAATGAAAAAAGATGATTTGTAGTGTCCAGTGTCATAATGAGTTTTCTCAAGTACCCCTTAGCACCTTTAAAAGTACCACCAGGGGTACACGAATCCCAGTTTGGAAAACCCTGATGTACAGGATACACTTATACAAGAATGCTATGCATACTAACTTAATGTGTAATATCCAAAAACCAAAATTTTCCCAATTCCGAAATACTGTCTTTCCCAAGGATTTCTGATAAAGGGTGCTCGACCTGTACTTTTAACGATACAATGAAAATAAAATAAATTATGAACCGCAGAACATATATTTTCATTAAGTCTACAAAGATGAAAAAAGTAATATAATATTTAGCATTGAATTTTCCTTCTTGTTATTGTAAGAATACTTGTTCAGGCAGTTTAACGTAAAGTAATAAAATCTTTCTTCTATCCCATTCTTCTGGTCAACTTACTTGCTTGATCAAATCCCAGCAACATCTTTTTTATCCCCTTGGCTCTTCTCTCCCAAAGCAGCAGTTGTTTGTCTCCCACAGCACCTTGAACCCCCTCACTAGTGTAATGTTGATTTTGATGGTGGTGATGAGTATGATGGTGATTTTGGTGGTGGTGGCTGTAATGTTGGTGGCCATGCGCCACTGCTGGACTGCTGCCTGTGTTGTGAATCCCATGATGGTGGTTGTGTAGGTGGGCATCGAGAGGGTCAAATAGTAAGGTCCCTCCCAGGGCCTCAACACGAGATTCTGCATCATGCAGAAGATGACGCAGATGTGCTCTCAGAGCATCTTGAGAATCATCTGAAATTAGCCAGATATTTCATTGGAAAATCAACAAATGTGATAGTTACCAGCATGTTTTACAGTAAAACAAATGTAAATAGTCCGCCACATAGTCAATAACTTTTCAATATCAATTTTTAGCATAAATATCAAATTTGATGAATTACAAAGCTAATTAAATCTCATAATTGAAAGAAAAATGTCTGTGTAAGATCAACTGCCACTAAATTTCAAAAACTTGATTCACTGATGTTTCTCTTCATTTGATGGAATTGCTTCAATTTTGGCAGCAGCAGAGCCTCATGGCTTTTGCTAATGGATCTCACTCCATAAATGTAACATTAGGTCAATAAGTAGTTCAAAGTAATTTTAGAAGAGTTATTTGTCAAAAAACATATTTGAGAGCCATCTGTAAGTGTTTTTAATCGGTAATCAGAATTTTTAAGGAATAGACTTACAGTTGTGACCTTCTTTGGCTCCAAAAGCAAGAAGTGTCTTGGCTAAAGGTCGGTCGTTGTGTAATACTGCAATATCCAATGGAGAAAGGCCATCTCCATTAATGCTGAAACATAAAGGACATGTAATTTAACAGCATGTAAACAGTAGCACACACAGGATTCTCTCAAGGGAGGGGTCCAAAATATTTGACAAGCACAAAATTTGTATGCAAGTTATATTAATGTCACGTATTGCATTATTAATTATATTTACGTTAAAAACGAAGGAGGCAAACCGTCTCCTATTCCTTTCTGATGGCACCCATGAACCCAAATTTAAAATAATGATGTGTTTCCACAGTTGAGAAAAATCACAATTTTCCAAGAGGGGATCTGGACCCGGTGGACCCCATGTGTGCACCACTGCATGTAAATGCTTGACCAGATGAAGTAAAATAAAGAAATTAAAAGATGATAACTTTTCAAAAACTTTTAGTTCCTATACCTTATCAAGTCCTGATTTTTCATATTGTATGATATCCTGATTGCCTAATTTACAAAACATCTTGATATGTGTCACAAATCTTTTGTAATTTACAAATGGAATCATTTACTTTTCTAGGCTATGAAAACTAAGTTCTCCAAAGAATCGCTCACTGGATCAAAATTATTTTAGATCAAAAGCTTTCCTTTCCAAGATCAGAAAATACAAGGATGCTAATTTCAATGATTTCCTAATTACATGAAGCAAATGATTATACCAACTGCAAATACAAACACATTATGAGAGATGCTTATATAATTGAAATAGTTGAACATATGTTAAAAGAAATATCTTCTATAAAATGGCTTATGGTATATATTATTACAGACTTGAGGATTACATAATGTACATTTATTAAAGTATTGGTATTATAGGCATTTTTTACGAATATGAATAAAAGACACTAACTCACTAATTGAGATAGAACAATGTCTAAAATCAACAATCACTAAATTGTGCAGACAAGAACCTCTTATAGCTGCTCTCCTCTTACCTGTTGACGTCCACATCTGTTGACTCTAATATAGTTCGTGCCTTGTCGACGTGACCGTGTTCCACAGCAGCGAAGAGAGCTGTAAGAAGAAAGGGAGAGAATTTTATTCACATAAACAATACACTATAGAAAATTCACCAGTAAAAGGATAAATTAAATTAAACTTTTAATAAATCCCAGGACAAGAAACTTCCTGTATAGGACAAGTCACAGATAACTTCAAATACAAACAATTTAGAACAAACAAAATATGAAATGACATTAAAATCAATTTAAATAAACCACAAAATAGAAAAAGAAAATTTTTACATTATAGTACATATACAAAATTACAATAATAGAGAAACCTAGTATGCTAGTAGTAGTGTCAAATACTCGGTCAAATTACAGTATTAATATATTCAGTTACATCATAGTAACATTCCCTATTCAACAATTCATACACACAGCTTTTAAAAGTATTTACGTTGTTTATGCATGCTATATTTTTTGGTAGTTTACTGAAACATTTTGGGCCCATTTTATAGGCTCCATTAATATGGACATTGATTCTACTTGATGGTACATGTATTTTTTTACTATTGCTTGTACTGTAATTATGAATTGAGTCATTACTACAGAATCGATTTTATTTTTTTTTACAAATAAGACCAAATGAAAAATATATAGACAAGGCAACAGCAGAATACCCAGTTTTTTAAAGAGAGGTCTGCAGTGCTCCCTGCTCTGAACACCTGCCATAAATCTCATTACTCTCTTTTGAACAACAAATACTTCCCTAGTGTGATGGCTACTGTATATACTCGTTTATATTCCGACTCCATGTATAGTACGACCCCTGATTTTTTGGTGAACAAACTTGATTTTTCCATATATCTCGTTTATAGTACGACCCCAGCTTTCCACCAGGGTCGATATATTTCGTTTCGATAGCTCGATGGTTACGAGCGAGATATATCGAACGACCTTGATTTTCCACAACACCATAGAATAGACCGTAAATGTCGTAAATAGTACTTCTTGCGAGTACACTAAAGTTCGAATAAGTTAAGTATCTTACCCCTAAAACATTTAATAAAAAGTGATGTGAATCATGATTGCACAAGATGAAATAAAATCGTTTCAATTCTAGTACGTCTGGATTACATTCCGCGTACGTAATCCATCTACTTAATAGGTAGAGATAACGGATAAAAAGAAATTACTTTGTAATATTCCACAGTCTTTATTATTTCTTCAATCATACACCGAACGGTTTCCACTACAAAATCATTCTAATGGTGTTACTAACCGACGTAACACCTTTAGAATGAATTTGTAGTGGAAACCGATCGGTGTGTGATTGAAGAAACAATAAAGACTGTTGAATGTTACAAAGTAATTTCCTTTTTCCAAGATGTCGAAATTCCATAAAGTTACGCCGTCTACGGTACTTTTAGTCCAACTCATTCCAATCCATCCCTTGTAAAAAGACGCTAACAAAGATGTACATACATAAAATTCAAGAAAGGAAGTGCCCGTAAATCTTCACTTATATCAAGTATTTGTGAATTTGAAGCTGTATATATGAAAAAGATTCTACTCTTCACGAAGCAACATAACAACGATAAAGGACCTCACTGTTAAGGTTAGCCTACCATTAGAATGCATGCGGGTGGCATAACTTCACCGAAAATGCCCGTGAAGATACATGAATTTTAAATCCTCAATTGCATTACTCGTGTATAGTACGATCCCCAATTTTTGCAATAAAAATTTGGTCGTCAAAACTCGTACTATACATGAGTATATACGGTATTTCCCCAAAAGATTATGCCATATGAGAGCCTTGACTGAAATAGAGCATAGTAGGTCATTTTCAAAAGTTGCACATTTACAATACCACTGAGCTGCTTAATTAGGAAGCACACTGAGCTAAATTTGCTCATTAAATGATTAATGTGACTACTCCAGGTAAGCTGGCTGTCAATAAAGAGGCCCAAAAATTTTACAGTGGTTACTTGCTCCATTGATTTTCCATTCATTTTCAATAGTAGGCTTTCAGTTTGAGGTTTTCTACTACTAGTGTAATTCATATGTACGGATTTGTCTACATTGATGTTAAGTGCATTGTTTTTACACCACTGCATTACATCATTCACAACATTTTTTGATGTTCTATATGCTAAGTATCTGGAATTTTCCGATATAACGAAGCCTGTATCATCAGCAAACATAGACGGATAGGCATCATCAAGACAAGTATTTGGTAGGTCATTTATAAAGATTATAAAAAGTAGCGGTCCAAGAATCAACCTCTGAGGTACTCCAATGTTGATTGGTTGCAGATCAGATTTGGCATCTCCCATCTTAACATATTGATTTCTATTATTAAGTATGATGTAACCCACTGTAGAGGGATACCTCGTACTCCTAAAAATTCCATTTTCTCCAGCAGTGTACTATGTTCCACTGAATCAAATGCACGTCTCAGACCAAAATACGAGGTGCTACCCAAAAGTTCCAGAAAGTTGAACGTCGTGCGGGAACCAGTTGTAGTATGGACTAGTGGCGCTTGGTAGTGCTACATGTATCCTTTGTGAACCAGTGTGTGATGTGGCTTCGCACTGCATGCACGCATTTTTATAACATCGTGTTTGTGTCATTTAGCAATTTTTTTTTGTTGAAATGGTGGACGTGAAGGAGCAGCGTGTGTGCAACAAGTTTTGCTTCAAACTTGGCAAGAGTGCGGCAGAAACTCACAAAATGCTTAAACAAGCATTTGGTGATGACGCTTTGGGTCAGACACAAACCTACGACTGGTTTAACAGGTTTAAAAATGGCCGAACGTCAGCTGATGATGACACATGTTCTGGACGACCTTCAACCGGCACAACGCTGGAAAATGTTAAAAAAGTGCATGAGGCTATCCTCAAGGACCGTAGACGAATGATCCATGATGTTTGCAACATTGTGGGACAGTCATACGGGACATGCCAGCACATTTTGTTGGACGAACTCAACATGAGGCGGATAGCTGCAAAATTCGTGCCAAGGCTGCTGTCTGACGACCAGAAGCAACATCGGCTGGAAATCTGCATGAAACTTCAGGAGCAGGTCAGAAATGACCCAGACTTCCTTTCTAAGGTCGTAACTGGTGACGAAAGTTGGGTTTATGGGTGCGACCCTGAAACAAAACAGCAATCGTCCCAGTGGAAGAGTCCATCTTCACCCCGACCGAAGAAAGCGCGGCAAGTCAAAAGTTATGTTAAGTCAATGCTGATCTGCTTTTTCGACATTGATGGGATTATCCACAAGGAATTCGTCCCTCCAGGTCAGACCGTCAATGCGAAGTTCTACTGCGACGTCCTGAGGTGGCTTAGGGAGGACATGAGGCGAAAGTGGCCAGAGAAATGGCGCAGGAACAACTGGGTGCTCCATCATGACAATGTGCCCGCGACACCGCACTGGCTGTGCAACAGTTTTTGGCCTCCAAAAAGATGATGGCCGTCCCCCACCCTCCCTTACTCGCCTGATTTAGCCCCCTGTGACTTCTTCCTCTTCCCCAAGATGAAAATCAACTTGAAGGGGCGAAGATTTGACACCGTAGAGGAGATCCAGGCCAAATCGCAGGAGGTGCTGAAGATGCTGACACAAAAGGATTTCCAGGACAGCTTACGATCGTGGCAGAAACGTTGGGATTGTTGTGTATGCTCCCAAGGGGACTACTTTGAAGGGGATAGTGGCGATTAGGACTTTGGACAAGTCTACTTTTTTTTAGATACATTTCGGGAACTTTTGGGTAGCACCTCGTATAGTCCTATCATAGTAAGGTTTTCATTAAAAGAACTTAGAATGAGATTTGTGACATTAAAGATTGCTAATTCTGTGGACCTCCCCTTTCTAAAACAATACCGATGTTGAGATAAGAGTGATTTTCCAAAAAAGATGTCACTCTGCTGCAATATAGAGATTCAAAAATTTTTGAAAAAGAACTTTGAATAGAAATTGGTCTATAGTTTTTCATCTCATTTTTGTCATCCTTTTTATGAATTGGCAAGACTTTTGATGTTTTCAGTATTCTAGGAAATATACCATTACTTAAGGATTCATTGCATAAGAAGATTAACGGTTCCTTCAACAAGTCAAAGCATTTAAGAATGAGAGATCAAGGAATTTCATCGAAGCTACAGGATTTCTTTCTGCTGATCTTTTTGATGGTAGTACTCAATTCTTTTTCATCAGTCAGGGTCAAGTAGAAAGAGTGAGGGTGTACTATATAGTCAATCATTATTTTTGTTAGTATGTGTATTTATAATTTTGAGGATCAATTGAATGAAATAATCATTGAAAGTATTAGCAATAATTAATGGATTCGTAATTTGGTTACCATGCAGGTCGTTAATTCTGCTGATATCTGACTTTGGCTTGGGAGTGGTGTTGCTTCTAATTTTTTTTCCATGAATCCTTAACTATATTACAACTCTCACGAATTATACTATCATTAAATGAGAATTTAATTAATGCCCTATATACTTTTTTGTATTTTTACTGTCAATAATTGAATCTGGCGTTTTTTACTTTCTCCATACATAGTAATGGGAAAGTATTGTATTCACAAAAAAAAATCGTCTTCGAGATTTCAACGGAAATACACGTTTTGAGGTCCCTAGAACACGTTTAGACTATTTTCGGAATGATGTCCGTGTGTGTGTGTTATTGTGGGCGCTCTAACTCATAAAGTACGTGCCATATCGTTACCAAACTTCATATATAACACTTTAACATGAGCACAAAGAACTGATTAGTTTTTGGACAATAACGGGTAACCGGAAGTCGAGGTTTATTCGAAACCCCATTCGGTTTTTGCGATATTTCTTCGTTAAAATATCATTATTCTATTTACAATTCTATACAAAAGTTATAGAAAATGGAATTTCCTCCAACTTTCATTTGAAACAATTTTCTATTGTAGTTATTTGTTTAGGAGTTATTTATAAAAAACCGGTTTTTCGGTTTTCTCCTTAAAAACATTGTTATTGGTAATCTTCGTGAGGACCAAAATTGTAGAGAATAATATTTCTTCCAAGTTTTGTTTGAAACAAATTTTCGTAGAACTATCCACTTCGGAGATATTTTGCTTTTTCTTAATTTGCAGTATACAGCGCCACCACCATGTAGCGGTGGATTATGTAACCATATTCAAAATCTACGTAATTTACGGCAATAAGGACGACTGTATACTTTTACGATACGAAATAATAATTTTGCCTTATAATGCTATTCATAAAAAGAATTTGAATATCTATACCCCAAATATGGAGAAAGTCATGTTTTGGCCACATCAGATTTTTTAATCTTACATTCATAATATTTATGCATTACCTGATCAGTCATCATACTAATTTCTTGAGTAATCCATTTTATGTTTGTGTTCTCATCCCTAATAATAACTTTTTTTTGAGGAAATGTACAATCAAAATGATATTTAAAAAGATGAAAGAAAGTTTCGAAATTCTCATCAAATGTTATTGCTCGAAAGACTTCTGACAGTCAGTTTTTTGGAGCTTCTTAAGTTTCTCCAGATTTTATACCTGACTTCCTCCCTTTTAGTTTCTGAAAACTTTAAAGTAATATCTATAGCATGGTGATCTGATATACCTGGGTATATAGAGATACTTAAATTACTAAAAATATTGTCTATCGTAGATGAGGATGCTCCAAAAATCCTAGTTGGATTTTTGACCAATGCTGAGGTTCTATGATTTTGCCAAATTTATGATTTTATCACTGGAAGAAGTGTCTTCAGAAAAATCTACATTGTAATGATAACTAAAATGTTTAAAAAATTGAGACTTATTACAGAGCTATCTTCAGCGATATTAAAATAATCTACCTTCAGGACTTAAGAAAAAATGTGGGAGATAGAAAGAAGGAGGCAAATCTTATTATATAAATAAGAGACACTACAGGCTGAAAATAAATGCAAAGGTACATGTTCTCTTCCAAAATTATATATATATATACACACACACACATACACATAAACTTACGGAAGAGGAAAGGTAAATGAGGATATTTAAGGCAACTAGGTGTTGAAGGAAACCCAGTGAGCACTTACCGAAAGGAGAGCCGCTGGGGTGTTGGAGAGACACATTTGTAGAAGTTATTGGAGCTTTCGGGATGATCCCTTCGTCAGCACAAGAGAGACACAACTGATTTGGCAGTGACACCGGGCTGAAGGTGTGGGGGTGGAAGGGAAGGGAGCGTGGAAAGGTTGGGGATTGGAGGATGCAGGGGGGGAGAGGGGAGGGAGGAAAGGGAAAATAGAGGGTGGAAAGAAGGAAATATTAACGGATATTGAGGCCGGGAGGGGAGAAAGAGTTTAAGATTTGGATATGGGCCAGTTCCCATTGACGGAGTTGGGGGGCGGAAGCGTCGTCCGGGAGGGCGCGAATGGCCCTCACCGTGAAACAAACATTGAAACTAAGATTATGATTAGTTGCATGAACGGCCACGAGTAGCTGTTGTTTAAGACTAATGCTGTTGCGATGGCCGTTCATGCGAATGTTGAGGGAATTGCTGGTGAGGCCGACATGGGTGCAGGTTAGTAGGTAGATGACGTTGCGGGTGGTACAGTTGGTAGGGGAAGTTATGGGGTAGGTGATGTTAGTGGTGGGGTTTGAGAATGAGTTGGAGAGTGGGTTTATAGGGCATGTTAGGCATCGGGGTCTGCGGCAGGGGTGGGACCCTGCAGGGTGCAGAGGAGTGGTTGATGGGGGTTCTTTTCTCCACAAGATGTTGGCTAGGTTGGGAGATCTGCGGAATGAGAGGATTGGGGGTGGGGGGAAGGAGACCTGGTTGGGGGAGGAAGTGAGGATTGGGTGGGCTGCCTTTAAGATGCTCTTTAGGGTATCGTGGATGCCGGGATAAAATGTGGTGATTAGGGTGAGTTGGGGGTTAGAGTCGGGGGTTGCGGGGCAGTTTGAGTGTAGGTTAGGGCTGCTGGGTGCGACTGCCCATCGGATTTGGTCCCAGATCAGGTCCAGCGGGTATCCGCATTTTCGAGCACAGAGCAGTACTCGGAGAGTGAGTCTCTGTCTGAGCAGATTCTCCGCTCTCGGCTTGCTAGAGCGTAGGGGACTGAGGCTTTGGTGTGGAGGGGGTGGTAGCTGTGGAAGTGGAGATATTGAAGGCGGTTGGAGGGTTTTAAGTGAACTTTGGTGTGGATTTTGTTTTCTCGGATGGAGAGGTCGACATCCAAGAAGGTGATGCTGATGCTGGAAGTAGAGGAGTGGTGGGTGAAGGAGAGCGTAGGGTGGGAAGAGAGGCGCTATAAAAAGGATTGGAGTGAGTCGGGTCCATGTGTCCAAAGAATAAAAATGTAGTCAATATACCTCAGTCACAGGAGTGGTCTGGGGTGTATGTCGAGGAAAAAATTTTGTATAACTTCAGTTAAATACTGTACAGGTTTATTTACGTAGGAAGAG
Source organism: Uropetala carovei (assembly GCA_036926305.1). Lineage (NCBI taxonomy): Eukaryota > Metazoa > Arthropoda > Insecta > Odonata > Petaluridae > Uropetala > Uropetala carovei. The sequence goes on along the minus strand of JAXCHB010000118.1, from coordinate 586,319 downwards.
GCCAGATGCCATTAATTAAACGCCATCAGTTAAACCAGAAACTGTAATTAGGTGTAATAAATTATCAAAAAATTAAAATATATTTTTGGAAGGACTATTCAGTCTGTCTTACTGTGCACATAAAGAGAAGGGACAGGAAGATGAAAATGTTACTAAAGCATTCTCTTACCCATAGACTAATTTTACATCACTTTAAATTTAAGATGGTATTTAATAAACTCCCTCAAATAAAGGAGAAAACTTTAGTTCTGGGAAAAATGGAAGGGCATCCCAGAAGAGAGTGCCCGCAAAATTCCTATCACATACAGACACACAGACATCATCGAGAAAATAATCCAAACGTGTTCTAGGGACCTCAAAACGTGTTTTTCCGTTGAAATCTCGAATTCGATTTTTTTTCATGAATACAACGCTTTCTCCATACTACGTATATGGAGAAAGTAAAAATTTTTTCTACAATAAAACACTCGGTAGTCTAAAAATTAAAACTGTAGAGACCGGATTAATATAGTATAGACAGATAAAATAATAAAAATCTAACCTTGAGCAATTACATTGGTGACGTGCTACAGCTACTATCTAAATAAAATAACTTGCGGCAGATCCGTGTATAAGAAGAATAAGCCTTAGCCTTCCCCAAAGGTCTCATTCATTCGAGAATTAATGAGCACCTTTCTCTTGGATTTAATCGAGTACCAAGGATACATACTTTCAAATCTTACGGTATTTGTTGTTTCGTGTGAACATACTGGGCGTAGAGCAAGATAAGTCTTTTATCCGACTCGTAGGAAGCAGACGAAACAGCAAATCATCTCTGACAATGAATTTTTCTTGGCCTTTTTTATAGCTAAAACTAGACTGATAACTCCCATTTAAAAATGAACGCCCTTAGAACCGAATATGTACTCACCGTGTAAGTGAATGTTGATCTTGTTCAGCTTGTCCACTTTCTTCTTCCCCGCCTTGGTCCGACTGAGGCCGTCGGACAAAAACTCCATCCCACCCGGGTGCGACCGCTCTAAGAAATGCATAAAAAAAGACAAAAGCGTAGCTTTAGAATAGGTTTCCGAGACAAAGTTGCGATAATGTCACAGAAATGAAGAATCAATTTTCTGACAGCATCTAAAAGATATTTTCTTAAGCTTGCTTGTGTATATAAAATGTAATGGTGACTCCTGCAGAACATCTCCGATATATATTAATTATTAAATTATTTAAAATAATCACATTAATTATGCGGAATTTACTTATAATTAAAAGAATTTAAAAAACTTTGTATATTCCACTAGTGGTAGTGGAAGATTCAAAGTTCTTATTCTTTTAATTATTTAAAACTAGCAGAATTTCCCGTTGAATTTCAAAGGATTTAGTGAAGCTACTACAGCACAACATACAAACTCTTTAAAATATATAGTAGATATTTTTTAACTTACAATTAGCTTTTCTTAACAATTAATCATATTTGGTTGTAACAATCTGTTTCCAAACATATTGCATTATCCTATCATATCACTTTCGCCAAATCCAGCTTCATTTCTTGTTTAATTATGCCTCTGAAATGTTTACTTTTATATCGTTTGTACTTTCAACTACAGTGTCTAACGCAGCTTGCGAACGTGTGTTCAAATTGCATAAGCGAATATTCGTATCGGCGAGCACGAACGAGATGTGACGAAAACAAGCGAATGCTGTTTCACTGGCTGTCGGTACATCAAAGGTTATGCTCGCTACTGCTCGGAAGGTTTGGACGTAGTTTATGTATGTAGTTGTTCGCTCGTACTGCTCGCTATCAAGTTTTTTCATCTGCTCGCAACATAAATGAGCGCAAGCGAACATGAACGAATGCATGCAATGAGCGCCTAAGCACAAACGAACAAAATCTGATGTGGCCAACACATGACTTTCTCCATATTTGAGGTATAGATATTTAAATTATTATGAATAGCATTATGAGGCAAAATTATTATTTCGTATCATAAAAGAATACAGTCATCCTTATTGCCGTAAATTACATATATTTTGAATATGTTTACAGAATTCACCGCTACATGGTGCTGGCACTGTATACTGGTATTAAGAAAAATCGAAATATCTCTGAAATGGATGGTTCTACGAAAATTTGTTTCAAACGAAACTTGGAATAAATATTATTCTCTACAACTTTGGTCCTCACGAAGATTACCAATAACAATGTTTTTAAGGAGATATTTGACGGAAACCGAAAAACCGAGTATTTATAAATAATTCCTAAACAATAACTGCTATGGAAAATTGTTTGAAATAAAAGATGTAGGAAATTACATTCTCTATAACCTTTGTATAGCATTGAATATACAATAATGATGTTTTAACGGAGAAATATCTTAAAAACCGAATCGAGTTTCGAATAAATCTCGACTTCCGGTTAACCGGTATTGTCCAAAAACTAATCAGTTCTTTATGCCCATGCCATAGTGTTATATATGAAGTTTGATAACGATATGGCAAGTACTTTTTGAGTTAGAGCGCCCACAATCACATACATTCATCCACACACACACATACTACATCACTCCGAAAATAGTCTAAACTTGTTCTAGGGAACACAAAACGTGTATTTCCGTTGAAATACCGTAGTCGATTTTTTTCGTGATCACAATACTTTCCCCATACTATGCATGGAGGAAGTAACAAGAGAACAACGGTCATATACGAATGCTCGCCCGCTAGGTCTGAACGCGGCTAAACTTACACTAATTCATTGTTAAGGTATTTGCAAATATTGGCCTCCTTAAAACGGATCTGTAATTTTAGCCGCTCTTTCAGTTATGCTATCAATTATAAATATAAACAGTAATACATAACTTTAAAGAACGTTGGCAGCGGATAATTATAAACATGAGAAACATGAATGAGATCAGCGGGAAAGATTAAAACCAAACATTCCAAGAAATATACATACATGGAATTTCGAATTGAAGCGTTTGCGCTCTACGTCCTGAAGCACATTGATAAAAGATCAATAGATTATTCAATTGATAATGTTCAGTGATCAATGACAATAGGCGGAGCCTTGCATTAAAAAACCATTTCAATAGCGTTGTGGTCCCTAGAACAAGTTTAGACTATTTTCGGAGTGATGTAGTGTGTGTGTGTGGATGGATGTATGTGATTGTGGGCGCTCTAACTCAAAAAGTACTTGCCATATCGTTATCAAACTTCACATATAACACTTTGGCATGGGCATAAAGAACTGATCAGTTTTTGGACAATACCGGTTAACCGGAAGTCGAGATTTATTCGAAACTCGATTCGGTTTTTGAGATATTTCTCCGTTAAAACATAAGTATTGTATATACAATTCTATACAAAGGTTATAGAGAATGTAATTTCCTACATCTTTTATTTCAAACAATTTTCCATAGCAGTTATTGTTTAGGAATTATTTATAAATAATCGATTTTTCGGTTTCCGTCAAATATCTCCTTAAAAACGTCGTAATTGGTCATCTTCGTCAGGACCAAAGTTGTAGAGAATAATATTTCTTCCAAGTGTTGTTTGAAACAAATTTTCGTAGACCTATCCATTTCGGAGATATTTTGCTTTTTCTTAATTTGCAGTATACAGCGCCACCACCATGTAGCGGTGAATTCTGTAAACATATTCAAAATATATGTAATTTACGGCAATAAGGATGACTGTATTCTTTTACGATGCGAAATAATTTTGCCTTATAATGTTATTCATAATAATTTAAATATCTATACCCCAAATATGGAGAAAGTCATGTGTTGGCCACATCAGATTTTTTAAAAGTTTGTACAGAAGAGGCTGTAAAGCATAAGATTCTAAGCGCCGCTTCTCTCGTGACTACACTCCTGAAAAGCAACATAGGTAATCACTTAAAATACTCATTTTTATTGTAGAATTAACATTTTGCGATTCCGTGACGTTTTCATTTAAACACTGTGGATACTCCTGTAAAAGAGGGAATTTGTCGCGAAATTTCCACTGGGGACTGAATAGGACAGTTACACAAAAACACTTCTGTTGAAAAGTTGTTGGAAAATTATGCCTAGAATCGTTTAGAAATCAAATTCCTGCCTTTAGCACAGTGGTCTTCAACCTTTTTTGAGTCACCGCCCACTTTTACCATATGTTGTACTTTGAAATAAGTTCACCGCCCACCCAGTGGCGTAGTGAGGGTTTCTGGCGACCGGGGCAAAGAAGAATTTTGCGCCCCCAGTAGCAGAGCGATTTACGGAGGTATTGTAACCCTAATACTAGTGGGATTGACCTTAGATGAGATTACCGAATACGGTCTCAGTGGTAATAACAACGTTTAAAAATTTATGATTTTATATATTTGATAAAATTAAACTTAAACGCTTAACTGCTTCTGCGAGACACTCCGACCACCCTCATGGGGCCTTTCGATTTTACCGCAGCATGGATACATTGTCACTAGTTTAGTATGATATGATACTATAGTTAACGACAAACGAACTGTAACATAAAATAGTTGTACAGAATGTGGGCGTATCATTAAAGCTTTTTTATAGAATTTTATTTTTCAGTGTAAAAATTAGAATAGCATTTGGTGAGTTCTTTAACGCCCACTAAAAATCCAAAAACGCCCACTGGTGGGCGCTATCGCCCACCTTGAAGACCACTGCTTTAGCCGAATGGCAGTCTAATAAAATTCTAATCTCAAAAGAAGGCGGAAGTGGTAAGATATTGCGGATATTATATAGACCTCAAAATGGATGACTTTGGAAATCCGCATTTGATTAAAATAAAACAGCTGTTAACCACGGGCACACGCAGGCCGTATTAAATTTTAGGAAAGGTACAACAAAAGCAAGACACCGTTTTAACTAATTAGTTTTCATTTATTAATTATTATCAATTACTTATTAATAAAAAATCCGGTGGCGACATATGACCAACTCTAAAATGTCGTCCCACACGTGACAGGAAAGAGTTAAATGACAAAGATAAAATTTAAAACTTATTTGTATGACTCATTAGACCAGTTGTGGGCAACCTTTTCTACGTGGCGGGCTGCATTGGTGGTTGTGAATTCCTCGGCGGGCCGTATCGCAATTTGTCAATGCTTCAGCGGGAAAGATTAGACTTCAAATCGGACGTTAAATAGTGTCTTGAGGTATCATAACAGCGAAAATCAAGTCTAAATTAGATTTTTAAGGGCTAATACTTCAATACCAAATATTCTGTTGTCGTAACATAAATGTATATTATATAAATTTGTGTAAAATCTCTTTTTAATCATAGCATCGCGGGCCGCATAAAACGCTCTTTAAGGCCGCAGGAAGCCGCGGGCCGTGGGTTGCTCACCACTTCACTAGACGATAATCGCTAACAGAATTTCCTGCCTATGATGAATTAATTAATTAAATAACTGTTATGTTGAGCAATAAATGACGGCATGCAACATTGTTAAACAGTCGTGCGTTCTCCTTACTAATAAAACTGCATTTAAAGTGCACAAGCCATCTTGCAAAGTTATAACATAATTATCAAACAATTATAACAATTAAAAAAACGCGTTTCCAAATTCGCTCAAGTATAAGAATTATTAACGCAGACGGAATATTGAATGACATTTATAGGAGAGAAATTTCGCGGACGCGACCGCGAAAAAAGTTAAATATTTATTCACGGTTAAGAAGCTTGATTTATGAGAATTCTTTGCCACAAATGATCGCTGTTGAACTGTCTTTTATTCAGATTATGCGCCGTCTCGAAAATTCAAGATAAGAGTTTTGAGAACGTCAGTTTTGTATGATCAGCAAGAAAACATTCCCCGTTTCTCGTTCAACGTAAATGAAATGCAGAAGAAATAAATATCGTAGGATGTAAATATTTTTCACCTTGGCAGTATGTTCAGAATATCTATTTTTAAATATTTTTCAGTGTTCAAGATCATATGCACGGCAACTTACGCGAAGGTTTTTCTATGAAATTTAAAGCAACTAATTCAGTTAGCTTTTTGAATTAATTACAAAGCTTTTGCGCAGGAGGCCTAATGAGATTTTTGCCCTTTTTATAAAACAGTTCAAAGCTCAAAATCTGCCACACTGATGATTTTATTCAATTACCGGCGCAAAATTAACTGCCTCTTTACGAGTTTGACTTCCTCCTCACACGAAAGCCAATTACAGTGAGGAATCTGTGAGGGAAGAATTGCAGAGCAAATTACATAAGACGCTTCTTTTCTTGTTTGGCGTCATCATAAGATTGTATATTTGATTGAGATCGACGGGCTCATTGTCTACAAATCATTATATATTAAGTGCGTTTTATCAGTGTGTCAGCAATAAAACAAAGAAAGAAAGAAAGAAAGATCAAACCCCGTCCCGATTTTCTTCGTTTTTGCTTTATCTTATTTTTGCGATGTTAAATGTTACACGTCGAAGTTTTCAGAAATACGCTATTTTTTCGAAATTTTGAGAATTATTCGTACTCTTTCCGGACGTTGTCAAGCCAACCATCATTGTTACATCCGATTCAATTAGTGTAAATTCATCCTTCAAATAGACTTTCCGCACTTTTGTTTAAGCAACGAAATTATCGTTGTAACAACATCAATCTTTAATACATACCGACATAAATACATACTGATAATTGCACGTAGACTAAAATGTTTTTGTATATCTCGCATACGTCCTAGAATTTGCAGAGAAAGTATATTCACTAAATCCGTTGAAATTCAATGGGCACTTACACTAGTTCCCTTAAAAAGCGTTATATCAATGCTATGTTTTCAATGTAATAACAGTGGAGTCCTTGTTATGGCGGTTTTATTTCCCATTGTTAAAATCGGAACACTTACACTTACACTAGTTCCCTTAAAAAGCGTTATATCAATGCTATGTTTTCAATGTAATAACAGTGGAGTCCTTGTTATGGCGGTTTTATTTCCCATTGTTAAAATCGGAACATTTTCCCTTTTTAGGCGCGTTTCGCATTCAGCATGAGCGTCCATTAGCTTCGGTAAGTCTGCTTCGGTAAGTCCGTCTGTCTGTCCGTCCGTCCGCATGTTCGTTCTCGGCTTCTGCCGAACGGATTTTCATAATATTTTATATTAATGAGTTACAGTCAAAGACAATAAGAAAGTAACGTAAATGAATCACGTATGCCAATCAGGGGTACCACTTTACTGGTGACAATAAATGAACTTTCCGTCATATCTCATAAAGTATTTGCCATATCAAAATAGTTTTCAAATAAAACTTGTAGAACTAGTAGAGAATATCTTTTCCTATACATTTTATCGTCGGAGTAGCCGTTATCAAGAATATCAAACAAGAATGTCTGAATTCGACTTGAACTTAGAAAATTTCTTGCATGGTTGCTAATATAAACAATCTCACAAAAATACGTTTAATTTCCTTACGTATGCATGAAGTACTTTTAAATAGGAAGAAAATGGATTATTTATGATGAAGAAAAGTACTTTAAAACGCTATTTTCCTTACGTACACTCAAAAGAGTTTTGTAGGTGAAAATAAATGAATAATTTTCAAGGAAGGAACAATTTCAAAGACGTTTATATAGTAATTTCTTTCAAATTCTCCAATGCACGAAACGTCCCCATTTGTGGCACGCTGTTTACTTCCCTAACTTGTTTTGTTCATAAAAGCAATCGTTCGCTCTCGTTCAACACGGACTTGAGTTATGCTTTCAAATTATATAAAAGTTAGTCTTTCAGCTGTAGAACTGTTCATGTCTCGAGCACCTATCTTAATGTTAACTAATTTAAAAATGCAACTTTATAATGCCCTGCATCTATTTTGTTATTTTTTTATTGGGGTAGAAATGTAACAAATGGGTTGGAAAAAGAATTCGCAAGAAATCTATCTTCTCCAAGTTGCAATATTCCAGAGATATTGCCCGAACTGACGGAGGGTGGAACAGGCAAATCGAATACATGAGCGATTAAAAAGAAGCGCTAACAATCTGTTAGCCATAAATTGAAAAAATACCTAAACACACAATTTGCACGTAAGCTGTCATAATTAGAAAAAATTCCTTTTTAGTAAACAGGATTTAAGATTCTTTACCAAATATCTTACGATATGCCTCAGACACTGTTCAGTAGCGTTATCGCGATTAAGGGAGGGGGTGGTCCTTTTTTTCTCGTTTGAGATCTCTTTTTATGCTTGTTTTTTACGAAAATCAAGCGGATATGAAGACCGCTTTTTTCCATAGTTATACTTTTTGTGCTACTATCCCAGAGAAATCTGAGCAATTGACACGGAAAATTGTCTTGGATCAAAAAACATGACACACGTAAAAGATGTTTTATATCGCGCGAAGGTCTTAACCATTCGAACTTTCACTTTATCCTATGTGCTTCGAATCAGACCCGAGGCCTCTCTGATCCAACATGGTGTGCCAAAGAAAGGATCTTCACTATGTTATTTACCGTTTCCACAGCTGTGTTTACAAAATATCTTCATCTGAGTCTAAAAATAGCAACACTAGAATATTCAAAATATGAAACTCGTCGAGTAATGGAAGCAAAGCAAGTAGAATTAAATTTTGTTCTTTCTTTATCTTCAAACTGTCCGCCGTGCTAGCGACGACGGCAAAAAGTGTGTCACGAACGAGCAAAATTGAGGGTAAAAACTCCTATAAGCTTTGCTTTTCTAGTTTTTTGCTAACTCTCATTCCTTTTCGATAATTTAACCGAACGCCCGAGCTTTAGAATTAATTTTTTGTATTTATTGATTTAAATCGGCCCTTAACAATGAACCTGATAATGATAAACTTATGGACAGATACGTCCATGCCCTCGGCTGGATTCGAACCCGAGACCAGAGCATTGAAAACCAGACAGTTACTTACCCCTTTGCCAACCTTTAACCCGTATCATACATAAGAATTTACAAAAAGAAGAAATTACGGAAATAATGGTAAAACGAACTGAACTGACAAAATCAAACTCCTTATAAATCGTTACTAGTCCTGGTTCTCAGAGGAAAACGAATTTCTGTTGATCTTTGAACTACCACCAATCTAGAAGTAATGTCTCTCTATGTGGGCTAGAAGTTCAGACATCTATTAAAGTCCTTCATTTATTTTCTGACATAAAATTCGGTTACCAATCTAGCTAACCGCGATGAGCTTCGGACTCCTATACCTTACCCAAAATCAAGACAGATTTCGTGCTGCTGACTGCAAATAGATAAAAATTTCTCGGTTCTTCGTAACATAGCGCTATAGCGAGTAAGAAACCTAGAGATAATTCAGGGCTTATCTCTCTAATTCACTGCTCAAACAAAATTTATCCTTATCGCCTGCAGCGACTTTCTGCATCGCTACCGCCACACGAGTCGTCAAGTGGGCGCCCTGCGACCTATGCTGTGTAACAATGACCATGAAGCTTCGTCGTCGGCTGTAGTGCCATATAGAGGCAAACAATTCCTCCAAACTAATTTATTTGTCGTTTGTTTTCATAGCAAAGAGAGCTGCGTCAAAAAAGGTAACCACGCTTGCTTGGGACTATTTAAGCGCAAATCACGTAACAGGTAACACACATAACAAAGCGCTTAAGTGGGTCAAACGGCTAGTCGAAACATAAATCTTAAAAAATAAACAAAGCATTTGATGAATTATTCGCGCACAGCCAAATGATTTACCACCGGAATGCCGGCTTAATATATGAATTAAATTAAGAAATCTGAGATAGAACAATATGGCCACACCATTCGAAAGTGTAATCATGGAAGAAGTACGAACATCGCAAAAAGGTAGGAGATTAAATTCGGAAATTTTAAAGTAATTATATAGTTAAAATAGAAAATGTGACTGGAGGATAAATGGAATGGAACGTTTTCAGTTTCGTTCGCCGCGTGCCGCTGGAGTTATTCCTTATGTCCTGGCGCGGATTCTCGACCAATTTTCCGGCGACGGGCGCTTTGGCAAACCCATGCAGCAGTATGTCACGGTCATTGATGGGCCCGAATTCGCCATTCATAAAAGAGTCGACAAACGAGCGCATTCAGGTCTACTCCTGCCAAATAACCATTCCGCGATTCTAGGACGGCCTGATAAATCTTCGATACGCCCCTTAACAAATGCAAACATCCTTCTGCTCTAGCGAATACATTTTTAGTAAAAGCAATTCATTCGGGCGCAGTAAATACTAGCTGTAAGTGGCGCCGCAACGATTGCGAACCGCACATTGGAGATTTATGTGAGACAATTCTGAAGCGAAAGGGTTTTAAATAAGTTAATTACTTCAATAAAGATAAAAGTGACAGCCCCGAATCTATATTATTGCGATATGTACCGAAATGGGAAGATATTTAGTGACCACCGACCCATAAGTGAGGTGGAATAGTTCCGGCAGGAGATGGGGGATGTCAAGAACGAGCATGGGTGTGTTTACGCACTCTCGATTTGTTTCCGGGAGACGTCCACCGAAGCCGCGAACGAATTCCTGCGGAGTGTCGATATGGCGGAGAAGACCGTGGTTCCGGAGGGCGGCGAGGGCGTGGGCAAAGAGGAGGAACATGTGGAGGTGGAGGGGGGCGGGATTGGAGAGCACGAGTTCTGAGACGTACGGAGAGGCGACCTCCGGCCTCCGTCTGACCCGACCCCGGCCGGAGGCCTACCCGTCTCCGGGGACGGACACCCGGACGACAAACGAAGATCTTCGAACTCGTAATCCCACGCGAACTGGTCGCCGACTTCATCCTCCGCCAGATGTTCTCCGCTGCGGCTCTTCTCCCACGAATTCCAGAACGCCGTCTCCAAGTCATCGTCTCCGTTTCGTTCGACGGAGCCGCTCCGGGAATCCTCCCGCGTCTCTTCCTCGTCCGCCCACCTCAACACCACCCTAGGAACCGTCCTCTTTCCCTCCGCACACTCCCCGCACTCGCTCTCCTCCTCCAACTCCGGCGTATCTCTTCCCCATCCGTCGAAGCCGAGCGAAGACAGGTACGCGTTTCGTCCCTTCGACTGGTCCTTCTTCCCCCGATCGCCCTTTTCTCCGCCTCCGACGCCTCCCGCCACCACGCTCAGCCATCTCGCTCCTATCAGCCTCAGGGACTTCCTCACCGAACTCCTGCGCTGTCGCGCGCCTCCACCACTGCGGCGCTCCACCTCCATAACCACAACGAAGCACCGTCCGGAGAGGAGGGCGACTCCAGAGCGTCAAAACAAAAGACAACTCTGCAGCGCACGCGAACACCGAATTCACAAAAAATCAACTAGCGTCAGAAGAATCCGCGGGACAACCTCGCAGTCCGGGCGGAGGATGCAAAAGACACCGAGGAGGCGTAAAGGGTCTCTGGGAAAAAAGAGACCTTGAGCGCCGAGACGGAGTTGACGACTCGCACCATCAGAACGCAGCGAGGAAACGAAAAAGGGAGCCGAACTCTCCGGTCGTTGTGTCGCCGAAGAACGGGCCGAGAGACTGTCGTCTTACGGGTGGTAAATCGCTCTTCCTCTCCCTACCCCCTCCACACACTCTCCTGTTTCCGCAACCCGCGCGCGCGGTCCCTCCGGTCACGTCAACTTGCTTTCACGCGCCTTGACGCAACGGCGGGACTCGACGGTCCGAGGAGGAAGAGGGGCTTTCCCAACGAAGGGAACCACGAGGCGAAATATGGGTCGGGGGATGGAGTGGGTGGGTGGGAGTGAAAGGGAGAACATCCCTTAAAAGAGCGCGCGGCGACGACCCCCCGCGGGGGATCAGAACGAGCCGCAGAGGGAGTAAAAGTCGAACGGAGTGCGCGACGGGCGATCAGCTATGAGACACTCGGCCGCAAAAGACGAGGACGGCGTTTCGTCGCAGTGCGATGAACATGAAGAGGCGTGGGAGTGAGTGAGGAGGAAAGGGAATGGTGGAAGCAAAGTAAGGGGGGGGAGGGGAGGGGATAAGCTCGATTCGGACAGACGTGTTTTGGTTTAGTTCAAGGGAAAGAAAGGATAAACTGGGAGGGTGGGAATGGTGCCTCTCTGGCTAGCGCTGAAAGGCGCTTAACACAATGCGGTGAAATGCACATCGGACACACTATATTGTGGAGGAAAGGGACGAAGAGAATGGACACGGTCTCCGTCCCACGACGAGATAACTTGTGAATGTGTGCGTGCGCGTTTGTATGTGTTTGTGTGTGTGTGTGTGTGTGTGTGTGTATGTGTGCTCTCCAACCATCGTCGCTTTGATTACCGCTGAGAGTTCGCTGGGCTTTAAGAGGAGCGGGCGGTTGGGAAGGGGGAGGAGGAAAGGGTTGGGTGGGGGGAATTCGTCGTGAATACTCGGGCGGTGAATGGGTGATGGGGTGCTGAGGGGACATCGCTGGCACGGAGCACGAAATGGCCTCGGGTGCATCGTCTGACCTCTTTGGGACGCTGTTGAGGGGGGAGGGGGTGGGGGCGATCCATTTTGGGGGATGCAAATCGGGAGGAGGGTGGGAAAGAGAGAATTGAAAAGCAAAGGAGAGGTAAAATTCGGTCCTTGCCAATGGAACACTCAGCGCGCTTTGAAATTGATACTGCGTCTACATCGAGCCATTCTCTCCTTAGAATGGAGAGGAGAAACAGAAATGGGGAGATGTAGGATGAGAGACTTCAGACGGCCACATTTAACCAAATTTATATTAATATAAATGGGGGTAAAATAAAATGCATCTAGGTGGGTAATTGATTGAATGGCATTCTTCAGCTAGTGGGTAGCATTTCCTTTACAGCAGCTGAAGAGGAAGAAAAGACAGTGCCAAGATGAAGGCATGAAGAAAGGTTTGGGACGGATGCTCTTGTTTCATGGATATCCATCCCACGCACACTCTTTGCAGCATATGTAATACTACATCCTAGGTCAGTATCGCAGCCGAGAAGCCATGCGCCCAGAGCAAGGCCGAAAAACACATCCTCCAAATTATCATAACTTCATAAATAATAATTCGAGTTGCGAGGTATGTAATAAACATTTCGAAATTATTGCCATAATGTATAAATTTGATACAGCAACAATACTTTCAAAATATTTTTATCAACGTATATACTCGCGACTGTAGCCGCCCCTTCGCTTCGGAGCGATCACCCATCTTGCCTCTAAATCAGGGGTCTCAAACTCCCATCGGTGTGCGGGCCGCATGACGGCTCTCTGCCGATCCGCGGGCCGCATTCCTTACTTTCCCAGTCTTCACACCTTTTCGTGCTCTTTGTATTCTATTCACTCTCACTTTCGACAAGAGAGGAATCGCTCTATTACGCGTCTTACACGCAGTCATTACAAAAATACTAGATTCGGCGTCGAGGGTTAAGTCCTTCTGATACGCAAGAAACTCGCTGGCAGTGGGATAAGCATTCTTCAGTAACTCAACCGTGCAGGCTGATATAAATAGGAATGATTTAATACACTACTTATATTATTTAGGAATATTTGCGTGAAATATTTTATAAGAAATAGATTTGAGTTCGGGTCGCGTAGTATAAAGTAAATTTATTCGCGGGTCGCACAAATGCATCGCGAGGGCCTCATGCGGGCCGCGAGTTTGAGGCACCTGCTCTAAATTGATGTGGCACCGTCCAAGGTTATATACGCCGAGTACCGAAACGGTAGGGTTTGTTATTCTTTGCTAGGATTTTATTATTTAACATTTTAAATATGAAACAGGCTTCGTTGCTACAGTTTTGCGGGTCTCGGCGCAATAATTAATAATGGACCTTGCTTGAAGAATAAAATAGAATTAATGCAAAATACATTAACAAGAAAACACGTAGTCTTACTAATTATTATACTGAAGTCATAAGTAAATTAAAAATATTAATTTGTACATATATAAACAAAGATAAAATTGTTAATTTTAATGTTTCTTAATGGGCTCCCTCAGCTGGCGGAATCCTCCAAATGGAGATTTTTATTTTTCCGAAACTCGCGAGGAAATGAAAAAATCCAGAGCGAAGCGTCTATCTGGGAAGCAGCTGTGTAGCGATCTAAATAATATTGTAGTCACGGATGAATTACACCACATAATGCCGAGGATAAGCCTCAACTTGCCATCCCACGAAAAGAATAAGACTATGCAGCTCAATATACAATACATTTATGCCCGATAACTTTAAAAAAAGACACCACAAAGTTAGAAAGTTACAAAAATATGGTAGAAATGAATGGTATAAAATATTTTGACCAAACAATTTCGGAAATTGAAATAATATTTTTTTGTCGATATGCTTCTTTGCTATCGGGGCCATTCTCGCATGTTTTGTAATTAAATTAACCTTAATTTACAAATTTGAACTCTTTTAAAATTTCATACAAATAAAGGTAATATTTTTTCACCAAAAGAAATACTTTTCCAAAGCACGGTTATTTCTTATTGGATCAGACAGCGGCATCCCGAATGCAATGGAACTGCAATGGGCGAGAAGGGGAGGCCGAAGAAAAACACTGTCTTCGCCCACTTCCCCCTCCCCCACGGCTCCTCCGCTCCCCTTCCTTCCGCCCCCCTCCCCTCACCCCACTGCGAAGAACCGCCAACTTCCTGGAATGGAGGCAGAAGGGATTTCCTCTCCAAGATAATGCCTCCTTCCCTCCCCTTCTTTCGGCATCCCTCCCCCCTTCCTTCCCCTCTCATCCTCCCTCCCCTCGCCTGCCCCGATTCACATGAAAGGTGCGCATATCCCATTCAAGGAGACAGAAAAAACTTCCCCCCTCCCCCCCGCCACCTCCTCTTCTCCTGCATCCCAAATCCTTCTCCCGCTTTCTCGTGTTACCCTCAACGCTCTATTCCTCTCCAATGGAGAGAATAGAAATATTTCGAATTTTAAATTCTATCTCAAAATCTACTGATCAACGGAGCATATTTCCAGATAAGGAAATAACATTTTCCTTTTTTTTGAATCGTGTAATCATTTTCCGCCGAATTTCCCTCTCGCTGTGTTTCTACCGAATCTCCGTGGCAATTGTCGTGAAAGTGGTGCGGAAAAGAGATCTAAGGCTATAGAAATAAGGGAACATATCACGCTTCAATTTTTGGATCTCGATTTGACAATTTTTTGATGGTGGCTAAGGCATATACAGTAAAACTCGTTTAATACGTATCTGAGGGGACCGACTCATTGCTTCGTTATAAGCGTGACTTCGTTATATACGAGAAACATGGTTTTTGGCCTATATATCCCATATAACACGTAGACACATACAGTAAAAGCTGTGTTATCCGGCTATTTAGAACCGGCCACCCTTAGATACCGGCAATTACACAAATACAGTTCATTTTGTATTTCTTTCTTTTATGAATTTTTGTGTGAATTGTATGTGTAATACCACAACTTCCACTTTAAAATTTCTTAAAATATAAGATATATATATAGGTATTACGTATTTACTCCGTATACTTCTGGGGATACCGAGTAAGCATGGCATTTTAGGTTACGTAATTTGCATTGTCTAGATGTTTTGGTGTACTTCTACAATTTCCAGTTCTATCGCTTTTCATTATTTAAAAAATTACCCATCCATTTAATATGTCATAAAAATAAATACTTAAAAGCATGGGAGAGGAGAGAAAAGGTTGTTTTAACGCTAACACAAAAGCTGGAGCTGATCAAACGAATTGAAAAAGAAGAAAATAGAGCAGCCATAGCAAAAGAATTCAACATCGGATCTTCCACGCTCTACGATATCAAGGCTCATAAGGCTAAATTAATGAAATTTGTGTCATCTTCTGAGACGAGTAAACCAATTAATAAGCATCATACGCTTCATAAGCCAAAAATGGAGGAACTGTGTAAAATATTATATGACTGGTTTTCACAGAAATGTTCAGAAGAGTTAAATAATTTCGTCCTTTTCTAATAGAGTAAATAAAGATAAATAAGAAAGATATAATCCAATAAATTCAATTTTGGGAACAGATTCACTGTCGTACTCGCCAAACTTCCCGAACGCCCTAAACTTTTCAATATTCTTTTGTTTTGCATGTAAGCGTAGCAACGCATGAAATAAGAATGGGTAAGTAGTATCTGTATCTAACTACGTGTGGAAGAATTAAAATGGAAAATGCAAACCCCATGCATTGTTATGTTTGGGGAGTACGATAGTGAACCTAAGCCCAATTTTGTTTGGTTATTGATAAATTTGCAATGTCAAAATCGAAAAACGCTTCCCTAACCGGCTATTTCTCCTAATCGGCTTTCCACAATCCCCAAGATAGCCGGATAACACAGATTTTACTGTATTTGCAGTGAGTAGACTTCAGTGCCGTACTTACATATGCAAAGAGATGCTTATCAACTTCGCGGTATGTAAAATGTTCGATTGCTATTACATATGATTTTTTAAACGGCCAATTAATATTATTATTATGGTGATTAATTTACATAATAATTTCACATTTTTAATATCAATTTCAAAACAAAGGGAGCTGGAAATTCGTATGTAAGGGATAGAGGGAGGAAGGGGACCTCTACGAACAAGTGCGTGGTGAACGGGCGGAAACTATTCATTACTTATCGCTCTGTCCGCCAAACTTCCTTATATATGGGGTATTTTTTTGCCACGGGACCAAACATTTGTTGGTTACAGCCGAGAATTCGTAAAATGCGTGTTCGTTACATCCGAGAAATTTAACCAATGCCCTTATGGAGAAGTTCAAGGGACCGAGACATTTCTTCGTTATAGCCGAGATTTCGTTTTCGGCGTGATCGTTATAAACGAGTTTTACTATATTTAATTTTTCTCGAAGGGACCACATTCCTCTTACCTTTCGTTCAACAGAAATAATCCTACAAGATATTTTTTCTTCAGGAAAGCCACAGCCTACATTGTCCAAATTAGATATATCAATTCATTCGAAGGTTAGGAATTTTAATTGGTTAGTTTTCGACTAGTGCCAATTGATACGAATTACTAAGCAAGCAAGTTGGTAGAGGAGAAATCAGGATAGATTCAGATATTGTTAGCACAGAAAACGTCGTGAGGTACGGGTTATCGCTGTTTTCATGTCCTAATTCTCAAATCCAGTTCTGTGTGCATGTTGTATGGCGAATCAACCTCTTCGACTATTATCGCCAATCCAGTACTATTTTCATATAATGTAATGATAATATATTCTTCCAATATAATAAGCAACAGTAAAGACAAATATAACAACTCATCGTTTTAACAGAATCGTTAAAATTACATAGAATGCAGTAAGAATAATGATTCAAAATGAATTTTAACGCGACCGATGGATTTTCTTTCTATTACATCTCGGGATCGCCAATATGAAACATTGCCTACTAAAAAATATAATACTTTGAGCACATAGATGGAATTGATCTAAGAAGCTCGACTCGAGGCGGAGACGAAGGCAAAGTAGTTGATGACATCAATAATATGAAAGTCCGCGAGATTTACATAATAATACACGTCGCATTCCACTGCAACTTTTATCAATGCAATCAGAGGTTTTTGTCGTTTTATTTCGAAGCTCGAGTAAGGCCAGGCGAAACGACTCCATGGACACACTAAGTTATCATAGCGCTATGACTCCATTCACCGATCATTTGGTCTGTCTGCACGTTTCCGGTGTGGCGATCTCGTGACGAGAGCAATTGATCAGCAAAGCCCTTCTGCCGTCGCCGACAAGGATTCGGAGGTTTAAATCAGAGGTCCCCAAAAATTTACTAAATGGGCCACATAACACGGTGCGGACCACATACGATCTTTCAAATGGCTGATCGGGCCTCGTTTAATTTTCAAAGAGCTAATTTTGATAATATAATTGATTATATAGCGCGTTATACGTATATATTAGAAGTATATTGCTACGTACTAAAAAAATATCGTTTACATGTATTTCAAGAATATCTAATGACATCTGATAGCAAATGAGGAATGAAATCACTGCCCGCAGGCCGTAATTTTGGGGCATCCGGTTTAAAAAATTCTTTTAGTAACCCTTTGTTTCCGTTAGAACCATAATTTTTATTTTTTCAATCTTGCATTACATTTATTTAAGTATTTTCAGCACATATCACTAATAAATTGCGTTAAACTATCGCAGCAGTATAATAAAATATCAAAAGCGACTTGATTCCCATGATACGAGCGTTCAAAAAATAAAGGTTTATGGAAGACGTTTGATGCCTGAAACTAGAAAATTTTCATTTGCAATTTGGGATAAAATACATTTACGAGATTTCAGGGCTAATAATCTTAAATATTTGTACATGGAGTAACATTAGAATATTTATAATTGTTATAACTATAGCATGATCACTAATCTTGTCGCGATGACTCCCATGGGCGAATATAATCTGAGGCAAGTGTGTGACCACGTTAGTATTTTTTGGAGTAACTTGTTTAATAAATAAATTTTTCATCAAATCTCAACTGGGAACTGTTGCTAACAGCATGAACACTACTATCGGATGACCTGACTGATGCGATGTACAACTATTAATGACAGATAAGATTAACTACTGCTATCAGAGAGAAATTAAAAAATCAATATTATGAACATTTTAGTATCCAATTGCCCGTTTTTGATATGTTCGGACCAACTTGGTAGAGAAGAATACTGTTTTGAGGAATAAAATAATTAAGTTTGAAACTTTTCATCTAAATGAGAACATAAAAATAAACCGTGAGATATATTAGCCTTAATAATTGAAAAGGAGGTAAAATGGCACGCGTTTTTCCCCCCAGAAACAATGAAATTCAGGCTGCGCTTATTCGAGGTCAGTATCTTGGGAGAACGAACTATTCTCTGAAATGATGACTTAATTTAATGCCCGGTTTTATCCCAAGGTTTCTTATTATGTACCCTTAGTTGGTATAACTAATGTTATTGACCCAATCACTGCGAAGAGTATTCACTTGGTAAATTCATCAGTGAGAATTCATTTGCCTAATTTAAGATTAATTTTTGATACAGGATCACGAAAAAACCCAACGCGTAGACAGAAATAATATAAGTGACAAAACCTATATGTTTGAGATCATCTGCGACGCTATATTTTATGAAAAGTGAAAATATGACGTGTATGCTACAATTGGATGAAAATTAGAAGGCAAAGGCATTCGAAAAGAACAAAAGACGAGTAAAAGAGGTGTTACTCAAATGAAACCTAATTATCCCAAAAATGCCCCATTCTAATTTTGGGAATATTTACGGCTATAATTAGGGGAAGTTTTTATTCGATCCCGATAAACTAGAGAAGAATTTGCTTTCAGAACTGGCTCTCCACATGAGATTTCGCGATAGAACCGATAAGTTCTTCCTTCTCTTATTTACAGCAAGAAACATAAGCTTCATTTGTAAATTGTAGATTGAAAGACACATAAACTACGTAAATAAAATTTTTAAATTTTATTGCAATTTGGCTTATCACCTCTTAGTTGGGGTTCAGGGAGATAAAATATACGAATGTAAGGATTCCGTGGCTTTACAAAGTTTGGAAAACCCTGCATAAGGGGATTAAAAAGAACCGCTAAAAAGCACGAAAATTATTACTGGCTTCCTTTTCATTCTCTCCTCTTTGGGTCTGAAATTCGCAGAAAACACACGCTAATGTACTGCGATAGCGTAAAGGCATTCCTCTATCCTTACTGGAAAAGGAAGGACAGATGCTCGCTTTTTGCCGTGCACTCGGCTAGAACGCACGCGTTGACCTTAGAATTATCTCCGCAAAGATAGTAAAACCTTTGAAGGACAATGGCCATAGTTACGCGTTCATATTTTCAAACGCGTCGATGGCCTACTCGCGTGTTTCCGAGATTCATTCGTCGCATACTACCAAGCAGTCGTTGCAAAAGTCAAACAAACCGATTGCAACATTCCTACTATAGGTTTTGAAACTAATCTTAAAGGGATGGCTGCAGAGCTGATCCGTGTTAAGAAAGAATGAGAACAAAGGCCGCGTTGCCTTTACGACAACATAGCGCGGTTCGATGAGAACCTATTATCTGTGACAAGGGCAGAAAGTATGAAAATTTTCGGCGATTACAGGTACCGACCGTGCAAGTTAGCCAAACAAAATGGTTGGCAACTCAAAGGAATTCAATAGAAGAAAGAATAATGAGATATTAATTGTACCGTCATGGAACTATGATTCCAAAACGAAGGAATTTGGCATGCATTTCCCTCTACTATTTAAAGAAACTGACGAAAATAAAAATAAACTAAAACGCTTCAAAGCAACGTCACATGAAATTTTACGGACATTTTGGTTCAGAATATTATTAAATCAGCTTTGCCGCATTTGCAAGTTTCTACTGTTCGATTATTGTTTTATTTTTAGGTTATGTCACGAGAAAGCTTCTCAACAATAAAAAAGGGTTGACTCGTCGAACCTTAGTAACAGTATTTCCTACTATAGAAAAACCTAAAAAAAATTTGGCAGTGATTACACTGTTCTAGCTCTTCGTTTTTATATTTTTAAGATGCTTCCATAGTTCAGAGTGAACGCTGTCTATTTTATTCAAAGAATTTTAAAAAAACCCATAGAAATCATTATAAAACTCACTTAGGTAGAATTTTCAAACTGCAAATTCTCATTAACGTGATTCACACATAAATTAAATGTAAAGATAGCTGCAAAGATGGGGATTTTTCAGAGAACTTAAATTATACAGAACGCCAGAATTCAAATAAACGCACTAATAAGATATTTCCTACCCAGCGAACGTTTCGATATTAAAGACAGCTGCTAAATCTGTTACTAATCAAACAAAACATAAGCATTTATGCATCTAAAAAAGAGATACATTATCATCATGTTTTCGTACAATACATATCGTGCGGGTGATGACAGCGACAAATGTGTTGAATTAACGCGAATAGGACGTCTTATTGCTGTTTGCAGTTTGCACTTGTGTTATTTTCTACGGCATTATTTTCTAATTGTGTTGATACTTGGCCAAGTATATTTTGGAAACTTAAAATGAACACAATTAGAAAATAATGCCGTAAAAATATATATAACACAATAATAACAAAATATGTAAAATATAAATATATTGGATTACATCACAAGTGAATCGTCTAATATTTTACTAATAAGGCGTACTGAAGGCAGCATTGGAAACGCGCAATACATTTTTTCTGCATGGGTATGCAGTATATCATCATAACGAGATTGCAGGTAGTAGTAATACTAGTAAAAAAATTGTTATACATATTTCAAATTCAAGATATTTTATTTAAAAACGTTAGATCAAAAAAATTCCGATATTAAATAAAGGCTCGATGTCTCGAATGAAAATTTCCCGGGACTCGAGACAAGAAAAATTCTTCGATTTCTCGGGAAATTTTTGTCGAGAATTCTCGAACCAGAAACCCTAATGAGGATGTTTAATCAAGTCTTTAAGTTCGGCACTAATTTAGTGCTTTTTATTTAAACGAAAATAAAACGTAATCCGAATACAATACATGCGAACTCGAACTTATTGCCCTGATTTTTTTTTTACATATTCTACTCTTGATTGAGATCGCCGTTTCAGGTGTAAATATTAGAAGCTTATCCACGATCAATTAAAAAATAGCGGAATGACATCATAATATTTTCTCATTGACTCCCATCATTCAAAAATACCCGGTGATCTACTTATACCTCTGTCGGTTGGTAAAAACTACTTAATAGGCGATAAAATGAGGCAGATATGAAAACTTAATACAACTTCTCGTTACATAAAAAAATAATCACGAAAAATTGAGTCGTGTGATAAAATCGAAACGAGAATCGACACGGAGAAATAGAGCACATATTTAAAACCTCACGCCTCAAAGACATCTAAGTGCATGTCCCGAAACTATGTCAAAAGTTCATGGGCACCGGGAATCATCCGTGATTATAAGTACAAACAGAACCTGAGAGATGAGTAGCGGCTAAAAAATATTCGCAAATAAGATCGGAAATAGTCACGAAAACAACAAATGCCTCCGCAATGGCCGTTGATTCGCTCTCGGCACCAATATCGCTCTGCTGCGGAGGGATACGTCGCTCGAAAGGGTTACAAACCCAGCCGAGGGAAGGAATAAGGGCGTGGACACGGCTCGGTCGTAGTCCCACAGTCTTCCCCCGCCGCCCGCCCCACTCCTCCCTATTCCTCTCCGCTCCTACACCACCCCACCCCCCTGCCATTCACCCACAATTTTCTACTCCACCCTCTCCCATCTCTCCTCTGTATTAACTCCACCCTCCTCTCTCTCCCTTCCCCTCTCCACTTTATCTCTTCCTTCGCGATCTCTCCCTACAATTTCACCCTCACCCCGCTCCCCTCTCCTTATTACAGCTCCCTCCCCTCCCCTCCCTCCCTCCTTCCTCCCCCGCAAGCCACCTTCTATTCCTCACTTGACTCCGTCTAATCGCCGCAACAAGGCAACACGACGCCAACGAACAAATGCAAACGCCCTCCCCGACAATCACCTCCGAGATCTCAAACGCCCTCTAGTCTATATACCGCCCTTTATTTTCAGCGGAAGTAGAATTAGAAGGGTGGGCTATCTATCTACAGCCCTTGCACTGCGACCATTCAACGGAAGTAGGCTGAATGGACACAGCGTAAAAGATAGTTTAAATATATTTTTCAAGCGTGGGGTTAATTTTAATATTTTCGCATAGATATACCGGAAAATGTGTAGGCCCACCGCCAAAACAAAATCGAAGTCCTGAAAACAATATTAAGGCCCTCACAAAAATAAAATTGGGTCCCCTTTAGACATGTCCTCCCCCGCCGCGCGGGGGTTTCGGGATTGTCACGCACGCCACCGAATAATATACCTCTTTATGTCTCTATGATTCGTCCTCATTAGAACGAAAAATTCCTGGTTAAATTAATCTAGAACTGGCAATGAAATAAGGAAAGAAAAGTTCATTGCACCGAAGAAATGCATGCGTGCTTCAAACTATCGTTTTTTTTTCAAAGGGCGGTTTGCGACCCAGCGCTCAGTCGCGGAACTATAACCTGGATTGCAAGGCTCACAACAAAAAAGAAAGAATTCCTTACACACACACATAAAAGATGTCAAAACGAACTGAAAAGCAAGTACTATCGTTATGCTAATGGTTCCCTTCCAGCATCTATAGCCTTTTATGGCAAAATTATGAAAAGTATATTCAAAAGATACGCTTTCTTGGAGAAGGAGAGGCAAGGAGGAAGTATTTCCTTCCACTGGATCACAAAACAAAAAGTTTTAAAACGCTGTTCTAAGCGGCGCACTTCAAATATCCGATTATTATTTTTTTAAACCGCTTAATATTGTAATAACTGAAGCTTCCAGGAATCAGTAGTATCACCCTTTTAAAAATTTATTCGATTCGGAAATCGCATGGGTGATTTCTCGAATATAGTTATTGACGGCACGAGAATCACTTGATGAAGTGTATAAAATGAAAAACTATTACACGTTATCGATGATGGTCAAGCAAAAAGTGAATTGACGACATCTCCAAATGTGAACGATAAATACTACTTTGCTCCCATTCTGTCATCTCCATGGCAACCGTCCACAAACTTTAGACGTAGTTTTCGTTACGTCAGACTTCTCCCCATAGCACTTCTTCGCCCGAAGATGACTCTTAAAACCGAAATACAACTGGTTTGAAGAATATTTTTCACTTATTAAACGTAGACAAATAGGAATTAGGAGAAATTATAAAATCACTTATATTGCTTATGGTTGATGGAGTTGTCATAAATTCTAAATCTTTTCTAATTCTGGAATTCCGTTAGATAGTCTTTGCTTCTGATAAAGATGTTTTATAAAAGTGTATTCAAAAAACATATTTCTACCGAACAGGTTAGAACAGTGAATCTGAATGTTAAATCAAAATAAAGTTTAAGTTTCTGCTTATTAAAGACTAATTCAAATATCGCAAGGTCGGTCGGTCGACATTAATAAACGGAGACAATTTATCACCGGTTTCATCTATGAAATTCACGCGTAAAAAAACGTCAATAAACATTAACCGAAGGATGACTTCCTTAAACCTACAGCAGAAGATGAGTTCGTCGAATAAATGTAAACATTAGCTCCTTCATACAAAAACAAAGACAAAAAAGAGCTCTGAGTATGGGGAGCAGACAGCGCACCGAATTCTCGAATGGATGACTTGGAAATGACTATTATCTCTCCGCATAACCTGCTTGCATCGAGTTGCATTTCTTTCCTGGACACCAGCCAGAGCATTGTGTGGGCGGCGCCAAGTCAGCGCGCGTGTTCGTGGGTCGGGAATGGGGGGGGGGAGGGGGAGACGCGGCGCCGTCGGTGCGGGACGGTGAGGAGGACGAGCGGAGGCCTGGAGGGAGGGGGGGGGGAGAGAAGGGAAAAAGAAGGGAGAATAAGAAGGGGAATAAGAAGGGGGAATAAGAAGGGGGAATAAGAAGGGGGAATAAGAAGGGGGAATAAGAAGGGGGAATAAGAAGGGGGAATAAGAAGGGGTATAAGAGAGAAAGAAGAGAGAGAGCATTGCAGGAAGAGAATCGTCCCCCCCCCTCCTTCTCCTCCTCCTACCTCCCACACCTCTCACTCACCCTCATCTGGGACCTCCCCCTCGTAACCTCGTGCGCTGCAAACGAGTTTGGGACCTCGCCCACTGCGACTCGTGGCCAACAGACTTCTCTTCCAGGGGCTCATTTAAAGAGCGATTAGCAGAGACGATTTAACGGGGTGCTGTCCTTCGATCGGTATGCAGTCACGAGGAACGTCCTGAGCTGTCGATTACAGTACACAAAAATGAATGGGTCTATCACAGAATTTTTAACACAAAATATTTTTCTTAACGTGAAGTTCGTTTGTACAAAGGCTATGCAAGTTCTGCACTTTTTTTGGTGTTATTGCGCGACGAAGAATTCTAGATACACAGGAAAAAATTCACTTTACATGCGCTATGCTATATGCGGAATTTGGATTTTCAAAGCGGTAATTTCTTGCGTTACAAACCCTATTATTTGTCACTAACATCAGTCTCTTCTTGTGGCAATCGCAACGCTTACCGACGGAAGAAACAAAAATTATTGTTGGGATCTTTGAGTTCAACTTTAAACATAGATTCCATTACTAAATGTGACAAATTTACTAATTAATTAAAATTATGAATATTTAAAAATTAACCAGTAAAATCCTTCCAGTAGAGCAGCACAATGATTTCATCGGGTCCGCCTTACCACAAACTTCAAATACCTACATATTTGTATATTTGCCAACAGAAGATATCATTAGATATCACCTTTTAAACCAAAACGATATTTATCGAGTACGTGAATGAATATTTTAATATAAGCGTATGACATATTAAACAATAAAAAAATCTCAAAATTACCTGTTAAAAATTTAGTCTCATGTGGTCTTTCCATTAAAAATTTGATGAACCCTTGCAGAAGAGAATTTCAGTTAGGTATTTCTTTCTTCCTTAAGAAACAAGAGTATTTAGAATCAAGGAATGATAGGGACAAAGGCAAAAATTCAAAACTTCAACATTTCCAATTCGAAACATCTGATCAAAGCCGTATGTGGAAGACCCGGCTCTAATGGTACAGCGCCATACAAGTTAAGTTTTCTGGAATATCACTTTTCCTCTGTTATAATTAAGATACGTATAATTCATTTTGGGGAAAAATAATTCGTTGTTCGAGTATCAAATAAATATTTTTGAACGAAAAGATATTTTTCTTCGGCATTTTAACGAGAGTCATGGTACGCCTTTTGCGAGGGGCGCCAACGGCAAATGCCAAATTCGTCGCAGCCTAGCTACGGCTCTACATCTGATGAAGTTATACCCACGTCGCCATCGCAACCTCAACTGCCCAAGGCATGGGAAATACAGCGTTTCAAATTCGCTCAACCCTGTATATTCCACTGTAATATATGTACAGGATTGCGCGACTTTTGAAACACCCTGTATGTATCACGGGAGTGCTAGAAAAATTTAACATTATCTCCCTTATATTTCTCGAGCTTTTCGTCACCGTGTTTCGTAACGCGTGTTTTAGAACTTTTAACATTCATTGGATTATAAGTTACATGGAGTAGTTTCGGAAGAGAGTGGAATGACAGGAAGGATGAGTAGAGAACGTGAGATGAGAATGGGGAGAACATGGAGAGAGAGAGAGAGAAAGAGAGAGAGTAGGGAGATGAAGAGGGAGTGTAAAGAGAATGATAACTACCTAATTTTGGAGAAAGTGAGACTAACAATATGCCAGGATTAAGATACTATTTATCATCTAAAAACCACTAAAAAAGTTTTTAAAGGCCATAGAAATCTTGCCAAGCGACTGGAAAAAAGCTTATAAAAGGTTAATTGTTCAAATCAAGGCATATCACCATTTTTATTCGCTCCTGTTTTTTCTCCCGTTCTAAAAAAACCAATAGTTTTGAATTCGCCTCTGGCTATTTTTTCGGTGATCACATGGAAACCGGTTCGAAGCTTTTTTTCTTCACTATCGCAGATTAATTAAAATAAAACAAAGAAAGACATCTGGGTACATATATTTCAGTACATACTATAAGTGAACTTTATTTAGTATATTTATAAAACAATACAAAATCTAGCGAACAACCCCAAGAGATGGATAAAGGTAAAAACGTTTTAAAACACTTTTAAAATGATTTTTCCACCCTTTTTTTGTTGATTGAATGCTCATCCTGCATATGTTCGTCGTCGTGTCAAATCTACGGCACTGAGGCCCTCATTATTATTTAACTGTTGAACTAAATAAATTGTCGCAAGATTTACCAAAAGAGTAATTATGAAAAATACACTTTCTGCGCACCCGATGCTTTGCTCTTCGCTAAATTTTGCTAAAGTGGGCGCCATCAAATCTGAATAGCCATTTTTTTATAAGAAAGTATTTTCATTAAATCTTCACTTCTCAGGAAATTATTACCGTTCATAAAAAAATATGAAAGTTACGCAGTTATATAATACAAACAAATATATTTATGAGAATTTCGAAGAAAAAGTACAAATTTGTTGAATAAAAAACGAAAGTCCAGTGCACAACGTTGGTTCTTCAACATTCGAAGAAATAATGACGGCAAATGAGAACAACTCTTAAGTTGTACGGAATATAATAGAATTTTGAGAAGCGTGCAGCTTTTGGGAGCAGGGTGACTCATTAAATTTAAAAAATAACGTTGGTAAAAACACTTCTGAGAAATGAGAAGACGGTGGAAGGAAATCCACATTTGCACCTCCACTACTTCCGTTTTCAAAAAAAAGGAACGAAATAAATACTCGGTTTAGATTTTGGTTTGGATTTGGAATAACTTTTTTTTTCGCTTCAGGTATGTACCATTAAACTTAAAAACATCGTTTTTTTCTGTTCCGGTTTTATGTTCAACTCCATTTCGACGCTCTGGTTCAAGTACCTGAAAACTACTTAATCCAACAGGAATAATTCCGAAGTTAATTTTTCGACATCTTTTTTACATACAGTTTTAAACCATTTAATAACAGCACGAGAGTGACCAAGTAAATTATTAAAACGACACAACCTTCTCATGGACCTATTGCTTTCAGGCTCAAAATTTCGAAACGGGAAGGAAGTCTGAAAACACTCTCACGTGATCCGGTTTAGTTTGGCACGTCACAAGTAATACACACAACTTGCTACATTTTCGTCATTTCGTTGTTCTATTTAGTGCTTGACATGTAACAAAATTATTAAATTGATAATTTTGCCATATATAAATAAACACTAGGAACAGACGGTCACAATATGAGAGCACACCATCTCATTGAATATCAAAGCAATCGTTATCTGTGTTTAATTTATTGGCTTTAAATATTCAAATTTTAATGTTTTTAAAATAAAGTTATAATTTATTTAGTTTTACTGACCGATTAATTGCGTGATTAAATAGACAGTAATCAACTATTAATAAACATTTTTCTCAATTAAATGAGAAATGGCGATTACATCTTAAGGAATATATAAATTTTATGTTTGAAATAGAAAGTAAATTGGACTTCCACTTTATAATAATTCAAGATATGTATAGTGATTTCTCAATATTTTAAGGGTGTAAAAATCACCTTTCCGAAATATAATTAGCTCAAATCTTAACGCGTATTTTCGAAGATTTCACTCTCATATTTATTATACAACTTTTATACTAACTTAACCTGTATGTATGCCATGTTTCAAATCCCAATAACTAATACTTTTGGGCACTTCCATACGAGCTAGGAATATTAAATTTTGACTGTTTGCATACCCCAACGAAAAAATTCGCAAATCTCAGAAAAAAGACCCGGGTTCGACTCCAGGAGATAATTTCCATTTCCCACAAGATAACACCTAAAAAGCGACTTTTTGAAGTGCAAGCTTCTATTCTTTTGCAAATGTAAATGGGAATAAATTAACCTACGATCTTTGGACCAGGACTGTTTTAAAGAAAAATGAATCGAATATTTTATTCTTAGCGTCGACTTCCGCCTTCATTTCGAAATCGCTCAAATTATACGTTTAATTCACATATTTAGGGAAGAAATCGGCCTTTTAGCGGGATGTTACCCTGTTAAAACTCGAGCTTACATTGTTGTCTTCCTAAACGTAATAAAAGCGTGCTTTGAATGCTTTAATAGGGGACAGGGAAGGAAGGAGGGAGAGGTATGGAGGGAGGGAGGAAGAGTGGGAGGGGGAGGGGGGAGGGCGAGGGATAGTAGGGGAGAAATGGAGAGAGGGAGTTTCCCTCCTTCCCGCATTCTCTTCCTCCCTCTCTCACTCCTTCCCCCCTCACTAAAAACCTAAAAATAAATAAAATAAAAATTACTTTTTTATGTTATACAACTTTTGTATTAAGGGTATTAAAAACCTACAAATAAATGAAATAAAAAACCTTTTTAGCTTATACAATTTCTATATAAAAGCAATAAAAACCTAAAAATAAATTAAATTTCGACATGGGGTTAGTGTCATCTGTTGTGATAGATTCTCAAATTTTCATATCAATAACATATCTACTGTCAGGATACTAATTAAAATAACATATCTAGTGTTAGGATACTAATTAATGAAATTTGTATTTAAATAAATTTATTATCATAATATAAAATAATATGAAAATAATCTATAAAATTGAATAAATGTTCTTTCGTAAAATTTCAAACTAATTTTTTAAATGATAAAGTTCGTCATATTTTTCATAAGTTCATGATCTAAAATTCTCGCGAGAATCAAAGCAGTTTAATGGTGTGTACGAAGTATTATCACAATATAAGCCACATGAATGGTTTAGCTAGCCTTTTAGTCGTATTTAAGACGCATCTCTTATCGTATTTAGGAACTAAAGATGAGTTTCTTTACTCTTACAATTACAGGTGCTACGTTATTGTGATTCCCATTCATTTCCCCATTTTCCAATATCAAACCTTTACCCTTTATTTCATTCCTGAACTCCAAACGTGCTTTTCATTTCCCCCAATTTTGCACATCCCTGTGTAGTGTAATGGTCATTCTGTGATAAATTTCTGTGTGTGCTTGGGTGCGAGGAATTTTTCTCATCGCTGGAGGAAAGGGATTTCTTCTTCCACCGCTGGAGGAGAAGTTCATACCTCTGATTTTAAGGAATAAAAATTCCTCCATTTCCCCCTTTATTTCCAGGTCTGGTTGAACGTCGTTTAGGTCGTCGCAGGCAAAGTTATTGATACGGAAATGAGTGTGTGCTCAGAATTTTCAATTTGGATATGCTCTAATCATAAATGTGTTGAGTGTAAGCCATTCGTAAAATGAGTGTCAGTATAGAATATAAAAGACGATTCACCAACTATTGTACTAAATGAACCCAACTCAGTGGAGTACGGTGATATTTTATTTAAGTTGGTTGACAGACACTTTACCTCTTAACTGCGTCGACCGCTTATACGCGTCAAACTGTGTTCATTGGTTCCTTGAATCGTTTTTAAGCTCTTTGTAGTGCATTTCCTTTGCTCTCAGCTGGTTACTCTTAACTGCTTACACACGTTAAAACTTCTCTATTACATATTGACATCTATTGGTAGCTGAGTTGTATTATATGTATAACCTTTAACCTTTAACTTTTTCCTGGAAAAATACTAGGTATTCCGCGTGACCAGGTCGTTTCTGAACAGAAATGTCGCTTTGACGAGTAAAAGGCCTTCGTCTAAATAGCGGAAATTCTTGCTTGACATTTATATTGTTGAAATTTTGGCTGGTAAAAATTTGAACCTCTATAATGAGTGTTGACTACAGCTAAGGGATGGGAAGAGTCAAACTCGTAGATCAGTGCATCATCACCTACTCTATTGCCAGGAAGCCAATAAAAATATTACGTGAAAATGTTTCATCGTTTATAGGATACTAGTAGATGGTGCTCGCATTCTTTCAATAATGGGATAAAAATAAACCCTAAAAATTACAATTTTCACGATGTTGAATTTTTCCCATTGGTTGTCATTGAAAACCTACAAACGTGCCAAATTTTAAGTCTCTAAGTAATCTGAAAGTGCGTCATAATATTTATCTTCCTATGGGGGAAATAATGGGGCGAAACAGCCACTAAAAATTGCAATTTTAAGAATTTTCATTTTTTTGTTACAAATGCCACGCATTTCTGATATTTTTTACTGGTGTAGTCTAGAAATGTATTTATATTGATTTAATTGTTTAAATTTTACGAATTTTTAACGGCCACAATAATAAACTTCATTGTAATTTTCAATATTAATTACGCAGGACGACCGCATGTGGAGTTTTCGTCCGGCGCAGTACGCAGGACGACGCTGACGGGTTAATATAAAAGTTGTGTGGCTAATCAGATGACCATAAATATACGGGAATGTTTGAATTTGGGATTGTTGTTGTTGATGTTATTACGTTTTCCATGCTTTAGTATTTAATTTCTTGATCCCTCAGATCAGCTTTGTAAAAGCCACACAACTTTTATATTAATATCCGTTCAAATTTTAATTGATCTCCTAACACTAAATATGTTATTAATATGGAAATCTGAGAATCTATCACAACAGATGACACTCACCCAATCTCAAAATTTAATATATTTTTAGGTTTTTAGTGCCTATAATATAAAAGTTGTATAAACTAAAAAGGTTTTTTATATAATTTATTACATTATTTAATCTGAATCGTTTAAGATGTGGTTAAGTGAGAAGCGATTCTCCGTAATTATTTGTTTAAATATTTGGTATAAATCTCATAAATTCACGCATACCCTTCGATACCAAAGATTTGAAAGCTGTAGTGGAGTGGAACAAAAATTTATATTTCTTCTTCAACAGTTTCACCAGTGTAAGGTGAAGGTGAAATTTTTCTTCAACCTATCGTAGTTTATCCGCATAGTGATCGATACTTTTATATAACAATGTAGGATGAGCAGAGATATGTTATTCGTTGTGAATGCAATGCCGTCAATTTGAAGCTTGTATGTACAGGCGAATCCCAAGATTCGACAGGGATGCGTTCCTGAAAAGGCAGTCGAATCCCGAACTGTCGAATGTCTAACGCCCCTACAAACGAGTGAAATCAGCACAAATTCAAACAATTAAGAGCAGAAATAACGATGTCTAGACTGAAACTAAACCTAGCGTGGTTACTTCGCGTGGACTACTTCCTAATTCGACCGACCGATCGGCTGGGTCGAATAAGCGGGCTTCGACCGGTCGACTTCTCGAATTGGTCGAATCTCGAACGGTCGAATCTCGGGAGTCGCCTGTATCATGAATTCAAGAGCGCGCACTAAAAAATTACGTTTTGCTTCAATTACAGTAGGGACAAATGTTGGCGCTAGGGTCGGGCGAATACATTCAAATGCTCACCTCTGACGACTGAATTGAAAATAGCTATAGGCATAGGGAGCTGCCGGTTGCGCTCTATCAAGGAGAAAACTTATTAGATTTTTTTTGTTTTTCTAGTTTTCCGTAAGGTGCTGTGGACGACATTCGGAAATATTTTTAAATGAATGTATTTCCCTGCGAGTTTGCCTTTCGACGTGGAGATTCCAACGCCTCGGAGGGAATCGATCGGCAGCGACGTTCTGTAAACTTCTTTCACTCGGAGGGGTAGAAAAAGGGGGAAATGGGGCAGAATCGTGCAATTCTTTCTCATTCTTTCTCTCTCTCTCTCTGCCTCGGATCGATTTTACTTTATTCGCGAGGAGCCGCTCGACCCGAACGATTGCACGAGAAACAATAAAGATCTCGGGGCTTTCTCATTGCCGGAAGCCTACCCTCTCTCTCCCCCCCCCCCTCCCCCACTCTTCGCTCACCGTGAGTTTCAAAAGTCACGTCTATTGTTGGGTGGAAATTAAGAAGCGGAAATGAGAGAATCACGAGTGAGATTCACGAGCGAATCTTTTCAAGTCACGGAAATGAGCGTTCTCGTTCTTAAGGAGGAGACAAAGGCAAACGGTGGATAATGAACGAGATCGATATCCAGTTCTCAAAGAAGTCGCCTAAGATAACGGGAGAGAAAATACGTATTAAGGGAACGGATCACAGTCGAGGATAGTTTACTTAAACAGGTGTTGTCGAATAATTCTTTCGTCTGTACAATTTGCCAAAGATGCAAAGAATAAGGATAATTTCTTTCAAAGTACCGTATTAGCCCGAATATAAGGCGAGGTTTTTTCCAAAAATTCTTTCAGGAAAGTGGGAGTCACCTTATATTCGGGTCCTTAACTACGAAGAAGTTACTTTTTTTGGATTTTCTCAATGGAAAAATAAGGAGTCGCCTTATATTCGGGGTTGCCTTATATTCGGGCTAATACAGTATGTAGTCAAAAATTAACTTTTTATTGCTTGATATCGAGTTTTAAATGGCTGAGTGCATTATTTATACCTAAGATTTATTGTTTATTTAAATGTTTATCATATTCATTAATTATTCGATATTTATATGTTATCATGGTTTTTTAACACAATAAAAAGGCAGGAAGAATCATTTGCTGTTATTTCATCAGCTATAATTCTAAATGGAGTCACTGAAATACGCATAAAGTAAAAAGTTCAATGTTATTAGCAAAGAAATAATAGGATAAATTACTGTTATAGGTCGTGAATTTTTCAAGATTTTTTATAAGTAAGAAACAGACATTTTTAAGTGATAATACTCCGTTCCTAACTTTAAATGTGGAAAACTATCAATCCTAAGATATAATGGTAAAAGAAACATTTTATATTCGTCGTCGATTATTTTAGGAAAATAAACTTATCTTAAGATTTTTAAGAAACTACCAAGTCTACTTATAACGTCGTACACTATTGCGCTGAAATTTTGGAATATACGTATAAAAGATTAAGGCAAATAATTTCCAGCAAAACACTAAAAAATACGCCAATGGTGAATATATTAATGTTATAATTGCTAGTTATTTAATTCTTCATTTCTGAGATTTTGAGTATCTGCCATCCAGTCTCAGCTTGAATCAGCATATGATTATTGTACTAAAGGATTTCGATTCCTTTAATAAATCTAAACCTAATAAGCTAAGCATACTCTAAATGTCAATTTACTAAAAGCGATAAATACGAATTTTAAAAATGTAGATACAGTAAAATTTTAAAAATAAACCCCAAAGTAAATTTCATAGATATTCATAATCATATAATTTGAGCAGTAGCAGGTTTAATGTAATATAAAACAATAGCAACTTGGTAAATAGCATTTGATTCCATCAAAGTTACTTGAAGAGAAACACGGACAAATTATAACTGAAATGCACTGAAAGCTTAAGGCGGTACCCTTAAGCTTAAATTGGCTACATTTCTTGGATAATTCTTAATCTAAATTCCTGGTTCATATCGCTCTAACTACTCTAATTAAAATGCTAGAATAAGCATGCACTAATTGCATAACACATCGTATACAATGAGATAATGATATGATAAATCGTAGCTTGTATTTAGCGTCTAAATTTTCTCGATTTCATAAAACGAAACTTGTCTTAACATACTAGCCTTTAACTAAGTATAAAATGTTTAACTAACATTTCTCAGTACTGTTTGTGATTCCAGAAACTCCTGTAAATGGCTTCAAACCGTCGCAGTATAGGGTAACATTTGAATTGACATATTATATAATCACAACGGAATTTCAGACTTTTTCTCTCAACATCTGTGTCAATCTTTCAAGGGTATCTTAGTAAACGTCCCTGACAACGCTCAGTGCAGAAGATGACTACTCCGTCCCCTTTCGCGTTCCTATGATTGCGCTTGAAGACTCGATCGATTTTATTTTCCAATTCTGTCGAACGCCCTCAGTATTCAGAAGACGTTTTCGCCGCTATCGTGGGTAATTCCATCGCGATTTTTTTAAGCTATGACAGGCGTTATACATCGGACGTGGATTCAAAATTGCGTTTACGAGTGACGAGCGCAAATCACGGGACAGAACGCGGAAAATACGTTTATATCGATAAGAAATGTGGCAAGAATTCGTTGTCGAAATTGGATACTCTTTCCTTCTGTGAGCATAGATCCGCGAACTTGTTGCATTCGTAAAACATAAATGATACATCAGCGCTTAGCGTCATTATTTTATTAAAAATATGACGCGCAGCGTAATTCTGAGAGAAATACTCTATACATATACGGGTCTTCCTATGAGTCATGGACAAAAACTGGTCGCAGTTACATAGAAGATGCTAAAGAACGTATTCACAGACGTTTCTTCGTCATGCGTTGCGGTCGCCATAAAATATTTCCTTGATCAAAAGATTGCTTATCCTTTTACGAGAAATATATCCGAAGTCGATAATATTATTACAAAAACTTTACCTCAACAAAAATTTTAAGCAGCCTATGATCAAATTAAGACAAATGAAATTTGAAGGAAAATTGCGGCACTAGATAACATATATTTCTTGGAAATATCATGACAACCATAAATACGACATTGTAGTGATTGTTATTTAGGTAAGTATAATTATTTTTGAATTCATTCTATATAACATTGAAATGATATATTGGCGAGCCTTCGGCTCGCTTTGTTTTAATGCAGGTGTCTCAAACACGCGGCCCGCGCGATGCATTTGTGCGGCCCGCGAATAAATTTACTTTATACTACGCGACCCGAAATCAAATCTATTTCTTATAAAACATTTTACGCAAATATTCCTAAATAATATAAGTAGTGTATTAAATCATTCCTATTTATATCAGCCTGCACGGTTGAGTTACTGAAGAATGCTTATCCCACTGCCAGCGAGTTTCTTGCGTATCAGAAGGACTTAACCCTCGACGCCAAATCTAGTATTTTTGTAATGACTGCGTGTAAGACGCGTAATAGAGCGATTCCTCTCTTGTCGAAAGTGAGAGTGAATAGAATACAAAGAGCACGAAAAGGTGTGAAGACTGGGAAAGTAAGGAATGCGGCCCGCGGATCGGCAGATGTGAGTTTGAGACCCCTGTTTTAATGGGTAGTCGTCTCCAGGCGCTACCGCACCTTTCGCCTCGCTGGAATCATACTATCTCTCCCCCTTGTCCGGTGATCGGGTTTGTAAATGTCGCGACGGGCCAATAAGTCATGGGTTTGTTCGAATAGGGAGTTTTGAATTAGCAAAGAAGGTATTCACACGAAGAGAGACTTCACTTCAACAACTCTTCTTGGAACAACGATAGGTTTGTCTTGACAGCTGCAATTCCATCGCATTTCTGACATCTCCGAATGTTTTCAATGATATTGTGATCAATCAAGAATTTCAAACACTTTTCTTCATTACCGAACGTAAACAAATTCCTGAAGAGATGGAATCATGTTGGAACGGTAAATTATCGTCGACTGTTTAACGAATGAAATAAAAAGGTAAACAACAACATAGTAACTGGAGAAAGAAAAACACGAAATAATAAACAAAAACATAGTAATGTTGCGGGGGAGAGGGATATAATACACTTTGACCTGAAAATTTGGCTTAGGTGTACTATCGTACTCCCCACTCTTTATGGGTTGTTAACGTACATGTGGCGCCGACCTATCGGTCTGAATGAGAACTACGGCCTGTGGTGACATTTACCTGCCTAATCACCGCCCAAATGAGAATGCAAAACTAAAGCTTGTTAACCCATAGACTGATTGGCCTGTCGCGACATTTACAAACCCGATCACCGGACATTGGGGAGGGATAGTTTCGTTCCAGCCGAGGCGAAGGGCGCAGTAGCGCCCGGAGACGACTACCCATTAAAACAAAGTGAGCCGAAGGCTCGCCAATACTATTCAATGTTATATATTTTAGAAATAATACAATGTATCATCAAAAACAACAAAAACTATTTATTCCTTTGTCCACTCCATTTCCCTAACTATTTCCATAAATATTAATACTGTTTTATTCAGTTTTATTGACAACAGTAAATACATAGCAACGGTATATACTTAGCAACATTTATTACTCTCTCCATATGAAGTAATGGGAAAGTATTGTGATCATGAAAAAAATCGACTTCGAGATTTCAACGTAAATACACGTTTTGAGGTCCCTAGAACACGTTTAGACTACTTTCGGAATGATGTCTGTGTGTGTGCGTGATTGTGGGCGCTCTAACTCAAAAAGTACTTGTCATATCGTTACCAAACTTCATATATAAAATTTTAGCATGAGCACAAAGAGCTGATTAGTTTTTGGACAATAACGGTTAACCGGAAGTCGAGGTTTATTCGAAACCCGATTCGGTTTTTGCGATATTTCTCCGTTAAAACATCATTATGATATATACAATTCTATACAAAGGTTATAGAGAATGTAATTTCCTACAGTTTTCATTTGAAACAATTTTCTATGGGAGTTGCTGTTTAGGAGTTATTTATAAATAACAGGTTTTTCGGTTTCCGACAAATATCGCCTTAAAAACATCGTTATTGGTAATCTTCGTAAGGACCAAAGTTGTAGAGAATAATATTTCTTCCAAGTTTTGTTTGATACAAATTTTCGTAGAACCATCCCTTTCGGAGATATTTCGCTTTATCTTAATACTAGTATACAGCGCCAGCACCATGTAGCGGTGAATTCTGTAAACATTCAAAATGTACGTAATTTACGGCAATAAGGACGACTGTATTTTTTTACGATACGAAATAATAATTTTGCCTCATAATGCTATTCATAATAATTTTAATATCTATACCCCAAATATGGAGAAAGTCATGTGTTGGCCACATCAGATTTTTTTTTAATTTGGTGAGTACGATAGTACACCTGTTCCGAATTTTTTTTTAATTCGCTCAAAGTGGTAATTTAAATTCTCTGAGAGAAACTATCATAGTAACCCGAAAACAAAAAAAAAAGAAATCATTTTGTTAGAGAGTTGGGTCATATGAAAAGTGGGTCTGAAATATCCGATGAAAATAGAGGGCAATATGAAGTAAACAGTACACTCCCGATTTACGAAAATTCGGTTTATGAACTTACGGTCTTACGAATGAGAATTTTTACGCCACAAATTTGACATACGACCTCAAAATTCGAACTTACGAACTTGAATTCAGTCAACTTCAATTGCTATCATCATTTTAAAACATTGTACAAAAAAGTAACATTTATTTCTGGCATACCTAAATAAATTGTTGCTGGATACTTTCAAGGGCGTTTCTAAGATGTTTTCATTGTTTTGTGTCGTCAGACTTCATTGGATGCGTTTTTCATTCATTTGCAGCACTACTCTTCTGATATAAATGTTGCAAGTTCTGCACCTCCTTCCACATCATTACGCCTGTTAATCTGCCCTCATACCCGTAACAGCTCTACCTAAAACTTCCGCTTAATGTGGAAAATGTTATGATTAAGATATATTTGTTAACATCTATTATAATTTGTTCCGTTCTTATTTTTCTTGCACTTGTAGGAGGAAAATTTGGGTTTCGAACCAGTGGCAGATTTGCAAACTTGTCGCTCCCAGGCCAAATTATTTTTCAGTCCCTTAAAAAATGCAATAAAATTGATTTAATTTATATATATACCAGAGGAACAAGCTTCCTTAGGTTCTTCGAACTCCATAATTTTTAAAATCACACTGAAAACCTTATTTATAGTGCTTCATCATCTCTACTATAAATATTTTGAAGAATGTGTTTCTGCATTTATAGCACAACAACTACAAAACGTAGAAGCAAAAAGGTGCCATTTTAACCGCAATAAATAGTTAAGCAAAATGGGGTTTTAAAGTTATTTGAACTACATTATTTATATAAAAAATGTTTTTCTCTTTTAATTTTTCCCATTTAAATAACACGGGAATTGTTTGATTAACGATTTACGTGACAACCGTTATAAACAATACGTAATCTACTATAATATATTTTGAAGTGTGTCTTTGTGTGTTTGTTCATGGAACTCCTCCTAAACGGTAAAAGCTAGAATAACCAAATTTGGTACGATTCTTCCTTACATCCTAACTTAGTGAATGGGGAAGGTTTGGTCAACCGGGATTAATCAGTGCTGCCAATATAGGGGATTAACATTTTTCCATAAGATAACACGTATGAATCCATTTCTTGACTTGCAAGGTATTCTTCCTTCAAGCATTAAAATACGTAAATATTGACCGATTTTTTTCGTTTTTGCTTTATTCGACGAATAAAACTCTATACTATCTTATTCCTGCGAAGTTTATATGTTACACGGTCGAAGTTTCCAGAAATACACTAGTATTTGTTTCGAAATTTTGTGGATTTTTCGTACTCTTTTCGGGCGTTGCTAAGGAGGCCGTCATTGTTACCTCCGATTCAATTAGCTCCAATGAAGCTTACAAGTAGACGAAAGTTTAGCGTTATTCGCTTCGCACTTTTGTTTGAGCAACGAAACGATCGATGTTTATGGATAGCAAAGTAAATAGATACTGATTATTATTCAGGAAGCGTTTATTGATGAAAGTAATTGAACCTTCTTTCGTCTATTGAATACTGGAATCTTAAATTTTTTGTAAGTAAAATAATTATACTCTACATTATAATGTTTATTAACGTAAATAAGCTCACGTATCTGGTGTACATTTACCGGAGTCAGTGTTCAATCATGGACAACTGTACGTTGCTTTTTCACGGGTTTCTTGCTTACAAGACATAAATGTAAACATTTCATCGGCATAATTACACAAGAAATGAAGCTGGATTTGGCGAAAGTGATAGGAAATATAATTATCGTTATAGTTGAATGCAATACGTTCGGAAACGGATTGTTACAAGCAAATATGATTAATTGTTTAGAAAAGCTAATTGTAAGTTAAAAAGTATCTACTATATATTTTAAAGAGTTTGTATGTTGTGCTCTAGTAGCTTCACTAAATTCGTTGAAATTAAACGGGAAATTCTGCTAGTATTAACTAAAAGAAATAATATATACCTAATATAAACTAAAGGAAATAATATATATCTAATAAAAACTAAAGTA
This sequence comes from Uropetala carovei, assembly GCA_036926305.1. NCBI lineage: Eukaryota > Metazoa > Arthropoda > Insecta > Odonata > Petaluridae > Uropetala > Uropetala carovei. The sequence goes on along the minus strand of JAXCHB010000118.1, from coordinate 547,002 downwards.
GCGAAGAAAGAAACACAAAGTGTGACAGAGTTCTCCAAAGCAAAATGCTTTTAAAACTACCTAAGTAACTTAAATAATTAGACGTAGATTTTCCACAAATCGTGATTTTTAAACCTTTGAAGATATCGTCACAAAACTTCGCATAGGTAAATAATTTTATCCTGCGGATAACATAGGCTATATTTGAGGGGGGGGGGGGGGTGCTTAATTCAATAATTATTTTCCCATAAGTTTACACGTAATTTTCGATTTTTCAGAGTGCAAGATTTTCTTGTTTCATTTATCTAAATAGGTAATTGCGAACAGGTTTTCTTCATTTTTACTTTATTCGACGGTTAGAACTGTGTAGTATCTTATTCTTACGATGTTTACATGTTACATGGTCGAAGTTTTAGATTAACTAAATCCGTTCAAATTCAACGGGCAGTTCTGCTAGTATACTATATTGACGGTCTTGCAACTTGAAGAATGATTATACAAATCCGACCGCCCTGAAATCCTGCCGCCCTTAAAACCCCGCGCCGCCCCTAGGCCATTGCCTACTTTGGCCTTGTTGCAAATCTGCTAATGTTTCGAACGGGCACATCCAAACTCGGCCAGTGGTTACACTCCGAGGAACCCCTAAGGTTGGTACAATGTGAAAGTGGTTCCCATTCTAGGGAAAACCAGAGTTATTCATTTACTTACTATCCTTTTCAGATATTTTTGTGGTTTTGGGGGAGGAAGGTCTAGGTCCCTTTCAAACACGTGTCCTTAGCCAATAGAAATATACTATTGGCTTAGTAGTCAATAGAAATATACCATCTCTTATTGACTGGAATTTTCACACAAATTCCTGAAATGCACTTTAAACATGTACTTAATAAATAAGTTAACAGATTTTAAAATGGGAAAAGCTTGAACAGAAATGAAAAAACAACGAATTCCCTATTATAATTTCCCTGTTATAATAAAGAAAATGATGTGCGTAAGACATTAGATTTTTCGGAGCTCGTACAGAGTAAAAATTTGCGAAAGTGCGAAGTGAAAGTACGTGTGGTTCAAGATATCCTGGCCGAGTTTGGATGTTTCTTCCTGGGTGCCTTTCTGACCGCTGGCCGAGTTTCGATGTACCCTTAGGGATTAACCCAACCGCTGGCAGAGTTTGGATATGCCCTTTCGAACACATCCCATGATTTTAACATTGCATTAACGCGAAAATCTCTCCCGATTTACGAACTTTTGGTTTACGAACTACTTTTCAGGAACGCATGGTGTTCGTAAATCGGGAGTTTACTGTACTTTAATAGATTGTCGATAAGTTTTACTATGTTATTTAAGATGTAATAACTTTAGTTGCCATTATTAGATAATGTAAAGCTGAAAAAGGTACACAATTTAATAATAGTAAGTTTACTACGTTATTAATTGTTTAAGAAGACAGTTTTATTTCTTGATTCGAAAAAGTATAAAATGAAAAATAATAAAAATAAATAACTATTATATTTTGCATTAAAAAGTAAAAAAATAAGTTTTGATTTACTAGACTCGATTTAAAAATGTTGTAAAAGTTATACGGCTTAAAATATTAAAACTTTTTCAAATGGCATGCATCTACTTGTGTGACACCACATCATAATCGATGGCTGAAATTATGCATTATTCTATGTAACCGTAACCGAAATTCATTTTATCAACATCAGTTAAAACAAAACTAACTTTTGAATATACAACTATATATTTAAAATATACCTCATTATGCTAATATATAAAGAAAAAATAACGATATTTTTACAAAACAAATGTTAAATTAAGGCTTATTTATTAACTTCAAATTCAACTCATTTTAGTTGAGGAATTTATTATTAATAATGCAACAACAATAACAAAAACATAAACTCAATTTGTATTAAATTTAAAATTAATTAACATAGAATGTTAGAATAATTAACTAACGTAAATTAATATAAAAGAATACGATTGCTTGCGATGTCATGGAATCGATCTAACTTTCCGTGATAATGAAATCCAGTGGGAGGCCACCAAACACATCAGGAGAGGAAAATACACATTAAGGGATTTTTTTCTGACAATTGCTGGAGTTTCAGGTTCCAATTTTAAGTAAACAACATATATTCCTTGGTTCAGAGATACGAGAATTAAACAAAAACTTCAGCAGCTAAATATATTTGATATATTTCCTTTTCACAACTTGAAAAAAATACATTTTCTGTTACAATAAATACGTATACATAATACGCCATGCATCGCAAGGAATTACTGCTTTAAAAACTTTTTAGCTCTCCATATTTCCAAAAAAACGAGGTGGAATTTTTTCGCGATACTTTCTCAATATACTTCGTATATGAGAAAGTAGAAAAGGAAATTCCAATAGTGTGCCAGCACAGACAATGAATAGCGCCTTTGTAGAAATCGGAACCAAAGAAAAGTTTCATAGTGTTTAAGGAAATGGGGTTTCCTTTGGAGAGTGACGGGTAATCCTATCGAAAATGGCGGCCCCCTTTCTGCTCTTCTCTTTTCCTTGGCCGTCAACAACAGACGATCTCTCCCCTTCACAAAGCCGCCACCACCACCTCCTCCTCCTCCTCCTTATCGTCCGCTGACTAGACTTCCGGCAGATAAGAGTAATATGGAGCGAAGTCGTAATTAAACGTCTTTAACGCATAGCAGCCCTTGATATAATATATACATATATAAGTATAATGCGCACTTAAGGAAATGCAACGAGTGGCCGATGACGGCAGGAGGATTATGAATCGATGATTCTCACCGCCATTACTATGAATGGATTGGGGATTACGCGAGCGAGATGCCCATTCAAGGGCAAACGATATGGTAAAAGAGAAATATAGGGTGGCTGTCTCGTGATTTTATTGCAAAGTACAAATGACATCTAAGCGTATTTAAAATTGTAGTTTATTCTGGCAGTTGGAATTTGTTAAGCAAAAAATAACCTGCTGGGAACTGGTCGAAAAATACTGTACATTCATTTTCACAGCATCTCTATATTAAATCGTTCATTCTAGAGGCACAGTTGAATTGTTTAAAATACGAGTTATACAGGCTACGATTTAGCACAAAGGACGAATACACAGTTTTCTCAGTACAAACATAGTCATTAATGGTAATTATCGTTTCCATTCACGCCACGCTTAACATTTCGCCGATCAAAATAAGATAATTGCATAAATTGTTTCATTAAATCAATATAATTATGTAGTTTGCAGAAAATTGACAATATGTTTATGGAGTAGTCTATATTCCATAAATAATGACAATTTAAGGGCTAAAGAGCAGGGCAATTTACGAGAGGAATTAATCTGACGCCATAATTGCTTATTAAGCATAGCAAATTAATTATCCGATGGAAAAGCACGGAAAGGCAAGAAAATAACATTTATCTCGATATACCTATATGTATTATTTAGAGTTAAATGCGTAGCATATTTATACAATTTTCCTCGGTGGATTAACAAATTAAGGTTTGATATTTACTTGTGGATCATACAGAAGAGAGAATGTTTATTGAAATAGGGTCTCTGACCCTAACCCCTTACGTAGTTCAGAGGCCCGGGTCCCTGGCCATAATAGAAATAAAAAGACATAAAAAATAGGCAATCATTAACTAAAGATAGTGAAATGTAATTTGTATATTTTTCATCTATAAGATGCAATTCTAGCCCTTTTTTATGCTAATTAACCAATTATTGAGAAAAAATGGTAATTTTGTGAAATTCTACAGTTAAATGGCGACTACATTCACATGCTAATTTGGGCCTTCTTGAGCTTGAGAAACGGGCCAAATTGACCTCCTTGTATCGCCTCTCAGAGACCCTGACTGAGAAGTGAGATTCCAGATTACTGTGCGAGCCACAGAAATTTAGGAAGTGCTTTCCTTATAAACACGACGGTCGACAACAGCACTTTATTTGTCGTTATATTCGTATCAGAGAGAGATTTGGGAATTTTGTGTCTGGAGCAGTGGCACAGCTAGAAATTTAGTTTTGGGGTAAACAATTCAACACATCATTATCCGAGCACTTGTTTATTGATTTATATGCATCGAACCTTCGCGCAATGATATAAGCTAATGAATAAAGGTACTGATTCTAATTTGTACATCTTCAATCCACCTTATTTCCATCTGACGCTCGCATATTCTATTGTTAATATTGCCTCCGATCTTGAAAGAGGGGGCATCCTATTATGTGTGCCTCATTTTTTTCAAGTCGAATAAAAATAACTGTCGACAGAAAAAATTAATTTTTCAACAGCAGAATTCATCAATGATTTTAATCTCCCACTGACAATGAGTTTTAAAGTTGAAGTTCAAGCTTCTTTTGACTTGCAGCGTGATTATTTCTAAGATGTGTCCACCTGTTAATGCAGTGTTAATTTTTTGAATCGCCAACAAAACATTTTAAAATCGGAACGAGTTCTATTGTACATGGAGACTAATGTAAAAATATATGACCATATGTTGTAATTTTCCGTCAATTCCTTTAGGACGATTATTTTGAGAGTACTCTATCAAAAGATGATCGAGGAGGCAACAAGTAATGCTCTTGAGAGAGTGACATCTATTAAAATGCTGAAACTGAACTACAGAAAACTGCATGTTGCACTCTGTTTGGTGTGTTCCAGAAATTTCAATTATATTACTGCACTGTGAGCTGTAATAATGTTAATGGCCAAGTTGTGGTGTATTTATTCCTAAACAAGATCTTTCTGTTTGTGCAAATCTAAATGTTTAACGGTTTTAGCTTTGAGAATACTGGAGAAATGAAAATAATTATAGCACAAAATTAACGAAATTGAATGTGGACGAATATTAAATTAGGCTAATAGTGCTTCATAATTCAAAGTTGGATTATCTTCGCATTTGCACTTAAAAAGAACACTACCCGGATATCACACGAGGATTTTTATAAAGTTATAGAAGTGTTTTTAGAGACATCGAGCGATTAATAGTGATAAATTTTTTTTACAATTTTCTTTCTCTGCAATCAAAAATGTAACTCGAGAATCTATCCTAATCATTGCTCGGTAAGGACTTCGATACACAGATTGTCATTCAACTAATGAAGTTGCTCAATCAGCCCTTAACCTTTACCTAGTTTACAGTAAACTGTCTAATCACTTTTTTATCATTTCATCTCTTTAGTGCATCGCTTCCTCAAATTTCTTCTGCCCCTGTTATCAAAATGTAATAAAGACCGAGTTACGCTGATTACAAACGATATGATATTAAAATAAATGATAACAAACACATATTAAGAATTTAAATCAATGTTACTGACGTTTGAGCGATATTATACAATTCTGATAGTTATACATATATTGATTCTTCCGTTCACGGACGAATCACAAAATAATTTGAGGTGGTTAAATAATTTTTTGCTTTAACTAGGATAATTTATTCTCAGGCTAAGAGTTCAGAAAATTATAGATTGGTTATATAAAATTCAATTTATCATCTAAAAAGACACATTGACCAAGATCATTATATCCGAACGACAAATACGGAGCGTCAAGGATCTCGTTTTTGGACAAATAGTCACTACTAGTGTTATTTTTTCAACATAAATGGAATCTTGAAAGAAGTAGTCTTTGCGAGTACATTGTGTAAGAAATGTAGAAATATTAAAGAGAGTCTAATATTAAAGAGACTCTCATGGACATTTTTTTCAGTTGCGTGTCAACCAAAATTTCAAGCGTGTCATAGGTCTGCCATCCCTGTACTGGGATATTCATATTTGTATCTTTGCCAGCAGAGAGTGTCAATACATATCATCTATGAAACCTAAACGATACTTTTCGAGTGCGTGAGTGAAATACGTTTTAAATAAAGGCGTATGACACGAAACAATCAAATATCTCAAATACAGCTCTTAGAAATTTACAGTCATTTGAAAGGTGGTATGTGGCTCGCACATTGACACATAAGGTCTAATTTGGCCCTTAATAAAAAGTATGACGGACCCTGCTCTAAATCCTCTCACGCTAAGCGAAAAAATTTCTTTGACGCCCTACTGAAATTATTATTTTTTAATAGCACTTTGAGATCTAGTCTATGTTTCATTAGTTAATGATTTTTTATTTATATGCACCGATAGAAAATAACTCTGTTTAAAGTTCTATTTTGTCGAAGACGTAAATTATGTTCAATCTCTTTCACTTTATAACACTCCCTGGCGAGTAAGCCGTGATACTCACACAGGCGCTGTCATGCGTGCGTCATGCCGTCGCCTCAAAGGCATGGGAATAAAACCCTCGTAATTCCATTCTGTTGAGAACTTTGCCCTACCTCAATCCCTTCATCGCTCCCTTACTCGCCCGTCGCTCATCGACCCTCCTCCTCCTCACACGTGCTTCATAAACTCCCATTGTCCGGAGGCGAAAGGAGGAAGTGATGGAAGAAGGAGAGATGAAGGGGAGGGGAGGTGAAGGGGAGGGGGATAGGAGGGGAAGAATTAAGGGATTGTTTTTAGAGGGCGTGGATAGGGGTGAGTTCGAGAAGAGAGAGCGAGGGAGTGATGAGGGACGGAGGGAGGGAGGGAGGGAGAGAGCGAGGGAGTGAGGGAGGGAGGGAGGGAGTGAGGGAGGGAGGGAGGGAGGGAGGGAGGAGAGATGGAGGGAGGGAGGGAGAGAGGGAGGGAGGGAGAGAGGGAGGGAGGGAGGGAGGGAGAGAGGGAGGGAGGGAGAGAGGGAGGGAGAGAGGGAGGGAGGGAGAGAGGGAGGGAGGGAGGGAGAGAGGGAGGGAGGGAGAGAGAGAGGGAGGGAGGAAGGGAGAGAGGGAGAGAGGAAGAGAGGTAGGGAGGGAGAGGGAGGGAGGTAGGGAGGGAGAGGGAGGGAGGTAGGGAGAGAGAGGGAGGGAGGGATGGAGAGGGAGGGAGTGAGAGAGAGAGGGAGGGAGGGAGGAAGAGAGGGAGGGAGGAAGAGAGGTAGGGAGGGAGAGGGAGGGAGGTAGGGAGAGAGAGGGAGGGAGGGATGGAGAGGGAGGGAGTGAGGGAAAGAGAGAGGGAGAGAGAGAGAGGGAGGGAGGGAGAGTGTAAAGGAGGGAGGGAGGGAGGGAGAGTGTAAAGGAGGGAGGGAGGGAGGGAGAGTGTAAAGGAGGGAGAGAAGGGATGGCAAAAGCGAGCAGAGAAAGAGAAAAATCTGATGTGGCCAACACATGACTTTCTCCATATTTGTGGTATAGATATTTAAATTATTATGAGTAGCATTATGAGGCAAAATTATTATTTCGTATCGTAAAAGAATACAGTCGTCCTTATTGCCGTAAATTACGTATATTTTGAATATGTTTACAGAATTCACCGCTACATGGTGGTGGCGCTTAGGAATTGCAATACCGGTAAACCGGTTTACCGGGAAATAGCTCAAAATCCGGTAAACATTTACCGGTAATTTTGTATTTTTTAACCGGTAATTCGATAAATAGAAAATGTTTTAATGCATGTTAAAAAAATAATAATATTCCCGTGTTTGAATGTTTCAATGTTTCTCAAGTCCTGATTCTCTCGGCAGAGAATTGCGCATGACCTGAAGGCTGACGCAATAATCAATAGTCAATAAAGTACAGGCGACACTCGATTTACGCCATGGATAGGTTCTGAAGTTTATGGCATTAATCGAAAATGGGGTAAATCGAAAATAATTTTCCCGTAGTATTTGATCATGTACAGTGGAGGCTCCTACGAAGTGATTCATTCCTACATGAACTTTTTAAACCTTAGTAAAATATTTCTTTATGGTGATGTAATGTCAGTAGTTATTTTTATGTTTTTAATATTATTCCTTGAATATGTTTAATGCAGATAATGCGCTATAAACGTTAATATCTTAGAACTAATATCTGTTGATCTTTACAGAAAATGAACTTGAACTGCTCTCTAATACAATATTAGCATTGCAGCCAATACAAGTTGCTGTAGAAGCACTTGTTACAAAAATGTAAATTTGTATATTGCTGATGTAACATAAAAATTTATGCTTGATGAACTAACAAATCAAAACACATTTTTAAGCAATGACCTTAAAGAAGCATTGATAGCTCTCATAAAGGAAAGACGAACAACTTATTCTGATGTTCTACAGTTTCTTTATGATCCAAAGATCAATTGATGAGTATTACAAAATTTTCAATAAAACCAGCAAGGCCACAATAACAAAGGTAATTGTAGAGTTACTTGAACGCATTTCTGAAACTGAATCAACAGTAGTCAACGATTCCAACTCCCAGTCTGAGGATGCACCGACTTCAGTTCCTTCGTCATCAACTGCATTGTCTATGAAGGAAAAACTTCAACTGGCGATAAAGAAAATAACTGACTCAGCCTATGAAGATTCATCTCAAAAACAAAAAAAACATAAAAGACCTAACGCAAGTCGTAAGAAAGGAATTAATGTATTTTCAAGAAGAAAAAATAAGAGGAAAATATTTAAAAATGGATTTCGATTTCCTAATGACCAGTCGACCAACAAGTGTTGAATCTGAACGACCTTTTCCAACGGCTGGGTTTATATGTACTAAAGTAAGGTTGCACTTAGGTGACCATAGTCCCGATAAATTATGTTTTCTGCGAACCTATTTTAACCAAAAAGACATCTAATAAGAAAGACTTTCAAAGTGTTCTGTTTATATTAATATGAAACTTATACTTATGTTTGGAATACAATTTTGTACAAAGTCTTCTTTGTTTATATTAATATAAAACTTGTATTTATGTTTGGAATACAATTTTGTTCAAAGTGCTTTTGTTTATATTAATATTAACCCGTCAGCGACGTCATGCGTACTGGGAACGTCGGACGGAAACTCCACATGCGGTCGCCATGCGTACTGGGAACGTCGCGGAGGTCGCTAGCTTTCTTTATTTTTCTGACACAGTCAATTTTCTTAGATAAGGATAATCTTTATATATTTTAAAAGAGGAACCTTTGGCCTTCCTATTGTGCTTAATTCTGTAATTTTTACTCTCCTTCTTTTTACTTTTATTATACGTTAAGTTTTGTGATTAAATTTTCACGTAGATAGGAGAATTGGGGCATTTTGGCTTCTAAAAAAGCCCCTATTCAACGAAATCTTTGCACGAAAGCAACTGTGAGGTGTAAGAAGAGGATATAGGCCCCATTTGTCTGCTATCAGACATCTATCCCGCTCTTGAGACATGTTTTTATATTGTGTCATCACTTTGAGAGGTAGAGAGAGGAGGAGGTCTGGGCCATGTTCTTGGTTTATAGTCGATCCGAAATCGGAAGACTCCTGGCCTCGAAAAAGGGGCGGACACCAGTTAACAGCAGCCAGTAGGAGACTGTTTGTTTGGGAAGGTAGTGGGGAGGAAACCAGTCTCACTCCTGCTCTCGAAGAGATCGCATCGGACTGCGTTGCCGTTTCTACCGCCGTTTCCTTGCTGTGGATCAAAAAGAAGGATGGGAAGTATTTTATTTAGAAACTGCGTAGTATATCAGCTGAGCAAGAGCTGGCAGCGCGCACCGACATCTGCTCTCCCGCACGAAAGTTGAGAGGGGCGATGGAAGGGGAAACGTTCGTGATTGGCTACTTGCTCTAAGTAGGCCAGGAGTCTTCCGATTTCGGATCGACTATAGTATTTCATGAGGGAATATAGCTAGAGTGAGACAGACTAGAGCAGTGTTTCCCAACCTGGGCGGTACCGCCCCCCAGGGGGCGTTTGTGGAATTCAGGGGGGCGGTAGACCCCGAGGGGGCGTTAAGGGGGGCAATAGACTCTTGAGGGGGCGTTTAGGGGGCGACCAGAAAACTTTTCAGGGTTAAGGACGCGGGAAAATATTTTGGCAGTTTAAAATGTTGCTGTCTTCTTTGTTTCCAAGGGTGAAGGGGCGATAAAGTGGTGGGGAATTTGCCGGATTGATTCCATAGGCGGCTTTGACCTAAAATACATATATCGGCTTCCCTTAGTTCAGTGGCTCTCTGTTTCCGTGTGGGCAGAAATTTTCTCATCCACTTTTTGAGAACTCAAGAAACACCGCGATCCGCACGTGCGTAGAAAAAAGGTTTTAGGGTGCTTTTTTAGGAAAGTCTTTATGACGGGGTATAGGAACAACTCAGGCGTCTTTGACGGCATCTTTCTGTATGAAAAGTTGCAAGAAAAACTTCTGGCACGTTTTTCACACGTGGTCTCTTCACCCACTCTCCTTCACTCCATAAAATCACTAGAAAAGGCAGTTATTCCTCAGATTCTCTTAGTTTGTGAAAGAAGAAATATCACGAGAGAGACAGACATAGAGAGAGAGACAGATAGACAGAGAGAGAGAGACAGATCGACAGAGAGAGAGAGAGACAGACAGAGAGAGACAGAGAGAGAGAAAAATTAAACATTTTTATCATTATTATGTTTTTTACTGTTTTATTTTCTCATAATTGCCTCTTCAAGTAGAATCAAATGTAGGATGTCGGCAGAATCCTAGCTATATGTAAAATTTATTCGAGGGGGGGCGTTAGCTCTCACAAAAATTTGAAAGGGGGGCGCTGGGCCAAAAAAGGTTGGGAACCACTGGACTAGAGGATCATATTTTGTATTTATCTTTTGTATTTCCAAGATATTTGCGATCTGGAAAGCGTGGGAAATATGCTGACGCTTGTACCGCGCGGAAAATGTTCTCTCGTCGCTCTGAAAAAATCAGTCTGAGTGAAACCTTGCACTGTGCGGAGGCAGGTTTCGTTCGCCTTTCCTTACTGTGGTAAATTATACGTTTACTTGCTTACTTATTTTCAAAATATTAGGAGTAATCATGTGCTCAACCAGTGAAAATAGTCAAGCAATACCGAGTGCTGACAAGGAGACGGAAGTCCTACTCGGAAGTGACTCGGAAGAAAGCGTGAGTTCGGACAGTGATAGTGAGAATGATTTGGATGAACGTACTCAAATTGATTCACTGACACATAATGATAGTGATCATGAGGAGGATAATGTAGAAAACTACTTCTGGGAGGGCATGGAGAATTACGTAGGACGAAAGGTGGTGGTTACGGCCCTCAAAAGGCAGCTAAGGGTTTGACTGACATTGTAGGTAGGTACTTTTCAATTATTTTTCGATGAGGAATTTGTTAGTGCCATAGTAAATGAAACCAACGGATATGCTGACCAATACATCAAAGCAAGTGAGCGTACATTTTCGATGAAATCAAGAGTTTTATCGTGGAAACCAGTTACCGTGTAGGAAATGTACACTGTTTTGGGAATTTTTATGTTGATGGGAATTGTGCAGAAGCCCACGCTACGTTCCTATTTTTCGACGAAAAGAGTTCTATCCACACCAGGCTTCGGCAATGTCATCACTAGGGATCGATTTGAGCTTATTTGCAAATTTTTGCATTTCAGTAATAACGAAGAAAAGAATAATTACCGTGGTCCTCCAAAGCTACAAAAAATATTTCCGATTATTGAACATCTGAACGAAAAATTCAAGGAATTTTTTTTACCAAAAAGGGAAATTTCAATAGACGAGTCCCTAACATTGTGGAAGGGCCGCCTATCTTTCAAGCAATATCTCCCTCTGAAGTCCTCCAAGTTCGGAATCAAGACCTTCGAGCTCTTATACATCTCAACCTCTGACTCATAGGAAAAACGAAAGAGAAATATAAGTTTGTCGGCAGATAAGTATGGATCTTGTTTCACTTTTCAGTAGCATTCGTGTCGACATACGGTGCCTCTCAGCATTGGATAGGGGATTTTTAGAAGATGCGATTCCCCAATTCGCGAAAAATCAACCACAAAATTTAATGAACATTCAGTGTAATAAAAAAGACAAAAAGATCACAGAATGACGATAATTGGTAGGCCAAAGGTTCCTCTTTTAAAATTATGAAGGTTACCCATATTTAAGAAAATTTACTGTCAAAAAAATAAAGAAAGCTAGCAATCTCCGCGGCGTACCCAGTACACAGGATGGCGCTGAGGGGTTACAAGCCTTATTTGAAGGTTTTTTTTTCTGAAAAACTTACGGGGAAGAAGTTGAAATCCAAGATAAAACAGTAGATGTGAAGTACTCCGTAAACTTTGAATAAAGAAAATCTGAGTAAATGGCTTCCGTGATTGAGTGAAAGAATTCATCGAGGTATTTCACGAGAATAATAATAACTAAGATGGTGTGAAAAACATAGGTAAATATACCTAGTTTTATGTAAAACCTCCATAAATTTCAGTCAAATTCCTTAAATATCTAATAAGTTACGAATTTTTATATGATTTCGCGCAAAAACTGCGTATTTCCCGAAATCTCTTCCGACCTGCGTGACGTATTATATTTAATGTCCTGCGCGCTTGAGGGGTTAAACTTAAAATTGTTTGGAATAAATGTTTTGAATAAATTTTTTAAAATTTATATTAGATTAATAGTTGATTTGAATAAAATTTGTTTTCCATTAATATCTACCTATCATTTTTCTTTCAATTTAGCATTTTTTTGAAACTATCAATTACCGGTAAACCAGTGTTTGTGAAAATTTTTACCGAATTACCGGTAAATCAAAAGTCGGTAAATTTGCAATCCCTAGTGGCGCTGTATACTGGAAATGACGAAAAATTACGAAAAAGTTAAATATCTCCGAAATGGATGGTTCTACGAAAATTTGTTTCAAACAAAACCTGGAAGGAATATTATTCTCTACAACTTTGGTCCTCACGAAGATTACCAATAACGTTTTTAAGGAGATATTGGACGGAAACAAAAAATCTGACGTGGCCAACACATGACTTTCTCCATATTTGGGGTATAGATATTTAAATTATTATGAATAATATTATAAGGCAAAATTATTATTTCGTATCATAAAAGAAGACACGTCCTTGTTGCCGTAAATTACGTATATTTTGAATGTTTACAGAATTCACCGCTACATGGTGTTGGTGCTGTATACTGGTATTAAGATAAAGCGAAACATATCCGAAATGGATGGTTCTACGAAAATTAGTTTCAAACAAAACTTGGAAGAAATATTATTCTCTACAACTTTGGTCCTTACGAAGATTACCAATAACGATGTTTTTAAGGAGATATTTAACGGAAACCGAAAAACCGGTTATTTATAAATAACTCCTAAACAATAACTCCTATAGAAAATTGTTTCAAATAAAATTTGTAGGAAATTACATTCTCTATAACTTTTGTATAGAATTGTATATACAATAATGATGTTTTAACGAAGAAATATCGCAAAAACCGAATCGGGTTTCGAATAAACCTCGACTTCCGGTTATCCGTTATTGTCCAAAAGCTAATCAGTTCTTTGTGCTCGTGTTAAAGTGTTATATATGAAGTTTGGTAACGATATGGCATGTACTTTTTGAGTTAGAGCGCCCACAATAACATACACACACACACAGACATTCCGAAAATAGTCTAAACGTGTTCTAGGGACCTCAAAACATGTATTTCCGTTGAAATCTCGAAGTCGATTTTTTTCATGAATACAATACTTTCCCATTACTACGTATGGAGAAAGTAAAAACCGATTATGTATTTATAAATAATTCCTAAACAATAACTGCTATGGAAAATTGTTTGAAATAAACGATGTAGGAAATTACATTCTCTATAATCTTTGTATAGCACTGAATATACAATAATGATGTTTTAACGGAGAAATATCGCAAAAACCGAATCGGGTTTCGAATAAATCTCGATTTTCGGTTAACCGGTATTGTCCAAAAACTAATCAGTTCTTTGTGCCCATGCCAAAGTGTTATATATGAAGTTTGGTAACGATATGGCAAGTACTTTTTGAATTAGAGCGCCCACAATAACATACACACACACAGACATCATTCCGAAAATAGTCTAAACGTGTTCTAGGGACCACAAAACGTATATTTCCGTTGAAATCTCGAAGTCGATTTTTTTCGTGATCACAATACTTTCCCATTACTACGTATGGAGAAAGTAAAAAGACCGGCGGTGAGAAATTCGGCAATTGAGAAGTTGGGTGTGACATATTTTTGTGGACGGACCCAAGAGTGAGTGAAGTCGGAAAGTTACAGGAGGAGAGGGAGTGAGAGAGAAGGAGTCAAGCCATTTATTTTGACCGTAAAAAGAAATACACGCTAATATTTCCGAGAAACGGCGCCATCAGAAAAGGATTTTTCTCCCTTTGAGATCGATGTCGCGAGAAATTCGAGGACGAAGGTATTTCGTTATTTACACTTCCCTCGGTTACTTCGAAAAATTAAATTCCCCCAAAAATAAAAGCAAAACTTGGCCTTGGAATCGTCCTTCCTCTCTTATTTGGCAAACTGGGTAAAGAAGGCGGGGAATTTCCCGTTGCAACAATTCGCGACGAGACAAACGCGCGTCGAGAGGGATACCACACAAAAAACATCCGATAAACCGATTTTGAAATCTACTAAGTTTTTCCAAGCTGAAAAGCGTAAAATTGTGATGAGAATAGAAATGTGAAATGAGTCATTCGTACTTCCGCTGAGGTTATTATGTTGTTGAGTAGCTGTGAGTTTTAATGAGTGAATTTTGAACGATTCGGTCTGAACAATGCTAGTGATTCAACGGCTGGGTCGATGAAAAAAAGCGAATTCGACTCCTGCGATTCGCGTGGTTGTCACGAAGCCACAGCTGATTGAAAAAAGTTAGTAAAGTGTACATACGAGTACAGCGCATATCACAAATGGGCGCGTTTCGTGAAATGGGGTATTCGAAAGAAATTATGTACGTGTACGTATGTAAGGAAAATCGCGTTTCAAAGTTCTTTTCTTCGTCGTAATTAATCCATTTTCTTTCGATTTAAAAATGTCGCATGCACACGAAAGGAAATGAAACGTACTAACTGTACCCGCGCAATGTTTGCGCGGATTTTTTCAATTAATTTATTAATAATAATGTGACTCAATTAATTGTGCAAATGATATCTCCATAGAAAAGACTATTTAAAATGTCTTTTACTATATTCTTGCATTATTGAAACATCTCCCCCCTCCCTCTCGCCCCTCCCCCTATTTGTCTCTCTCCTTTCCC
This sequence comes from Uropetala carovei, assembly GCA_036926305.1. Lineage (NCBI taxonomy): Eukaryota > Metazoa > Arthropoda > Insecta > Odonata > Petaluridae > Uropetala > Uropetala carovei. The sequence continues at coordinate 531,994 of JAXCHB010000118.1, read as the reverse complement.
CTCTCCTTTTCCCATTACCCGCTCTTCATTTAAACGGCTTATAAAACATGTTAATTTTACGCTTGTAAGTTATATACTGTTTACAAAAATAGGACTTCTAGCACGACAATGTCCGTCGTCAAGGTATTTAGCGTTAAAATGACAAATTTAGTGCAAATTATGTGCATTATACTTAAAATGTGGGCGAATTCGAATCGTAAACGAAAAAAACGATAAGAATAAGAATCATTGGTCATTTTTGTTTAAACGATCGAAGTCCGAAGTTCATATGCCAATATTCTGAATTTATATGAGCAAATGAATGAAAGCCAGAAAATTGAGTTTTACGGGTCATCTCGTGAAAAATATGATTCCTAAAATTCGAACCCGGGACTTCATGAAAATGAAAAGTTTTCCAGGGACCTATCTAGTACCACGTATCTCTACGACGAACGGTTCTCGAGATACAAATGGCGACAGACACAGACAGACGGACAGGCGGACACTTGTAAAATTAGATAAAGGATTTTTGTGAGATTGTTTATGTAAGCAACAATGACGAAGTAACCATGCAAGACATTTTATAAGTTCAACAAGAATTAAGACTTTCTTGTTTGATTTTCCTGATAACGGCTATTCCTACGATAAAAATGTATAGGAAAAGATATTCTCTACTAGTTCTACAAATTTTATTTGAAAACTATTTTGATATGACAAATACTTGACGAGATATGACGGAAAGTTCATTTTTTGGCACCAGTAAAGTGGTACCCCTGATTGGCTTACGTGATTCACTTACGTTACTCTCTTATTATCTTTGACTGTAAGTCCTTAATATCAAATTTAATGAAAATGAAGCCGAGAACGAACATGCGGACGGACGGACGGACAGACAGACTGGCCGAAGTTAATGGGCGCTCATGTTAGAAGCGAAACGCGCCTAAAAAGGAGAGGAGACATTCTTAACATGAATTTTAGAGGTGCTTTCACGGGTACATTCTTGTACTCGGGCGATAAATTCTCGCTTTATTTTCATCACGGAGAACAAACAAAAGGAACGTTTTTATTCCACCATAGCATTCATTCCCACCGAAGAATAATTACTTCCGTATAAAGCATTACGTCATCCCGTCTCACTTCTTTCTCTTTTTTTCCGATGGACGGACGTTATGAAACGGGTCGTTCTGTCCTGGGGGCGGCGGCGTTCGACACATCTGCCATGTCTGCCCTTTCGGGATAAGTCCTACAGTATGCGGGTTTCTGTTTCTCGGTAACTAACGCATTTCCGCTGTCGACTGTTACGCGCGCGTAGTGCTTTCGCGTGTTCCTCACCGATTCGCGGTATCACAAAGCACGTTCCGTATTTAATTGTATTCTAATGGTTCCCCGCTGTGATCGTGACGGCTTTAGAGCCTCTCTGTCCCGAAACGGCATGGCGACAGAGTGAATCGTCGAATATGTCACCTCAAAGGAATTAACCATCGCCTATTCATAGCACGCGCTTCACAACTTAAAGCATTAGGTCACAGTTGTAGATTTGCTGTTTTGTCGTGATAGTTGTACCAAACAAATATACTCTTTAAAACGTATTAACTTAATGCGAACAGAAATGTAAAGTTTATTTTGGATCCAACAAGAAAATACTTCACGTAGAGTTAGCTTAATTTCGATACTGAAAAATTAGACCAAAGATAATACAATCACTGCATATATTTTTAAAAGCTATCTGTTGATCTAAGATCAAAAATGTAAATCGTCGACCTTGTGTTACGGAATCGGATTTAACGGGCATGAAGCGATTCAAGTAAAATTAAAACAAAAGCGTTGTTGAAATTGAATTAATGTTAAACTAGAACTTAACGCCAGTTACGGATTCTTCATAAATTACTGAGTAATCTGTTTTAGCAAACCTCTTATATAAAACAGACAAGATGACATTTTTACTCCATAAATCGTAGAATACCGTTATAAGAGTTTTTTTTAAAGACGGGTTGACTTCAACGAGGCATTCCCTGCCATGTCATGGCTTTATCTACCAGAGCCATGGCAATTATTCAACGTTTAGCAGATTTTTGTGATTCGCGCGAATATACATGTAGTCCATCTTTATAGCGCGTGTGTAGAGGAAACCGGTTCAATTTTTAAACCAAAGCGCACTAAAAATATCCACCGAAGTGCCTGCATTAGTTAGTCAAGGGTCTTCATTTTTGTTTCGGAAAAATTATGATTCGGCCCCATTCTTTCAACGGCACTCAGCATTCCTCGCACCTTACCTTGAAATGCACTTTTGAAAAAAATGTCCATATTACTTCGTAAAAACTTCAGCGCAAGTGTTTGAATCCCGCAAAAAAAGGCTCATAAAATGAGCGACGGGCATGTTGGAATGGCTTATCGGCCAGAATAGGAAAAAAATGAGTTCGTAAACAGTGAATACGAACCGGCGACGGGTTCAGGATGCAGGAGAAAGAGGCCCGCTCCCGAGGCGCAATTTGCGTTGGTTAAACACCCACGCATTCCAACGATGTTTTTCGTCGACTCGACGATGCCGAGGACAACATGCTCTGATGATTTTCCTATCGAAGCCTACGAGTAAAAAGGAAATAATGTTTAGACCGTAATGCGAGTAAGATATTTCTCAGAATTCTCTCGCTGTCTTATTAATGTCCGCCATAAAAAAAGCGCGCGACTTCCCATTCTCCGCGGCCTGGTCTTTATTAGTCACACTTATAAACGTGCTTGGACGAACATAATCTCCTCGATAACGTTAATAAGAATCCCACGAGAATATGAATGGAACAAGGAGGACGCATTTTCTTGCTCTTTTCAAAATACGATTCTTATACTCGTAAATGAGATTACAGTAACGATTATCAATCCCATATTCCATTTACTACTATTTTTATTCATTTATCAATACAATGGAATAAATAAGAGGTTTGAAAGAGATACAAGAATATCAATATGCAATTTATGCAAAAAAAAATCGGCAAAGGATAAGAATAAAGATAAGATGTGAATTAAAGCGAGTAAAACAAAGTATTGGAGAGAATAGGTTAAAATAGTTTAAAAAGGATGTTTTTCGGAGGGTTAATACATTTGGGAGGGATGACAAAGGACATTTATATTGAAATCAGAAAGATAAATAATCTTTAGGAACTCAAGATGAAGTGATGGAGAGGGGTGGGAATTGGAGCGGGAGGAAGAGAGAAAAGGGAACGTTAGGAGGAGGAGGGAGAGGCACGGTAGCTTTGCTACGGATAACGAGTAGGAGTTTAATTTCAACGAGGAATGACGCTAAAGAGATTTATTAGTAAGGGAATAATTCCAGGTAGTAACTCGAAAACCTCCGCACTTTAAGGAATTTGTCATTTACACAAAGGGTGTAAACGAAGTATACTTGGAATTTTTGTGGACGCAATTTGTACATTACTTTCATGTCGCGACTACTTACGGGAATGAATTTTCAAAACAAAATTCTTAAGGGCCGTACAAACAGATTAAATATATTAACATAATTTTTTAAACTGCATTTAAATGGAATAAGAATACCTGAAGATAAATGTTTGACGCATATATCAACACGTTCACACAACAGTGAAGCGTATAATAGTGATAGGTAAATGAAGAAATAAATCATACACAATGGCTCCACGAATCATGAAACAAGACACTAAAACAGAACGTGATCCGTTTTTAACTCATGCTTTCCATTTGTGAAGATTCTGAAATGGCTGGGACTTGATTTATGAAATTTCGGATGATTGTGAAATTAATAGATACGTCAATACTGAAAGAGAATTACCTCAAATTTACAACAGCAGATATACAGCAAGATAGAATAAAACTACGGTGCTACTATAGCGTGCGGTGTACCTCTGTAGTCTACAGAGGAATTATATCTCGCTTGACTGTTGCTCCGCAAATGGTGAGCATATTGGCGAGCCTTCGGTTTGCTTTGTTTTTAATTTAGTAATCGTCTCCGGGCGCTATCGCGCCCTTCGCCCCGCTGGAACCAAACTATCCCTCCCCGTTGTCCGGTGATCGGATTTGTAAATGTCGCGATAGGCCGATCAGTCATGGGTTAGCAAGCTTTAGGGTACTTTTGTATTATTACGGCGTAACAGTCAAATTGGGATTTTACATATTCTAAAGTATTGTAAAAATTGTAGACTGCAGTCTTCAGCGTAAATATGTTGTAGACCGCACGCTATAGTGTAAATATCTTGGTAGACCGCACGCTATAGTAGCACCATAACTACGTCACTTTGTAATACATATATGCTTTTATACTGGTACCATGAAAACGACTCGCCCTCACTGCAGTTTCTATTAAATAGAGATTTCTAAAAATTAAATTTCTTTAATTTTTCCAGCAATAAATACTAGTTATAATCTCGAGGAAAAATAATTTTAAGACAACTGAAAATGCAAAGAGAGAGAGAGATAGAGAGAGAGGGAGAGCATGGGGAGAAAAGAGAAATTGGAGATGACCTGCGTCACCATCACCTTTGGACTTCTCAACGAAGCAAAATAAGCGCCTTCTGTAAGGAAACGGAGGAGAAACGAGTGGAGGAAATTGCGCATGGAGGCTCGCGAGTGGTTGAAGTCAAGATGGAAGGTGCGTAGGAAAGCATGGAGAGGAGAGAGAGAGAGAGGACGAATATGGAGTAGAAGAGGGGACGGGATAAAGGCAGAGGTGGAGGAATCGAGCAAGCCATTGGATAAAATAGGTGCGTGTTTGACATGACAAACAGCTCGGTCCACTTCAATCACCAGGTCACATCCTTCGTTAAGAAAATATCCAAACATATTATATAAAAACTTTTCACGCATTCCCCTAGTCTTCATTTTCGTCCAAAGGAATAATATAATTATTTTTATTCAATTTACTCTCTGAACAGATTCTTAAGAAATGATGAATTCCGAAAATGATGCGTACTGGCATCGCTCTCCAATTACTTTTTCAGCCAAAGGAGCAACTGCGGCGGCGGCGGATAAAAGGAAAGGAGGAGGCGCAGATGATCAGCGCAAGCATAAAGAAGAGTGGCATTCGTTCGAGAACGTCAATTAGCATCAAGTAATTGCAGGAACAAAAGAGAAAGGGGAGTAGAGAGGATTTCCAGAGGGAGAAGAACATTGTAGAGGTGGCGGATAGGAGGAGGATAGGCTTAAGACACTGCGGAGAAATTGGGAGATTAGTAGAGAGCGAGGGACAGCATATGGGATGTGAACGGGATCAAAAGAGACTAAATAACGAAGTCAGACGGAGAGAAAATAGATAAATACTGCGAAGCAGAGAGAGAGAGAGAAAGGCAGGGGAAAGTGATGGAATAGGAAATGAAATGAGTTTGGACTCGAGAAGAAAAAGAGAAAACTGGAGGTATAGGGAGAGAGAGAGCGAGAGAAAAGAGGAGAGAGATTAAATCGGGAGAGAATTCCGTGGGATTACTAGAGAGACAAGAGATAAGGGGTCGGGATGAAGTAGACCAACCATGGGAGAGAGTGGGTGGAGGAGAAAGGGAGGGAGTTGAGCGGGGACTGGTGCCCTTGCTGAGAACCCCGCCGTGACTTAAGAGAGAAGGACCTCAACCCGGAATCCGGAGCAATTTCTCTCAATAAGGCTTCAATTATGTCAGACGAACCATTTAATGCATCATGATGCCGTTTCTCGTACCCATAGGCAACATTATGTTTCCACGAAGAAAAAAAAACACACCCATGAGTTTAAAGCTTTCGCTACGCTCGATTAAAAAATGAGTCATCCTTAATGAGAATCTCAATTAAAGCCCTCGACGACTCCAGAGAGACGGCAGAGCAGAAACAAGCATGAGAATGCCGAAGATGGACAGTGAGGCTAAAGGGAACTCGGCGAAGAGACCCAGAACGGCCGCCTAAAGGAGGTGGATTAAAAGATCAGTTATGGCCTAATACGCTCGAGGAATGATAAAATAAGGCTAACTCGCAATAAAATGCACTGGTTCATCATAGATGCCTACCGGCAACTCATTGTTCCAATTTTATATAGTTCCCATTCCTTATGTCTGTGTGAGGTTTTTTTTAAAAGAGGGAAGAAATAAAGTAAATCACTCACGAACACGCTTATAATGACTCCACGCAATCAACGGACGGAATTCCACGAGGGTATTAAGAAGGGAGGGGAGTGGCGCTGTACATAGGACTAAAGGACTGACAACATAATATCGTTCTAACCGAGTGTCGCTAAACGCAAGCCTTTTTATGTGGAGTGAAATAAAGTAATGTTACAGTTACGTTAAAATTATGTTTAGGAAAAATGACCAGTCTCTTTGGAAATCTGTACAGACGGCATTTCTTCCTCGTAAAATGCTACATAGACTGTCTAAATCGTAGATCTTCAACCTTTTTTGATTCACCGCCCACTTCTGCTAAATTTTGCTATTTGAAATAAGTTCACCGCCCTTCTTTCCATATCGACTTAACAATAACAGCGCCCACCAAAAACCTTAAATGCTCACCTCGAAGACCACTGGTCCAGATAAATACGAAAATAAGCACAAAAATATTTTGCTGGATGTAAGAGTATTTAATTCTAAGGTTAGAAATATTCTATGATTAACGTATAATCGATTTCAAGACATTTATTTAAATAAGCCGAAAACAAAGTCCGAACAGATGTGTCAAAGTACGGATAAATGCTCTCGTTGACTGCGTTAAGGCAAATTATGAAATAAGAAATTATAATACTATTCATGAATTAGTGCGAAAAGTGTGCGAAAAAAATACCGTCAAAATCAGTACCGTACTGAATAAATCAGTAGGATTTATGTGAAGGAAATCGGAAAGTATTAATCATGTAAAATCACACGATTGGAACTGCTGTTGTGTGAGATAAAAACAACTGTCTCATTCATTAAGTAAGTGAAAGAATTGCAAGGCTTTTCTTTCTAATGAAGACCTTACAAAGGATCCCCTCGATAGTTTAAGATTATAAATTCAACGCTTTAAGTTTGGAATACTTTAGTGATAAAAAAACATTGTTTAATTTTAAATTACCAGGATTATTTATTAGTTGCTCTGCACTATATTCCGTCAAAAATACCAAGAAAATATTGAAATAATATTGCAGATGTTAACACCAAGTTAGTTTACTCAATGACTGTAAAAGGAACTAATAGCGTCAAGCAGAATTCGAACATTTGGCCTATTTAGCTTGTCTGCTGTCTCAATCGACTGGAATACCAATGTTATTTATAAAGAATAGACAAAGAATCGCAATCACACAGATTCTTAAACGCATGAAAACCGTGACGGTTGTATGTGGCCTTCTTTCTATAAATGGAATTGACGTGTAGATGGGCTGTCAAAGGCTGATATTTATGTACATTTGCATACATTTATTTATTCATATAAGTTATAGAAAATTTGATTGCTATATCATCTCTTACGTCGTTGCGCTGGAAACGCCAGACCTTCATACAAAGAACCAAAATAGAATTAAAGACTTCGTCACGAAATACCATGATTTCTTTAAATGGCACCCGCGAATTTCATGCCGATTACAGAAATCGAGCAGTCACTTTACCGAGATGACAATTTCTGCTGCATCAATTAAGACACCGACATGATATCGGGCAAGAGAATACCCGAGAAATCCGAAAAAAAAAATTCGTCAGAGATGACCCGCACGATTCTGTTCCGTGGAAATGGTTGCGAGGGAAATAGATACATCAGTCCGAGCTCCACGGCCAACTTCTTTCACTCTCTCTCTCTCACTCACCCTCACTTCTCTCTCTCTCTCTCTACGTCCGACGACCGTGAGCTGCATGTCCAAATCGGAGTCAGACCGTGACACACGTGAGGTCGTTGCCAACACGGTTTGATTCGTCCTCATCTAGGCCTGTCCCTTCCATCTTCAGCAATCATCAAAGCGCCATTTCAAAAACGTCTCCGCGCCCACTCCACCTATGTACCTCTCCCTCCTATTTCGGCGAACCTTTTATGCTCTCAATAGTCCCACCCCCCTCTCTCTCTCCCTCTTTCTCTCCCTCATCAATCCCCGCGTCATTCACTTTCTCTCTCCCTTTGTCTCTCTGCCTCATTCTCTACGTCTTCTCCCTGCTGCAAACCTTTCCATTATATTCCTTTTATTTTCCTATCGCTCTCTCTTCACCTCTACTCTCTCTCTCTATCTCTTTCTCTCTTTTTCCTCTCTCCAAACATCATAGAATCCGTCACATAATAACTCTCTCTAATGCAGAGGTGGGCAAACTTTTCTGCATGGCGGGCCGCATCGGTGTTTGCGAATTTTTCAGCGGACCACATTGAAAGGTGCCAATGCATAGGCGGGCCAGATTAGAGTTTAAATCGGAAATTGCTCAGATTCTTAGGAGTCATACATAAATGAAAAACAAGCACAAACAAGGATTTTAGGTCTGAATTTTCAAAACTAAAGGTTTTATTGTCATAATTTTACCAAAATTAATATGAAACTGCGTTAAATTTTACGGATCGCTTTTTCACCAGTGCTTCGCGGGCCACATGGAATGCTCTCGAGGGCCGCATACGGCCGGCGGGCCGCGGTTTGCCCACCCCTGCTCTAATGTCAACTCTTCCGCCACCTTCCTTTTCTTTCGATTTCCCTTAACTCCCATCCACCTCTACTTGCACTCATCTCCCGTTTCACTCATCCTGATAATGCAAACTCGAGCATTTTCCTCCCACTTCTCCATTTCTTTCCCCTCCTTGCAGTACACATTTTGCTCTGTCCGCTGCTTTTTCATGAACGCATCGGCGAAGAAAATATTAAAACGACTCGCGTGATCTACCTATGTTGTGGAACATGGGTGGTGGTGGCATAAAAGTATTTATGTACATACAATACGGGAGATTTAAAAATTAAATCAAAGCACATAATCCTCTCATTACAAACGAAATGGATGGAATTTTATGCATTTTTACAATTTCTTAGTACGTTTGATTGTCAAGCATGATGTGTACTTTGAAGGAAATAATAAAAGAAATGCACGAGATTAGTATAACTAACAGGCTCTTAACCTAATCCATGCATTATTAATAATTTTAAGGATCCCTTTTGGACAAACGCAATATCAAAACAACTCGAGGACCCTTTAGAGGGAACAGGTGGCAAACTTCTACATGTATAACTCAAATGCTGCCCAAAAAATAAACATCTATCGCCGACATACGATGAACAAAGAAGGCGATTAAAGAAATTTACTGGTAAGGATTCGAATCTGGAATATGGCGCTTGGACGGTAGATATATAGAGGCCAACTACTCCTAATAAGTGTGCTGTGACGGTAAAAGATGTCGCCAGCCGGCTCTTTACTTCAACGACCGTATGAACACTCGCGTGGAGTATGCATCGCAAAAAAAATGGTTTACGGAGGAACGCACTAAGATACGGTCTAAATAAAATACAAAGTAATTCCCTATATAAAATCAATAATGAGCAGAAATGGCTACCCATTTGTAAGAAACACTGTAGCCCTGTCTCTCCAGCATTGAGAGTTCGATGACAATATGTGCGAATGTGACGAATCTCACCAGCGCTGAGGTTCAAAGCACGCCTTTTCATTTTGATTGGAATGACGACTGCTCAAACCTCAATTCAATAATATTTGGGTCAAGCTCCTTAAAATAGATAAAATTATACGTTATTAAGTTAGCGGTACCTGTGATTCTCACGCTAAATCGGAACTACTATATGCGGGCTCACTATATTGAGTTCCTAGCTTATATGTGGGACTAAAGCTCTACAGAGGTAAAAAAATCTGATGTGGCCAACAGGACTTTCTCCATATTTAAGGTATTGATATTTAAATTATGATGAATAGCATTATGAGGCAAAATTATCATTTCGTATCGTTCAAGAATACAGTCATCCTTATTGCCGTAAATTACATATATTTTGAATATGTTTACAGAATTCACCGCTACATGGTATTGGCGCTGTATACTCGAAATTAAGAAAAAGTTTAATATCTCCGAAATGGATTGTTCTATGAAAATTTGTTTCAAACAAAACTTGGAAGAAATATTATTCTCTACAACTTTGGTCCTCACGAAGATTACCTATAACGACGTTTTTAAGGAAATATTTGACGGAAACCGAAAAAACCGATTATTTATAAATAATTCCTAAACAATAACTGATATGGAAAATTGTTTGAAATAAAAGATGTAGGAAATTACATTCTCTATAACCTTTGTATAGCACTGAATATACAATAATGATGTTTTAACGGAGAAATATCGCAAAAACTGAATCGGGTTTCGAATAAATCTCGATTTTCGGTTACCCGGTATTGTCCAAAAACTAATCAGTTCTTTGTGCCCATGCCAAAGTGTTATATATGAAGTTTGGTAACGATATGGCAAGTACTTTTTGAATTAGAGCGCCCACAATCACATACATCCATCCACACACATACTACATCATTCCGAAAATAGTCTAAACGTGTTCTAGGGACCACAAAACGTATATTTCCGTTGAAATCTCGAAGTCGATCTTTTTCGTGATCACAATACTTTTCCATTACTACGTATGGAGAAAGTAAAAAACGCATTCTTTCTAGCATAAAACGTGACGATGATTCACTAGCTGAAATGGTGTGCGTGGAATAAAGAAACCTTAATTTACTGCGCTGCTACGCAATGGGTTGCTATTTTTAATGACATAAAAATACGAACTTTTAAGATCAGGTGCAATTAATGCCAGGTTTTCCCCGTTGAGGGAGATATATCTTACAAATAAACTCAAAACTTCGCATGCAATCCAGATAACTTCAACATTAATATATTTGAAAAGTAGGATTATCTACGTATTTTTCTTAACTTGAGTCCGCGTACTAATTTACTCTTTTAACGTGTCTAGCAATGAATGTACTTCTTTTTAATAACAAAACCACTTTGAAGACAATCGATTTTTAGATTGCACATGATATTAATTAGTTTACGTAAATATCCATCACGTAGGAAAATACTGTATTAAATGTTGGCTACATATAAAAGTCATGACAACTTAAACACGATTTTTAAAAGTAATGATTGTTTTTGTACTCCATAACATACGCCCTGAAACGTTTCTTTTACTAACCTATTAACAAAGGCTGGGTGGGACCATTCCTTAACAGTGAACGTCTGAGATCACATTCCACCGTCTCCGAAGCCACCACATCGATAACCGGCTGTCACTAACAGATGACGGCTTTTCTTCGCATTGACCAGATATTTTGGCAAAGAATGCCCGATCCGCAATCGTATTATGGGTTTCCACCTGCCGTTCGACCAGACGACGTTTGTGATTCACCGTGCGAAAAAATTGGCGATGCCTCCAAATTAAATAATGGCGAAGCTCCGACTCGAGTTGATCAGGTCAAGGAATGGTCCTGGAGCTTTCAGGCCTCTTGGCAAGTGGTGAGTCTTGAGGACGGAGAGTGAAACAAGTCCGCGGAAGTGGGCACTTGTCGTTGCGGACGATAGGCCGTTTAGGCGACGAGGAATACAAGGGTTCAGGGACGAACGACGAACCGGGAGAGTGAGTTTGCTTGCCTCGACATATTAATCTATGTACACACCATGCGAACGATGGCGAACGAACGACAGCGAACGAAGTTTCGCGAATTCGGAGTCATTCGGAGTGTGCGTTCGCAAAGGTGTTCACACCAAACGAATGCAAGCGAATGTTTGCATTCTTTGATGTTCGGTTATTTAAACCAGTTGTCTTGTTGAACGCTAACTCAATTTTCCGTCCACGCTGCGCACCGAGTTCTCTTGATTTATCACTCGGCTAGCGAACCCTAGCGAAGGCGAACGCATGTATTCACAGGCATTCGTTTGACTGTACACACTAAACGTTCGCTGTCGTTCGTTCGCCATCGTTCGCATAGTGTGTACATAGCTTTAAATGAGTGCACGCGTGTTGGAGCGAGCACGCACGCGTAAATATCCAAACCTCGAGGGATTATGACGTCAGATAATTAAAAAATAATAAAACTAAAAATTAATCATAATTAACTTACTATGTGTGCTTTTTATGTATCTCCGTACAACGCACTCACGCACGCACGCATGTATATTTATCTCACGGGCGTGCAACCTACGGCCCGCGGGCCGCATCCGGCCCACTAGAGCAGTTTATGGGGCCCGCGAAGCTTTGGTCTGTAATATTTATTCCAGATAATGTTGTACATTTTAAGATTATATATATCATATGTTGTCGTCATAACACATATCCTGGTGAAGTTTTAACGCTAAAAATATTTAAAACTTTATTTCCACGTTTAAACTCACGTAAGATCTATTGAGTAATTTCGATGTAAAAATCTCATCCAGCCCGCCAAGGCCCTTACATGTATGAATGCGGCCCGCCATGTAAAAAGTTTGCAGCCCCTGATTTATTTATTCTTGGCAAGGGTCGTAATGGTGCATAAGCTGCAGGATACGGAACTGACATATTTGAGGAAAATGTTTTAGTGGTTTTCTGTCTGTTTAAAGCACTAAATTTGACGGAACTGAATTGATTTTAAAAATATGTATCGTCTGTTTCTAAAGATGGAGGTTTAGAAACTCTAAGACGCTAATAAATTCTAAGGCTGGCTAAGAGCCTCTTTCGAAGACCATTTGTGAAATCAACCGAAGTAACTTATTATCTTATAGTCACTAGAATTTAGTCGATATTCGCATGCGTATATCTTATTATTTGCCCGTTTCAACCGAATTCCATAGGAACATATCCTTTGCTTGAAGAACTACGGAAAATTAAAAAAAAACTACGCTTTCATTCACATGAAAGTGATAAAATAACGCAATAATGGATTTCGTACGTTTAATGGAGATGAAAAAATTGCAACCTTCTGAGGTAAATCTTTTCGACATATTGAAAACTGTTCCAAATAAACAAAGTTATTTAATTAAGTAAGCCTTCATAATATCTTTTTCAGCATATCACTCGTAATTCGCACTTTATAGAAATAAATAAAAATAACGAATAGATGAAATAACGAATAATAATTCAAAGTACCAATTTTGAGAGTGGATATTTGCAAAGCGGTGTTTACACGTGCAGTATGGCGGGTCCTGGAAACATTTTCGTGGCAATTACTTTTAAGACTGCATTATTTGTAGAGAGAACAGAGAGAATTATTGTTCCTTTAAGACGTCTGGCTGCAAATGCACCATTCAAATTTCACGGCGGTGAATCATAAGAGCTAGATAAATACTGCATTAATGTCGCGCACCTTTCGCGATATAAATATAATCTTGTCGCACGTACCTCCATCGTTTCACGACGTTCGAAACGTCTCCAAATATTGTTTACTCAAAGGAAGAGAATAGTGGAGTGTTTAACAGCTTCCACGATACATTGCTCTATTTAAAACTTAGAACATTGAGAAAAATTCCTTTAAAGGCTGAGGAAAAGTTTAAAATACGTAGTCTATTCCATTTCAATATTAAATTTATGAAAATTTATTTCATTCGCTGCGTTACGCACGTTATATTTCTGCGTTGTAAGTCGTAGTAAGATATTCGACGCCGTCCTATCGCAGCTACGTTGCCTCCAATCCCTGAAACGTACGGCCATCGCGTAAATCGTCGGATGACAAACCGCTAGACAGCACGACGCCGAAAAGGCGTAGCACGACCTATTCGGGTAATTCAAGGTGGATGGAATCACTGAGCCTTAATTTGGCAATTCCGAATGCGTAGGCCGTAGCGGTCACGAGGACAAGGCCTTCATAAAAATGAGGCACGTGGAGGGTGGTCTAGGGAGGACCTTTTCCCTACCCTCAGCCCTTAAAAAACACTGGTAGGAAGATACCAGAATATTATTATATAACAACAAGAGAGAATTCGGTAGGCTAATTTGAGTGACAATAAAAAATCTCGACACGGATGACGGCGTTGGTTTCACGCACGCGCATTGATGGAGGCGAAAACATGGTTCAGTCACAAAAAAATTTCTTTGGAATACTGGCATGGCGAATTTACTGTATTTTCTGCTCGAAAAAATACAGAATCAAAATCTGCTAACAAACTCGGCAGAAGACTGAAATTTAAAAAAATATTACAAAACATATGAATTGGAATCCTATATGTTAATTCTGCAGTGCGCGTGCGTTTAACAGACCAGCAGAAGGAAAGAGCGTAAATTCTTGTAGGTCGTTTTCCCCTATAATTACACCAACTTTTAATAAATATCTATCATTTCTCAAAGTCACGCGACCTAGTTTTAAACATAAGGACGTTCCCATCGGAGAGCTAGGTAGTTGTATCGTGAAAGTTACTAATAAATGAAGCAAAATAATTTCATTACACGGTAACAAATTTGCATGGCTTTAATCACGATATTTCACAAATAAATTTCTACCTCGATAAATTTATAATTTTTCGTGGATTTCTAAGAATTTTATTCATTGTCCCAACAGGTGTTTTGCATTTATAAATTATTAGTAATTTCCTTTTAGTAACTTATTTGAATGATCGAAAAATTATAATTATTTTTTTTGTTGTCCATTTAATTCAAAGATTATAAATCCTTCTTCGAAAAATAAAAAAAGCATCGGACCTAGCTCAACATAAAAGAAAAACACATTCACGCAACACATTAAGTAATTACAATGAAATGTTTATCGAGTTGGAATTGTTTTTAACCGGTGCGAATTTGAGGTTTAATTAAATTTTTTAAAATACATATGGCAGTGTTAATTCAATACATGACGAATGAGTTTAAAAAGGTAAATCCGAGATTAATTAGTTAAAAGATTAAAATCTGCTGAACAGGATAACTGGTGATTATTTACGACCCATAGTTGGGTTTCGTAAACTGCGCCCCGTCACTGCGTAATTACGGAGCGAGATAGACGGATGCCTGTCCATTTATGCGCTCCCTTACAATGGTGCGCCCGGGGCAGCTGCATCGCTCGCCCCGCCATAGTTACGAAGGTGTTTACTTCTTGTACACCATACAGTAATACGGAATGTGTCGTTAGTGGAAAAACTACTTCCACTACGGACGAATCCATAAAAACACTGCCGAGATATATAATAAATTGAGATATTAAAGTCAAATCAAGTGCGCGCAAACATTCCGCGTAGAGAGTGATTAGCAGAGATTGAATAGCACTTCTCCGCCTGCTTTCCTCTCTCCAACCAGCGGACGTCGTATTCCGCCCCTTCCGCACCGCCGTCATCCCGTTCCATTGTTTTTCTGTCCTTAACAAAGCATCGTAAATGATGACCACCCACCTACGGAGGCCACTGCGAGAACGTGAGGCTGAGCTAGAGTGGGCTAATTACGACCTCTATTAAAGAGCAAAAGCAACGGTTGAAGAATTGCTCTCGAACCGAAAATAGAGCGCCGTTAAGTGTTAAAGGCCGCATTTCCTGAATTGGAATGGCTTTCATGCGCCGCAACCGAAGGCTTTCATTGAGAAATCGATTGGCTAAAATAAATTAATAACGCTCGTCGCAGGAATATAACTAACCCCGCCTTTTTAATAATAATTAAGCATTTTCTGGCGAAGGTTGTAATCTCATTTAATGTATTAAGAGTCGCAGTTTGTTTTGGTAAGGATTAGTCGAAACAGTGAAAGGCTAGAATTTTTCGGAAGGCGAAAATACTGAGAAATACTACAGATCACTCTTTCCAGCCACGAAGAGGCATGCCAATAGGGGCATTAGTTGGAACTTTCGCAGGTGTGGTGACGTCCCCTGCAAAGCGCTTCTGGCGGCTTGCAGGGTATTAATGTGAATGTAAAGATATAAAAACTACCACGCACACAAAAAAATCAGATGAAATACCTGTATGCACTGAGATTAACAATAGAATGGATCCGATGGTCTCTCCAAACCTTTCTATCGCGAACGAGTCAAAAGTCAACGTTGTCGTATGAACAGGGTGCACTGGCGAAGACGGCAAAAGCGCGGCATTTCCAGAGAAAGGAATAATTACAATCATCATTGATCCAAGCAAGCGTTTTCATTTGTTTTCGCAGTGCGGAAAAATATTAATTTTACAGCAAAACTCCTCCAACTATACACGTCGCACACCACACAGAAGTGAAACATGTAAGACTAAGATTGCATTTCAAAATTCAAGAATGGAGAAATCCCAGAAGAAAAACACTTTGATCTCAGATGAGGGTGTGAAGGAAGGACAGCCTCCGTCTGCATGGAATAGGAAGCACCGAGGGACGAATCTGGTCAATGTGACAATTTACTTAGAAAAGTGCTGCCCCTTCGTTTCATTCTTATGCAGCGTAGACTGGAAAAGGAATAAGACTCCATGGATGCACGTAGATAATTAAAGGAAAATGCACTTGGTGAATTAAGAGAAGAGACAGGGAAGAGGAAGGAAATGGGGCTCTATGATGTAATCATAAGAGCGAAGAAACTTCAACGGCTATGGGCCACACAAATCACTGGAGTCATTCCGAGTTATTGAAGATGAGTACATAAGAAAACAAAAGGCGGAAAGAGAAATGATCCATTTACTGGAGTAGCATGTAAGATAAAGGACTGAAGTTCTCCAAAGTTCGAAAACTTGTTTTCTTGTTAAACAAAGTTAGAACCGTAAGTAAGTCCCAGAAATAATCATCTGTTCTCTTATGATTTTATAATAATATTCTAAGAATAAGTCTGTGATGACGCCACTCTATTCAATGTAATGCCTGCAGCCAATAAAGATATTAACGATAAGAGTACTACGATAAGAGACTAATAAATCGGGGTTTTCTCCTTTATACCACATCCACAGGCCCTTTGAGCTTACCTGATGTTTTATAAACTTGACGTAATAATAGTTTTTACGACATGGTAACATATTCAATCCCAAGAACCTGAACCTTGGGCCGCAGCTTTGACGTAAAGCGGCTCCCTCGAAACTCCATAGGAAGCACAAACAAACACATAAGAATGACATTAATGCGCTTCCAAATCCTCCGCCAATCGGATTCCCATTTCCCTCTATTTCTGTATCTTGTATGTATAATCTCGTTTCCAAACATTAGCGTCTTCTGGTTACTCACTCTTTGTAAACGGACATATTGTGTCACTATTACCAGAGGGAAGGAACCAACGCTTTCCGAACGATTGGCACATATCTTCCTGCATTTATTCGTGAGCAAGAGCGGCCTGTGATGCGATATTGGCGTCCCGAGCGAGAAACCGCTCCAGCTCTCCCTTCCGTACATTTTTTCTAAAGATACTTTTATTTATTTAAAAGAATCTGCTGATTTATTCACTGTTCCGTAAAATAACTGCTAAAGAAAAAGTAAAAGAAATTTCATTTAGATTCTCCCCGCTCCGCCACATAAATTGGTATCCAATGTTTGTTCACGTAGATGATCGGGATTGCGCCCCTAAGGCTTTGGCGCCCAGGGCGGCCACTCGGCTCGCTCGCACCTCGGGCCGGTCGTGTTCGTAAGAATAACGTTTTATTTCGTCCGTAGCAAAATATGGCCAATATGTTTTCCATGTCCTACTCTTTAATAACACGATAAAATATACTAGATATCTTATGTAGTGAATAAATTAACTTGATACTCTCGCGCTATGCTGCAATTTAATGCTCCATTATATGTCTAATAATTCACAATTTTTATAAGAGGATAAAACGTATGACAATAAAAAAACAAGTCCAGTTATTTTTTTCTTCGGATCAAATGGGTCATTTTTTTCTCGAGGCCTTGAAAAGCGTTGCCCTAATAATAGATGGGCAAAAAAGCGTACGTTCGCCAGACTACGTTCTCTCCGACGAGTCACGACTCTCGCGATTGGCCGTAATAAAAATCCTTCTTATACAACGCCATTATGGGACACTTTCGATTGGCCAATCGATCGCAGTACTCAAGTTCGCGCGTGGATCACTCATCGGCCGAAGTATCATTGCTCCGAGCAAGTGTTTTTGGCGGCCTGGAGTAACATCTCACTTAAACTTGCGCGCATTAAGTGATTCCTGGTGCAGTGTAATTACAAGCAAACCAGAGGGCGCGCGCGCGTCTTGAGCAGGCGGAGATTTTTGATTTCTTGGTATTTTTTTCCCTGTACTTATATGATTTAATTAATAGCAATTATTCCTTTCTCTGGCAATGACGCGCTTTTGTCGTCATCGCCATTGCACCCTATTCATACGAAAACGTTGACTTTTGACATACGTATTTCAAGCGGTTGATTTTTCTTTTTATGCTATCTACTAAGGGGTGCACGAAAAATTTCAATATGATACCTCAAATGGTTAACTTATAATGAAATCATCAGTAAAATCTTGGATTCAATTTGCAAAGAATTACAATAACCTGATAAGGAAAGGGTTAATTCCATATTTCTATTCTACATCTACATGATACCCTGCAAATCACCAGACTGGTTGATGGCAGGGGGTGCAGCACACCAAAACCTACCTAATAACGTCCCTCGTGGGAATCACCCTCCTGTTATGATCCCGTATGGTCCTTGGGAAAAACGAGCTCCGATATCGCCCGGTCCTACAGTCGACCTCTCGTATTTTATTCTCGTGATCGTGCCTGCCCATGTACGTAGGTGCCTCTAATATTCCTGAGACCTCCTCTAAGAGAACATCCGACCTAAATTTCTCCAGAAGCCTTAACCTAGCGCTAATTCTGCGATCCTCTAGCGATATCCAATTCAACTCCTTCAAGAGTGATGTGACGCTTAATTTTTGCTCATATTTTTGCTTTACGAATCTGGCTGCTCTGCGTTGGATTCTTTCTAACTCAAGTATCTGTCCCTTTTCGTACGGATCCCATATGCTGGAAGCGTATTCGACCTGAGATCTGACCAATGATAAATAACACGTTTCTCGTACCTGTTCTGTGCTACTCCTTACTATTCTGCCTACGAAGCCCAATTTCTTATTAACTGCGCCTACGATCCTTCGAATATTTATTTATTACACTTCATAGGTTGCTTATTTTATTTCTTCAATACATCCTCCTTTGATGCCTGTTAAAATCTAGATGGAACTATATGGATTCAATTTTGTCCTCTGCCTCTCCGACTTGACTCGGACATTCACTTAATTTTATTCTTCGTACTGCTTACAGGGATCCTTGAGACAATCTATCGTTTGTAATAAAACATTTACTCGCCGATAACCGAAGTTTCTTCTTCTTAGATTTGAGGTGAGTCCCATTCCCATGCATCGATGACGGGGGCCTTTACGCAATCAACAAATCTTTATTTACCAAATGTAGCTTTTCTGTAAACAGCACGACGCGACAACAGCAATCGATAAGATACTCCATTGCGAGAACACTGAAAGGGACGTGTGAGGGGAAACATGGTATCGCTTAATTAGTCGACTCTTTGAATCGCTCGAAGAAAATCGCGATAGTACACTGTGAGCTGCCTCCCCACCCTTTCCTCTACTGCAGAAATACACACGCAGGGAAACAGGTTAAAAAAAAGGCGAATCGTGGCGTTCTTTGGGGCACGCTTTTTAGCGTCGCCTTTTACAATAGACGGAAACAAATGAATGGTTTCCTGCATCTTTCGAACCTACTCGTGCGCGAGACGGCGTTCGTGGCTTTTGGATGGCAGCCCGGCGCATGCAGTCAGAGAGAGAGAGAGGTTAGGAGGGAGGAAGAGGATGAAGGAGAGGGTGAGATGGAGGGAGGGAAAGGGGGGAAGGAGGTAAAGTGGAGGGGAAAAAGCTAAAGAGAGAGGGAAGGAAGGAGAGGGAGAGAGAAATAAAAGGGAAAGTGAAAGAGCCAGGGAGAGTTGCAAGAAAGACGTTTGTTGCGCACCTCAGTGAGTCACCTTGACAACGGCGACGGTCACCCGAGGACGCACGACGCCCGAGACATGAAGGAGAGAGAGAAAAGAAGAAAGGAGGATGGAGAAAGGAAGAAGGGAAGAAGGGAAGAAGCATATACAGGGGGAGGAAGCATATACAGGGGGAGGAAGAAGACAGAGGGGAAGGAAGGAGAGGGGAAGAAAAAGGTGGGGGAGGAAAAGGAGAGGAAGGAGAAAGAGGGGGAGGAAAAGGAGAGGAAGGAGAAAGAGGGGGAGGAAGGAGAGAAAGAGAAAGGAAGAAAGAAGGATGGAAGGATGGAGAAAGGGAGAAGGGAGGAAGCAGATAGAGGGGGAGGAAGGAGAGGGTAGGGGGGAGGAGAAGGAGAGGGTAGGGGGGAGGAGAAGGAGAGGGAAGACTTGGAAGCCAAGGCCCTCCTCATCCACCCACGCTCGAAATGAACAAAGGCATACGCTTGCAACGACAGAGTAATAAAAGAACACGTTCTCGATTTGCGCTAAAAGTGAGAGAGAGAGAGATTTTTAAACAAGCGAGGAAAGAATAACAGAGCAATTAGCATGAGGAGCTTTTTTTTCAACAATTTAATAAATGATGCTTTTTTTGCTTTTTGAAAAACTTATCTGTGAACTATTTCCCAATCTTAAGACTAGAGGCCTATGGTAACTAAACAGACATTCATTAATTAAACTTTCTGCATCGTAGGAACGAATTTTTCTGAAAACTACATCAATTGTGGTATTGAGATCTGTAAATTGGTGTTCTTTTGGAGATATTTGATCCAATCCAATCCTTCTAACTCGTGCCCTTCAGTTTCAATTTGCTTATTCCAATCTGTAGCGACAATAGCATCGAAAACATTCCAACCTTAAATTCTACACATCACAAATCATCTTGCTAGAACGAGTACCCTTTTCGAGTTATTAACAACTGATCCTTTTACTCACCCCCCAGTCACCAATCTTGGATCCATCAAATTTTTACTATATATATATCGTTCTAATGCAGAATTATATATCACGGATATTTTGGCGTTTACAACCCGCCTAATTTTTTAATTATTTTGTGCACGGACGGATGAACCTAATACACAAGCGATATTTTTTAAAAAGAAATTAAAAGCTCTAATGAATGAGAGAGTGACGCGATTAAATATCGCAAGGAAAACGGGAAAGGAGCAAGAGAGGATGTGATGGGAAAAAGGAGGACCTGTAAGGAAAAGAGGCAACGCGATGGGAGCAGTGTGTTCTGCATGGGATAATGCGAGAAGGCAGATAGAGAGAGAGGGAGAAGAGGAAAGAAAGGAATACATGGATGGAAAGTGAGGAAATACCAAAGCGTGGAGGAAAAAAAGGGCCCTCTTCGGGCCATGTCTCCGATGAAGAAGCGTCGCGAGGGAAGGTTACAAGGCGACGAAAAAAAATGAGTCTGTTCGCTTTAATTTGTACTGCATCTGGGACGCGGAACAAGCTGGCATCGTAAAAACAGCAGCTGCATTGGGAGTGGAAATTCTTAATGGGGATGAGAGGGAAGAGAGGGGGGAAAATAGGACCACACTTGTGGCCAAGAAAAGAGAGGAGGAAAAAACTCGATTGAAAATTCGACGCTTCGGTCGCAACGAAAGAGAAACTAAGGCCGCCTATAGCAAAAATAATCTGATGTGGCCAACACATGACTTTCTCCATATTTGGGGTATAGATATTTAAATTATTATGAATAGCATTATGTGGCAAAATTATCATTTCGTATCGTTCAAGAATACAGTTCTTATTGCCGTAAATTACGTATATTTTGAATATGTTTACAGAATTCACCGCTACATGGTATTGGCGCTGTATACTCGAAATTAAGAAACAGTTTAATATCTCCGAAATGGATGGTTCTATGAAAATTTGTTTCAGACAAAACTTGGAAGAAATATTATTCTCTACAACTTTGGTCCTCACGAAGATTACCTATAACGACGTTTTTAAGGAAATATTTGACGGAAACCGAAAAAACCGATTATTTATAAATAATTCCTAAACAATAACTGCTATGGAAAATTATTTCAAATGAAAGTTGTTACAAATTACATTCTCTATAACCTTTGTATAGAATTGTATATACAATAATGATGTTTTAACGGAGAAATATCGCAAAAACCGAATCGGGTTTCGAATAAACCTCGACTTCCGGTTAACCGACATTGTCCAAAACCTAATCAGTTCTTTGTGCCCAAGCTAAAGTGTTATATATGAAGTTTGGTAAGGATAGGGCAAGTACTTTTTGAGTTAGAGCGCACAATCACAAACACACACAGACATTCCGAAAATAGTCTAAACGTGTTCTAGGAACCTCAAAAAAATAGGAACTATGGAAAATCATTATAAACAGCAAGTTAAATAACATTACGAAATCGGATGAAAATCGTATCAGCCGTTTTTTTTAGAAAATTCAACTGTTATTAAAGTTGCCCAAGAATAAACTAGCCTTATATCCATTTATTGAGAAATATGAATTATGTAGTATTATTGTAGACGTAAACTCAAGTAACTGTACACAGTACGACCGAAATCGTTTGAGCCATTATTGAGAAAATCAAATTATTGTTAAAATTGCCTAGAATAAACTGCCCTTAATTATTGTGCAATGTCAACCATTTCTTCATAGCTTCTATTCTGTATGATAAAATGCCTAAGTGCGGGATTTCATTCAATTTCGCTCTATCGTTTAGTCTCTAGAGCCGCGAACAGACCAACAGACGGACAGACGACATTGCGAAAACCACTTTTTCGGGCTTTCCATCAAAATTTCGAGATCGAATTTTTTCGCGATTACAATACTACGTATATGAGAAAGTAAAAAGCATTTATTCTGGACATCGACCTCTCTATATAATTTGCTTGGTTATGCGTGATGGTGTAATGCTCAGTCGGAGTTTTCATTGGTTGAATGGCAAGCCAATCAGGGTTCGGGACATCACTTATGTCATTGACGCTAGACCGCAGTGCCGTTTCTAAGGAGTGGAAGAAACGCGAAATAATAGAATATATGTGATGATATAATTCAAAGTTATCTGCTGCTAGAATTTTGAATACACTTTTGATATTTGAAGGATATGAATAAATTGTTTTAAGTGCGAGATTTTAAGTTAAATAATATATTCCTTCCCGTTATATTGACGGACTTATACACTAGTGAGAATTATAATAAATTTAAGCGAGTGGTGCGAAATAGCGTAATACTTAGCGCCCGTGAGAGATACATACCTACGTTAAGTAACGGCTTTAGCTTCCCGAGAACATTTCGGAAAGCAAAACTCTCGAAATGCGTTCACTCGCTCGCTCAGTTTCTTCAAATTTTGAGTGTACCATTAAACCGCGGTCGAAACCGGTTTTTGAGAGACGGTGAAATGGAAAAAAAAGAAATTAATAGCCGCTCAAAACAAAAGACAGGCGAATGAAACGAATGCGGAAACGCTGACAGGGAAATGGGGTAAAAAAGAGCGAACAAGGAAGCGGAAGCAGTTGAAGAAATGTTAGCCTTTCTGACGAGAATGCCTGGATAGCAACAAAATAAAGGAAGATGCTTTTTAATTGGCTCTGGCGAGTTATTACGACGAAACGACGGTGAAGTGCATGAAGAAAATAAGGTTATTCAATGGAACTCATCTAATAAACAAAAGAGGATGTCTGTCTGTCTGTGGCAGCCATAACTCATCAGAGAATAAAGTTAGGAGCTTGAAATTTTGAAAGCAGCTTCAGGTTGATCATCGGAGTTACATTGCCGAATATAATTCAAATCGGTCTACGGGGTCGTGACCCCGGAGGTCACGGATCGGTCGGTCAAAATTTCAGTTTCTTGAGGATATCTCAGCAACTATTGGACCGATTTTGATGAATCCTACACCAATATCAATGTTTTGATGATATACATTTTCTAGCTGAAAATGGACAAAATCAGTCCACTGGGTCGAAAGGTCTTCATGTAATGGCCGATTCAAATTTTGCTTTTTGAGTATATCTCAGCAGCGAATTGAAATAGGTTTAAAAATATAAATTTTTCATGAGTTATTTCTGTAAAACATAATTTTTGCATTTATGGCATTATTGAAGTATGGAAATTTACTAACATTCCATATCTTACGTAAAAATTGTTGTTGAATTGTTGTTTATTTCATGGAAATATTTGTTGTTTTTATCTGAATTATCTTCTAATCTAACATATAAAGGAAAATGTTTGTAAGTTTGTTAGCTTTGAATGCTTTTAATACGAGATAGGGAGGAAGAGAGATGGATGGTAACGGAGGGGGGAGATGGAGAGAGGGAATTAGAAGGGGAGGGTGGGAGATGGAGGGGAGGGAGGGAGGGAGAGATGGGTGAGGGAAGGGTGAAAGGGAAGGAGAGGATGAAAGGGAGGGGGAGGGAGTTTATACGTTATTTTCCTAAGATTTTCTTCCTTCATTCATCTAACAATAAATAGGAAAATGCGGAGCGGTTTTCTTCATTTTTGCTTTATTCGACGGGTATAACTGTGTACTATCTTATTCTTGCGATGCTTACATATTACACGGTCGAAGTTTTAGATTCACTAAATCCGTTGAAATTCAACGGGCACTCCTGCTAGTAAATAATAAAAATGAGAAACGAAAAAAGGAAATAATGATGTTAGAATAACAAAGTATAGTGTTTCCGTTCCATAGTTAAAATTTGCATTAAAAAATTCGTTTTGGCGGAAAGATCACGTGAGTAACCTCGTATATAACAGCTCACAAGCTAACGCTACATAATTCCCCAGGAAGAATCCAATAAATTGACAATAGAATGCCCCCATCTACGTAAAAGTAATTACCTAAGACTACTAGTTCCACATCTGTCACTTTCAGTATATGCTTTTCCTAATCGTTGACGATAAAATTAAAGAAGTAAATGCGTGAAATCCAACTACGGCCCAAATTTTCCATTACCTAGCAAGCATTTATCAGAGTAAATTTTTTTAGACACCTGAATCCTTTTTATCTCCTTCTCCATTGCTTTTGTATTCGTTTCCTTATCACCTTGCTGTTTACTAACGGAGATACTTAGGCTATTCACCATTTTACGCCAAGCTCGTTTAAGCATATCACGTGTTATTTATTAATGGCTATAATGAGGTGGACGTGTTATAAATGCGGGCGTTTCTTATCGCGTTCCTCACTAGTAAGCAAACGAATCTAAATTACAAAGACAGCAATTAGCGCACGTTGCAACAGCGCTGGAACGACGCTGAGAGGGTTGAAGTTACAGTATTACGCGAAGGAAAAGATGTTACAGCCATTTTTCATTTTTAACTCGATGACTGAATTACAATAAAATCGACGACGCGAAGTGAGACAAGAGAAACGTATAGGGAGAGAGAGAGAGAAAGAAGAGACAACAACCGCTCAAGTTTTGAAGGTCACCGCGACGGAACGACTCCACGCTAAAGGCGCCTCGCGTAATTTAAACCTGTCCGCGGCAAAATCTAATCGACGAATAAAAAAACATTAAAATATAACGCACAAAACCTCTCAAGTTTTCCCATCGGGTATAATAAGTGTTCAGTTAAAATTCGATATAGAAACCGTCAGCTTTACATGGCCCATGTGGTAATTAAGTGAAAAATTTAAACATGCCGTATAAAATGGAATCGGCGACGTTAGCTAATAACCACACACGTATGGGATCAACGTGGAGATCAAAATCATTAAGGCTGCGCTCGCGGAACTCGAATGGAAGATATCAACAGTCAATCGGGCGAATCCTAAACAACATCGCGATGAGCTCAACGGCCTCCCTCACGATCAGATCCACGCGTGAGAGAGCGCGCGCGTCTGCTCTGTGCGTCGGCGGCCGCAAACACAAACACGTTCCTAGCCAATGGCAGGTCCCCTCCTCAACACGCGGTCTATTCCACCCGCCTGCGAGGCAGCCACCTGACCGCCAACGGAAACAGTTGTGTATAGAGAGAGAGGGAGATTCTCTCTCGCTACCTGCCTCCTTCCTCCTCCACGCCCCCTTTCGACCCAAACGTTTTGGAAGAGGCGGAATACCCCGGGGCGAAAATTGTAAAGGGGGAATGAGAGAGGGGGGCGGGTATGTGGGAGAGGGGGGGGGGAGAGATCATAGGATGGGAGCGCTGGCCTGGGAATCCACTTTACCTTCATGCTATCGAGGAGGCGTGTTACGGACGACGACGCCGCCGCCTCGCTCAAGAAGACCCCTTCGGCGGCCGAAGATGGCTTTGCAGCTCTCTCGGAGAAGCGGAGAGAGAGAGAGTCCCGTCAACCTAGGCGATAATCCACCCCACGTCTTAGCAAACACGTTACGAGCACTGTATGAACCACTCCCCGCGCACCTCACACAAACCATCGACGCACAGACTCCCCTATCTCCACCAGAGGCTCCCTTCGTCAAACACTCCAGACGGCCGTTCCACAGGCGACTGCCTCGGCTGCATTCCTTTTACGTCCGCCTGCTCACATCACCAGTGCTGGGGCGGCTCGGGAGGGGCAGAAGGAGGGAGGGAGAGAGGGTGGAGGAGGGCGAAGGAGGGAGGGAGATAAGAAGGGGAAGGCCGCCTTCGGGAGTAGGATTCACGCACTCCCGTGCGTTCGGCCGTTGAATGCATTCATTCGGTAAGTCTCAAAGTGTGAGCACGCTCGTTCCCCGCGACGGGAGGATCGCCTCGAGGCGTTCGATGGCACTTGTGCCCGGCGGCGCAGAAGCGGCCGCCGCGAGGTAGGCTCCTTACCGCGCGGAGGCAAAGACGGGTCGGAGCGGCTATCAGGATGGGCGTTTACTTTCTGCAGCGCTTCTTACCGAGCCTATGTAGGCCTCTTGAGGGAGGGAGACGGGGAGAGAGAGGGCGTTCTTCCAGCATGCGAAGAGGGCGCGCGCGTTGGGTCAGATCTCTCACTGTGGTCTCTCGAGGCCGATGACCGGGTGAGTGTGTTCGAGGAGAAGCGCTCGCGGGAATAAGAGAGAGACGATGGGAGGGAGAGCGCGTGTCGTGGTGGCGTCGAGCGAGGAACTCGTAATCCGTAAAGAATATCCCCGGCAAAAGACGAATATATGATGGTTTGTGTAGGGAGAGAAGGTCCCGTGTTTCACCTATTCTCCGGAGAGAGGGGCTCCTCTTTCTTCTTCGCTAACAGACGCTTTGAGCAGAATAGGACAGAGGAGAGCCTTTGCTTTTTCTTCTCGCTCTGCAGCGGAGAGGAGTAATCAGGCGGGACTGTGAGGAGAGAGAAGGGAGAGAGAGAGAGGAGAGGGGAAGGGAGAGCGACGACGACGGAGGTTTTTTGAATAGATACCGGTTTGAGTGGCGACGGGAATAAGGGGGTGGGAGGAAAGGGGTTGGAGGCGGGGGAGGGACTTGGGACCTCCCTGGCGGGACAGGTGGGGGATGGAGAGGAGGTGACTCCAACTCACACCGGAGGAATGCAAGCCAACCGCCGCGGCAGTAAGCGGCGCGGCGGCTGAGGAAGGGTTTGGTTAGCGTCGGATTTTTCAGCGTGTCCCTTGACAGGAACGAGGGCGAATGATGAGTTACTCATTCATCCCGCTTTAGGGATCCTGACATACAATCCCATATACGGGGAAAATGGATTCGCTGAGATACGTACGACGAAGGTCCATTAAAATATAGCGATTCAGAAGAGTCCATCAGTAGTGTAAATGCTTGCCAGAAAAGTCTTCTACATAGAAGAACTACAACACATAAAAAATATATAATAAGCGCAATATTTCCAGCGTTTTAAAATGGATTCCAAGTAGCATAAGAGACCGAAGGATAGATGAGGTAGGGCAACAAGGTAATTCTTACGGCCAATTTTCAGGATGGTGACGGGTAATAATAAAAGATCGAGGGAACATCCATCAAGAAAAAAGATGAAAAAGTGTATAGTATATTACATAATTATGTAACTGAGTGAGAATACGCAAACCGAATATTTAAAAACTCTTAATAAACTTCCGCGACAACATACGAATGCATGGAACATTTTTCTGCTATTAATGGTTTAGGCATTAACATACAGGTTGACTCGAAAACGAGTTTCAGAGAAATAGTTGTAAAAAGGCTGATGTTTGCAATATATCCTGCTGCATAGTTTTCGCATCCACAGTTGACTATATTTTAACTCTAAAAATCTGTGTAAAACAATGGCCACCAAAAGTAAAACTAATCGTTCGTATAATTTCGATTCTGTTTTACCTTTCTATAAATATAAACCGCAGTCTATCCTATCGGTCTTATAGCTATAAATTCTTGGTAGATCAAAACAATAGTAACCGCCGCCTCGGTGGTTCAATGCGTTTGAAAACTCGTTCGGTCCTTATCCGCGAATGCATGTGAAAAATCCTTTCTTTCTAGGCGCATGCGCACTGGTTCAATGGACCGTTTCCTGATGATATCAGTGAAGCGATTCTCATACTTGGAGCGGCAGATTGGCTTATGTGAGGCGGACACCAAAATCGGCGATGATGCTAGGTGCTGAAACCTAGATGTTGCATAATTTTTATGAGGAATTAAACCAAGTTATTCAATGAAAATTTTATTTTAATTCCTTTTTAATTTTTTTGTCGAATAAATATGACGCATTATGCTTTAATATTAAGATTAGCTGTCAAAATTACCTCATTATTAGTTAGTTTCTCTCTATGGAACTGTTTTGTGTGAATGTAATGCTTGTATGTTTTATTTCCTAGATTTTAATCAAATAAAATTATTCTAGTAAAATTCGTCAAAATATTTTCGCTTCAAATAAAACGAAATCATTTTCATATGCGCACATGAATAACAAAGAAAAAACTTCCGACATAATTTCATTCAAGAAACTGGCTTATTTTCTAGATAAAAAACCTTAATATCGCGTTTGAGGAAGGAAATTGCATGCGGTAATTCTGTTGAGAAGGATAATATTATTGAAACTCAAAATTTTCAGAATGTATTTTTCCACCACCATCCGTTTAAGTAGAAATATTCATTTTACGACGGAAAGGGCTTATAGACTTACAATTAGACCAGAAACGTGTGTAACCTTTATGCGTGGTGGGCCGCATCCATGCATGGGAGTGCTTTGGCGGGCCGGGTTAGAAGTCGCAAGTACTTACCTTGGTGGGCCGGATGAGTTTACATAGGAACTTACTCGTGAGTTTTAACCATTTATACCGTGAAAACTTCTCCAAGATTTGTGTTGTGACCACAGTAGTACTTAAAATGTACAAAATTGTCTGAATAAATATCGCAGACCATTTCTTCATCAAAGCTTCGCGGGGCGCATAAAATGCGGCTCGCGAGCCGTAGGTTGCACGCCCCTTTCGGTTGTCCGTATTTGGTATCCCACGCTGGCATTTCCCCAGGAATAATATTTCTTGGTAGACGAGACGAGTTCATTATGATGTCGAGCGTAATATCTTGATTTCCCGCGAATAAGGATAAATTATAAATTAAGACTTCGGAATTTTTCTGAATTTACATTTGAATAGATAACCGGAACCAGAAATACAGTGACTCCGTTAATTTGAGCTGAGAACGTTTCACATAATTTTAATGATGATGACCGGAGGCGTATCTAAAAACTTCCCACAAGGACCACCCCCCCTCCCTCCCAATAACACCTTCCCCCTTCGAATCCGCCACTGCCGAAGACAAACGATCCATAATTCCGGAATTGCTTCCCGGTCTCAGAGTCTTTCTTTCCGGTGCCCAAAGGACATTGAACGCATTAAGCTAAAAAGTTCATCCTAATGGTCAGGCGAGAGTATCCTAAGGAGGGAGCGATCGTCCCCTTTCCCCTCAACTCCGAAACTAATGATGACAACTTTGCTGTCAAATTACCTATTTGATATTTCTGAGTTGACTGCGCGCGCCTTTGCGTGTATAGTTACTAGATCTTATTGTGGTCCTAAGACAAAGATCTTCCACCGACGTATTTGTTTGTTCAAAATATCTGGTTCATGACGTAGGATTACTTCCTGTAAACCAGAGTGAAAATGTAAATTATTTCTTTTCTTTCGTTTTATATATTAATTTTATTATCATTAATAATTTAACTCTTCATCATAGATTTATCAATGCCGTTAAGTATGCCAATAAATCATCCTTAGATATTTATTTCGTCGGTTTATTGGAGTGCTTAAAAAGATATTACTCGGAAAAATGATTATATGGATCTTTATTTATAAGTGCTGTTGCGAAAATTCGACGTCCGCTATGTCATACGGATACTGAGGTGCATCATGTCACCGTGTCTCTTTCCCATTCGATCCGCTTCCTTCGACTTAGATCGGGCCATCGTTCCCTTCTTAAGCACCTTTCCCAGCGAGTTAGCCGCTTCCTGCCATGCATTATGAAAGCGCGGGTTTTTCTATGTGCCGCGCGAGTGCATTAACGTATTCTCGAGAGGGGACGGCGGAAGAGCGTGACTCACGCAATTTTCTCCCTTCCTTTGTCGGCTGCGATGCGAAACATGCGAACGAGGAAAAGATGCAAGGGAATTGGAGCAACGACTTAGGTTTTCGAAGCGCGATGCCCAAGAGGGGTTATTACGGTCTTATAGAGCTGGAAGAAGAAAAGAGGAAAATTCACGCGCTGGGCATTAAACCCATCGTGGGAATCGTCACGACGAAAAGAATCCATCATCATACCTCTTTCGCTTCCAATGTCGCGATGGCATGACTCCTGATTAGGCTAGATTCGGATCTCGCTCTTCCTATTAAGGCCGTACAGCATACTAAAGGGCGGACTGTTTTTTTAGTGTCGTGGGATCATGTTAAGAAAAAAAATATCTGGGCCGTCATGCTAGTCGTCTTCTTCCTGTCGTTATGGAACAAAACAAAAAAAAGATCTCCTCCTATTGTTTTCCCCGATTACCCGTTTTTTCCTCGCGATGAGAGAGATGCGACTCGCCCGAGAATTCCTCCCTTCCCAGACGAAAAGCAATTTTCCCGCCAGACCCGCCTCACCTCCACGTTCTCAAAGGCCGACACAACACGGACCCCGACCACTCCGCCGCCCCCGATACCTCTCCCCCCCCCCCCCCCCCCCCTCCTTCAGCCCCACTTCCCCAGCACGCCCCTTCCTCAAGCGCGGGCAATCCAACTGCTAACTTTCCCACCTTCCCGGTGCACCTCGCCGTAGCCTCCTTTCGGAGGTCGCAGAGGGCGGTTGCAGAAAGCGAGCCTCCCTCGGCCATCGGAACGATCCTCTCTCGTCCGTCCGGTCCAGCGCGCGGGATCGCAACAGGATTCCCGGCGACAGGAGCTCTCCTTTCTCCCGCCGCCGCCCCTACTACCTCTCTCTCTACCCGCTCTATCAGCCAAACCACTCTTCCGCACCCTACTCCGACGACCGAGCGAACCGCAGGGGAGGGTCAAGGTCGACTGCCCAATAGGTGGCACCCCGTCCGAGGCTAGGCCGGAGAGAGAGAGTGAGAAGAAAAAGAGGGGAAGAGGGAGTGGGATGAAGAGGAAGGAGATCCCCAAAGAGGAGACCTTCTTGGTCGGCGGTTTTCAATGGCGCCAGAATGCGATGGAGAAAAAGGGAGATAACGAGGAAGAGAGATAGAGGGCACTAATGCTATCGGGGCTATGCACATCTTTTCATACAGCGACGGGCCGCCATAAATGGAAAAGATATTCTTCGACCTAGTAAAATATTGCTTCGTATAATTCATGCAACAGTTTTTCCGGTTGTTTGTTTGTTAAAATTATAGTTCATTAAAACAACATTTCTATTCCACAATTTTCGAAATAAAATCGTTTGCTTTCAACCTATCCGGCAGCAATTTAGCTCAACTGGAACGAAAAAAAATGTTCCGATGTTAAGAGTTTCTGGATAAGAGGAACAAAATTATGCCCTGACGGGGAATCGGGGGCGGATCCAGAAACTTTCCAATCGCTCTTCCTTCCTCTTTAACCAGCCTCTGCCGACGATCCTTTATTCTGAAAAGCTCCACCCCCATTCAAAATCTTTCTTGCCCTTACTTCATGGACCTAATCTCCAACGCAGAATTTTGCATGGAATCGGTCCGACATTTTATATCACTGGCCGCCAATGATCCGCGGCTTGTTCCTTGAGAGTCATTATCTCTACACGGGCTTCTCTTCTATATACGGAGGTATCTTCGCGTCTCTTTAGTACATGCAATCACGGTTGAATAGGAAAGCAAGGACGCGGCGGAGAAGGAAGACGGTTTTAAAATGTTTGTCCTTGTAATCTGGAAATCGCGCGCTTTCGTAGTTTCGAATATTCGTGCGAGAAATTGTTGAAATCCATTACCACGTTGCCATTCACTATCTTTTCCACCTCGAAAAACTAAAACAGAGACGATTCTCTTAGCGGTTGCGAGGTATTTCTACCAGCTACTATACTCTCTCGAGCATTTTAATATAGAAAAATACTGTTATTCAAACCTGTCGTAGAACAAACTTTTCTTCAAGATGCGTCTTTTACATAAAATGTTGAATGGCGCACTATTTGTGGTTTAAATCTAATTGACAAGCGTTGTAACTCCTTCATCCATATAATAATTAAGTAGGTGCCAATTGTAGCTGAAAACATTTTATCAGTAGTTATTCACCTATTGGTACTCCTAAATTATTCTTTATGTATCATTTGGCCTGTTTAATAACTCTCCTTGTCAATACTATTATTGACACCTTTCCTTCGATGCCTCTACTTACTTTTCCCTTGTGCCGATCCTATTAGTTTCCAACGTGAGAGCCTATTGGTTTCGTTCTGTCCGTCCATCCGTCCGTACGCATGTTCGTTCTCCGCTCCTAACGGAACGGATTTTCATGAAATTTGGTATTTAAGACATACGGCTAAGTATATACAATAATAAAGTGACATAAATGGTTTACATAACCCATTCAGATATACCACGTTGATTAATTTAATTTATGCACCAAATTAGGGGAGAGAAGAAATTTTTAGTAGAGAGAGGCCGTGATATTTTCGCTTTATTATAGCGTGCCCTCGTGTAAACTAATACCTTTAGTTTCAAATGACCCATCGCACGAAACGCGCCTGTTTTTCTTACTGCAGAGGACAATGGCTGATCACTCTGCCCGTCGTGCGGTTGGCTGCGAGAGAGAAGGGAGTAGCCTGAAGAAAGCAACGTGGAAGAAAAGACGTGTTGTTATAGCAGACTTTTTTAAAAAGTGTTAAGCGCAATTAAAGACGACGGGTTGGTTAGAGTTTGTGAAGGAGATGGGAGTATTTCCGCTTTGATGTTAACGCCAGATAGGAAGGAGGGAGGAGATCAAATTAATGCCGAAAGTAGGGATGGGGTGCGTAAGGGAAGTGAAATTGGAATGGCTGAAACCGGAAAGGACTAGGAATTCCTTATTAACTCGATGCCCATATGTTATCAACTTCGACGAATCCTTATCGATCGTCTTCGTTGAACGAGTTAGGAAAGTGAACGTTGTATAACAAATAGGCGCGTTTCGTGCGATAAGAGTATTTGAACTAAACGAACGTAATAGTTCGAACAAACGCACACGATAAAACCAAGGCCGGCTTCAGACAGTTGGCTGCCCTGAGGCGGGAAAAACATTGCCGCCGCCCTCTCCCCCCCCCCCCCCCTCCCCCCGAAAGCTTTGTGGGTCACCAATTCATCATTATCTAGGAATTTGATGTGTACAGTTTATATAAGGATTTTTAAAATTTGTACTCAGAAAATATTATACAGGTTATTTTTATTTACGTGATAAATACAAGTATTTTATGGAAAAATATAAATCTAAGTAATACATATTAAGAATATGACATCAAAATGCTGTCAAGAATATAATCACAGTAAAAATAAATGATAAATGCCATCTACTAACAATTTTCATTTTATAATTATCAGGAATTTAAATTTAAAATACTGATCTATAAAAACTCGTCATCCATTGCGCATATATAGGTAATTTATTGAAAATACATTCTTCGGCATTATATTGTTGCAAATTTCATCAATTATGATATCTGGAAAATTTACCGTCAGTAATTCACCGCCGGACAAATCACCGCCACGGAAAATTTACCGCCGGAAAATTCATCGCCAAGGGAAATTCATTGCCTTTTATGGATTATTTTGTTAGCATATTGACCCATCAGTTATGTCTTCACATTTCAAGGATTCCATAATATCACCCTCTACGGACTTCATTGATAGAAAAGTTTAAATTTTCAAATTTTTTTAATTTTGAAAAATTAGATAAAAAAATAACGATAGTAGTAGACGGTTAAGACCTTCGGCTTAAGGAGAGGAGGAGGGTAAGAGGGGTGTCTGGGCTTTCGTATCATCTATACAACTAGATTCTATGACAAAAACGACGTCGGTGAGCGGCGTCGTAAGCAAGCGTGCCACCGGTGGCCCTTTCGGCAGATAGCCCCACATATTTTCTGGCACACAGGCGTGCCGTTCGGCAGATAAAGGTTAATAGCGGTCTTATGTCGCCCCCTCCTTCTGCCGCCCCTCTTGGGGTGGCTCGGCTTAGGCGGAATCCTACACGAGTTGAATTTTCTGGTAGGGACTTGGCGCCGCCGCCCCCTTAACTGTGCGCCCTGGGGTGGCTGCCTCTCTTGCTTACCGTCTGAAGCCGACCCTGGATAAAACAGCGAAAAACCACGACCCGGTTGTTTCTTTCTATATATCTACTAAAAATTTCATTCCTCTCTTTAAGCTGGTGCAATGATATACGTATTTCCGTAATTTTAATGAATAAATACTGCAAAAGGGTACATCAGAAATGATGTTAGGGAAGCATTAAATTTTTATTTACTAATTCATTTTCTAATCAGTCGTAATGAATCGAACAATAAAAAATTATTTAAAATATAACTCACTTAACTGGCTGTAATATTAACGTTTACTTTCTTTTATTCGTCGTATACAATCCATTTCCTTCCGCATACAAAATGCTACATGCACACGAAAGGAAATTAACATACTTGTATCTGTAATTATAGCAATCATATTTACTATGTTACAACGTTTTCGTTGGGAAAAAACCAGGTAAACGCAAGAAACGTTCTAAGTTCAAAATGAATTACGACTTCCTTGAAGAATTCTAAAAGAACAGGTGAAAAATTATGCCTTGACCGGGAATCGAAATTGTGTCTTCCACTTGCCGGGCTGATATATATCAGCATATTCTAACCACTAAAATACCGAAGGATAACTTTTCTCCTGCTTTTTCAGAATGCTTCGTATTCAGCATATGCCTATCTGCATATAAACTTCACTAACACTCATTTGTACGGCGTTTTGTTTGATTTTCATGTTAGCGGCTACTCCTACGATAAAAATGTATAAGACAAAACATTCCATTTAACTAAGCATGACCAACATTTTAGTAGATATCACGGAGAATTCGTTATTTGTTTCCAGTAAAGTGACATATCTGATGAGGGTATGAGAATCGTTTATGTCATTATATTACTGTCTTTGTTCATAAGTCCTAAATACCAAATTTCATGAAAATCCGCTAGATAGAAACCGAGAGCGAACTTGCGTACGGACACATAGAAGCTAATAAGCGCTCACTTTGGAAATTATACGTGCCTAAAAACGAGCAAATGACATTAAAAATCACTGAAAAACAAGTCGCGTTCGGCTTCTATTAGTCTGGCTACTTTTTAACTTAGAGTAAGGGAATAAATAACTGTAGCTACAGTTATTTATTCTCCAAATATGGATGTATTCCACGAAGTAACGCCTACAACAACGGATTTTAGAGTAGGGGTGCTCAGACCTTAGGTATGTACATAGGATCTGGTTTTTTACACCCTTTCTTAACGTGATCTACCAGGATTACGTTATCAAAGGTTGATTATAATCCTTTATAAAGAAATTTTTACTGTTAAAGAATGAATAACTTATGTATAATATCAAATTATATAATTAAATTCATTTAATAATATTAATGTTTGTCACATTAGATTTATGCATAGGATGAATTACATCACTGGTCGAGGAATCAGAAAGGGACAAGAACTTGTTAACCAATCCGAGAACCATAAAACAACTTATAGTCTCAGCCCCCAAACCTCAAGAGATAATACTTTGGCTAAAAATATACGTTGTCGTAAGAGACAGTATAACCAACTCAGGATTGACCGGTCGATCGAGATCGACGTCTTGAGCGACCCTGACTTGAAAGGAAATGGGAGAAAGACGTATACCCGTTTCAATTTTCTGTCTATATTTCCCGCGTGTTTCTGAGCACTGGAATCACGCGTGCGAGACGCAAGTGATAACTCGTGACAACTGCATCGGATGGCAGCATGTCATGCAGAGAAATTTATTCCTCACCCAAGATCTGGAATACCACCTTCTTTATATTAATTTCATATGGAAACGGCAACTTTGGCCTGTTTCTATACTACTTAAAGCAAGAAAGACACGCCTCGAAGATTTTCCGTTTATTTTTTCTAAGACGTCATTCAGTCGTTGATATCTCTCCGCCATAAGACCACGCGCCCATGGCCTTCGCGCCTCCTCGTAGAAGGGCAAGGCCGGCTCTCTTTTGGCTCTTTTCTCCTTTAGACGGCCGTCGCTCACTTTTTTTTTTGAGGACGATCAATGGAAAAAAAGGCGCGCGCGCGCGCGAGTCACCGGTTCGAGTGCCAAGTGGTCGGCGGCAACAAAGAAGCGTTGGCGGCGGCTTCGAAGAGGTGATAGATTCACGGCGGCAGAACGACCGCGGAAGGAATATGTAGGTCTCGGCGGCAGTTGGCGACGTCGGATTTGCAGCAGGCCCCGTGCGGGTGCAGTGGGCACCGTCAAGGGGCGATGAGCATCGTCAGTGGGGCGTCGGAGACCGAAGGAAAATGACGTAGGAAGAGGGGAAATGCAACGATGCGGAACCGAACAATACGAACGAAGCGGAAAAAAGCGAAAGGAGACACATTTTACTCGACGAAAGAAAGAACGAAGCAAAAACTTGAGTGAAAAAGACATGAGAGAGAGAATGACAGAAAAGCAAAAAAAAATACTCTTCAGAAATTGGTGCTAATGAGAGAAAGACAGATTAGGAGAGAGATAAGGGGGTATATAAGATGAAAAGAGGAAGCGCGAGAGAGGGAGAAAGGAGGAGGAGACGAGGTAGAGGAGAAGTTCGAAGAAGGGCGGCTCGAGAGAGTTATAATCTAATTTGCATTCTCTCAACGTGGCTACACAATTTGGCGAGTGAGCGGATTGGCCTACTAGTTGAGGGAGAATGGAGAAGAGGGGAAAAGAGGGGTGTAAAGTAGAAGAGGAGAGGAGGAAGGAGAGTTTTAGTGCTTGGAAAACAACGAAGGAGTTGGAAGGGTTTAGGGCGTTCACGTTTTCCGTTAACAATCCCTTCTTTTCACGCCACGGCTATTCAATTTTCCTCGCGGGCTGATCCCGTTAAAGAGGTAAAGGGACCGCGGATTGAAGGGGCTGATACTCAACGGAACTGTCTTTTAACACTGAGCGCTGCGGTCGAACGAATCTCATTGTATCCTCTTCTTCACTCTCCCTCTCGTTTACTTCCTTCCCATTTTTCCTTTTCCGCTCTCTTCGTTTTCAGACAAGGTTTATTCAAATGCGTTAAGTCGGTTAAGAACGGTCGGCTGACTTCATACGTCCGATTAAAAAATTTTTTCCCATATTAAGTCGTCTGGCGCTAGAACATTTTACTCGCTAATTTACATTTATTAGTTCAAGTAATTCGGCATGGAAAATCAATGAGGGCGAAAAGAAGTAATGTACTGCCTCTCTCACTAGAGCTGCGTTTCCCAAACTATGGTCCGCGAATGTTTTGTTGGTGGTCCGCGTAGGTTTCCAAAATGTAGTTTTTTTTTAGGCCGCACCTCATATTTAGTTGGATTTTTTAAGGAAAGTTTTACACTATAACAGGTATTGAACATTGTTAATAATGATGTTTGTAAAACTATTTCACATTTCAAAATTTTCTCCTGTACAAATGTCGAAAATAATTCCTGGAATAAAACAAAAAATAATCAGGTGAACCTCAAACAGACAGAAACCTGTGTAATATATTTGAAAATGGTCAAATAAACTACTTAACAAAGTAACCCCTTTCCTTAAACGTAGCTACAGTAAGTAGGTTGGTGTAAGAAATGAGGTGGTCCGCAGGGCATGAAAGGGTTGCTGAAGTGGTCCGCGGAGTTCAAAAGGTTGGGAAACGCTGCTCTAGAGTGGTGCGTAAAAAGTTGAAACTATAGGGAAAGAGCTCTAAAAGCGTGATTAATTTACTGATAGAGACGAACGCCTTGAGAGGCTGCCATGGAGCCCTTCACTTGCCACTCAAAAAACTCGATCGTCCCTTTGGAGCTAATCAAGCGCATTCATTACAATCACGGCTTTAATTCGATCGATCCACGTTGAATAGTTCCCTTCGGTGAAGTAGCGATGGTCGGCTCTCCCTCTTAAACACAATCTTTTCGAATCGGGACGCGGACGAGCTTTTAATTCATGCAATGTCGTAAATTCTGCAAAACGGCCAAATTCCAGAGTCCGAGGCACGCAGAGGGACGTCGTGTGGACATTCCAGGAAAGAGGAAGAGTCGTTTGGGGAATAGAAAAAGAGCCGACAAGAGTTTGGCCCGACTCCCATGTTTTTTTTTTTGGAAATAAAGGAAGATCGCAAAGTTTGCGTGAGTGAATTTCGGCTATGAGATGGCAATTGCCACGCCTCATCGGCCAAATTCATTCGGGGAAGTCTGAACTAGGCGGATGGGAAATGTTTCGCTGATTTTATTGCGTTATTATCATTAAGTTGAAAAGAACTGTTTCACGAGTTTTATGAATTTTCGAAATTTGTTTCCATTGCGAATAAGAAATAGTTGATTTCCCCGCTCCAGCTTATTTGCCTCGGATCGAGGACTTACGAGAATCACGAATGTTTAAAAAATTGAAAAGAGAAAAACAAGTAACGTTTACCTGGAGAAGTTCAATTAACTGACTAATGTTCTTGACGAGCTCTTCTCAATAGTATGCCACTGTTTCCAAAGTCTTTTTCTTCATCGGTTTCGTCTTTGCTCATAAAAAAATATGATGAAGTGTTCTGTTATTGAATCACTTACTTTCCTGATGTTAAATGAGTATACTGTTTGCAAAAATATTGTATTTTAAATTATATTAATTTATTAAAATTATTAAAAAACGGATTTCAAATAATCCAATTTAATTTGTCATTCATACCATACACTTTCGCATGCATCAATACAAAACTATCACAATAGGATCATAACTAACGACAAATCCTTTTTTAAATGTATTTAATTGCAAAGGTATCATTTTTCTCTGAGCGTAAAAGCTAAAATTTTTAAGCTAACCTCACAGTAGGATTGTTTCCGACTCCAGTAACTCGTTCATTAATTTTGACAACATGATACGAACCCTTAATTTAGAAAAGTAACAAAATTTTAAGTTTATAAAGAATCAAGTGGCGTTGCATCTTGTATGAAAATATCACTCAATAATACTTTAACTTAATAACGAAATATTTATAATGGATAAATAAGCGTTTTATCGTTGTATGTACTTTAAACTGAAAACATATTTTCGGATTCGATTAATGTGCCAAAACATAGTTATTTGGATTTATGGTTAAACATAATTAAAAGTGCGAAGGAAATTTAATTTTTGCTAACTAATGATTGGTATTTATCAAGAACTAAATTGCTAAACAAAAATTAAAAATACGTTTAAATGAAACCTTATC
Organism: Uropetala carovei; assembly: GCA_036926305.1. Taxonomy (NCBI): domain Eukaryota; kingdom Metazoa; phylum Arthropoda; class Insecta; order Odonata; family Petaluridae; genus Uropetala; species Uropetala carovei. Next base: position 492,523 of record JAXCHB010000118.1, on the reverse strand, counting down.
TACTCCTAAGGCGTAATATTACTGAAATTCCTCACCGAAAATATGTATACCTAATTTTTATAGTTTCTTAAGGTATTATTCCGAAAGATGATAGATAATAATCATTTGAATTTCGCAAAAATACACGATACTGCTCCGCTGTTTCCGAAAGAGGCCGCGCTGATGACGCTACTTACCCATCGCTGAGCGAGCTCCCTTTATCCTTCTGCCGACCGATGGCGAAAGTAGCGACATAGCGGATTCGGGCGGTACTAGGAGAGGCGAGGGTGCTCGGCGCCCGACACACGATGTCGAGGGCGATTCCCTGCCGGTGCGGGAGCTGCTCGCACCACCAGCCACGCCGTTTGCCCATGCCGCCTCCACTACGCTGTCGATGGACGATGACCTGGGAAGGCGGTTGTTGTTTGTGGCGTCCGCCTCCCTCCTGGAGGACGAGAACAAAATTCCGTTTAGTGGAATTACCAAAAAATAATTTATAGTAGAGGAGTTTTTAGGAGCGTTCGATAATGATATTTTGTTATAAAAGCACATTGGCATAAAAAAGGAAATTACAGAAGTTTATTGAACGCTTCTCCAAAGAGGATGAAATATTTTTTGCGACATCCGTACACTGTCATCTGCACCTTCGCATTTACCCGCACGCCTACGCATAGCCGGTACTTATTATCCAGGAAGACGGGTTCGATTAAATGTTAATTAAATTTTGCCATAATGAGTTCTGCTGGCGAAAAAATATATGCGCCGTAATTGTCTCTTTCCGTGCGTGAACGCAGTATATCATTTAAATGAAGCTAGTTTCCCCGCGTATTTCACTTTAATTATCGAGGTTTAATCGTGCTTTTTTTGGTCATGAAATTCAACCTCCGTGCAGTATCACAAAACCTAAATGGAAATAAGAGCTGTATTGATGCGATATAAAGAGAATGGATTCCAATAACGTGATTTTCCCAGTCTTTTCATTGTCTTTTTTTTAAAACTGACGTACACGTCATACTCCATCTTTCAAAACAAAGCTATATGTTACATTGCCATATTAATGAATACATACAGTGTGCTTAAAAAGTTCGAAACACTATATGCAAATAAAGTCACAAAATAATAAGCTTCGTATGTCTTCAGTAGCGTAGCTAGGCACCAGTGAAAAGTCGGGATTTGGCCACTCAACGCTTTTATTTTTCAATTGCGCTTTCTCAAAACAATTTTTTAAATAAAAATAAAATTATTTTTATAACAACACTTTAGTCCCAAAAACTCTGTTTTTTGTGGAAGAATAAAAAATATTTCTGTCAGTTTCGTTTTCTTATAAAGATTTTGAGAAAATGCTAAATTTAAGAGCAAGCTTACGCTTATGTTAGTAAGTGTAATTTTAACGAGAATCAAATTAACAATCAGGAGACAAAAAGAAGGAGCAAAATTACAAGGCCAGATACGGAGCGTGGAAAAGGGAAAGCTAGTTTAAGAGCCTATCTTTCACTTGTAGAGAGGAAACGATATAAAGGATCTCAGCGGAGATTTTGAGTGGTCCTCTGAATCCCTTCTTAAGAGGCCGTGGAGCTTAACCAATATTCGCGAAAACGGTTTTGACGGTAGATTGAAGAGAGCAAGGCAAACAAGAGATTGGAATCAGATATTAATGTTCGCCACTCAGAATTCACCCACAGGAATTGAAGAACAACTCTATCACGATGAAATCCTTTTTTCTTTCCAGAGTACAACTTCCAAATAACTTTTTTTATGCGACGCTCAGTCTATTAGCCGGAGCGATTTGCTACTGACCTAGCAGTAACAGATTTATGTATTTGATAAAGGTCTTAGAATTTAAAGAAAATGTATTTATATTGGCACGTCAGGCCATAACAGATGATTGTAAGTATGATGATTCAGATGGATTACAAAAAGAAGTACTTTTATTGAAACAAGTTTTACAGCTAAAAGCAATGTCGGTGAACTGAATTCCTTGCAGTTAGTGAATTTTCGTCGCAAAACGGATACAGTGGCATTTTCCTCAGATTAATTATTCCTCTGCGCTTATTTTTCAGGTATTCCAGCTACAGTTAGCTCTGCTGAACGTTGTTTAAGAAAATCAGAACTTATAAAGAGCCAAAAAGACTATCCCCAATTGTCTGTCGAAAATGAGGACGAAAGTGACTTCCACGAAATTTATACTACGACAGCTATAATGAAGATATAATTTGTATTTTTTATTAAATTTATATAAATTTAAAACAATTTTACCGCAATTATATATTTCTTTAATTTTATAGTGTCATTAAAATTAGTTTTAAAATTATCGGCGCATTCAGTAATAACATCTATTATAATAAAGTTTGAACAATAATCTATTGCACTAATTCAAGGGACAAAATTTGATTTTCATAAGAGCCCCAAAAGGAATTATGGCAGCCCTATCGAAAATCGACTACCTTAAAGGATTTTTGTAAAATTTTTATATAGTATTTACAATATCTCCGTCAAATTCGTAACATTATCACGAAAAACAATATCGCTGAGAAAGTTAAAGATAAGGCCGAATAAATGCAGAACATATTCGGAGCAAAAATTATAGACGCGGCAAAAAGCTATCGAACCATGGAAAAACTGCCTACGTGAGATAAATGATGAGAAAGAAAACATATTTGGAAGAGTAAAATGAAGGTAAGGTTTGAAGAGGATAAAAGTCATTGGAGGAGATTTGATTGAAAAGGGACCATAGGGAAACCTTTTCCGGGATGTTTGTGTGGATTTATTGGAGAGGAATAATTATCATAAAACTAATATAAAAGACAGTGTCACTTTGTCCCTTTGTTCCTTTGTCATGTAATGCTTTTTGAAGCTTAATATCTCGCAAACGACTGAACCGAATTTGATGAAATTTTCAGAATAGCATTATGATATTATCTAATTCGAGATCAAAGACCCGGGTTCGACTCCAGGGGATAATTTTCATTTCCAATAAGTTAACACGTAAAATCGGCTTTACGACGTGCAGGCTTTCATTATTTTTTAGATTAAAATTAGAAAGATTTGGCCTACAATCTTCGGATATGAACTATTTTTAAGAAAACATTATAACGTTTCTTATACTGTTCATCTTTTCCTGCCTACATTTCGAAATTTCTCAATGTAAACGTTTAATGCACACAGTTGGAGGAAATCTTGCCATTTTAACGGGACGTTGTCTTGTCCACCAATTCCATTGTTAGACCTCTATATCATATTATTAATTCAATCCTTATGGGTATAAACGTGCTTTGAATGCTTTTAATATGAGAGAGAGGGGGTGAGAGAGAGAGGGGTAGAGGGGGGAGCGAGAGGGAGGGGGATAGAAAGAAGTAGAGGGGGAGATGGGGGGAGGAGGAGAGAGGGTGTGAGAGGGAGGGAGGGGGAGAAGGAGGGAAAGAGAGGCAATTATTTTAAGTTTAACTAAAGATAGCCCCTCAACAAAATATTCACTAGAAATGTTGTATATGACAAAATATTTCATATGTAAAAGTGTGATATTAATTATTTTAAATGAAAATAATAATAATAATCTATTTATCTATCTATAATTCTTCCGTTGATATTTCAACGGGAATTACACTAGTTTAGAAGAAAAGAGGGAGTGTTTGAGAGGGATTACCGGAGGGGGTTAATTCAAGGGGATGGTCCCGTTAGAGTAGGGGTGGTATTCTTTTTCTTTTAAAGGAGAGATAACGGAGGGTTGGGTTAGAATGGGTGTGGTTGAAAGGGAGTGGTCGTGAGGGTAAAGGGCGGTAAACAGAGAAGGAGATAGAGAGGTAGGTAACAATCGAGGAATTCCTTTTTCCAGGCCAGAGTGACCGAGAGATTCCAATCGCCCGCTGTCCTCCATTCTCTTGCTTGAGAGGTAATTTCGAGCATGATTAACGAGCGGAGCCAAGGCACGCACATCTAACTATAGCGCCTTCGAAATGTATTTCGTGTCCACGGATCCATTCGATAGGTCGAGCCTCCTTTGTTCAGCGGTCGAATAGTGAGTGTTCTTGACGCGGTTTCCTTGCTAGCTGGGCTATAGAAGGTGATTATGCCGCCTTTGATGATGATTGCTGACCACGTAAAAAACAATTGGCTTCCCGAACAATTCACGCGTGTCTACGGAGACGTTAAAAATGTTTGTACTGAAAATTACGATTGCTTTCTCTTCAAAACCTGCAAACAATTTTGCTTCGCTCTTTCATGGCGAGGATTGAAATAGGATGTTTGCTATAGCCAGTGATGATGGACTTTTAGTTTACGGTTCCAATCGATTTTTTTTGGGATTGCCACAGGGCGAATTTGGCAAGCATGGAATTCGAGAAATACGCTCTTCTGATTTTTAAACTTTTCGATATTTTTAAGAGCTTCATGTCCGCACAGAGAAAATAATGGCTAAAAGATATTTTGATCGCACGAACATCACGAGGTAATGTGAAATAATAAAAATGATCGCGGCATGGTGATTCCTAAAAAATAGTTGGAATGGAAACTGCGCCTGAATTTCGGTTGTAGAAATGCAAGAATTCTAAACAGAATTTCTTCCATAGTAAAATAAATATGAATAAAATGAACAAGTAATGACGGTTTTGAAAAATAAAAAAATATACAGATATACCTTATGCTGGAATAATTCCTTAGTGGCACGATAAAATAAAACGTATTCAAATTAGAACATCTATGTTGAGATGCAAGCATTCATTATCATTGCACATATTTGTCGCTGAAACATTTTACTCTTCATATTTCAAAATGTAAGGGCGTATACTAATTTAGCCGTATTATAAAAAAATAAAAATTATCTTGACTGTAAGAGGTCATTTAAAGCGTATTTGTATTTACAAAGCATAGGAAATTAAAAATAACTTGTATAAATGAAAAAAAACCGTTTGTGAAAGCCTTATTATGTCAGCAATTCTTAAATATCCGTTAATTAAATTACGGAAACGAGAGTATTGAGTGATAATTTTAACACGCGTTACTTTCCGAGTACAAAAAATAAAAATTTGCATAAAAAATAATAGCGTAAATTAGAGTAAAACTGAAAAACTCCATGTCTTTCAAAAGTTCGCTAGCAGCGTCGACACACGTGATTGTATCCGCCTCCTAAATCCTTTCAATGGGATGGATTTTCCATTTAGGTTTAAGAGATCCAACATTTGTCGTTATTTATGGCCCGAGATTCCAACCTTCAATTCAAAAAAAAGAAAGAAAGACTGGTTAGGCGAAATATGCGAAAAATGCAAAAAAACCGTTTCATTTCCGTTTTGCGCGCATCCCACTCTCGTCTCTCGTCATTCTATTTCTTTTTGCCTTAATGTTGAGTCTCTGATTCGTAAACGCTGATATCACTCGCTTCCCAGAAGCACCTGCGTTAGGTCAAGAGGTCTATTCAAATCCATTCACTCGCTAACACCTCATTTTTTCATATCCCCGTTCCCTTTCCCCCTCTCATACCTATCTTCCTTCTCTCACTCTACTCTTGACGTCAAATGCTCGAGTTCAAATTCTGCCGCTCGCGTAGGACAAGATCCAGTTACTCACTCGTTGTATGGAGGAACTCGAGGGTATCAATCTTGATTTTTATAAGAAATCAACACTACGTATCTGATATTCTCTTCTCTAGAATGTCTTACGTTTGCCTCTTACCGTAATACCTTCTCTCACTTTCACTCTTTCCCATTTGCTACGTTCCTCGTGATTATTCACTTCTCTCTTTATCTCCTTTTCCTCTCACCCAATCTTTCTTCTCTGATATGTTTCTTACTCAACTTTCGGTTTTTCCCATTTTTTCAACTTTACTGTCTGCGTGTACGTTTACGTGGACGGATATGCATACATTTAGTACATATATAATTAACAAAGCTTGAACAGAAGTTTTGTAGCTATATATTTCTACATAAGAGCAAACGTATATACAGTATTTAAGGAAACTACCACAAAATTTCCACACGGTACTTTTATATCGTTTCCTATATTTTCCAAAGTTAGTTTGCGCGGGTTTTTCACGCCCCCCGTTCTTGTGGATGTTTTCCCCGTCAGAGGGTTTTTTCAAAAACTGAATATAAAGAGCTAAGTTCGTGTTTAGTTTTCCCACTTAAGTAATAAAAAAATCTCTGGTCCCCTCCCATATTAAACCGTAGTTTATTTATCTTCTGACCTTTCATACATATTATTGGATCGGATTATGCCGTCTTATTCTTAAAGGTAGGGTTTAGGTATAAGAGGAGAGGCTCTCCAGCTTCAAATTCGCCCCAAAAAAACGCCAATAATCCATCAATACATCTCCACCGTATTATTCTCTCTTCCTCCCAAACGTGCCTGCAACGCATTCTATTGTTGGTGGAGAAGAATGGTCTCCTCTCAGAGCGTTGCCTTCCCGTGTTGGCGCTCCGCACCTTTAGCATCCCGGTGGACCCATCCTTCCAACCTCCCCTTCTTTCTCCGTCCCCTTCCTCAAACTCCAACGCTCCAGAGCGCGGCCGCCTCGTAAAGCCAAGGGACGAGAGACCACAATGGGCAGCTGCATTCGGCACGCAACCACGGATTCCGCGTATTTAAGAATAGAGGCGGGGGCGGTTGTGGGAGTCGGAGGTTGTGCACCGAACGAGGGCGGGGGCGGGTAAAAGCGCATGCGTAAACGGGAGCCGGAGGAGGCAAAGGGTGCTCGGTGAGGAGAAGAGAGGAGAGTGGGGGCGGAGAAGGGAAAATATGTGAGGGGAACGAGATAGGTGGAGATAATAGGTGAAATAGTATAGGGAGAGTAGGATAGGGAGACTGGAATAGGGGGCGAGGATAGGGGAGAGAGAGATAGGGGGGAACATGAGAGCACGCACCCTCTGCCGCAACTCCTGGTCGAGGCATCGCAGTTGCGGTGCGATGCTAAGCGGATCGAAATGGATGAGATTGGGGTATCTGGCGCATTTCGTGAGACACCAGCACACCTGTACGCGGAAAACGAAACGTCAGCGTACGATACTTGAAATAAAAATGTTGTGGTGGATTTAAAAGAAAGGCAGAAATATGATTGAAAATAATTATTAGGCTCGCTTTGGGATAATACGATAGCGCCTATTAGCTTCGTCTAGTCCGTGTATCCGCTGATTTTGCGTACGACGGAAACGCTTCAGTTTGGCGGGTTTTGATAATCGAGATAGCTTCTATAGACATAAAACGGTTGATAATGAAGAAGTTATTTTAATGAATAATTTAATTCCATGCGTGAGTTCAGATTGATAATCTATTTTCGGACTAAGCGGATTGTTATAAAAATTTTCGTTTGGGGACTTAAAAAAATCATAGAACGAATATTTGGATTTTCAAATTAATAGAACCAAAAACGAGCATTTCTCCATGACCCGCAAATCAATCGTGAAATTAATAAAACCAATAAAATTATTTTCTGCAGAAAAAACAATCAACTCGCGTGGTTTATTTTCGAGCAATATTTGTTTTTGAAAAAATGGCTATAAAAATCTCAAAAAATATGAAACTCGCTTTAATTTATGCTATGCTGAAAACGTGTATTTTTGTGTGAAGAGAGCCCAAAATTGGCTGACAAAAGAAAATATAAATCCATAATGAATACTTGGCTGACAATTTAATACGCTATTTGAGATTTACTTACTTGATATAACGCTTCTCTACTAGCAACTTCATCGAGATGCATTTGCATTACAGATTACATTTCAGGTACGATAAGCGTCTACGTGTCAAATAAGATGAGTTAGGAAAACCAAGTTCAAACTCTGAGTGTAGGAAACTTAATATACTGGAGATGCACGTGGGAAATTATGCGCAAGTAATACTAATTTTATAGTATGCCTCAAGCGTTCGGTACGGTGAAAGGCAAATTTAGAACTAGGAAAAGGAAGCTGAAAGATTCTGGAAGGATGAGGGAGAGTTAACTAAATTCCGTACGGAATTGGATTAGAATATATTTCAAAGGAGGGTGTATGTTGAATATATGTACGAAGAATGCGTTGGAAGCTCGACTTAAAATGAATTTAAGAGAGAATTTCAAATCCAAATTGCGTAGCGAAGGATTGGAACTATAAAAAAGGTCTATGCTTAAGCTCATACAAAGAAAATTCCTCCTTTAAGGAAAAAAAGGAAGTTGAAATTCCACTTTTCCGCATTTTTTATTCTTGTATAATTTTCCAAGATATTTCGAAATGGATAACTGAAATCTATTTCACAGTATGGATAGATGAATTTATTATGTCAGGAAGAAATGAAAACTAGATATAGCAAAGTATATTACAACGAAAGCGATTTTATACTGTTGAAGGTAATCAGGCGTATATTCAAAGGAAATACCTTCAATTACTAAAATCAACACGTTATAGTCGGAAGATTCTTCACTCTGTCGGACGCCAGGTTTGAGGAAGAATGTAAGTCGTATCGAATTATGAGAAACAGCTATACAGAAATATCTATAAATCAGAATTACCACCTTCAAATTATTTTAGCAGAAACCACATAGGAAATGATAATGTATTAAGTTCGTTTGTAGGATTAAATAATTAATGCAAAACGTAATGGATGCTACAAATAGCCACATACTATGAAATAAACGTAGTTTTAGATTTATGGCTTATAAAAAGTTTCAATAGCAATGGTTGCACGGCAGTCGAACGATGTGAAATAGAATTAGATTTAAAGACTTCGTTTATATAGGTATATAAAATTTCCGAAACAATTTCAAATAAGAAATTTTGGGTGCAATTTCATGATTATGTGAACTCAGTAACCCACGAATCACATACTAGGTATTTATTCTACGAGTGGAAAGTTAAAATACGAAAATTTCCTAATATTGTATCTCAAACGAATTAACCAGAAATTTCACGTATGCATCTTTAGGAGGCATTCACTTGGAAAATACATTCTCTGTGTCATTCAAACCTTCCTAAAGTAGACCTTGTGTTGTACATCCTTCTGTTGTGAATAAACAAAATACACAAACTTACTGCACTCAAATCGACAATAAACACTTTTTTGTCAGAAGACATGAAGTGGAAATTTAAGCTCGTAGATCAGAAACGCTTGGATGCTTATAGAGAAAGATTTGTTATTGGATTTTGGAAAAGGAAATATGACAATGAGAGATGAAAGCTATTAAACGAGAGATGCAAAAAGAGCAATGTCGTAATATACTTCATCGGGATCCAAGTTCTTCGCGGCTCGATATGACGATTTGACGTAGGTGTTAAGAGTTGAGTTCTGGAAGAGGGCAGGAGAGCTATTGTAAACGGTTAGAAAGAGAGATATTCATATCGACAGAAAGAAGGCGGAGGAAATGAAAAAGCTTTTGCCGTTGTGTGATATGAAAGAGAATGCGTAGCATTGGAAGGAGCAAATAAAGAATGGAAGAGGGATAGAGTGACGGATAGACAGATAGACGGACAGATAGATAGATAGATACACATCTTTATTATCAGGGCGAAATTGAGAACGTAAGGCCCCCTTTCCATTTAATCCTATGTTAACAATTACAACATTACAACCATTCACAGAATAAAGAACATGAAAGTAAACAAAATGAAAAAAACACAAGCAAAACATTCAATTACAAATACGGAAAACTTCTAAGAAAGACAAATTATTTGTGGTAAAAACCTAGGAAGGACGTGACTTGGCCATCCTATATAGTAAAAAACTCACGAAGGGAAGGGGTGAAAAGAGGGAGAGAGGGCGGAGAGAGGAAGGGAAGGAGAGGAAGGAGGAGGGAGAAGGAAGGGAGAGAGAGAGAGAGGAAAGAGGGTAGATGGAGAGATAGATGGAGCGAATAAAGAAAGGAAGAGGGGGAAAAAGAAAAGAGTAGGAAGAGAAAGGAGAGGCAGTTATTCTTACGAAAAGAAGGGAAAGGAGGAATGATGACTGATGGGAGAAGTTGAACGGCAAACAATGATAAATTGGAGGAAAGGAGGAGGGGAAAATAAAATGCGGAGGCGGAAGAAGAGAAATAAGAATCTGAGGAAAGAAGGAGGCGAAACGATATGTTTCGATTAAAGAAAGAACAAGAGGCAGGAGATATACTTTATAGGTAGATGGGAGAGAGAGAGAGAGAGAGAGAGAGCAAAAGGGTAATGAGGCGGGAGCGAAGGGGAAGTAGAAACTGGCTAGGGAGAGAAAGACAAAAGGAAGAAAGGTATGACGATTTATGCAGAAGAGGCGGAAAGGGAGGGAGGAGAAGAGGATATACTTATACTGAAAGAGTTCGAAGGGAATGGGTGTAGCGTTTCATACGGGAGCGAAAGAGACAGAGTGGGGATAGAGATTAAGGCAGTGGAGGAAGGATGTGTGTGTGTGTACCAAAGGAGAGACATGAGAGGGAGAAAAGTGACGAGAGAGAGAGGGGGGTTATTCTCTTGGGGTAAGGAAGGGTTAGAGAAGAGAGAGAGAGAGAGAGGACAGTCGCTGGAAGAGGATTAGGACGTGCGAAAGGAAGGCATTTCCTCGAGGCTTTTAATAGGAGAGAGTGAGGTGAAAAAAACGATAGAGGTCGTGCAGCGAGTAGGAGGAGAAAGAAAGTGTTGTTATAGGAAGGAGAAAGGAAGCGATATTTATGACACGAAAGGTAAAAAGATCGAAAGAAGAGTCTCGAAAGCATTTCCCATTCTAGACTCGTCTCGAGGTTTCGCTTTAGCTTCGACAGCTCTCCTTCAGAAAAAGTGCCTTTAAACATCTCACACGTCTTCAAATGCTATTTGACGTACCCTTTACCTCTCTCTCTCTCTCGCTTATGTCGAATCGAGTACACGTCAACTCCTTCAGCGAATTAAGATGCATGAAAACCTTCGTACATTTTTTCCCAAATTCCGAAAGACTTTATTCAAAAATATCGTTTCAAAGCTGGAACTATTTTTTTTTGCTATTCGAGGATCTTTTGATAAGAGTTGCTCTGAAATTAAACGTAAGAAAAACATGACTAGAAAATTGAAAGCATCGTGTTGCGTTGCCAAACTGGAAAGCTATAAAAGAAGAAAAGGCGCAATCAACAGGAAAAACTACAGCAAAATTTTGAGCATCTCCTTAAAGTAAAATGGTGTTCATTTTTGGGTTTTCTCTATTCGCGTTGACTTTTAAGTACTTTATCCGCTGGTTTCCAACAATTTAGTAAGCGCGGAATCCTTAACTATGATTATCAGAATTTATCTTTAAAACAACGTCGCCTATATACGCATACGTTTATAACAGCATTCGAGTGAATTAGTTTTTTGGTTATATATCATCATCAATTTATTGGAGAAAAATTATTACTAACTACATTTTACCCCTAGCAATTAGTTGTGGCATCTCATTTTGGAAACACTGGCTGTATATCCAATTCTGTGTGTATGTAACATATTTTAATTGAAAAACTGAGAATCGGCCGTCATGCGTAAGGATTTTTCCTCACATTGTTAGCATCACGGATATGGGAAACTGCGAAGCAAAGGGCACGGGGTTCGTAAAATGAAAAGTCGCACGATAAATGACATAGGAAGTTATATAGTAAAAATGATAGATTAGTCTTAAATATGATTTTTATTAGAACTGGTATATTTCATTAACAACATTTACGTTTGGTCGGAATTCCTAAGTTTTCGCGAATCTGATTCACTGACTTCTGGTGTACGTAATGACGACAACATTGGAATCCTTTGAAAGTATTTCTAAAGACTTTTGACCGAAAATATCCCTATTTAGAAAAATACAGCGCCTCGGTGACCTATTTTTTTGCTGAGGTGATAATGAATATCTGTTTGAAATATCCCAACTCGACATATCAGGGAAATTAAAAAGGAACTGGTGATGAAGGATTCTCGGATTTCATTCTCCAAGCCTGCACCCGGTGGGAAACCCGAGAAACCTTCATCACCAATATTCGTCGGGAAAACCTGAAATCCTTTTTTAAAAAAGAACTTTCTATAGGGATTTTAGGTGCCAAATGACCATCATCAGAACAAATGTGAAATGTAATAATTAGGTTCAGAGAATACTCACTGTGACAAATTCTTATGTTTTAATGTGGCAATTGTCCAACAAACATCCGTAATCAACAAAGCTCAGATTTTCTCATTTACATGTCACAAATAGGTTCTATTTTATGATTAAATAAATTGTAATTTATAATACTTAATTCTTAAATTCAACGCGTAATTGGAATGTTTTACTGTAACATTTTGCAATTTGGACGTAGTTAATGGTACTCGCAGAATAGTTTTCCTGCTCTCAAACGAGATTAAGAGAATTAATCCTCGTTGCGTTGCAGACAAGTCTTCCAAAGTTACCGCTTACGCTGATACATTCCCCTCATAATTTATGCTTCTTTACGAAAATCATTTATCTCAGAACTCTCTTCCAAAATATAGTTGAAGTTAGAGCCAATTAATCACGGTAAATGCAACTTCACGGTGCTTCAACAATATCTAATTCAATAACAGGCGATTTATATCACCTACGTGCAGTAGATACGGTTATATATAAGATATTATGCACAGCTTGTAAATTTATTGCGAAATATGCACACTACCTACCATAGAAGGAGTTAATGGAATTTGAAAGCACAGTAAGGGGTAAGTTGGAAATACAGCGAACTTTTAGACTTTTTAAAAAATTTTTTCATCAGAATGATGAGTTTATTTTGAATTATCTCGGGTTTTTCGAAGACTTCATATGTGGTATAAACGAATACCAAACTAAATGGGAAATGAGAGGTAAATTTTCCTTTCCTACGAAGTCTGATGTCTACAGGAGAAAGAAATTATCAATTTTATTCCAGCCACAAGGCGAAATCGATAATGATTTAAAAAAATAGTTTTAGTGTTTATAAAAGTTAAAGTGGCAACTAACTCTTGAATTACGTTAGCAGTATATATGTACATCCTAAGTTTTTAATTACATTACTGGAGCAAAATTAATGAAATACATAACTAAAAAGATAAAGTCATGCCTAAAGTATTTTAAAATCATTTAATAAATTTGTTGTCACTGCAAACTGCGACCAGGTGAGCCCAAGAGGGAAATTCGCCACGCTAGGCGCGGCACGGAGTTGGACACCGAAGGCTTCTGGGACGGAGCCCCTAGAAGATTTAAATAAAAGTTCAGTGCTAAAGCAAATTTCAGGAGTCAATTAAAAATTAATTAACCGAATATATTTATCAATGATTCTCAATAATTCCAGGACTCATAAATTTTAGCATCCTCGTCGACATAAACTGCCTTCCGTTTGAAAGAAACATCCCATTACTATCCTTAAAACAACATCGCGTTTTGCGATGTGATAGAGGACATTCCGACATCTCTTCGACAAGGACCGTCTTCCGTATAAGTTGCTAAATCGACGAAAAGTGCAGAGAAAGCGTCACTAGCGCCATACGGCGAAAAAAAATAACGACCATCAGATTTACGACGAGAGAAAATTTGTGTGGCTACCTAATCAAGTACCGCATACTAGTTTCTTAATATATATATTTTTTTGCGGAAATAGAGGAAGGAGGAGATTGCGTATCAGTAGAGGTTTAACTGGAAGAGGGGGGAGAGGAGAGAAGAATGAAAGGGCTGCATGCATCTTTCGTCCGCTCCAATCGCTGATCCCTAATCCCATCCACATAAACTAGACCACGACGTGCTCAAACGCGTCGTGTGACGGGGGGAGCACTCTCTCTATTTCTCCCTCTATCCTTATACCTTCCTATCGTCTCTTTCTCTCCTCTCCCTCCTCCCTATTCTCTCTCTCTCTCTCCATTCCTCTCCCTGGGGGAAACGGTGGACGTTTACACGGGCGCTCCGGAGCGATTTCTCCCTCAAAAAGGGTTGGTTCCCCTTGCGCCGCCGCCACAAAGCCCATCACCCCACGAGGGATTTGCATGCGCCGCGGCACGCTTTAAATCAACTCGCGCGGCGACGTATGCGCCTCCTATTCCCCCGCGGCACCCGCTTCATCCCAGGTAACACTCACCACACCGTGCCACAGCCGCATTGCTTTCTCCCCCCCTATCTCTCCCCCTTCCCTCTCTCTCTCTCTTTACTCTCTCTTCCTCCCATATCGCTTCCTCCTGTTCCCTCTCCACCGCCGCATCTCTACATCCCCATTATTCATACCACACATCCTTTCTTTCGTTTTCCTTCTCTCTCCCTTTTCCTCCTTTCATTCCTCCATTCTTACTATACCGACTCCTTCAAATATTTCCTTACTAAAGAGCCTTGTTCCACTTTAAGATACATTTTTCTGACCTAATTTTTAGAAATACCTAAATGTAAAGAAAAACGAGTAGGAATATATATATATATTCCTTGCAGCAATCTGTGGTGGTACTTCTTTTTTTTAAATCCTAAGATATGGAAATTAAAAAGGATATGCAAATAACAATGAAGAGTAATGCGTACAATATATGAAAAGCATTAAACATAAAAACCGCTGTAATATTTGTTAATAAATGCCTGAAGACAAAAAAGAAAACTCATCTCTGATTCTCATTGGATGCTCTTGAAAAATAATCCTTTGACATCATAAGGTTAGCAAAATAGTGTCCATCTTTTTGATTTTACTGACCTCAGCGCCTTTAAAGAAAAAATGTTATTCGGTCATTTATAATTTGAAACCTTAAGGTGAAGGAAATGAAATTTTAGGGAAAATACCGAAAACAAAATTGTAGAGCGTATACAAATTTCTAAAAATATAATATCAGATAAAAATTGGTAAGAATTAATAGATCTCAGAAAAATATGCAATAGCCGCAACCAAGAAACAAAGATGAATAAAAATGGATACGCGTGGATAGGAGATACAAAATTTCCAAAGGTTAGCAAAGAGCGCAGAAAAAATATTGAATATTCATTCAGTGCTGGTATCCTTTTCCCACGAAATATTGCAGCCTAAGATTCAGAAAGATGTTGAGAACAGACTTCCAGACAATCCTAATATAAAAATGCAATGAAATATTGGACAGGTTTTTCGAATAAAGTTAAGATACATTTGGTTGAACTTAAGTGAAAAATCCAAGGAAAGAAAAGTCACCGATAAAGAGGAAATGAGAAAAGGTGTAAGAACATTATGTAAGATACAAGGCAAGGAAAGGTTAAAGGCAGAAGGAGAAGAGGAAGAATAGAGAAAATTGGATGTCACGTTAAAAAGACAGCGGGAGACAGAACACGTTAGAGCAGTGGCGCCCAACAGAATTATCAGGTTCGCCACAAGTGTGGCGAATGGATCAACCTCTTCGGCACACAATAGGAAATATTAATATCATAAGTAGGACTTAATTTAAATTAAAAGTTACGGCGATACACAATAATGAGTTAAATTGTTTATTAATCAAATAAATCATTAAATTTTATTGCGATACATGACACTTCATTTGTCCAAGTAGCGCAATGAAATTTGGCATAAGATCCACAAATGTTAACATTTTACTGTGTATTGTGTGAAATGATACGACGCGCTACAATATAGATGCTGGTGTATATTGTGTGCGCGGCAGTCGCAGGCCAAGCAAGCGGCCGTTGTCGTGCTGTTGGATGCCGTATTGTTGGCTGTGCATTAACTAGAAAGTAGTAGCAGCAGCCGGGAGTGAGAAGGCGCGAATTACACTATACGTGTAAAGACCTATTTGTAAAAAATAATATTTTGTATTATGTTGCGAAAAGGCCGTTGTGTGTAAAATTTCCACAATGAGATATAAACAAATTTACTATTGTGTTATAGAATAAACTAATAAAAAATACTAGAGTGTAGACCAGTGAACATCAATTCGTCACATATCAGCGGACCATTTGCTATAACTGGCTATGGGGTTGAACACCACTGCGTTAGAGAAATCGTTTCAAGCGTGGAATTTGAGCCAATTAGAAACGACAGAATACTAACGAAGAAGAAAAATTGATTTCATTCTCGAGGTAATGAGAGGAATCGAACGTTAAACAGTTTACCGCGTGCAGTTAACAAATTACATACACTTTTGTTCACCAGAATTACAATGCACGGAATTTTATATAAATTAAACGATTTATTGATTGGTTTTCCTCCAGTGCTAGAGACTTGAACGCCTGACAATCTCAAAAGATTTTATTAAAAAAACATTAATAGTGATATTATAAGCACAAATCCATATCTAATTTAGCACCAAAGCCTGCAAATAGAACTATTTCGAGTCTATAGCTTGTTGGAAGTCATGTTTAGTAAAATATTTCCCAGTTTTCAAATAGGATAATAGGATAAATTATAAATAGAAGTTTTGGTTATGACACAAGGAATTTATTTATATGCAGAGAGAGATATCTTAATATGCTATTTTTCTATCACTTCACATTAAGGCAATGAAATTACACCGTCACAGTTACATAACTATCGGAACTTTGTTTATTTTAACGGCTGCTATGGTGATGATTCTCCTATATGGTTATGATTTCAAATTACATTCCTCTCACGTATACAATTAATAAAACATTTATAACGTCAGTTTGGTTAAAATGGACATTCAAATATCAAAAGTAAGGCCGCAAAATTGCTATACAGTTATTATTTTCTGTTAACAAGGAAAAGAACGCTGGAAAGTTTTCCTCTCGAGCTAGAATGGACGTATGCGGAACTATTCGGTTGTGTGAATAAGAGGG
This sequence comes from Uropetala carovei, assembly GCA_036926305.1. Lineage (NCBI taxonomy): Eukaryota > Metazoa > Arthropoda > Insecta > Odonata > Petaluridae > Uropetala > Uropetala carovei. The sequence goes on along the minus strand of JAXCHB010000118.1, from coordinate 475,927 downwards.
TGGTCATCGTATTCACACAACCGAATAGTTCTGAATCGATCGTGACGGTAGATAAAGAGTAAGGGTGATTCGCTCGGCGCAAAATATGATTGCACGCTTGATGCTGCGAAAGGCCGATCGTTAGCATTAACCGTAGACAACTTGATTCGTCGCAAATTTGAGTGTTTTTAAAAATTTTATCGATTTTTGAGACAGTTAAACAATCACAGCCCATTCAGTTAATGCTGTTCAGAGAGTAGGACGTTTTGAGGTAATATTTTTCCATTGAAAGTTCGTTAACTTTAGCGTGGATGAAGTTTGGATAGCCTATTTACATTTTAATTTCGTATTTATAGCATAAAATGCATTTTTGCATTTTACGTTTCAACTGCGAAGGATTTTAAACGGTGTTATGTTAGCATCGAGTGGAATTTCCCGTGTATTTCAATCACAGGTTACTGTTTGGATTCATTCTACGTAGCAAACGCTCGTCCATTTACTTGATTATTTCGTAATGGGATTAAAAATTAACTTTTTTGTCGTCAGGGCATAAAAATGAAATGCGGCAAATTTTGAAATTTCACACCCGACATAATTCGAATAAAATGAGAGAGGTGATCTGAAAGAAGATTAATATTAATCGTTCAATTAGAAAATATTGTAATTAATGTATTCTTTCTGATGCGAAGAAATTTCTTTATTCCTGGCCTAGTGTAGGTTATTTTAAAATTATTATACGTTATTTGGGCTTCTTAATTTCTCATCTTGCAGCAAAACAAAAAAATGAATGCTGTAAACCTTTAATTACCGTATATTAATTAAGTAAATTTAAAAAAAAATTTCATTTGCACAGTAATTGAACAAAGCAAAAATAAACACGTGCGATTTTAGTTATTTCTTCAATGAATATCCAGAAATATTGATACTAATTAAGGAATCTAATAAATGAAAATTTTTTGTTTTGCCCTATACCTATGGTGACCATATTTTTTTAACCAAAATTCGGGATATATGGTCCAACCAAGGATTTTTTATCATTTGTGAATTAATTACATGAAAAGTCCTACAAAAGTATAAAAATTAAATCACATATAACGAATCGCCATTGTTGAAAAGAATAAAATAACATGAAAAATACAAAATTCAGCAAAAAAATATATATCGTATAATCAATTAATACAATATTTTCATAATTCATCTACTGTTGAAGTTGATGGCGTGTTATTCCACTCGTATTTGTTGGAAGAAATCGGCTTGGGCAAAATTCTTTCTTCTTCTTAATTTTTCGGTTACCAATTTCTCATTAAGGTATGAATTAAGGACAAAAAGCTCATTAAAATGATCATCATACGACAAAGTGGGAAGAGCATATTCGAAAAGATTCCATGTATTCTCCAGATCATCCCATGCAGGTTTTTTTAAATCCAGGATAATTGATAAAACTATCAAGATTTTCCTTCCAAAGGAATTAACATAGAACACCCCCATTATCTGTTGCACCAGATCCAAATCGCAATGAATACCATCGTTAACAATTTCCTTATGCAATTCTTTTACTTTGAGCGGAAAAACTTAGATTTCAACTGATGACAAATAAGCTCGTAACGGTTTAAACATTATTAGTATATTTTTAAGAGCAGCCATCAGTCTCAGAAATATTGTGTTAGAATATGACAAAATCTGTCTGTACTGCACTTCGGCAAAATCACAAAATGATTTCATTACCTCCAATCGTACCGTAAAAATATGAAAAAATTGAATATTTTTACAATAATAAATTCCACATCAACTGGAAGAATGTCAGACGCGTTATTTATATAACTGTTACAAATGTGTGCCATAGAGCTGATCCCCACCAATATTCTGTTACAGCTATCCGATAATTTCCGGAAAAGATCCTTAGAACCTGTACGTTTTGCACCTCCAAAGTTAGTATTGGTATTATCAGCAGACATGCCAACAATCTTACCAACAAGTCTGCTGCGGCTCAGAACAGAGAAAAGAAAATCATTCAGTTGGTCACTTGTCTCACCTTGCAGGCCGTCAAGTTAAGGAACTTTCATATTAATTCCAGTATTTTCATAAAATATCTTCCTATGACAGGAACAACTTTTTGATCTTTGTGGTTAAATGAATCTATCATAATGGTGAAACCCAAGTATGAGACAATTCCTGTTGAAAAATATTTTGAGTATCTGGAGCAAGAGCGTTTTTCACAATTGCTTCGCTTTTTATTCGTCCTGATGAAAATTTACGTACAAACAATGTGGAAATAAGCTTAGAGGTGCAATCTAAAGATCTGAAACTGTGATTGTGTTTTACGGTGTGATATGCAATTACCGCTTCCTTTGCCACAATCTCCATTTTGACAAAACTATGTTGTACAAAAATTTCTTCATTAAAGCACTGGAAGCTACAGATCTGACAGCTAACTGATGTTTCTCTGATTGAATACATAATTTTATGTCAGATTTCCCACCATGAGCAATGTTTCTCTCACTACTGCAATGGGTGCAAAATGTTACGTGTGAATTTTCACGTTTATTTATATACGGTTATTCCTTTTGCAAAGCCTCGTTAAAAGTACATTTTCTTTTCTTGCGCTTTGCATTCATTTTGACCCTAGAATAAAATTTATAATTAAATAACTTTTAACACACTTCCAACAACTCCGAACTACAGGCAAAGTAACAGTAATATTGAAATGTTTACTGTCGTGATCACCTCGTATAGCAGTCGATTAACTTTGCTTTGATGTCACAATTGCGCAGTGTTCACGAGCTTTATGCCTATAAAGACTTGAAAATTCGCTTCCAATCGTCGCTCCGCGCCATGCCACCCATGCTGTATTGTACACACATACAACGCTTACATACTACGTACATAGCTATAGGTACATAATGCGGGATATTATGCGCGCGTTTTCGTGTACGATGTATCTTGAGCCTGTGAATTTAAATATTTTGTGACTCTCGATCTTTTGTGATTTTCAGAACATATTTTAATTGTAATGCTTATTGACTTGCTCTATTCAGTTACTATTTACCGAAATATTGGAATTTCGGGACATTTAGATGGTTTATGGGGACAACGGAACAAAATCCTTGAAATTGGGACGCTTGGTCGCCGTACATATACCAACCTCGAAGACCGAAGTTTTAAAGAGATAAGGAGTGCGCTGCAGCCAGATCCGTCTGGATCGCGCGATCCGTTTGTTAAAACTTGTTATGCTCGGTGAGCCGGCTGTTGAGCTACACATTCCACATTATCCGGAGGATAGCGACGCATCACGGCCTGATAATAATGAGACGCCAGAAGTGTAAGGGCGCTTTCTAGGTCGTGTTACACAGCAATTTATTATCTGGAAGACGCCAACCAATTGTATTATATAGTACATATATGGAATATGCTTATCCGAAACCACTACCCGTGATATATTAGTCATTAACGATATTTAAATATTTAAAATAAAAGTGTAATTTTTATTTACAATATTATCTTGTTGTTTTATTGAAATCTCTTCTAATTTCCGCAAAGATCAGATAATGCGATCTCAGGGTCGCAAAAAACGGTAATGAATTCGATGATGTATGGGATGCCTAACTGCCAGGGGCGGCGATCCGGTTGTTATATTTGGCAACGATAAGTATCATCCAATCACAAGAAAAAAGTACTTAAGTCATTTCATAGCATTTTATTAATGGAATTAATTAAAATTGAACAACATTTACAATTCTCGATTTTCTACAATTATTATATATTGGATCAATATTATTAATCAATCAAATCTTAGTTCAACATAAAAATAAATATTTTATACGGTAAAAACTAAAACAATAAAATTTCGAATAAAATAGTATATATGTTTAGTAACGGATTAAAAAAAGTTGTTGGGGAAATCCTACAACTCTTCAAATATCTGGAGACGATTTTTAGAAATCATCAGGTTATTTTTTACACAAAATCAAATTTACTTCTTTTTATGCCCAGGCATAGGAATATTTATTCAAAAGTTGCATTCAATTCATAGCACCACTTGCAGTTCAGCTGTTGATCATGTATATTCTTTCGAGCTCTTGATCGAGTTCACAAAGAAAACAAAAAATAAACAATATTTGTTGTGAAGACATAAACCTGTTTTATTTTAAAAAGGTGGAAATTAATGATTGCAGAATCAAAGAATTTAATTTTTGTTAGAAAAATCACATATACGGACAGAACGTGCAGTAGAAAATTATGTATTACTAAAATAATAAAAAATGCTAAATATATTTTGACTGAATGCCTGGCTGAAAAATAAACTTTTTTTGTAAAGGACATAGGTCCAAGATATTTTCTTGAGGAAAATAAAATACTCGCTTCTCTCAGGGGTGAAACCGCTTCATAATTAGGTGGTCATAACGCCACAAATTGCGGTCGAAGGAATTATCTTGTCGAGGGTGGCCTACTTCAAAGCGCGTTACCCACACATATTCCCACTCACGCAAATTCTCCTGCTTCCTGAAATCTTTCTCCCTAATAATCCGCGGCGGATATTCTGAGCAGCGCGTGAATGAATTCAAAAGCGCTTGAACGCACATCACAGAAAAATGGGCAAAATAAAAAAATATCATTTACGAGGTGTAAACAAATTTTATTTGCATATATATTATTAAATATGCGACCCATAATAAACGATGAAAAATAAAATATATCTGAATATAAATTTAAACAGGTGCGATATTTGTTCAATATAAATTCACAAAAAATTATTTCTTAAAGAAAAAATCAAGTCCAGGGAGAAATTTTCAATACACCAGAAAGATTAAAGTAATCTATAAAATGAATGGTTGAATTTATTAAGAAGTTGACCATTTATCGTGCTAAAATATTAATGTTTTATGGATTGTTATGATAGCGTCACGCTGATTTTTTTTAGTTAAAACTATATTGCGTTGAGTTTTAGAGGAATTAAAGGTATTTCGCCATTGCTTGAATCGAAAAAATTTTTTTTGCTTAATGTATGATATTCCATATGTTTTAGTGTTAACACTCAAGCGCACATATGAGTTTAACGACCTCTTTTATTTTATCATTCCAATATAGAAGACTCTTTAAAACTGATAACAACCGCTATCAGCAAATGGAAATCCTATTTCTATAATTGCATACTTGTACGTTGTATTATTTTGCTTTTGTCACTACATTCAAAATACTCCATTTCTGCTCAAATTATGCAAATAAAGCGATCTCCTGAAAGACTCGAAAGGAATAGAGCCAACCGAAACTTCTTTTCCGAATACGCTTAATTAAATATTGCATATTTTCTGTAGTTCATTTCCACCAAATTACCTACAGCCTCATTAGCTTCAATTTCAAAAGTTGAAAGCCGATTCACAGCCTTTTTCATAACGAATGTATCAACGCGGCGAAAGAGATAGATAACTTTTCCTTAAGTTTTTAGAATTCAGCAACTTTAGTAAGTATTAGTTTTCTCTTGGTAATCTAAACCAGATTCGGATTGATTAGTCAACAAAGATATGGCACATGAATTTCTAAAATTAAAGAAATTTTTTAGTGAATGCGGCAGAGCAATGGCTTGCACAGAATTATTAAGATTAAATAATTGTGTTCAGTTTACCCATACGGGTGATTTATGATGACTTAATCCTAAATTCTTAGATTCACAATGGCGATTGCTTAAAATCTCTAAACCCCGATCTATTTTTCTTCCTTCCAACTATATATATTCCAGATCGCTCATTATTTAATATCGCTTGTCTACTTCGACATTTAACACAGTGCTCTCTATTATCCCCAAACCGATCAAGCGCAACTCATTAATCTACGGTGAACATTTAAAAATATTCTCCTAACGTAATAACCTGATTAACGACGCCATTGAAGGATGCATGGCAAATAAATTGAAATTTAAATGAATCAACGATTTCCAAGGATCCGTTGCAGGTTTACCGGTAAATAGCTCAAAAATCCGGTAAAAATTTACCGGTAATTTTGTAATTTTTTACAGGTAATTCGGTAAATAGAAAATGTTTCAATGCATGTTAAAAAATAATAATATTCCCGTGTTTGAATGTTTCAATGTTTCTCAAGTACTGATTCCCCCGGCAGACAATTGCGCATGACCTGAAGGCTGACGCAATAATCAGTAGTCAAGAAAGTACAGGCGACACTCGATCTACGCCATAAATACGTTCTGAGGTTTATGGCATAAATCGAAAATGGCGTAAATCGAAAATGGGGTAAATCGAAAGTAATCTTCCCGCAGTATTTGATCATGTACAGTGGAGGCTCCTACGAAGTGATTCATTCTTACATGAACTTTTTAAACCTTAGTAAAATATTTCTTTATGGTGATGTAATGTCAGTAGTTATTTTTCTGTTTTTAATATTATCCCTTGAATATGTTTAATGCAGATAATGCGCTATAAACGTTAATATCTTAGCACTAATATCTGTTGATCTTTACAGAAAATGAACTTGAACTGCTCTCTAATACAATATTAGCATTGCAGCCAATACAAGTTGCTGTAGAAGCACTTGTTACAAAAATGTAAATTTGTATATTGCTGATGTAACATAAAAATTTATGCTTGATGAACTAACAAATCAAAACACATTTTTAAGCAATGACCTTAAAGAAGCATTGATAGCTCTCATAAAGGAAAGACGAACAACTTATTCTGATGTTCTACAGTTTCTTTATGATCCAAAGATCAATTGATGAATATTACAGAATTTTCAATAAAACCAGCAAGGCCACAATAACAAAGGTAATTGTAGAGTTACTTGAACGCATTTCTGAAACTGAATCAACAGTAGTCAACGATTCCAACTCCCAGTCTGAGGATGCACCGACTTCAGTTCCTTCGTCATCAACTGCATTGTCTATGAAGGAAAAACTTCAACTGGCGACAAAGAAAATAACTGACTCAGCCTATGAAGATTCATCTCAAAAGCAAAAAAAAAACCACAAAAGACCTAACACAAGTCGTAAGAAAGGAACTAAGAAGAAAAAATAAGAGGAAAATATTTAAAAATGGATTTCGGTTTCCTAATGACCAGTCGGCCAACAAGTGTTGAATCTGAACGAGCTTTTCCAACGGCTGGGTTTATATGTACTAAAGTAAGGTTGCAGTTAGGTGACCATAGTCCCGATAAATTATGTCTTCTGCGAACCTATTTTAACCAAAAAGACATCTAATAAGAAAGACTTTCAAAGTGTTTTGTTTATATTAATATTAAACTTATACTTATGTTTGGAATACAATTTTGTTCAAAGTGTTTTTGTTTATATTAATATTAAACTTTAAATTGTTTGGAATAAATGTTTTGAATAAATTTTTAAAATTTATATTAGTTTTATAGTTGATTTGAATGAAATTTGTCTTCCAGTAATATTTACCTATCATTTTTCTTTCAATTTAGCATATTTTTGAAACTGTATAAATTATCGGTAAACCAGTATTTGTGAAAATTTTTACCGAATTACCGGTAAATTAAAAGTCGGTAAATTTGCAATCCCTAGTTGCAGGTTAAGTCTTCATATTCAATAGCGAGTGTCTTTTTGCACTCTTTTCATATTTAATGATAAGCTTCAAACATGAGTACCGTTTAATCAATACGATTACTTAAAATTTTTTACACAAACTCCGAAATTTTGCTATTTTGATCACCGAATGTCATCACATTACTTGCAATTGGTTCACGAAATTTTAACTTGGAGCATTTTACACTTTTATTGTCGCTGCTCAGCAATAAGGAAGCAAGATGTGGGCGAGGGTCCTCTAAATAAAAAAAATAAAATGTGGGAGTGATGGCCGCGGGGAAGGGACTGAATAATAATAATCACGGCCAGGAGAGAGAATCCCAATTCTCTCTCTCTCCATTTGGAACGGGGCTGCCGAAAGCACTCCACCTTCTCCCCCCCCCCATCCACTCCCCCCTCTATCCTACCCTTCCATCCGCGCAATCTTCCGCTTCCCTCGTAATTGGCACTTCAAACATCTCTCTCCCTTTCCTTTCCTCTTTCTCCTGGTCCCTCTCAACGCCATTTCTTTCCTCCTCCCCTTTAATTCAACTCCGCGATCGCCATTCCTCTCATATGCGCTGCCGCAACTCCTTTCATCTCACATCTTTTCGTCCCTCCCCCCCCTCCCCTCTCCCTCCCCTTTTCGCTCTATCTCCATCCACACATGGATTTCGCTCCCAACCTTTCCTCTTAATTCCTCCGATTCACAGCTCCTTCCGACCTCTTCGATCCATTCTGCTTTCTTTAGCTTTCCTACGCTTCTCTTTCGGAGGGGCAATCCTGAATCTAACGCTCTCTTACACTGGATTTCACCACCTCTTTCTCTTTCGCTCACTAAATATATATATATATATATCTTTCCCTAAATTTCCACTTCCATCCAATCTTCCCCTCATCCACGCCTTAATACTTCTCCCTCGGGGTTTACTACGTTGCACCTTTATTTACGTTGCCGTTTTCCCAGTTTCCCCGCTTCCCCTTCGTTTCTTCTCATTCACACCATTCCGCTCGTTTCAGTTTGTATACAGCCACGCATACATTCTCAATCTCCTTATATTCTCGTTCTGCCTGTAAATATTTCTCGACGTACTCTTCAATGCTACTTCTATTTCTACTCACTCTACCTTTCATTTCTCTTCTAAATCTCAACCATTGCTTGAATATGCATGTGTTATTTTCACAAGAAACAGATGCAAAAATTTCGTTGAAGCTTCCGTTACGAACAATTCTGAACTCTCTTCCAATTATTATTTTTAAAGAAAAAAATTATTTATTCGATGGCAGATCACGAACCCCGGCTTGGATATCTTTTTAGCCTATAACTCGAAGAATAAAAAGGACGAACGGAGAAATTAATGCCCCGAGAAAATTCATGGTTCTCCGAGTGCCTCGCTATTTTCCACACGCGAGGTTATTCTGTATTCTATTATCCACCTCGCGGAATCCAGGAAAACGTACGAGGCAGTTATTACTTACCTCCTATTTTCGGTTTATATCCCAAATTGTTTTTGGTTTAGCTTTAAAAATGTGCGCTATAACCAGGGTTCAAGACATTTTGGCGCCCCAAGCAGATTTCAATTATGGCGCTCCATCGATACATAAATTTTACATTCAAATTCGGTAGTTTAGTAGTATAATAGGATATAATTATTTTGGAGTTTTGTGTATTTTTATGATTAAACAGTTTAATAAAAATACAAGGCTTTATTCACAGAAAAATAAATTTCAAATGTCACAAAGAAATTATAAATTGTGCGATACTTATTTCAATGTCAATGAGATTGATTGGAACTATTGCATCGATATACATATACACAAACTTGCTGGTGCAATAAGTTTCATAAAGAAGGCATCAAAAGATGCAACATCGACACATTGCCTTATTCATAGACAAGCACATGTTGCAAAACGCATGAATAAAGGCAGCGACGAACTTATCTAAAGCTAATGGTACAAATTGCTCTTGGAATGAAACAGAAAGGATGAAATTGATTCTTGATTGCAAAATGCACTTGGGAGTCTCTGAATACTGCAAAGGAAGGATGCAGGGGAAAAAGAAGCGACGAAACGAATGGAATCAAAACCTTATCTTGGAAGTGATCTTGGAAAGAAGTTCAGAAAAAAATGATTAAAAAAATATCGGTTGGGATGAAAAGCGGGCTTTATCGTGAATAAATGAGACTCCAACTTTATGACTGATTACGAACTTCAAGATCAATATAAACATCGTCTATTACTTGGAATCGTTACAACAAAGGACAACTTTCCTTAACAGAAGCAGCTTACGAATTTGTTACCAATTTAAAATTGAAAATTTATAACGACCTTCAGGATGAATCTCTTAAAAGGAAATAAATTTGCCCAATGATAGATTTAATTACTTCAAATTTTAAAGAGAAAAACCTCTACATTAAACTACTTATCAAAGGTTGGTTCAAGAAAGAGTATAATAACAACAAACTTATTTGAATTAAACTAAAAAATAATTTAACTATACAACGTGAAAGATATAGTATATAAAAAGATCGAATAAAAATATGTATATACAAACTTCCTGGTTTAGAAAATCTTTGTTGACCGTAGACTAGGTATAGCTCCAACCTCAGGGTGAAACACCCGTTTTTATCAATGGGAAAAATAATATTTACACTAAATATTGACGTCACTTCTTGAGAAAAGACAAAAACATATCAATTATGCCCAAGGAAAACTAATTTCCTATAACTTGATAATAGATTCTTCAAACACTAAATGAAGCACACCACTCGACTGACGTTTTCACAACGATGGATGTATTGGAACTAATGCGGACAAATAGTTCTTTTTCCATGTCACCGATGCAAAATGCGAGGAAGGAGGAAATGTTGAAGGAGAAGGGATTGAAAACAGTGGTGTGAGAATATGTACCCCGTCCTCACACACCCTAACACAGCGTAGCAATTACTAAGAAGCAGTAAAAGAAACCCAAAAGATATATGTGTGTATTGAGTCCTCAAACAAGAGCCGCAACCAATCAACAGAGAATTTTGAATGTGCCTGAATGAATGCTCGTGGAAACAAAGACGAACCACAGGAGGGAGGGTCTTGGGATATCCCGTATTCTCCTCCTCCGCTTGGGCACCCTTGTATGTCTCCCGCTGGCCAACTTCTGATTAGACTGCAGAGGCTAGTAAGGCGGGGGCGACGCCGAGGCATGACCTTTCTTCCCCCCCTCCAACCTAAGGGAATGCTTCTCTCTTCAGGCCTTTGGTTCAAGGGGTGCAGAAACCCTCGGGGGCGGAAAACCACAGAGGGAATCAGCCAGAAATATTAGGGACGGTGAGAACTGCTTTCACCCGGTCGGCAAAGATCCCCGGCATGTAACAGCAATAAAATGTTGGAAAAACCACATCCAGCCATCTGTATTCGGTAGTATGCTCGGAAGCCGCTTTCGGAAATCCTATTTTACCATTCGGAGTAGAGCCTGATTGCTGCCTCTGAACATTCATTTGGAGTCACATTTTCACATTTATTCGCCAGCTGCAAACACTAAACATATCAATGGAAAACCAAATGGAAAAACTAAATTAAGGTATTTTCCGAAAATTTTTGCCAGGAAAATTTGGCGCCCTTAAAAATTCGGCGCCCCAAGCGGTAGCTTGGTCTGCTTGTATTGTTGAGCCGGCCGTGGCTATAATCCAAAAATTTATATATCCTCCTTCATCGGCCTTCATATCCCGATTTCATTCTCCGTCCTTAAGCCCTCGACCTCATGCTTTGTGGTACTCTTTGTCACCATCTACCTCTCTCCTTTTCTCCTCACACATTTTTGAATCCGAATATAGTTGATTCATTTTCCCTAAAGAGTTAAAGATAAAGAGTGAGAAAGAAGTGAAAATGAAGTAGTTTAGGAAATCAAGCAAAGTGTCGCAGCATTTCATCATCAAAATGATTGGGGAATGAGGAAACAGGTGAAAAAAATCTGCCACAACCGGGAATCGAACCCGGGTCTTCCACTTGCCGGGCGGATATTCTACCACTGGACTATCGTGGCAGACTAATTCTCCTGTTTCAGAACGAGACTATTTTCTTAGGTTGGGACCAAGCTAGCTATGCTAGTATCAATCAGCCCCAACGGATGTCCTCAAGGAGATACATCAAAGGAAACCCCTACCCTCAGAAATGCCATGATATATATTTATATCATGACATTCTCACCATTTCTGAGGATAGGTGTTTCCTTTGATGTATCTCCTTGAGGACATCCGTTGGGGCTGATTGATACTAGCATAGCTAGCCTGGTCCCAACCTAAGAAAATAGTCTCGTTCTGAAACAGGAGAATTAGTCTGCCACGATAGCCCAGTGGTATAATATCCGCCCGGCAAGTGGAAGACCCGGGTTCGATTCCCGGTCACGGCAGATTTTTTCACCTGTTTCCTCATTTCCCATTATATTAGCTTATGCCTGTAGCATAAGGATCTTCGGATCATCCTTTCTATCAACCAAAATGAATGTTGAGAAAACCAACTCTTATACTGAAATTCAGAAAAACTCTGACTTTGCCGATTTGACTGATTCGTGGTGTTTATGAGATTAGTTTATAGGTTGAAACTAAGAGGAAGAGGAGATAAAATTCGCATCTGAAGGGCCCGTCTTTTCTTTAAAAGCGTGCAAAGTGGTCAAAGGTTAGAATTAATTAAATGTAAGCATTTTTGTAGGAGCGCAAAGATTTATAAAACCAAACACTGTGGAATGACGAATACAATTCTTAAGAAGACAAAATCTGTTTTACGACCAGAATAACAGAGATTCCAAGGATGATGCGGACGGATTCACAACCACGTTTCTTCGGGTAAAACTGAGATTACGAAGTAGTATATATCTTAATTTTGGGATAGTTTTTGAAAGAGTAAATATTGCTCACTTCGATAAGGTGATCCGCATGTCTAAATTCTCAGGTTTCGGAGAAAGAAAAAGAGATCCAAAGCGGTGTTTGTGAAACAGACGAAGGCATGATGAAAGTTACTGATCCAATTATTCTCTAGAAGTATCTTTAAATAATAGCAAAGCAACGTAAATGATACATTTGAATTATTCTACGTTTTCAGCGATAAATAATGGTTACGACTCGACAAGTCAGCATCAATTGATAATTTCGTAATTTTTAATTTTCGTCGTGTCTTAAAGGATATAAAACTGAAACAGTAAGCCTATTATTAATATTTAGTGAGATTTTTTTTCCAGAATAAGCACTTATTAACAAAAATTTAAAAATGAAGTACTTCTCTTAGCTATCTTCAGTAGCCATAACAAGATTATAAACTATCGGAGATACTTAAGAAAAGTACTTAATTATAATATTTTTTATTAACTTTACTCAGATATATACATGCTTTCAAATCCGAAATATAAATGTATATTAATAAATTTGAATCAAAAGTTGTACATAATAACAAATATTAGGACGTCCCACGATTAAAAATATTTAAACAATTTTCACGTTCTCGACATTTTCATTTTATTTTGGAATTTATGCACAAATGTAGTTATCGCGCACCTAGTGACACCAAGCGGCGAGAGAATGCGATACAATTTAAATAAATTTCGCCATATTAGTTTGATTATAATATCGTATTAGTTATTGTTACTGACTTCATAGAAGTCCTAGACATGAAAAGAAAAGTTACCAATGAAACGGAGGAAGAAAGGCAAGTGAGATTAACGAGGTAAAAAGAATACTACATGAAAAGAAAAGAAGGGAGACATCGGAGCAAAGAAGAAATTGATTGGAGCGAGTGAAAATCGTGACAAGTATAAGGAGATAATATGAAAATAAAAACTTTCGTCTGGAACGATTGGAAAAGTTGAAAGTAAATGATGGAATTCGTTTTAATAAAGAAACAAAGGAACAGCGAGAAGCACGTTTAGTTTAGTTGAGGGAAAATCAATCACGACGTTTGGCTAACGAAATAGAAGGTGAGCGAGTTAAACGTCTAAACCAGTTAAGTTTAAATTGACCTCGAATTCTTGACAATACCGACGAATACAGTAGTTTTACGGCAGACATTCACAAATTCACTGATAAATTTTGTTACATTTGCAAGAAAGAGTGTTATCAATTCCAATGTAGTTATTTCTTATTATCAGTTTTAAGAGCAAATAATAGAGTAAACTTGTATAACGTATTGCCACCTGAGCTTACTGAGACGAAAACTTTTGTTATGCAACCGATGTAAAACATTTTACCAAAGTCATCCTTCAAGAGCTTACTGGAATAACATGAAACCTGGAATTATACCAGATGAACTACTAAGTTTGTCAGACGTAAAGAAACGCTTGATTTCCCGTGTAGTTCCTTTTATAAAAATTATCAAATAAAATGGCAGATTTGGGCAATATGGTTTTAATGGACAGGTAATAATGTTTGCTGAAGATATATTTGAGATTACCGACAAGCTTTCAGAAATACTGCCAAGGCCATTAGATTCAAGTGGTAGTAGAATCATTGGAAGATATAAATATTGTACGGGAGTTTGACATAAGTAAAATTCTAATTGAAAATGCTCTTAAATTTCTAATTGCTAATAACAATCTTGATGAACTTTTGAAATTGTTTGGATTTTTCTTAAAAATCATCTATACAATTATACTAACAGCTTTCTGATAGGCTATAAAAATACAGAGGAAATTTCCTATAAGTAGAAATATTTCATTACAACTGAGAACACTGTATCCTATGTCGGCTTTAGTTCCACAGTGGTAAATTCTTACGAGTGTTATTAATGACCTACCAACTTATATTTTTAGTGAATTTTTAAAATAATTGTTGAGCATACATTATAAGAATTCACATGCAGAATCAATGCACAATTTTTTAACATGAGATGAATGTGTTTTTGGTAACCAAATTGATAGATTTTATGGTATGCATGAGAGTGAAAAGTAATTAATTTAAAATTATATTAAAACTTGATTTCAGTTGATAATTTACTGATAGACAGCACCTCCAGTTTAATTTTTATATTGTGTTAATAGACATCTACTCTTTTAAAAGTCAAGATATATTTTAATCATGACAAGGCTATATAATTTCTTAATTAAGTTCTGGGAAAATCATTTTGAAGGGCACGGTATGAAATCATAGTTTGGCAAAATGTTACCATTAACAAATTTCCTTATGAAAGTTTTATAACAATATTAGCTACAATATTAATGTCAGTATTGAATAGTAATGTTTGATGCAAATTAATACATCATAATTTGATCTCACTGTCATATAATTATGACATTCATTTCACTAAAAAGGATAAAATAAAAATATATTAAAAAACTTTTTTCAATTATACTCTTTTTTAATAGCGCACCGAAAAATATAAACTAAATTTTTGGGTTCAAGAAAATATCTGGAATTAGGAAATTTTTCACTGTATATGATCATGAATCTCTTTTTAAAGAGTGGTATGGAATATGCTGAATAAACAAGAATTTACAGTCTACTTATATGGCAGTCAATAATTAAATCAACATATGCCATACCTCTTTTTTTTAAAGAGATTCATGATTATATACAATGAAAATTTTCCTTAAGATCCAGATAATTTCTTGGACCGTCAAATTTATTTTATATTTTTCAGTGCACTTTTAAAAAATCTGATGTGGCCAACACATGACTTTCTCCATATTTGGGGTATAGATATTTAAATTATTATGAGTAGCATTATAAGGCAAAATTATTATTTCGTATCGTAAAAGAAGACACGTCCTTGCTGTAAATTACGTATATTTTGAATGTTTACAGAATTCACCGCTACATGGTGTTGGCGCTGTAGGCTGGTATTAAGATAAAGCGAAATATATCCGAAATGGATGGTTCTACGAAAATTAGTTACAAACAAAACTTGGAAGAAATAATATTCTCTACAACTTTGGCCCTTACGAAGATTACCAATAACGATGTTTTTAAGGAGATATTTAACGGAAACCGAAAAACCGGTTATTTATAAATAACTCCTAAACAATAATTCCTATAGAAAATTGTTTCAAACTAAAACTGTAGGAAATTACATTCTCTATAACATTAGTATAGAATTGTATATAGAATAATGATGTTTTAACAAAGAAATATCGCAAAAACCGAATCGGATTTCGAATAAACCTCGACTTCCGGTTATCCATTATAGTCCAAAAACTAATCAGTTCTTTATGCTCGTGTTAAAGTGTTATATATGAAGTTTGGTAACGATATGGCATGTACGTTTTGAGTTAGAGCGCCCACAATAACATACACACACACAGACATCATTCCGAAAATAGTCTAAACGTGTTCTAGGAACCTCAAAACATGTATTTCCGTTGAAATCTCGAAGTCGATTTTTTTCATGAATACAATACTTTCCCATTACTACGTATGGAGAAAGTAAAAATCTGATGTGGCCAACACATGACTTTCTCCATATTTGGGGTATAGATTTTAAATTAATATGAATGGCATTATAAGGCAAAATTATTATTACGTATCGTAGAAGAATAGTCGTCCTTATTGTAGTAAATTATATGTTGAATACGTTTACAGAATTCACCGCTAGTTGGTGGCGCTGTATATTGGAAATTACGAAAAAGTGAAATATCTCTGAAATGGAGGGTTCTACGAAAATTTGTTTCAAACAAAACTTGGAAGAAATATTATTCTCTACAACTATTGTCCTTACGAAGATTACCAATAACGACGTTTTTAAGGAGATATTCGACGGAAACCGAAAAAACCGATTATTTATAAATAACTCCTAAACAATAACTGCTATGGAAAATTCTTTCAAATGAAAGTTGTAGGTAATTACATTATCTATAACCTTTGTATGGAATTGTATATACAGTAATGATGTTATAACGGAGATATTTCGGCAAAACCGAATCGGGTTTCGAATAAATCTCGACTTCCGGTTAACCGGTATTGTCCAAAAACTAATCAGTTCTTTATGCTTATGCTAAAGTGTTATATATGAAATTTAGTATTAATATGATAAGTACTTTTTGAGTTACAGCGCCCACAATCACACACACACTTCATTCCGAAAATAGACTAAACGTGTTCTAGGGACCTCAAAACGTGTATTTCCGTTGAAATCTCGAAGTCCATTTTTTTTTCGTGATCACAGTACTTTCCCTATACTACGTATGGAGAAAGTAAAAATAGTATAATTTAAGAAAGTTTTTATATATTTTTATTTTTCAAATTTTGATACTTATTCTGGAATTTATTTTCAGCCATAAGAGGAGCTGGATTATTCTCTAGCAAATTGGATTTTTGTTTTGCTAAAAATATTGTCATCCACAAATTAATATTAAAGCTCCCGCTTTATTGGTCAGTTACAAAAGAACAAATCTTTGTGCATTATTAAATACACAATCGCGAGGCATATCATCCGCTCAAAGCATATACTTTTCGGTGCACCTTTTCCAACCAAAGGATAGTTTTATCAACACTTCAGAGCTGCTATCATCTCTTCATCGAAAAACGTTTAAAGCAAGTCTGAAAAACAAATAAAAGGGTTCTCCGAGGCCGTGAAACGCCTCATAGATCCAACACAAACACAGTTTCAATGAAAACTCCAATATAGCCATCACCTTGACTAACAGAATACAGAGATGCGTAATACGAATACTGAATTATAGCGGCAGATGAAAGAAGAAACTTCCAGAACAGGATTTGCTTAACATAAGTACATTAAACCATTTATGAGAGAAAAACTTACTTTCGTGAGTGAAGGGAGGAATAACGGAACAAATATAGACTCATTTCGGTGAAACAGCATTGATTATGCTTCCATCGCTGTGTAATTTTCATCTTCACAACAACCATACGGCGGATGTGTAGCAAAGACTTGAATTTCATATGTGTGTATCGAAGGTTTGCGAGTTTGGTAGTCTCTGACGTTATCCTTGCTCAACATCGGCACCCTTTGTATAGACTCTCCAAATGCATAATTACCGCCCTTCTCTGTTTGCTGCTCCCGGATTCTCCACGCTTCCCATTAATTCTCCCTCCATCTTTTCGATATTCAGAACTTTGCCCTTCAAACGGACTTCAGACCTCCTCTCTACCCGAAACCCAAATCGAAAAGCGTAAACCTTTTCTCTCTCTCTCTACCCATCCCTTCATTTTATTTTCATTTTCGCCGCCTTTCTTCTCCATTTTTTCTCGCCTGGTATTACCGTCCGACTCGCAATCATCTCCGTCAGCTTTGAAACTCGCGTTCCCTACCTCCGCTCCTAAAAATTCCCTTCCCAACGCTCTTGGTGCCGTCGTCCTTCAACTGTCGCATCACCAACCCTCATCTCCAATTCATCCTCCTCTCGTCGTCTCTCTCGAAACCATACAGTTTTCTATTGCAGTCGCATATTTTTTTACCAAAGCGATTGCGATCTTCCTCGTTTGTTTTAAAGCATTTTATAGTAACTCCTGTGTCTGGCCGTCCTAGTGAATATTTTTTCAGCACTTTGAAACGAATACTCTGAAGATAGGGAAATGGATTTCACAAAGAGTATTATTAAAAGTAAAAGGGGTGAAAGATGAATAGTCGATTCAGATTACAGTTTTCATTTTCGAGAACAATAAAGCTTGTGGATGTATTTTGTCGATGCCATTTGAGAAAGAAGATGAATTTCATAACGTAGGTTTTATATATAATGAAAATTTATAATTTTTCTAGAATCAAAAGATGACGAAGAAGCGTAAGCAATCTACTTTTATATTTTTACAGAAAAAAGATACGAGTTACGAAGATTAAATTCACACGGCGCATTTTTAGACGGAAATAAAAAAAATGCCATTTAAAATGGATACATGGATATCGAAAAATAGTTCTTTATTTATATGATCCATCAGTCATTATTAGCATCTCCGCCGCCTGTTCCGCAATAAACTCCAAAAGAATGGCTCTGCTCGTTTTTATATCCGGCGTATTTTTACGCAAACATTTTCGCATTCAAATTGCTCCCATTTTTTTTACGTTGTTTACGAACTTTGAAGTGGAAGCGCTGTACCATTCAATATAACGCGCCAGCGAACGCTCAAGAATTTCCAGCAAAGCAATCATAACAATGATACTCGCGATTCGAGAAATTGCAACTTTCGAGAATTCCGCAAACGTTCCCATTGCACCATCCGAACATCTCGGCTCGTAAAAGTGCGAGATCGGAATGAATGTGGATGCGGCACTAATTTCACGCTCGTTGAAGCCGCCTCCCCTTTCATTTTCTCCCGCTACTCCCCTCCTCCTCCCCCGTCTACTCTGCATTCTCTAAAGTTTGTATTTGTATGTGAGTCAAATATCTCACCCTCCATCCCCCTCATACCACACTGCCTTCATTATACATATTATTGAAATCCATTCCCTCTCCAGGCTGATGCTCCTCGACCTCCATAACTCAATATTCCCTTCGCTCTCCTCGCGCTCATCTACATCCAATCCTCCCCCCCCTCCCTCCCTCCCCACCACCCCTTAACTAACCCTTACTCTCCAATATCCTTCTGAATTCCTCTTTACGAAACCACTGCCATTGCTCTTTCCTTCTTGTTCCCATTCCAAATGCGAGATCCGTCGTTAACCTTCCTATTCCATTTCCTTAATTTCACTCCTGTTTCCTCCATCCTCTTCGCCTGCTACACTCTGCTTTTTATTGTTAAAACTTTGTTTTCCATCCTTTTGTCATTTCATTCTTCCCGTACAACTCCATTTCCATTCCCTACTCATTTTCTTTTATCTTTCTCTCATCTCTGTTCTTCTCTACCTTCCTCCGTTATCTTCTTTTTCCAGTTCTCTCCACTCCATCCCATTCCTCCCTCCTCATCTTCGTCCTAACTTTACGCATCGCCTTGGGCTCTCTATCGAACACAATCCCTTCTGAAATTCAAATCCTTACCCTCCACCTCTTCCTCCCGTTACCTCGCTTGGAAATGGGTTCTTTAATGTATAACACATCTATCTCGCGCCTTAATTATTTTCGTTTTCCATGCTACATGCTTTGTAAATTGATGCAGATGACCTAGAAATAATGGTCATTAAAAGGGGAAACAAGTAATAGTTCAGTTAGGAAGCATATTACATGGGATAGATGCAGTACACCCTCTAATATCGATCATTACATTAAAATTTTTCGTTCACGCAAGACTTGATGATCATTTTTATCCGAGTCGATGAGATGATAGCACGCACATCTGAACTATGCAGTTGATTTGCATTGTAGCTTGTGATTGCAGTCTCAGTTCGAACATTAAGACTATAAAAAAATGAAAAGTACAATATCTCGCCAGCTGTTGATTTGCAGTGTACGTAGAGGGAATCATAAAAACCTTAAACACTTTTAAATCGATCGTATTTCACCGAAGAAAAAATTCTGATAATTCCGGAATGAAAGTATACAAGGGAGAGAATATTACACGAGCGCAGTAGTATCTTCTTTGTCAGAGTTAATGAAAATGTTCTCGAAAACTGGAATGAAATAAAAGAAAATAAAAAGTTTGAAAACGTTGATTCCGCTTAAAAGAATAAATCCCACCAGCAGTTTCATCCCAGAGAAGCGAATTCATTCTAGCACTACGCAGAACGATGCGAGTAATCGCTTGAATTTGGTTAGTAAATAATCCGCAAGACGCACACGAACGTGGAACCCAGTTCTAATTGCCTTAAGGCCGTGCGGCAGCAGAGCGCATCGCGTTTATCGAGAATATCGTCGACGTGCGTACGAATAAGGACTCTTTTAACGGTTTACTCAATTATTCTGAGCGCAGGTTTACGAAAGACCATTTCCATTCAGTGCTCTCAATAAGTTGAGCGATAAAGAACTTTTCAATCGTCTTTTCCTTTTAACGGTCGTAGGGGAGGGGCGAGGAGGTGGATGGGGTGAACTAAACCAACTCCGACATTCGTTTTTTTCCTTTCCTTCTCGTCCGTCTTTTCCGTCTATTCTCCTCATACCTCTCTCGTAATTTACGTTTCCTGGTTTTACTTCTCTACTATTCTCTTTATTCTTCTCTCCTTTCATATATCGTCAATGAAGTTCACCATGTAACACTGAAATGACATTTGGAATTAAAATAAAAAGAGAGGGAATGTTTATGATAAACTTCGCATATATATATATATATAAATAAATCACTCGGCACAATTTTTAATCTGCTTCCTTTCACTTCCCTACAAACACGTTTTCTCCTAAACTGCATCGCCATCTATATTCCGCTTTTTCCTCTCTTCGTTCCCCATCCATCTTACTATGCTGTCATCCTTTATTCCTTCCATTCCACGCCTTCCATTTTCTCCAAACTGGAAGTAACGGGCTGAAATCCTCCCGGAGAAGTGGTTACACTTGGTGGGTTGCCAAGCCCCCTCCTGGCAACCGTTCCTTCGTTTGGTTTTACGTGTATGCGTGGGTGTGCGCTTTTGCGTATGGCGCTAATGTTTTGGGAGCACGAGTCCTCGAAAGACCCAAGGACCTCTCTTGATCTCCTTTTGGTCTGATGTTGGAATGTGGGTGGTCCTTCTGTTGGGTCTGCACGGGGGAATATTTGTTGTGCACGTGGCATTGTTGGTGACGTTGAGGTGGGATAAGATGCGGAAAATTGCCCCGAATAGAGAGACTGAGCCTAATGGTCTGCGATCGATGTTCCGACAACAGGAGACTGTTTGATGGATGGCCAAGAGGATTGGGGATAGGAAAAGAAATGGGAATAGAACTGCGAGTTGACATTCCCATCGGAGGAAGTGAGCTTTCTTCGAATAAGATATTGGAGTGGTAGCGCCACATTTCTTTTCCACATAAATAATTATCATTTTCTCCTAAGTGGATTGATATTAAATGCATAAAAGTAAATAAATAAAAATCTCAGTAGACACTCAACAAACACTGGGATTGCGTTCTTGGAAATCCACGGCTTACGTGCTGACAGAAAAAAACTACGGCACGTGTTGAATCCGCGAATAACCAGATTTATATGCCGCGAATGTCAAATCGGAGTTCACATAAACCGTCCCACGTATATTGAAGGTTTATTGCATACATCACCTCGTAAGAGTACACAAAATACGCGTATTTCTGGGTAGAAATATATTAAAGTAGCAAATGAATTACAAAGTCATGTACGATAAACATTCGGAATCGCTCATAATGCTTTTAAATTTATCTCGTACGTGTATATAAATACATAAACTAAGGATTCGAATAAAGATGCTGTTAAGAATAACGTGATATATTTTTAATGTGTCTGGATTTTCTGTCCAAATACACTACTGCTTTTAGTTGCAAACGGCCGGTAGAAGCTCGGAGGACACACAAGAGACAAGGGCACTGAAGAATAAAATATGACAGTTCGAGTACAGAAAACTGACGGCATTTGAATTTCAATGTAGCGTGAAAAAAGAGAAACAAAAACCTTTGCCTGAACTTTTCATTGATTCAGGATTTGTGCATTTGAGCGGGACTTGTCAAAAATCCAGCATGATTAAAAATTTGCATCGTGCAAAGACTAAATTCAATTTCTTAATTATTAAAACTGAGTAATTTCTTTATATTTCTAAAATTTTGTCTTATATTTCAGTAAATGATTAAATGAGACATATTTAATACTAATGTTTCAATTGACTATGGTTCATTTAAATTAACTTCTATGAAAGTAATGAAACGCTAAAAGTCAAGTGTCATTAAAATACTATATAGTATCAGATTTTTTTCATATCTGGAAAATAGTCAATAATGCGAGCAACCGTTCTTCCTAGGGAGAAAAATAATAAGAGGTGTTACGACACCATAACACTTACGATTGACTCTCCTTTAAAAATGGGAAGAATGACTCACACGAAAATCATAACTCAAAGTTATTCGATGTTTTCTCCAAAAATGCTTGTTACATTATACTGCTGTTTTCATATACTCCCCCATCAAGCAGAAAGAAACAAATCGACTGCAACAGATACCGAGCATTCCGCATGAAAAAGGGCAACATTCTTTCCTGGAACTGTTTTCCGATATGTTGATGTGATCGTGGAAAAGGGCCTTTGCCTTCCAATCGCTGTGGCCCTTAACTCGTTCTACAATGTTGACTCTTCCCTGTCGGCGGTTCATGGGGTAAAGCCCTTCACATCAAGGTCTCGCGCACCCATTTCCCGCCCCTTTTCTCCCATCTACCTTCTTGCGCCCTCCGAAACCAACCCTTTAAGCCCTTCATAACCTACGACGTTCCCTCTCGTAACTTCTCGAGAGTCCCAGACGCACGCACATACCCTCATTCATTAGGGGAGGCCCACCTTGGGGATAAATCTCCCCCATCTCTCTCTCACCCTCTCTAACTCTATCCCTCTCCCACTCTCTCTCTCTCCCTCTATCCCATTCCATTGCTATGCTGCACTATTCCTCTCTCTCTCTCTCCCTCTCCCACTCTTCCACTTCTGAAGGTGTCTCGCTTCAGACATTTTCCCTCTTGTACTCTCTTGGGATCGGTGGAAAGCACGTCGCATAGTAACGATTCTATCTGAGAAAGCGATAAAGCGTATCACCACATATGTTCACACAGAATTACACGACCAAAACAAAACAAAAGACGAGGAAAGCGAATATAGATCGAGCTGTTAAAAAAAACGAATGCATAATTTCCTCCGAGTTTTGGTGATCTTATGTTTGTTTCCATGGAACTAGGGGTCGGTAATTAGCGGTAAGAGGAGAAATGGGAGAGAGAGGGGGAGGGGGGGGAGGGAGAGAGTGAAAGAGAGAGGGTAAAAGAGGAGTCCTCCGCCGTTCGGTGCCCTTCCAAACTGCCCTCTAGAGGAAAATTTCAGTCTTCCCCTATCATCATGACATTCCCACATCCTCCTTTTCTATCATTCTCTTTTCTTCTCCCTCGCTTTTCTCCCTTTCCTTTTTCATTTCTTCTTTCTTCGCTCCCTCTTCAAATCTTCCTCTTCCCCCACTCTTCCTCACTCCCTCCTTCCCCCACCCCATCATCCCTCCCCCTCCCCTCCCTTCCCCTTCAATCCCTCGGGACGCAATCTACTACTCGATCTTGTTACGTGGGATACTCGTGAGAGTTCGCCTCGTCAGATACGCGCACCCCTTAAGTGACCCAATCGATTCCTGGGGCGTGTGTAAGCGTATTTTATGGGAATTGAGCAGTATTGCCTCAGCTTTTCACTTCTTCCTTTCCACGCAAGACGCCCTCACGTCCTCTCCGATGAGGAAGAGGGTGGCGCACGTGTCCGGATGGGATAAACGAGGGAGAAGGAACGAATTGACGTGAATTATATAGCTTAAGGAAACGCCTTCTATCGATTAGCAATAAAGAGGGAAATTATGCTGTACGGCCAAGGAAAAATTCAAGTTCTGAATTAGGGGTTTTAAGTGGGTACAAAAACCGCGCCCAAGTTGGACCCAATTATACGTCATTTAGTTCAATTAGTTGGAGGGAGACATAGTGACACAATTTCAGCACTAAATATTCAAGTACATATATATTATTGGATCAATAACAACATCTCGGAAAGTTCCAAATTTATGCAAATTTGATATCACATCTGTATCCTGGTTTTAACTAAACAAAATGATTTTCGTTGAAATGGTACGATTAATGTAATTCAACAATATTTAGTTAAAATGGCAAAAATAGTTACATAATTCTATTTTCAAATGATTTTTGACGAAATTTTACCAGTTCACATTCATTTGACGCCGTAGAATTTTTGGCAACACATTTTCTTTTGGGCACTGCGTTTTTTTTAAAATAAATTTCAATGGATTTGAAGTATGATTTAATTTTACCCAGTATATACCGAATTAAGTCGATTTTTAAAAGAAATGTAAACGATTTTCGTAGAAATATTTAAAAAATATTAACTGAATCATGCGACAGTAATGCGAGAATAGTAATCACAGCAATTATATATTCCGCATTGTTGAAGTTTTGGCGTTTGAATTTTTTTTTGCGTTCAAAATCGATTCCCAAGTTGATTTAAGTGAGATTTTAAATCTTGTCTGTGGGATAATTATCTGAATGATAAACATTTATGAAATGTAAACTATAAGTAGCCTAAATCGGTTCTCGTATTAATGAAATTTATTAAAAATTTTCTGAAACCGATTTCAATCCTATTTTTCCCCACGTTTAGGACTGTTATAGGCCTTTATCTACAACTATCTATCCGTATATTATATTACATATCTTAATTTAATCGAAAATTGTCACGAAGAAGCGTGTCGGACTGCGAAATACAACTTGGAGATCATAACGTAATGTAAATTGGTAGTTGACACGAATTGAAATTGAACGATCCGCCGAATAAATAAAAAAACGAAAAAAATGATTTTGAGATAAACCTAAAACCTGTATTACTTAAACAAATAATGTCAAACATAAATGAGTCTAAACCTTTTTGAGATGAATATTATGTCAAGACGATAGAATAATAAGAATCAGTTAGCCCTTTTCCTGAAATATAATATCATTATCTTAAAAATATATATTTATATGCTTAAGTTTTGCAAGATAATGCGAGCACGGGGAATTGCGAAGAACGAGAAGAATGTCTCCATTCAATTGAGTTCGAGATAACAAGCAGTCGTCCGAAGAAATCCTTTCAAAACTCAAGGAGATCCTCCTTAACAAGCTGTTGTTGCGACAAAATACCTGTTCTCTATTTTTGGTGGCAATGCATTTTCTTTGTTTCAGAAAACGTTTCCAAAAAATGCAGCGCCAAAACACAAATACGAACAAGTGCGAATGATTTTCATATGCAAAGGGAAGGGAATGAAATAATAAAACATTCCAATATATTCTAACCTAATAAAACTGAACCCCTCTCAAAATTCAACGATTCGTCAAACATTGGGGCATTTTATCCAAAACTATGTATTTAATTAAATATTTGTTGTCACGAATAACAAAACTAAATTTAATTCCTTTGAGGCAGGAACCAAGCATTCAGCAGTCATGCAAACGTTAAAGAAGATGGATCCTGAAACACCACTTTCTCAAATACCGTATTGCTAAGAATTACAAAAATCAAAATAAGTTTAAGTATAAAATGGCTCTCTGTGAAAAGGTTCAAGGTTTCGTCTAACTATGTTTCCATAGATTCATCTAGAATGTTGCAAAGATTCTATTTTCGAAAAATTTAACCACCAAATTCCTATCTTGATTCAAGATGAATTTATACGTTAGCATAGGTGCATAGCCAACACGCCTTAATTTTTCCAAAGAAACAACTCACAAAATTACTTTGAATTAGGTCTCGGTTTTCTTAAGTCTATGTTGTGAAAGCGCATAAGTTATATTTACTCTTCAAGTCACAGCATTTAATTTTATATGTTGTTTGATGAAGTAGTCTATCTTTAAGAAGAGAGGCAGGCAAATAATCAATGTTACTTAACTTTTCTACAATGAGCCCATTTTAATTCAATTTTTATAATTTTGAAATTAATGGTTATTTTCGTGAACTATACATTTTTTATTTCGATGTCACATTTCTGGATTGATCTACACATTTACCTCTCCTTAAAAGGTTATCGTCCAGAAATAGCTGTGACGTTCATTTTCTCATCTGTTGGTTTCTTAATGGTTTCCTCATAGAAGTATTGAAGTTCTGTACTTACAGAGATATCTTGGCAATATAAATAAATTTATCGTTATATCCCTTCCGAGATAATAGGAACGTTGGACATCCGTTCAGTTCTTGGCTGCTGCTGCCTTGTCCAGGGACAAAACGACATGTTACTCGTAAGACTCGATTTTTATAAGATTTTATAGATTTCTTGTCAAAGCATTCAAACGCAGTGTTGAATTTGAACCCTCCAAAGGGCATATCCCAGTTTCATCTGGAAAACTTTCTTCCAGTAAGAGACGATGAATTATGGTTGTCAATAAGAGGTCACATTAACACGCCGTTATTAAAAAATCAGAGTTTTGGCTTTTTATTTCATTCAACATTTGTTCCATCGATTATATTGTAATAAAAAAATAATTTCCTCGTTTTGATAGTTTTTAGTTATTTTATAACGAAGCTAAGAAAAGTAGCTGGCCCTGTTACTCTTTCTATCGCTCTTCGTGCGATAAAAGAATAATTTTATGGTCGTAACGTACCAAAACAAGACACAGTCAACGGCATCGGGAGATCGAGTGAATGAGAGTGAGTGGGAGGCGAAGTCACGCAGCACGGTGGAGGCGATGGCGCCTTTTAACTGTTTCATTTCTGCGAGGAGGGGTTGTCCAACGGAGTCCTTCAGAAGGTCTTAAAGGCCCTGGTGTGCATCTTTAGGGGGAGGGGGGGGGAAGATGACGATATGGGTGGAAAGGGAAAAGGACGAGAAGAAGAGAATGGAGGAGGGAGAGATAGGTGAGAAGAGGAGAAATAGGATGCGAGGGAGAAGAGAGAGAGAGGTTTAAGAGGAAGGGAAGTAGGAAAGGGTGAAGGAAGAAGTTTTCGGACGCGAAGAAAGGAGGAATTAAGAAGGTTAAGGAGGAAAGGAAATGAAGAGAGATTGTGGGAGTGAGGGAGGGACGGAGACGGGCGAGAAGACGACGGTGGACGTCCCTTGGGAAACCATTAAAGGCCCGCCTAAAGTGGCGTGTGACGATTTAAGAGAGAGACACGGGGAGGGGACCTAAGAGGGTTTGCGATGTACGCGCATCGTCACGCGCTCGTGTACCATGCCTTGGGGCTGCTCTTCCCTCCCTCTGCTGGCTCTTTTATACGCGTCACTATCCATAATCTCTGGCAATCAGCCGTTCAATAGCGCCATTACCCTCCTAAAACTTCGAATTATTAATGCAGCAGTGGATTTAGGTTCGACATTAAAAAAGGCATCAAATAAAACGCGAAAAATCATAAAAGGCGAAAAGGATATTAGGCAGGTAGACATGTATTATGATAGAGGAACAACAAATAGGATTACACTAGCTGACGTAATAGATGTCAGCACGTATCATATGAGCCATTCGGAACAAATTTATCATTTTGAAGGTAATTAGTCCCCTAGAGCTATTAATCGTATTTTATTTATTCATTTAGGATAGATAGGTTGAAGAATCGATCAAATGGCAGTAAATCATATCACATTAGCAAGTTGTTTTTAGCAAGAGATAGTGGGTGGTGATTATGTCATGTAAAACAGGGGAAAACATTTTTAGGAAAAAGTAAGTTTAGATTATCTGGAAGTCTTAAACATTAAAACTGAACTAGTAAGATGAAAGGTTTTTGCGATGCTTGCTCATAAATTATTGACTCCGTTCCCGGAAATCCATAAAATCGTGCAGTGCGTTTCCATGGAATCTTTAAAAAGAACTTCTATCCTTGCGGTAAAACTACGCGGATAAAACGGAATGCGACTCTAACCTATTCTTAACATTTAGAGACACTACATATTTCCTTAAGACGTGCAATAAAGATAGCAATGATTCTAGAGAGTTTAGAGAAAATATTCCGTAATAATGACATAGATCAAGTCATAAGACGAGATTTACTTTTATGCCATAAACGTTAGGAAATAACAAACTGCAATGCATGAGACGCAGCCCTTAAGCGTTAATAACAAATTCCTGCAATAGGAGAGGAGAATTTTAAACCTGAACCATATAAACATTTGTTCGACGAAACGGATTTCCATAGCCTAATATCTCAATATAAAAGCTCACTCATAAACACAAAAAACACGACCAACATGAAGATAAAAGTAATGTGCTAAATGTGTGTAAAAGTATTAACTCCTAATATAAAAGAACCTGAATCAAATCGCAAGTAATGGAATAGAGCAGAGATTATTTTATCAGAAGCAGTAGGGTGCTTGAAAGCACGGAGATGAAGGAGAAACAACCCGATCAGTATCAGGATAGTTGAGCCTTTAAATGATACTCGATCGCCGACAAGAACCAAAAGAGGTGAACCACATGAATACAACTATGATCGTTTAGAGTTTAGAAGACAAGCTAGGCATTTTGGATTTGCTACTTCGTCCAGCTTTAATAATATGGCAATTTAGACTCTTCTTCCAGTAGATTAATCCATAGTTTGAGTATGCAGGTTATTATCTCTCCTAGTTCATAAAAATTATTTAAAGGTTTTTGTGCATCTACATCTTCTCGATGTCCCGAATAAATTACTAAAACTTGGGTGTGACGATTAATAGACATCATTAAAAAGTCTTTTAATTATGTTGAAGTGTAACTTTCGATAGAAAGAGATAAGCAAATGAGATCAAGTCAGAGAGAGCGCGTCCTTATTGGTTGGGAAAGACTATACGAGTAATAGTTGGGAATATTTATGCTCATAATTAAATAAGCAATATAAATTTCCTTATCCTTATTTCAAAATATGTTAAAGTCTACATATTAGGCATTATGTTCAGAGTTATTATAAAATATCCTTGATTTAAGATTAACAAAATGGATATTCTGAAAGCCTTTTGATCTGATTTAATAAGGAAACTCTTTCACAACTTCAAAAGTACTGATGCCCTTGTGGTGATCATGATAAATGGAAATTACAAATATTCATAAAAACTCGTTTTGGTCTGTTTTCAGGTTATAAGATTCCCAATGGAACATATTAGAACTGTTTTATATTGACGCAAAGTTATATTATAAAACTTTTCAATGATATTTCGAGGATCAAACATTTATTTTGCATAATTACCACATGATATAAAATTTTGAAGATATAATCGAAAATGTTTTGATAGAAAAATTACCATAATTCTCACCTGTAAGATTCGGAGGTAAGTTGCGTGATTTATAGGAAATTATTGGAAACTTTGACAAACCAGAAGATTAGCTTATTTGTTTGATACATAAATCATCTTATGCTAACATGAGCAATAGCTCGAGAGAGCTGTTAAATCGTTACCTGTCGTCCAGTTCATACAGTTGGAAGCTTCATAAAACAACTGTTTGACTAACGACCTCCGTTCAGCAGTGTAAGCTGAGGAAAATTCATAGTAGTGAATTCGCTACGTCGACGGATTATATTTTACAAACAAACAATTGAATGCGAGAGTTGCGCGTTACAAAGCGGCACAGACGAAGACCACTTGGCACATGCGCACGAACACAATTTCTGTACACGAATAGCGAAGTAAATTTGTTAGCTGGCCATAATAATTCTACTATTCGCTCTTCTACAGAAGTACACAAATAAGAGGACTACACTTTTTTTAGCCCAGCTCTAATAAAAATTTCCACTTATTTATATACGACTAATTGAATGCGCAAGGCGCGTTGTACTAGTCTCTCGGCAGAATATAAAAGGTAAAAGATTGATGTGGATGAATTTCGCAGAGAAGAGGATGCTGGAGGTACACATTCTCCCCGTGCGTGTGGGCGCGCGCGAGTGATTGTTCTGGCTGAGGATTCACGTACATGTTAAGGTGACCAGAGGGAGGGAAAATCGACTTTTTTTTAACAAAAACAAAGGAAGTACAAATTAGATGACTAAAATACCTATTAATATATGACTTATTTCATACTTAAAAAAATAAAATTATTATCCTAAATGGATCCATGAACTTCAACAAACTTGAGGCATTTTTCACTGTTCATTTAAAAAATATTGTATGCCTAGAAGAAAAATGAACGCCTTTATTAAATTTCAGAAAAAATGTTTTCGCAATAAAACATGATATGCATATCCACATCTGTATGTTAATAAATCACAACAAACTAATTGCGAGGATTGGATGTGGATTTGGATTCAGAGTAATCTGTAACATTTTGAAGAATTGATGCTTGTTCAGTCGAACGTATTTCATTTTATTCTATTCGTTGAACAGCTTATGTATGAAATTCAAAATAAGTTCAGCTAACAGATTTTAAAAATGTTACAATTTCGGACACATTTTAAATTTAAAAAAATATTAATGGCTCAACAATAGAATAACGAACACATGGAGTACAAGCATCAGTTCAAAATCAGATTCCGATTATGACAGCCTGGTTCTCGAAATACGTATCTAGCGTTCCGATCACTTATAAGTCCTCACGGTTCGGAGCTATTATTTCTAGCTATAAGATATCTGTCCATTCGTAAGAATGACTCTTCGCCCTACGCAGCAGCGGGTGACGCGATGCAAATATTGCGCCTAGAGATAGCCAACCTACTAAAATGATACGCTTTTTGTTTACATTTGTAAAAGTAAAGACAAAAATCTGATGTGGCCAAGACACGACTTTCTCCATATTTGGGGTATACTTACTAAAATTATAATGAATAACATTATAAGGCAAAATTATTATTTCGTATAGTAAAAGAATACAGTCGTCCTTATTGCTCTATATTAGGTATATTTTGCATATGTTTACAGAATTCACCGCTACATGGTGCTGGCGCTGTATACTGGAAATAAGGAAAAAGGAAAATATCTCCGAAATGGATTGTTATACGAAAATTTGTTTCAAACAAAACTTGGAAGAAATATTATTCTCTACAACTTTGGTCCTCACGAAGATTACAAATAACGACGTTTTTAAGGAGATATTGGACGGAAACCGAAAAAACCGATTATTTATAAATAATTCCTAAACAATAACTGCTATGGAAAATTGTTTCAAATGAAAGTTGTAGGAAATTACATTCACTATAACATTTATATAGAATTGTATATACAATAATGATGTTTTAACGGAGAAATATCGCAAAAACCGAATCGGTTTTCGAATAAACCTCGACTTCCGGTTAACCGTTTTTGTCCAAAAACTAATCAGTTCTTTGTTCTCATGCTAAAGTGTTATATTTGAAGTTTGGTAAGGATATGGCAGGTACTTATTAAGTTAGAGCGCCCACAATCACATACACACGCACACACACAGACATCATTCCGAAAATAGTCTAAACGTGTTCTAGGGACCTCAAAACGTGTATTTCCGTTGAAATCTCGAAGTCCATTTTTTTCGTGATGACAATACTTTCCCATTACTACGTATGGAGAAAGTAAAAATGGTACAACGTTAAACAAATTATGAAAGTTTACAGCGTATCACAAATAAGCGCGTTTCGTGCGATGAAGTACATATTTGAAACTAAACTACTATATAGTTTGAACGAAAGCGCACCATTAAACAGCGAAACACCATGAGTTGATTACCTCTCTGTTTACTAAAAATTTCTTCCCTACCCTAAGTCGGTGCATTAATAAATGTATTTACGTAATTTTAGAATAACGACTTAAATTGATATATCAGAAATTATTCCAGGGAAATGCTAAATTTTTATTTACAGATTTATTTTATAATAATTGTAATCAATCAGAAAAACGAAAATTATTTAAAACATACCTCACTTGAATTACTTATTTGCAATATTAACCTTTTCTTCGTAGTTTATTATCCATTTTCTTCAGCTTATAAAATGTTGCATGTGAATATAATGATATTAAACGTATTTTCGTAATTATATCCGATCTTATTTACTTCGGTTACTACGAAGACTGTTTTCCTTCAATCAAAGATCGCCTGGCCCCTATATCCGCCTATCGAGTGAACGGCTGAAGCTACCTTTTTTAGTTTAAAACAGAGATGGAGCAGTGGTCGATGTTAACCAGAAATTTTCCCATTGCATATATCAACTAACTTGTTGACTACAAGGAAATAAAAAAATTCAACGCGTGTTTATTTGCATTATCTTTAAAGATTGGCACTCTGTATATGAAAAAGCATTTTATATTTGTCACACAATAATCCTTTTTATTTTGTGGCCATGAAGAATTGATTATCAAGATAAAGCCCATCACAGTACATTTTCTTTACTGTGATAATTTACTTAAACCATCTGAGCTAGATAGAGGATATGAGGGGTTGTAGTGAGATGAAGTGAGTGGCACGGTGAAGAAGTGGAGGAAAAGAAAGATTGCCAGGAAGTGATGAGTGGGCAAAGGAGAAAAAAGGATGCCCATGCGTTAGGACGGAGATAAGGAAGAAAAGCATGCGGGGAGAAGATATAGAGGGTCAGAAAAAAGGAGGGAAAGATATAGAGGATCAGAAACATGGAGGGAAGAAGCAGATGCAGAGAGATAGGGGTTAAGGAGGGTGAATGGAAGCGGTGGCATCAAGGGTGCTAGAGGAGACAACCTCTGTACCGCTCGTTATTTTCGAGCGATGCAGGAGAAACAACCATTCGAATAGTTTCCCGTTAGGTGTGACCTAACTCGGGAAGGAAGAGTGCATCCGGATGGCGGATTTTTTCCTCCGATCCAGGCTCGCTTTTTGGCAGAGAGGGGTTCTTGAGGGGCGAGCGCGTTTTCAGAGCGAATGGGGTGTTTCTGTTTGCTAGTATGTAGGTTTCGTGGAGGAAAGTATGTTATCGGTTTTTATACACATACAGTCGAGTTCCGATTATCCTAACTGGGACCAAGGATGCATCGGATTATGGAAAACCAGATAATGAGGAATTTAAAAAAATAAGCCGAATACAGCAGT
This sequence comes from Uropetala carovei, assembly GCA_036926305.1. NCBI lineage: Eukaryota > Metazoa > Arthropoda > Insecta > Odonata > Petaluridae > Uropetala > Uropetala carovei. Next base: position 442,996 of record JAXCHB010000118.1, on the reverse strand, counting down.
ACCGTTAAGCAAGGGTTGTGCGTTTTGAAAATACACTTAATGTATTATCAATAAATTAGCCACAAATACGCCCATTTATATAAAATATAAGACGAAGGCAATAAATAATCTTTTAGGCTAAGCCTTAATCTTAACAGAGACCGGAGTAAGGAGAAACCGATGATAAGGGATGAACCAGATTGGTATCCACGTTAAGCATTTCCAGACGTTTTTAAAAAAAATGTATTTGAAGCATTTTAAAATATATGTTCTAATTAGTTGGCCTTAGTGATACCAATTCCAATGTTTTAAAAAGAAGCACTTACCACATTCGGCTTTTTTAGAATTTATATTTAAAAAGAATAATCAATCAGGGCCTGCAAATTACTGATAACAGAAAAGAAAAGAAAAAAAATTTCTTTTTAGTAATTGCAGAAAAAAAATAAACATCCTCAAAATATTGATATTTTGCGTAGTTTCTGATAAAATCGCAGTAATTATATTATATAAAGGTCAAACTCGAGTAAAATCACTTAACCAGAGCTGATATATTTCCGGAAATAAAATTTAAAATATGACGTTCATTCTCTTGTGATATGACTTCATTAAGCACGGTGCTTGGAAAAAAAACATAAAGCAAGGTAATATTGAATTTCGATCATGACACTTTATTAAGGCTAAAACCTTACCAGAAATAAAAAATCGAACTTAAAATTCCAGAAACTCCCGAGAGAAAAAAATTCTACATTGCTTGCATGCATTTATCCTTGCATTTTCTGAATAAGTGAATTTCTTGATAGAGTCTGGCACTCAGAACTTTGCTGACCCTCGTTACTTTCATCTTGTTACTCCAGGTGACTCGTATTTATTTATAAAAAGGAAACTGTTGAGCTACTCTTGTATTTGGAATCCAATTGATAAGTAATCCTATTCCAACAGCTGGATGCGAATACAGGATACACAAAATAGCCGTTCTCATTGGTGAGAAAAGGATCCATTATCGTTGAATCACCAGCGAAAACGACTGATTTGAAGCCGAAATGGGCATCTGGATTTCCCAAAGCTTTCATGGTTACTGGTTTACTACCTAAATTATAATACATATTGAGGTTTTTCTTAAAGGAAAATGTATGGAGATGCGTACAGATACCTATGTTGCGTGAATGTGAGCCAAACAGCGTCTATTACAGTTTCGGAAGGGGAAAAACAATACGTGCGTGGTAACTGTAGCGTTTGCTGTAAAGAGAAGAAGGGTTGGGTTAAGAGAGGGAACGAGGGAGGTAGAGAGGTGAGGAGAGAGAGAGGAGTGAAGGAGAAAGAGATATGAGAGGAAATAGAGTTTTTAAAATACGGCGTATACCGCCCGTATAACGAATAATTTCTCCGCTCTCCGTCTGTGTAGCGAACCCCGTTATTACCCATCTTCGCCATTCTTGTGCGATGGTTTATGCTATGGCATATTGCGAACCGAATATGCGCTCAACATGACGCGCCAGAGAGAAAGGAAAGGGAAGGAGGATATTGCTTCTTTCTTATTATATAGGTAGTGTATGTGGAGAACGGTGTGCTGGTGTGTGTATGTTCGAATAAGGGAGCGCTCGTTCATATAAATGGGGATAATGTTTCTCGTTAATCCTTTTTCGGGCCACGGAAGCAGACGGCGGAAAACTTAGAGAGGATAGGAACCGTGATTGAAGGGTACGAAATCCTCACTGCTCTCCCTCCCTCTCTCCCACTCCTCACCCTCCACAGCCTTCTCCCTCCACATTCTCGCATTTACTTCCTACGTTTCTCAATCTCCTTCTCCCTATGCTCATTTTGCCTCCCCCTAACTCAGGAACTTGCCCTTATTAGATCGCTCTGAACAGGAAGGGTTTACTCTCCCTCCACCTCACGCCATCCACCCCTATATCTACCCATCCTTATCTCCCCCTGTATATCTCCCCCTCTATCCATCTCCCTCTATCCCTCCCCTTCTCTCTTTTCCCCTCTCGCCATTCCCCTCTTTATCCCCCCTCTATATCTCCCTCTCTATTCATCCCCCTCTCTCCGTCCCACCATCTCCCTTCCACCATCCCCTTTCCTTTCTTCCTCTCTCCTTTCCTCCCTCAATTCTCTTCCTCTCTTGACACTACCCTTTCTCAACGCCCTATTTTATTCACAATTTTTCCAGTGGATTATTATTATTAAGTAAAACGCTGCAATTAGGAACAGGTCCTTGTGGCAGCGGGTCTACATCATTATACATTAAATGAAGTACATCATAATACAATAACATTACATTAAAGTGCTAACTTAATGGAATCACGTTTTCACACAAAAGAGATTGAGATTGAATAATAAAGTTAACATTTAAAATGGAATACATTGCAATTTCCCGTGCAAACTCTTAAATTACAATATCCCTAAAAAGTATAGCTTAATTAAAATAAAAATAATTAGTATTAAAAGTATCAAACAAATCCGTCCTGATGGCAACGTCGTCATGACACGAATATGTGTGTGACATTTTGAGAGGGGAGCACACATATTCCCTGTCTGGTATTTGCCCAGGGACGGGAGGGAACCCCTCAGAAGGCCTCCCGTAAGCGGGAGATACAATACAGTTACTACATATACTAATATTTACAAAATTTTAACATTTCATACATTTGAAAAATTTCAGATAATTTCACTAAGATAACATTTACATTCTGCTCTCTATCCCCCCTCCCCCCTCAATCTATCTCTCTGTCTTTTTCTCTCTCCACATATTCCCTTCTACTGTTGTTATTATCCAATCCGTCCTTCCGTCTCCACCTCTCCTCTTCCATTCTTTATCCTACCCACTCCTCTCTTCCTCCCTCTCCAGCCTCGTATTCTTCGTTCTTCCTCTCTCCTCACACTCTTATCTAAATGCTATTATATCCTCTCCTCTTTCCTGCATACAGTTGGAAATAAACAACGAAAACATTGCACAAATACCATTCAGTTCAGGAGGAAAAGTTAAGAAAACTGTTTCCTAGCGGTGTTTTGTTTGAGTGATAACGAAACCGTGTTCTGGAACTCTCCATTAAAATCTTCTCTACTCTCGAGATTCTGCGGAAGTTTATGGGCAATTAAGGACTTTAAAAAAAGCATGCTTTCGAAATCCTCATGAAACGTGGTTCCCATTTAATTGTGAATATAATCAGCACGTGATAATTTTTAGGACCGGCTAGTTGGCTAGTTCTTTTTTTATACTACATACGCGCCAATGTTTTCGCTCTTCTGTCCGTCCGTGCATTCAATTAAATCAAGTAAACGGCAAAGGATTATTTTGGAGAAATGGGTGAGTATTTATTAATTTTTGAATAAATCATCTAATTATTTACTAAATTTATAAGGAATTTTAAATTTTTAACTCTAAGTAAACCTCGCTAAATAAAACGCCCTTTTTTTATCGCGTCAGATAATGAAGCTCCAATTTTTCCTTACACTTTCATCCTTACGACGCCGGAAATGATTTCAATAAAAAAAATAAGTTTCAGATAAGTGATTGAATAGCGGCCATGAACTCCGTTTACGATATTTTTTTTCGATTCCATCAAATACCGTCGACGGAGTTTATCGTTAAAATAGGTATAAAGACATTTTCACGAGGGGATTTTATTAGTTTCAGAAGTCGTAATGTACATCGCAGGAGAATCGAATCCTTACCACGACTTGTTTTCACCCCTTAGAACGACTCAAATAACAACTCTTGTCCACGTGGTTACGAAAATGTGCGTCTCGACGTCCTTGGTAAAGGGCGGCGGACTTCTTTTATCGCCATCATAGTAGTGAATGAATGAATGAATGAATGAGATAGAGATAGAGAGAGCCGGCAGAAAATGGTTAGACGCCGTCCATTTCCTAAAGCGAACGAGCGTGAGCGAACCTCTTCAAAGGGGTTTTCGTGAGGGCGACGAGGGAGAACGCGATAGTTGCCTCGCATAAAAAAGGACTGGAAAGGCAGAGCGAACGAACTATTTTAGGGAGTCTCTCGGAGAACGTACAATTTTTAAGAGAGAGAATGTGGAACGTTGATGACATCTTCGTCTGCGGCGTCCTTTTTTCTCAATGGAAGGAAGGAACAGAGCTACCATTCCGCCCGATGACGTAAGGGAGATGGTGAACGGGGGCGGCGTTGTAAGGTCAGAGGTCTTGCTGCAAGGCGTCGGGAAGTTCGCTTGTTTTTTTTTTGGGGGGGGTGGGGGGGATTAGCTGGAAACCGCCCCACTGCGACGGAATCGATACGAAAGAACGGAAAACTTTATTTTTGGACTGGGACGAAAATTAGTTTTTGGGAAGCGTGGGAGGTACTTCGCTCGGAGCATTCCCCGTAATGCAAACATTTCCTATGCGTGAATGTGATCTGAATTGCATACGTACCAATTGAAATAAATTGAATAGAGATGTTAAGTACAGTTTTGTTTCCAGAGTAAATAACTTTTCAAGACTTTTGCATTATAAACATAAATCCTTTATGCGTTCTAACGTTTGTTTTTCCGCAAAAATGTTGTGATAAATTAATGTTATCATTGTGGCAACTAGATTACAAGGAAGAAAAACCTAAAAATAACGTTTTATGTAGAAGAAAACCGGACAAATGTATGATGTTTAGTCTTTTTTCGCTTTTGGGCAATTTGGTTATAACTTATGCAAAAGGTATTAAATAATTCTTAAAATTTCAAAAAAATACGCACTATTTTTATAGAATAGATCACCAAATATACTGGAGCAAATATTTAGAGTCCAAGTTTACCAAAATTGGCTACCTTAGGACATAACTTTCTTTTTTTTATTAAATTCTGGACACTTGGACGGCTCTGAAAAGCACGACAGGCCTTGGAAAAACGGGAACACCAGTGAAAGGGATGATTAAAATTAAATTATATCATTATTATATAAATTACTATTATAAATTACTATTTTAAATTACTATTATAAATTGCTATTATAAATTACTATTATAAATATTTACTTTCATACGTTAGCTGTAGTTGGAATTAATCGCAAATTTTAATCCAATTATATTAACTGAATTAATATTGCTCTGGTGGGAATTAAATTTTAATGACTTATGCATAACCTTTTGCATTGTATGTATAATTGTGTGTATAATTTGGAACAATATTTGCTATGGACAAGGGTTAGTAAAAAATTTCTAAGTAATTTGTAAAATGGTTTTGGAAATAATAAAATAATTAATCAATCAATTCATCGTATAGTACGTACACCGCTCCCCGGTTATAACGCCGGCGGTTATACCGCGGAATCGGATATACCGCGGGTCTTCCTCCCTCTTTTTTGGAAAGAAAGTCCTGTCGTTTTTTTAGTATGTACTAAAGTAAAAACAAAATATACTGACGTTTCAAGGAATCGATTAAATAAATTTTTCTACTCACTGTATATTGTTTTTCATTTGAATTTGTAGCAAGTATAGAAATTTAAAAAATGAAAAGTCACGTCCTCGGTTATACCACGGTTGTCCTTAACGCGGGTCGCACCTCCTCCCCCGATACCCCGCGTTATAACCGGGAAGCGGTGTATACTATATCCTAATTTATCTCGCTTCTCATGTAATCGAACCTCTTCAAAGTTTTACGCATGTAAAAGTTTATTAATAAGGCATATTTCAAGATGATAAAGTACCATTCTTCACATCATTTGATCTTTCACTTAAGTTGAACTCTTTTATGCAACTTTGAAAGTGCAGCTAAGATTTCGAGCCCCTTACTAAATAAAATTACGCATACGATCAAAAGAAATGTTTTAGAAGAATGATATTCTAAGAATATTCTCAAAAATAAGTGTGTTGCCTAAAAAATTAGGCGAAATGGAAAAGAAATAAAAATGATAGATTATAAAAGCGCTCTATACTTGGAGAAAGCGGATTGCTCTAACAAGATTGATTGAAGGAAAAACATACAGGAGCGGCGACGATGAAATAACAGCAGTGGCGGATCCAAGGGGGTGGGGGCGATGGGAGAGATCGCCCTCCCCCTCTAGGGTATTCTTTAGGGGTAGCAAAATAGGAATCCGAGAGGATTGTCATGCTGCAGGAGGCTTCACTGTGGTAATTAATAATTATCATCCTATTTTATCGTCTTCCATGGTTTACGATATTAATAAAAAATAAGTAATAAAAATAATTTTGACAAGGACAAATTAAAAATGTCCCCCTCCCATTGGGAAGTTTCCAGATCCGCCCTTGAGCAACAGACATCGAATGTTCGCGAAGGTGAGCGGAAATCTTTTAGAAAGTGGAAACAAATAAGATACCCTCGCTAAAAAAAGGTGAAAGCACGTATTCTTAATAATTTTCAGGGTTCTGCTTTGCCTTCCTCCTCTTTGTGGAAGGGACAACCCGTGCCGTTGGAATGTAGATTCTCACTAGACCTTCTTATCCCTGAAAACTGAAAACTTCGTTCCTCTAACTTCAGAAGTTTGGCTACTATTTCAAAGTTTTGAATTTTCCGGCTTTCAAGCCAATTTGCGGAAAATCTATTAACTGCCTGGAAAATAAATATATTTACAAGAACTATCGAATAAAAAGAAATCTTCAAATATATCTTTAAACAAAAATGTTTACTGTCCAAAGACAGAAGGAAAGACTGAGTATTCACATTAGAACGTTTTTTTCTTTTTAGAAAAAGTTTAAAAAATCGTAAGATAGGAGGGATGAACATGGCCATGTCATTTCTGGATAAATAGATACGTAGTTTATTTACAGTAAAGAAATCATGGAGAATTTTGAATATTTGTTACTCGGAGGACAGAAATCAACTTCCGATCAATACATATAAATTTGTAGTAAGAATACTAAAAACTATCAATAGGAACCTTATGAGATGGAAAAATATAATCTTCGCAATTTTATAAAGTAAAAATAACCTCTGTTTGAGATTGCTTCAGTAACTATTTTTTTGGGAATGTCAATGCTAGCTAATTGTATCAACTTCGAACAAAAATAGTATAGTTATTTTCTAAACACAAATATTTCCTATTAAATAAAGAAGAATATAGATAGTTTTATTTGAAACGTGATCGAATAATAGGAGCCTATGACAATGTGAAAGTTTTAGTCGTTATTTTTCACGGTCATTACCTATCAGCATCTTAAAGCCTCAGTCTATTTAAAACTATAAAATTGGTTAGAATAGATTCGGCCATTTTCTAGTTATTCCACTTACTTTGGTATTTGAATACAAGTGCAGAAATACATATACAAATTACCAAATAAAAGACAATGTATGATTTTTTAAAATGACTAATACTTAACAAGAAACAGCTTATATTTTGCAGAAATGAACAGTGACAAGATAGGGAACAACTTTATTTGATGTTTTTACTTTCGCGTAATTATTTTGCATAAATGCGAAAGAGAATAAATTTAACATCACGAAAACACTAGCTATAACGCTTTACCGTTACCTCGATTATTCTGAAATTTATATTAATAGATTTTTGGAAAAAATCTCCAATAGATTGCTTCTGAATATGCAAAAAATATACCTGTCCTTATAATGGATTGTTTAAGTCGAAGAATTTGTAATTGAACATTAATCATTACCTAATGTTAATTATCAGTGAATATTGATTATTGATGTATATTAATTTTAAATGACAAGGTCGTTTATTTGAAGTCGTAACGCACTTTTTAATTTAAGGTCCACCTATAAATTAATGTTAAACAGATTATAAACAAAATTTTAGAAACTTTTCTGTAAAATTTTGAATGTTCGTTCCATTTTACCTGCTGAAACAATAAAATTAAATCGTTCCGAATATGATTGTATATAGTTTATACAGTTATATTCAATTACGAATGCGTATTATTTACTCGCACATATCTATATATCTATAATATATTATATACTAGCAGAAATTCCCTGGCGCTGTCCGGGGAAATTTGGTTCAAATCCGATCGGAATTCTAGATGATACATGATATTTAAGAATTCACTCGGCCACCGCTTTGCATAAAATGGGCAGAGAGAAACAAAAACCACGTATGAATTATTTCTGGGAGCCCTCCACAATCGCACCAAATTTGATTCAAATCAATAGTAGGACTTGGGAAAATACGCGTAGTTTAATCAGTCCCCGCCGTCCAATTACAGAGATAAGGAAGTAATCGTTTCCCACCTTTCTCACTGTGTATAAGATGTAGAGTTACCTGTTCTTTGAGAACAGGAAGTTTATGAGAACAGTTAGGTATTTTATTGGAGAGAACAGTTCGAAGAGAACTGCCCCGTTCTTTCTGACTCATCTCTAGATGGCAATGCATTAGCATACAAAGTTATATTGCTTTTTGTACAATTAATATAAAACATTTGGGATTAAAAAGTAGCCTACGACCTTCCTATTTGTGAAGAAAGTATTTGTTGAAAGTTTGATTATTCTAGCTTTAGCGGTGTGGAAATGTATAGATGCACAAACAAACAAATTTTCATAAATATATAGAAGATTGATCTTATACTTGTATTGCAAGTGACAGATATCAAATTTGAACTTCCTAAGTTAATGTACTCGAGAGTTATCGTCGAAAAACCAAATCGATGCCCCCCCAAACCCCCACTTAATTTTTTTTGAGATACACCACATCTTATAAATATTTTAGTTTGTGTGTATGTTCTTTATAAGTTTTTACACCGTTGGAGCTATCGAATTAAAAAGTTTCATGGGCCATCCCATGGACCAAAGGAAGAACTTGGTCTAGGTTTGCAGACCGTGGAGTCTCTTATACTCAATGGGGTCAACAGAATATTATTTCCGTAAGAATGCATGGGAAATGGTGTGGAGAAACCCCAATATGCCATTCAGCCCTTCACTGATGTGGATATAAATATACCTAAATATTAACTTACGATCACGGGAAATGACTTATTTTACGCAGGAAAGACTGAATATTTTAATTCTGTTCATGTTTTGTCATATTAGGTGCTAAATCACTCGAAATTTTTCTTTAAGCGCAAAATTTATCGGTTTAGATGACCATTTTCCAGGCGGCAACAAAGCTAAATTTCTTAATTGTTGTCCTCTTCGAAGATATGGATATCCACGCCGTGGTGCGCCGTAGAGGAAGAATATCTAACTCCAAGATAAAGGGTACAGATGGCCTAAATGTAGTCTATGAATACTTTTAAAGTGAGTCAAATGATTTTTAAGGAATAGGTATTAGAACATTGTTATCTTAAAAATATAAATACGGAACAAATATCATTTTCATTGTTTTCATTTTTCAAAATAACATTAACAGAAACTGATTGGCCGGTCTCCACATTTACAAACCCAATCACCGGACAACAGGGAGGGATACTTTGGTTCCGGGCGAGGCGAAGGGCGCGGTAGCGCCCGGAGACGACTGCCCATTAAAACAAAGCGAGCCGAAGGCTTGTCAATATATCCTTTCAATGTTATATCCTCTCCATTTGCGGCACAAGTTAGGTTAGGTATATTTTTCATTGTTTTGTTATTATTATTATTATAGATTAATTTGAATACGTTTCTAAGGTAAATTAACAAATTGTAATTCTGTTAATGGCCAAGAGACGGCGATAAGTAAGTGGTCTACTACACTGCATTTTTCCCCTTAAAATAAGACTCCTTCCCGAGGGAAGCCGGGCGTTTCAGCTAGTAGCCTATATTTTAAGCTGGACCAGTCTAAATATATGCTGGAAGTTTCATAAAAATTCGACCAGCCGTTTTTGCGTGATGCGGTAACAAACAAACAGACAGACAGACTTTTCCCTAAAATATTTACCCAAATGGTTTTCCTAAATATTTCTTATTAGACTTCTTCGAAGAAATCAACCGTTAGCTAGAAATCAGCGATTTCTCTTACGGGTGCCCCCCCTCACAACCCCCATCCCCTTGGTCTGATTTTTCTCATCTACAAACTTGATCTTATACTTGTATTGAAAGTGACAAATATCAAATTTGAACTTCCTAAGATAATTTACTCGAGATTTATCGTCGAAAAACCGAATCGATGCCCCCAAACCCCCACTTAAAATTTTTTTTGGGATACACCACATACCCTATATTTTAAGCTGGACCAGTCTAAAGATACGCTGCAAGTTTCATAAAAATCCGACCAGCCGTTTTTGCGTGATGCGGTAACAAACAAACAGACAGACAGACAGACAGACAACAATTCTGCAAACAGGTTCAAACGTCTTCTTGTGATGCTAAACACAAAAAAAGTAAAACCCCGACAAAAAAACAAATGTACAGACAGAGGTTACAATTTTATTTATATAGATTTTTCGATTATAATGTTATTTTAAATTAATTAAATATATTTATGCATAATAATTATGACTAAGAAATAAGGAGGAAAACGAACTTGAATGGGCAGTTTTTGATGAAATAGAGCATAATTAAAAACGCGTTAAAGGAAATCTGGAAGGAAAAAGGGGAAGAAAGTTACAGCTGATAGAAGACTTGAAAGGGAAAGACATCTATATAGACACGAAGAAGACTTCGGAAAGCAAGAGTACGTGGAGAACCGGGTTTAACCAATATTATAATTAGAGATGTCTAGAGACAGGTTATACCTATTAAGTGGGTAAATATTATATCGTATGATTGATTTAATTTTATATTAAAAAGTTACAAATGTACAACTCACATAATCGGAAGCAAGATTTGTAACTTTTTCCTAATTCATTTAATTTTCGAAAAATCCAACAGATCGTCATATAAGTGCAACAATGACAATGATATGAATATGGCATTAGATCATAAGCCTGCAAATAATAACTTTCTCAAAGACTTTATATAAAATAATATGTTTTACACTTGAAAATAAAACTATTGTAGAGGGGAGGTGCACGGTATTTTTATGGAACGTGAAGCGAAATTGCGAATAAAAAAACCGTTGGATATTTTGTGGCGTAGGGAAAGGAGAAGGGAATAAAATATAAGGAAAGGAAAGAGAAGGGAATGGACAGAGAATGTAGTAGAGTTGGATGGAGAGAAGGGGGTTACTAAATATGAGAGAATTTTTTGTAGTGGAACAGTTGATATGACCTTTACCATAGTCTACGAATTCTGTCTGTTTCTTATATGTTGGTATTGTTAATGCGCTCGTGTATACTTTTTACCTTGGGTTCTACTATGATTTAAAAACACAAAAAAACTTTATATTCTGTATGATCTCTATCGGAAATAATGTAAGGATAAAAAAAGACTATCAAAGGAAGATTTACCAACAATTTTAGATACTCCATTTTAAGAGAACGGGATAAAACTTTATTGTTAAACATTCCTTCCCATATATCCTCTTTTGAAAGTTCTAATAAGCAAAATTAGATAATACTTGTTTACTATCTCTTAAGAGTTGCAGAAAGGAATCTAAGGTAGGGGTGGGCGACGTTCACGCGTTCCCAAAGGCGGCAACCAAAAAGATTTTGAAGGGCACACTAATTAACGGAAATATTAAAATAAATGTGTACTTTTCTTTTAATTTCACTGCGTACTGCAAATTTCTCCTATAATAACTGGGACATATTATGTGAAAAATAGTACTTCGTAAAAGCAAGATATAAAATGAATTTAATGGTTACAGGAGGTAACAAATTTTAATTATAGGTAAAGAATGGCACTCGACAAAAAACGTTGCTGACCCATGGTCAAAATTTTTGTAGGCGTGGAACCTTCACAAAAGTAAACAGAATTTCGCGGAATAACAACCTTGAAGAAAGGGGTTTAGATTTTTACACACGAGTACTATAACCTTTGAACGTATCCATTTTGGTACTACACCATATGAATTTATTAGAAGAACAATTATCACCCTAATTACCTCTAAACACATCTAAATCGTTACTTTATTTACTAAACTATAAGTTTTTCCCGGCACCTCTAATACTCAGCTATGGCGCTCCAGTGTGCCCCGGCACTCAGTTTGGGAACCACTGGTCTAACAATAAGATTTGTAAAAGCGAGTTCCATCGAAATTGCTCCATTGCCTCCATCTCTCGCAATCACGGTGTATTTATCAGCCAAATGTTTCTTTTAAAACTATGCCCGTTTTGTATGGTTTTTTTTTTCGTTTGTAATGCTGCAACGATGTACGATAATTTGTTCTATACATCCCTTTACAATAACATTTCCTCATACGCCTATATCGGTTAAATTTCATCTATAAGAGAAAGCCATTTTCATCTCGCCCAAAAGTTCAGCGAGATTACAGCCATGACGGTTGAACATTTTACGTCATTCTTCTCGGTCGCCATTTAAGGAGAGCTAATGATAGAGCGACCTTTCTGCACGATTAGCCCTTATGGATCGTAGTTCAGCAAGTAGGAACCCACAACCACGAGCGAACCACAAGTTTTAATGATGTGACCGAGCTATATAAAGTCAAATAAGCTAATCAAGTGGAAGAATGGAAGTTTGATGACTAAAGGCAAGAAAAATCAACTGACGTGATTACATTGATTTCGAGTCAATTATGCCATGTTTTGTGTGATGTACATCGACATTTTCATCGACAAATCAACTCCGTGTTATGGGAATGAAATCGATTACTGCCTGGCAGTATTAGAAGCGTATTACCGAATATGTATATTACAAAGTGAAGTTATCCGAAGTTCACACTGCCAGAAATAACTGCATCGAAGGCAGTCCGTCATTTTTTTCACTCACAAATCCTTTTCATTTTGAAGCTCATGTTTTGGGCATGCGTTAGATCAAAATTAAATTCGCATTTCATAATTTTTCCCTTCTTTTTTTTCTCGTTACTTCCCGAAAAACTCTGCTCACTTCCTAGCTACCCTCACAATACTACAAATTCATTTCGCTCCCGTTTTACCAATACCCATCCCCGTCTCCCTTTCCTTTTCTTCCTCCGTTTTCTTCTTTCCAATCTGTATTTCCCATTCAATCACCGTTTTCCCAACTAACGACAAAAACGCCACTCTTTAAGTCACTTAGGTACTTCTCGAAGTTCGTTGGAAGGCTGCGGAATGTGGGTCAGAGCCCTCATCGCAGGGGTAGTTCGAATTCCATAGTCCTGGTCTCTCACATCGGGAAATACTCGACTCTCAAAAGACTGACGCTCGTCCTCGAAACATGATAATGGCGGGATAAAGGGAGAGTTATGAGAGAGAAATAAAAGAAGGAGAGAGGTAAGAGGGGGTGGTAAGAGGGGGTGGTAAGAGGGGGGCGGTAAGAGTGGGGAGGTAAGAGGGGGGTGGCAAGAGAGGGAGAAGTAAGGTGGGAGAGATAGACTGAGAGAGTAGGGGTAAAGGTAGGAGGGGGAGGGATATGAGGGGTAAGAGGCGAAAGGGATAAAATAGGCAGGAAGGGAAGAAGAACTCGGTAAGGAGGGGAAAGGGTTGGGTTGGGTGAGTATGTGGAGGTTTGAGTTGGTTCTGCGGCTAGGGATGCTGAGGGAAAGAGGGCAGCACGTAATTACGTGTCGAGGTGAAAACAAATGAATGGCCCAACGCGAAGGAAACGCCGCATTCAAGTAGAAGCATTTCCGTGGCCGAGGTTAAGAATAGTTACAAAGAAATTTTATGGTCGTAAAGCCGTGCGATGGGGAAGTTTCAACCGACGGTTAAAATGATAGCATTTCTAAATTTGTACGAGGCGTATACATTAACATGCCTGCTTTTCTCGCTTTCACATAAAATAGAAGAGGGGAAAAAAGGTGGGAAGAAATCTAGAATACTTTCACAGCAGAAAAAAGGAAAAAATTCAGGAACAATGAATACGTAGAGAATTCGCATACTCGCGTAGGTAAATCGTGCTCCTTGAAGGAGAGACCGTGAAAAATAAGCCACCCTTTGAGTCGATATATGAGTCGCGAAGTCCCTCAAAGTTCCAGACCATCGCAATAGCTGTGTGAAATATGGAGCATGGCGTTGATAAAGTGAATCGCTTCGAGAGAATTCTCGTTTCTCAGAGGAACGAAGAACGATTCCGATAAATAAGGAAATCTAAGCAAAGAGAGGATGCAAATGGACAGATGTTTGAAGCACCAAATCCTTTTATTTGGATGAATATACATTAAAGGAAATGGATGATAGTTTTGAATGAGTTCCCAGGGGGAAAATGTCTCGCAATGGAATTATTCACTATATATGTATGTCTGAAACTGGGACAAAATACAAAGCAACAAATTAATCTTGCACGTAAATGCTTTTGTACTCTTTACATTTACTTTATATGTAGTATATTTCTATGCCATTGCCATTACTTTAGTCCTATATCTAAAAAACTTCATCTGAGTTTATAATTTTGATCGTTTTTTATCTGCAGTGTTTAATTCGTCTGCAACACATTTTCCAAGAAAATAACCCGCAGAACTGAAAATTTTGGTTGCTGCCTGCCTTTGTGTACGAATTTAATTAATCCTCACTAGTAATTCGTCTAGTAATAAATTGCGGAAAAATACAGGGAAATCGTTTCTCTTTCATACTATGAGCCTGTTACATCGTTTTACGCCGAAGAACACGTAGATGACGAGTTTTGGTGTAAAGATTTATTTCTTCGTAAAAAATATTCCAAATGCAAAAATTCCCGTTGGCAAGCAGAAACTCGGTCCGTCAAAAGAATGAAAAGTATTCTCATAATTATTTTCTCGGACGGAAATTGAAAGGAAGAATGAGAATAAGTACTGCTGGTACCTGATGTGGTAATTTATACAATTTACCTCGCCATCTTGACGATACATCTGAATTCGTTATATACGTGCGCGTCACATTACACCACCATTATTTCCCAGAAATTGTGCCTCTAACATTTCTAAGGGGAGAAGCAGTTTGCAGCCACGGAGTAGGAGAATCTACTATTTCCTTCATTTGTTCTGACCTCGGGATAAAAATAAGACAGTAAACGCGAACTGAGGATATAATTCACCTCGCCCTGAAAAAAAAACAATATTATGACTGGTTTCTGATAAAGATAGGGAACGGACCGAAATTGCGACATTAACATCGTATTTCGATCGTCGGGATTAATCGTGGAGTTTATAATCAAGAAATTCTCGAGAGAGCCGTTAGGAACAGAGGGTAATAACAAATACATGAGCGAAACAGGAAGACGGCTGGTTAATATGGCTCGTTGTTCGAATGCGTTGGACGCGGGTTAAAAACTCGCACCTTCCTTCCGGAAGGGAAGGTCTTCTTGTTCCTTTCGATACCACCTCATTAAAAAAGTTGATCTTAACAACGGCTAGCCAACTAGAGCGAGAAGCGGACCCTCTTTTCCACCCCCTCCCCATTTATCCCCCTTGATTGCTAGGAGACGGTGCCCGGACACAGCCGTCGCCGCCGACGCGAGAGACCTTCTCACGAGGTTGATTATTAAGGCGCCGTAAACATTTCGGGCATCCGCATTGATCCGCGCATACAACGGTCCGCTATTTTCGTCTCGGCTTTTAACTAGATGAATACGGTTTACCAGGTGATAGCCACGCTTGGCACCCAGCCATTTAAAAAGTGCGCACGTGTTGCTTTTTATATTTAAAAAAATTGTTATTGATGTGAATAAAAGCGTCAGAATCATAAATATCAGGTCACAGCCTTCAATTCGGGTAAATGTAGCATAGGTAATTTTAATCTTCAAATTATTTGTATCACTAATTAATGTGAATGCAATGAAAATTATTAACCTCTGAAATGGTTTAATCTCATATGACAATACTATATATCTACATATGTAATTAATAATTTTTCGTGGATTTCTTCTGGGTATACTATTATTATACGGCTTGTATCCGAAATTTGGCTTATATCGACATCAGCCATATTTACAGTACATATTTGCAAGGATTATATATTTGTATCGAATAAACTCAAAGGTGATGAATCTGGAAACTTGAAAATTTTATAAGATACATTTTTATAGTGGCAATCAGAAATAAAATATCCTCGAATGTCTGTTTTAGAATTTATTACCTTTTCGTCGCATTTTCGATTTTCGTTGAATGAGGGAGTTATGTCGTAACGATCATCCAAGAAGCGTTCCAATCATTGCGAAGGGCAATAAAGTTGTGCTTTCGCATAGCATGCGGAGAAGAGGCTGTAATTATTTTCTGCTAATTACTTTACCTCGACCCTAAAAAAACACCCTTGGGATCCGTAATTTGTACTCGCCACTGACTTGTATCCTCATTGTACGGGCAGAATGAACTAGTTTAATTATTTAATCCTTCCCCTCTGATGAGTGGGTTCTTCCACGACGGATAAATTTGTTCGAGATTAACTTGCTACAACACGCTTACTTTGGGCTGATTACCCTGTTTGGAAATTCCTCCACGAGAGACTCTGGTGGTCGAAAGTTGTAACTAAAGGTAAAGAGAACGGAATAATGGTGAGAGTCATTACTAGTTTACACGTAGAGGAAATTGAAATATTGCTAACGTGTAAATAATCCTTCGAAAGTATTGCTCCTTCTGGAAACACGCAAAGAATAAGTAAACCGGATCTTAGGATACTATTGCTCCTAAAATTATACGCTGAAGTGCAAGTGCGGATCGATATCGTGGAATTAGACTCGGCCGTTTAATGGGACACGTATCGTAAACTTTCTTGCTTTGTTGACTACGGTAAGATCTAGTCAGGTAAATTTTAAGGTAAACAGGGCGTTGGTTCTTTTTTTTCTAACTACGGCATCTGTGTTAAACTTCACAACACAACATTGCAATGGAAACTTCTCTTTTAACTACAAACGTAAAAATTAATGCTATCAATTTTCAGAATTTTCCTGCATGATTTTTGTAAGAGGCATTTAAAATTCTACTTAAATCTATTTTTCGTTCGTTTTGGAGACATAAACACACTGGACGTGGTAAAAAAACTTGACCTGCGGCAAATATTTTATCGTTTTGCTTTTTTATTCTTATCATTGGCCGTTTACCAGTTTCGCAGTTCGAACCATAAAAAAAAGAGATTCACAATCGATCTTGATATAAAAACATTACTCGTTTCGTGGTCTAGTGCAGTGCAGCGATGTCCCATGAGGCCATCTAAGGGATTTATCGCGAGAGATGAAAAAGTAGGAGAGGGCGACAATGGAGTTAGGATTTTGGGACGTAACAGAGATGAGAGAGGAGATGGAAGTAGGAAATGGACGGAGCTGGGAAAGTTACAAGAAAAAGAGAGAGAGAGAGAGAGAAAAATCAAGAAAAAAATTACTTTACTGGGAGAGAATGAAGTTTAAAATCTCTTTTATTCGGGAGAATTGAAAGGAAGAGGTGAGGTTGAAGAGAGGAATATGAAAGAGACCTATAAAGGGGGAATATAGTATTGGAGATGTGATAGGCAGATGAATGATGTAGTAGGAAAGAAATTGAGATCGGAGGGGGGAAGAGAGAGAAAGAGAGGGGAGGGAGAGAGAGGGAGGGAGAGGGAGGGAGAGAGGGTGAGAGAGGAGGTCCTTGGGTAGTATTGTGTTTTTAGAGGGCGAGGGAGAAGGAGAATGTGGAAATTGAGGTAGGAGAAGGTATTTGAGGAGAGAGAGCGTATATTGGGTGGAACGAGGTATGACGCTCTCTCGGGGCCAAGAGAGGGAGAGAGGGGAAGGGGGGGGTGGGGAGGAGGGAGCAAAGGGAGAAACCATGCGAAACGGGAGTAGCATGACGGGAAATAGCCAGTGCACCGAATGACGTCACGAGGTGTCCCGTCCAACAAAGGCCACGGGAATATTTATGTAACAACAGCAAATGCAGAAAATCTGATTCCATTTAATCGATAATTACAAATTAATTCCGTCAATTTCGCTCTTCCATTTATGCTCAGGATAAATGAGAAAAGTATCCTAGGGGATTGTTATTCGAGTAGATATAAAATTCAATCGATTTTTTTTCGAGCGATTCTAAGAGCATTTGTTGGTTCAATTAATTAATTGAAAAGAGGGCTGGAAAGGCGAAATGTTTGTTTTAAGGTTGCGACATTAGGTGAGCGATGATTTGTGTGCTTTGCCCCTTTCTCACCGTTTATTGCAATCCTTGCGACGGGAATAGTAATCAAACTGCTCCTGTTACTGATGCCCAAAGCTGCACTTCGCGGAAAAGACATGCGCCCCCAACGGAGAACCTTTGTAAAAGAATATTTAAACCGGGTCTAACCATCGTACGTCATATTTCTTGCGACACCTTAGCTAAAATAGGTACGGAACCGAATACTCTATAAAATTGGTCACATCAGCTACTTAGCATCCACACTAATTGACTAATTATTTGAAGTGGTTTTGTTTAATTTAATGTAGCTGCTCCTCTGTATCATTTAGACATGTTATTAACCTAAAAGGGTTTCACTTCGTCGAAAGATAGATTGTAAAATAAATCAAATCCAATAAGTAAATTTTTACTTTAATTTTTAATTAAAGCGGAACTTTAGATATTTCTACATCTACATCTACATGATACCCTGCAAATCACCAGACTGGTGGGTGGCAGGGGGTGCAGCACACCAAAACCTACCTAATAACGTCCCTCGTGGGAATATTTAATTCGATTTCAATTGTATCTAAACTACTTGCTACTTGGTTTATTAATATAAACGCAGCACTGGCCAATTTCCTGAATTGTTTACGTGAGAACGAATTGAACATGCTATTGGTTAAATTAAAATGTTGTAATTATGTTTAGCTCAATGCTTTAACTTGGCCAACTCGGGAAAAATTATTGAACGCGCTTATTAATGTACCGAGTAAAAGACATTAACCCAACACGTCAATTCTTATTGACGATAGTCGTTATGACGCATCTTTTCAAATAAATCCAGATGAAATTTAGACGTTGGGAATCGCTGTATTAAACGCGTAAACGAAAGAAAAAAATTCTTTAAGGTTGAAGGTCAGGGCAATTTGGCCTTCTAGAGAGCATCAGGAAAATAACAGTTTTTAGACGAGAGAAGTCTTTTAAAAAAAACCGTAAGATATCTAAGCGAAGACGCAGTTAACATTCAATTCTCGGGGCCATCGTTTCTTCGTATCGAGGCGGGCCTGAGGATGGCTACGGGATTGACCTTCCGCTTTCGGTTAATATTTTACTCCCCGTGTCACTGCCCCCGGGTCGTTCTGGAGTACGTGGGGGGGGGGGGGGGGAGGGGCAGGCGGTGGAGCGATGAGGGAGTGCGCGGGGGAACGTGGGCGGGCGTCCGGTCCCGGCGAGAGTGACTCCATCTGCCGCGAGAGCGAGGAGATGTAACTCCCGCCCCCGCGCTCCCAAACCCACACCGCCGACCATCTTCACCTCCTCCCTCCTGGTCCTTAAAACGCACGCTCCATTTACGCCCACCCGCGCTGGCCTTCCTGAGAGGAAGAGATAGAGAGCCAGTCCAGAAGGGGGCGTGGCACGGGGGGGGGGGGGGGGAGGTGGGAGAAAAAGGGTCGAGAGAACGAAACCAGACGCAGAGCGGAAGAAGGCGGCGAAAGGATCGGAGGGATGTGACCCGAGGAAGCGTGGCGAATTCTCGGGAAATCGCTAAAATGAGTTTTCTCGCTGCAATAACTCGAATGAATTGCACCCTGATAGTAGAACGTATATGTTTTTCGCGCTGCGGGGCAGAAAAATAAAAATACATGTACATATTATGTTTCCGCCACGGGCGGAATGTTCTTCCGTTATTTTCAAAAATATAAATTATCA
Source organism: Uropetala carovei (assembly GCA_036926305.1). Lineage (NCBI taxonomy): Eukaryota > Metazoa > Arthropoda > Insecta > Odonata > Petaluridae > Uropetala > Uropetala carovei. Next base: position 423,403 of record JAXCHB010000118.1, on the reverse strand, counting down.
TTTCCGTTCTAAAACGTCAAGTTACGCGTTTAACGTGAATTTATTGCTCCAAAACGAAGTAATGGGTGAAACTGTTGCAAAAGCAGTTTCAGCCATTACTTCGTTTTGGAAAAAGAAAGGGAAATCACAGTTGGATATAATATTTTTAAAAATGGAAACTTCATTTTCAACTATATTATGTGTCTCATTGTATTGGGCAGGCATTGTACAGATGATAAAGTTTTTAGTTTCAACCTATTTCGAAGGTTCGTGAAACTACGCACCAAAACCTTACTTTTACCTTATAAACCTATCACATTTTCTAATAGCCCGAATCGTTCGAAAAAACCTGGAAACTTTGTAAGAAGCCACTCCTTTTTAACACACTTTCTTAAAAGAATAAACATTCTAATGTGATCGCTGTCTGACCATCTGTATGCGACCGATCGATTTTTTTGTTTTTAAAGGTACTTGGAAAATTCTTTTAAAATTAGATTTCTCTTATCATTCTGTGAATCTTTGAATGATTGACATTTTCAAGTAATTCGTAGATGATCCGCTAAATGGCTTGATATTCGGAAAAGTCGAAACTTTTAAATGATATTTTAGCCAAACTACTAGAGGAGTGAAGTTTTATCCTGTAGGATGTGAGGATCTACATTTCAACGGTGCGGTCTGTCTCCTCCACAAAGAGGAGAAAAACCAGAAAATTTAAAAAAAGGGTATCTTGTTTAAATTAATTTCACAGATATTTTAATATCGCAGTCTTCTTTGCTTAGTATTTCCGCAGAAACTCCGCCACCACTGAAATTTTTAATCCGATATTTTGAATTATTTTGTGATAGCCATTGCATATGTTCCGTTATTGAGGACAATTGTAAAAATAAAATATTCGATCTATAATTCACTCATGGAAGTTTATAAATAAAACCTCTTTCAAAGAAATGGCCCTTTCCTTAGCTTTTGCCCGTTTAAATTTGCTGCAATTGAAGAAGGGGAGGATAATTTATACGGGTAAGCATTACGCGTCCTGGTAGATTATAGGCTCACTTCTACCGATCAGCCCCCACTAACAATAAGACCAATTTATCTTCATCTTCCCATAGCTACACTCTACCTTTGATATAACCAGAATCCTCATTCTATATTCCTTCTTTCAATGATTTAAGATTACCTATCATAATTTGACGTAACCATTTCTTCTGTATCTGCTTTGTTACTTTTAGTAACTTCCTGCAGAGACATGTTATATTTAATTATTTCCTTACTCCTTTTATTGGCGGTACAAGTCTCTCCATTCCACGCCATATTCAAATTTCACTTCTAATCTCCTCGTCGCATCTTCTTTCCTCTCAGACCACGTCTCGGCCATGCTATAATGCTACATTTTATATTAATGTTTTCGCTAATTTTTTATTTAATGTTTTCGTTCAAACTCGTCGAATCTACGCGTCTCATAAATTTTCCACCTTTGCTCTAACTACACGAATTTTTATCCCTTTGATACTTTAGCCGCTATGCTTCCTAAATAAGCGTCCATTAATTATGCGATACGAACGCGCAATGAATAAGTAAATAATTCGAACGAGGCGGGAACGGATGAAAGCCGTCGGCATGATGACGAATGCAGAGAATCTCAGCCGTGACGTATGAAATCGCGTCTGGGTTACTGGAAATTAAACACTTAGTGGATATGAGAAGACGCCTCTCATTTGGAAGTTCAGCGTTGACATGTAGGGTTTAAATAATGCGTCTTCTGACTTCGAAGGTTTTGGAACCCGAAGAAAATGGAAATAGAGCAAGAGGGAGTCGTTCTTCCCGCTGTTCCCTTCTTCCAGAAACAATTAACTACAGCACAAAGGAAAAGTTAACTGGGAAAGTTGGAGATTATAGCCCACCCCCCTCCTCCCTGCCACTCGTCTTTTATCCTGTAATGAAGGATAATAAGCCAATAGAGACGTTTGCTGATGGAGGGGCTTTGTGCAAAAGGTGATTACAAGATCATCAAGAGGTTAAGCGCGTTTAGAGTTAATAATTCATCGATGGAAACTGCGTCGAAGTGAGTGCGCGAGAAAATCTCTTTGGCAAACGGCCTTCGTCTACAACACCTTTGTTCGGGTTGGAAATTTATTCAAATGTCTTGAACACCGAATTGAGTCATTCGTGGAGTGATTAAACCGAGTGACGCGAAGGCTTATCCTTCTCAACGAGCGCTCTGAAGATAAGATCTCGCCAGCCAGAGGGCGACGAAAAATTCTGCGGCTATTTTGAACAATTCAGTATTGATCACAAAAGTGCATGAATTTGGCAGTGAGATTTCATGCCTTGATTCGCTGCGTGGCAAGGCGGATACGCTTATGGGAAGAGAACACGTGATTTAACAAACTTGTAACGGAACGATTTTACGTGCATAAATAATTATTCGCAAATTTCTCCATCTGTCAAACGGTTACAAGTTCAAAAAACGAGAAGTAATTGTCAATTTTGTTTAAAGTTATTACTGTAAATTATACTCATGAAGAAATAACGATTTGTGACCACGAATCTGGGTCAATTGTGCACAATGTAATGTACTTGTTAACCAATTTATGACAAAATGAGTTTGAAATCGCAGGAGAGCAAACAAAAATAGAAATTACAAGTCTAAACTTTTAAAAATACAAATCTGAGTGGCATTTGACTATTGTAGCAGAAGAATCAGTGATTTTAATTCATTTTAGTACACAGAAAACGTATCTTGCTTCATAAAATTATTAACTGGGTAAAAACGTGGATTCAACAAGAAATTATGAAATATATAAATATCGCAATTATTTTTACGGTCCCGGGAGTGCTGGCGCCAGGGGTGTGGCGAGGGGGGCGGTTTTGGCGGTTAAACCGCCCCCTTTTTATCTCTCAAGGTAATTTTTAAAGGGCATGGAACCGGAAACGAACCGAAAACCGTAACCGAAAAAAAGATATATTTCCATTAAACAAACAAATTTCTGCGTCGCTCTTCTCTGCTTGCACGAAGTACTTTCATATAGTGTACAGCTTTGTATTGTATTGAAAAAAGAAAATTTAGATCTTGTCAATGTCGTAAACCATGCGGAATATATTATTGTACAGTTGCGCATTTTACGTGAAAATGCAGTATTCTATTTCAGAAGAAATTTCATAGAGACTAAAAAATGGCAGAAAAATACAAATTTTCTGTTTCAAGACCACGATTTACGAAAACGCAGTTGCATCGGTACAACATTCGAGCAGAGACAAATGAAGCTTATTTCAGAGTTACTATATATATCCCGTATTTAGAGGATTTTATCATGAATTTGGAGGATCTCGATTCACCAAGCACAAAAATATACTTAGAAGCTACATTTGTCTTCTTCCCAAAGACTCTGAAAATGAAGCTACAGATCTACAAATTAATGTACTAATTACTCTTGCGAATTTTTATAAAGAAGTCGTGGAAAATAAATCTAAAAATCTGAGAGTTAAAATGAATCTTTGGTACAGATATCTGAGTAAAATTGTTATAGGTAAACAGCCAAATAATGCAATAAACGCCTTAAATATGCGCAACCCCGCATATTGCCGAAATATACGTAGATTTTTGGTTATCCTAACTAAGCTTCCAGTTTCTACAGCCTCAGCAGAGCGGCCATTCTCCACGCTCAGACGTCTGAGAAATTATTTGCGCAATTCAATGGGAGACGACCGCATGAACGGATAAACTCTTTACATATTTATCGAGGTATTACACCTTCAGTTGAAGATATAATTGATGAATTAGCTAAGAAAATCATACGTCTAGATTTCGTTCTTTAGCAGTGGTTTTATTTTTTCAAACTGGTAACCAATTCATATAATATCTTCATAATGTGTTCAATAAATTTATATGATTTATACAAATCTTTCTTATAATATTAATTAGTAGTAGCCCAAATTTCAATGAAAAAATCAATGCTTAAGGTTTCAAAAATTTTAAATAAAATTTATGGGCATTAAAAAACTTCGCTTTTAGAGGTTGCGGTTAAGGAAAACTGCCCTCTAATCAAAATCCTGGCTACGCCCCTGGGTGACGCCATATATAAGGGTTGAAAGATCAGCACAGGCATTCTGTGGTATGGGAAGATAGTGGTATTATAGAGAGTAATTGAATTATGAATTTTTATCAAAAGTTATTGATTTAGAATTATGACATGTACAAAATAATAACAAGGAAATAAATACGCACGAGTACCAGATTAATTAGTGGTCTAAAATTAAGTATTTATTGAAAAATATGTAAATTATCTCGCCAAACTAATTATTTGGATTCGTTTCATTGGAATAGCATACATGCGTGATATTAAATTAATTAATCAAACGAATAAATAAAAAAATGAAAACTAAATTTTGAAAATTTAAGCGTATTTCTGAATAATCCGCTTAATTTTCTACAAACCTTTGATTGAAATAGTTTTTAAACCCCAAAATACGAAGGAAAAACTGTGAATCATCAGTAGAGAGACGAACGAGGGAAAAATAATTGGAAAAGAAAATTATATCATGGAAAAAATGGCTGACTACAGAAAATTAGAGAAGCTGGAGGAAATGTAAACATGATTAGAGAGAGGGGATCGGCGAGGATGGAGGAGAGGACGGAGAAGCAAGGAATAGGAGGATGGGTAGGGGAGAAAAGGGCAACGTGAAAGTTACTTCCCTGCTGTGCGGTCGTTTGGGGTGGAGATTTATGGGGCTGTTGCAGATTCCAAAGGACTTGTATAGGCTCGTGGAAAGTAGTAATATGGAGTGGCTGAGAGAAAAATACCACCTCCTACCTGAGAGTAAATTGGTAGCAGTCAAAGGGAAAAACGTATAATATAATACTCTTAACGAGGGAGTGCCTTTGGAGATCAAGATATTAATTTATTTTTGCTTGTATTACCTAATAAAAATTTCCAAGCTCTCTTTCAACTCATGCGGACAATGTTTTCCCGTAAAGAGATAATGACTTCGTACAGATTCTAGCCATATATTTCAGGAAACATGCATACGAAATTTATATATATGTTTTATAGTTATGTATTCGATAAATTAAAACAACTGCACAATAAACTTACCCATTCCATTTACCTTAAAGGGTATTTTTCGGGTGATAAACCAATACAAACAGTTTTTAACTCAGATAAAAAGTAATGCAACTCCTCCCATCATAAGTAGGCAAATCAAGTTGTCATCAGCAAAACAATTTTCTGCGCCAAAATCCTCATCATAACATCTTCTATAGTCTGTTCGCTATCTAAAGTCTCTTGGCCTTGAAGACTTAGCAGCAGCCAATAGGAGACGGTTCGTTTGGGAAGGTAGTGGGGGGAACTCAGTGTTACTCTTGATTTCGAAGCGTTCACATCGGTCTGCGTTGCCATTTCTACCGCCGTTTCCTTGCTGTTGCTGTTCGTGATTGGGTATCTGTCCTCCCGCGCGAAAGTTGTGAGGGGGGATGGAAGAGGAAACGTTCGTGATTGACTACTTGCTCTATGAAGGCCAAAAGACTTTAGATAGTGAACAGACTATAATTGATTCGTTCTCCATCCCAAACTGGACTGTCCGTAGGGTTACCAGACGTCCGGCAAAAGGAGGACATATCCTCCATTCTGCCTCTCCATCCTCCGTCCTCCCGGCATTTTAAATTTTAGGATTTTGTCCGGCTTTTTTCTAGGAAATGTGAGTTTAAGGCTCCATTGACCGGTAGACCATTCAATTCCAATGTGTGGTGGAATACTATCCAAACCCTTGCAAAGGCTGTGCTCATAAACCCTCCAGCATGTGTTGTCGAAAGAGACAAGGATGAGAATGGCACTTTTATGACTCCCTTCCTTTCCCTCTTAAAATTTATATGCAAGGGTCACTGCTCTGTGAGGGTCAAGCACTCAATAATTTTCTTCAAACACCTCTTTTGCTGGTGGTCATGGTGTGCAATGGCAAAGTGACGTTACGGAATGACCAGATGTACATGGTCAAATTCCAAGAAAAGAAACTGAAGACTTTCATGGGTTCATCTCAGTTCTAAGTTATATGCTGCAGTGAATAGACCAGTTTCTTTTTCGCTCCGATTCTTAGTAGAAAAGAGTAAAGGCAGATCTTCAACCTTAATTATTTTGGTATGTACAATACGTCCTTATTATGCAGATAACCGAAACTTCGATTAGGTACTATATATATATATATATATATATATATATATATATATATATATATATATATATATATATATAAAATTATAATTAATTAATAAAACATGATTTATTTTATTTGTGGCTAGTGGTTGCTATAGAATACTCAAGGAACTCCATCCCATTAAAATGGCATCACCTAAAAGGAAGTGCAAATTCTCCAGTAATCTGAAGGCGAAGTATCCTTGTTTCGACATCGGGAGGAATGAATATGAGACGAAGTGTAAAATTTGTGATTGTTACATATCAGTTGAAAATAAGGGATCTTATGATTTAGAGCATCATATACAAAGTGAAAAACATAGAAAAATGGTGCGAATTTCGTCTTCATGCGAAAAATTAAAATCTCTTTGTCTCCAAAACAACTTGTGTGATAAAAAAGCACGCGCTGCTGAAGGAATTTCAGAATTTCGGTGGCATTAACAGAAATAAGGGTAATAATGTGCTCTCTCACTTAAGGGAGGTTCTAAATAGAGAAATTGTAGGTATTGGGTGTCCAGCTCACATTATCCACAACTGCATGCAGCATGTAGCAGATGTATTAAGTGTTGATGTGGAGTCCCTTATTTTGAAGATCTTCAAGTATTTTCGGAGGCTCTGAAAGACATTTGCGAGTACATAGAAATTGAGTAGCACAACTTGTTATCTTCAACTAAGACCAGATGGCTAAGTTTAGCACCAGCTGTAGAAAGACTTTTGAAGTTGTTCCCTGCTTTAAAGCAATATTTTCTATCCCTTACTCACTCACCAACACTAATCAAAATTGTTTTTGAAAGTGAAATGTTCGAGTTATACCTGTGGTTCTTACTCTCGCTGACATCTATTTTCAAGAACAAAATTGAGGCAGTTGAAAGAGAAAAGAATTCTGTTTTAGAAATTGTGAACTTCCTTAAAACTGTGGTAAATTCATTGAAATTACGACTTAGGGAAAATTTTATCTCATTATCAGTTAAACAGCTCATGGAAAAACTACAAGCAAAGGGGATGGGTAAGGAATGCCAGAGTTTTCTTGAGGAGACGCAGCTTGTGTATCAAGAATGCACTGATTATTTAGAGAAATGGATAAATTTTCTTTTAATAAATATATATGGAAACTATCTTAAGGAGCAAATAACCAAAAGAATATCCAAAAACATATAAATAATTATACACACTCATTATTCCAAAAAAGCCCGTTAATTATTCCCTAATATTGTTTTTCCGGATTTTTTCTTTTGTGTCCTCCTTTTTTTCCTTTATTGTCCTCCATTCTACCCTTCAGTGTCTGGTAACCCTAACTGTCCGAGACAATACCTTCGATCAGTAGCCACCGTAAAGCACTCATTATAAAATAAAACTGGAATGAACGGATATGCGGTGAGAGGAGGAGAGAGGGGGGAAAGAGAGAGAGGGGGGGAAAGAGAGAGAGAGAGAGGGAGGGAGGGGGAGAGAGAGGGGGGGGGGAGAGAGAGCTCGTCATCTTGAGAGCTTTCGGACAGGAAAAGATGCTCGAGCCATCATTTGTCCTTGTTATGAAAAAGAAGAAGAGGATTGGAGGTATTATATAGGTGGAGAAGAAGAGGGAAAACTGCTTGTGGGTGGAAAATAACAATACCGAAGACTAGGAGGAATCGGAAAGGGTGAGAGGAGTGGAGAAGAGATGAACTTGGAGAATGAGAGAGAGAGATAGAAATTAAAAGAGGGGGAAGCAGAGAAAGGGAGAGATTGAGTGGCAGAGAGAGGGTGTAAGTGAAAGAGGGAGTGAAAGTGGGGCTGAGAGGATTGGATAAACGGCGGGATGGATGTAATTGAATAGACAGGGAAACACAATCGGAGGAAAAACAACTCGGGCGAAATAGAGAGAGAGAGAGAGAAAACGAATTCTGTGGATGGAGAGGTGGTTGGTTGAGGGGAAGGGAGAAGAGGGGGAGAGAGGGATGAAAAAAACAGGTAGAAGAGGACGGATTGAAAGGAATTGGAGTAATCGAGTCGATTTGAAGAGGAAAATGCCAAGGAAAACGGTGAGGGGGGAAGAATTGCAGTGGGAAAGCTAAATGAAGAAGAGCAGAGACAAGAGAGGGAAGGTCTGGAAGGAAAACGGGGGTAAAGGGTCGTATAGAGCGGGAAGGCCAGAGGGAAGAGAGGGTGAGAGAGAGAGAGAGAGGAGAGAAGAGGGGATGGAAGTGATGGAGATAGGAGGCAGGAGAGAGAAAGAGAGAGAGAGGGCGATGGAGGAATGACAGGGCGGGGCTCTGGAGTGCTCGGACGTGCGTGGGCGGCTAGCTGGACATCCCGCAGAGAGAATAGGGGAGGGATAGGAGGGAGGGGGAGAAACGGTGTGGAGAGGAGGACAGGTTAGAGGTGTGCCGTCGCCTCTGAATATCAAACTCCCGAGTAATCGGAAGAGGGATCGCATTGATTTCCCATGAGCAATGGAGCACGCGTCGCGCGAGCTAAATCACGCACGGCAGTATAAAATGACTCGATGGCGCCCATTTTGGTGGAGTGTCTCTCTCTCTCTGTTCCTTTTCTCCGTCTCTGCCCCCTTCTTTCCCCTCACCCTATCCAAACTCCTCCCCTCAAACGGGACGAAGCACGTATTTTTAAAATTACGGGACGCCCAAATTTTCGGTTCCGCCGCGCGCAGCGAAGCGGCTCATTGTCCAGGGAAATGCTGTTACCCTGGGAGAAGTTCCCTCCGCCCGAATTGGCAGCATTATTGGCGCGATAATGACTCGATGGAGCATTGGAGAGGATATGGCGTGCCAGGAACGGGGGAAGGCGTGAGTCGGAGGGTTTTCGATCGCTAATGGGCCGTAGCCATATGTATGCTGGCGGTGTTTCATAACCGTGATACGGTCGCTCAAAAATATTGCTTTCGTGGATATGACCGGAAAACGAAGGAATTGTGCGAAATCTTTCACTTTATGTTCGTATATACTTACATGGAAACGAAAAATTGTTATCAGTTGAAAGAAAAAAAAGAAATGTGTCATGCTTCAAAGACGATTCAACTACTGTTTTCCGATCTCTTACAAATCAATCAATGATAATCTTACGCATAATTTTTACTTTATCATATTACGTAGTATAGAGAGAAACTATTGTAATCGCTAAAAAAATCGATTTCGAGATTTGCTGTTTTTGTAGTAGGTACCAAGAAATCTTTCCAGTCGGGAGACGCATACGTGTTTTTGAATGTTTGTGCAATGCATCGATATTTTTTACATTTTTACTTTCTCCATATACGTAGCAAGGAGAAAGTATCAATTGCCTTTATGAAAAAATTCTAATTCGAGATTTCAACGGATATACACATTTTGAGGTCCCCTGAACACGTTTTGGCCGTTTTCTCGATGATGTCTGTATGACAGAAATTTTGTGAACGCTCTAACTCAAAAACTATTCATCAGATCAGCATGAAATTCTATATTTGTGATTTTATTTATATTCTTAAGATTTGAGAAGATTTTGATAACAATCGGTCTGCCGAAAGTGGCGGTTTACTCGTGTAAAATTTTTGTTTTTCTTAAATATTTCGCTTAAAACTGACTTTTTGTTAACATATTTGTTTGTTTATGTGTATAAAAGCTGTAGAAATTATTTTTTTCTACAACTCTTGTTTTAAATAAAAATTTCATATGAGAAATATTTCAGGAGTTATTCAATTATCTTCGAAATTGACGGTTAGTGGGCAGCTCGCGCGTGTTGTAGTGAAAATTGAATCGCTAGAGCTGAAGCGTGTAAGTTGAACTGTTCCTATCGCCAAATTTATTTGATTTTAGTTGACAACTTACGTATGGAGAAAGTCATGTGCTGGACACATCAATATATTATGGATGTATGAATTAAGATGAATGAATACAGCAACATCAAAGGCACGAGTTTTATAAAGCATTATTTTGTTATTATAAAAGAGGAAACACCGCTACAAGAGTTAACTATATAAAGGTCCAAAGTATTTGTACACTTTTATGAAGAACTTTCCTTCCATATGGTCGCGTATGAGAATATTCAATGATGAGGCATTAAAATTTCTGCTCAAGTGATCATGAAATTTGCATTTAAATCTGTAGAACCTTAAAGAATTAGTCCTCTTTAAAGTTTCATTGCTATTCCTCCCGGAAGATGGAACAACTTTTGAAATATTTTGAGAAATGAACAGTGATATGTGGCAATTCAATTTAGTCCTCTCCTCTTGGTTATTGTTAGAGCTTTCAAACTTTCGGCGGGTCGCAGTTTTGAGCGCGTTTTCTTCGTTTTTTCGAATCCTCTTTCCCTAAAGTCTCCTAAGTCCCATTTTCTTTTCGCCTGAAAAAAGTTTGCGATTGTTTTTTACGCACCCCTTTCTGTGATTGTTTTCCTGCGAGAAGGTTTTGTTTTTATTAAGATTTGGCTTATTTTGCTAATATTTACAAGGTTTTTCTTTTGGTTATTCATATTTTTGTCTCATTCTACTTCCTTCATTTCTAAAATTTTAACTGATTTATAAGATGAGTATTTTATTGCGCACCATTTTGCACTACCTTGCTATTTACGAATGGGTTTAGGTATAAGGTCAAACCCAAACTAGTCAAAATAAAGAAATAATCATAATGTTACTTTCTGCAAAAGCAAGGCGAATGGCAGCTCTGCGGACGTTTGTTCGTAATATTAACGATTACATTAGAGCAGTGGAAGTAGAGATACACCGAATACACCCATTATGAGCGGAATGGCATTAAGAGGTGTAAGCATTTGAAGTGAAAATTATGCCATCCTCTCCATTAGTGTGGTGTTGGCGTATTTAGTAATTTACTCGAAAAAAGAGGAAGGGAAGGATGAATTGCACAAATTACACAAGACGGTTTTTTAAAATTCCTAATTGAAACAAAATTGAAATTTTTTCAAAAACTTCTACAAAAATAGGTCATTCATTATACTAAAATTAATAGAAATACGTAGTATATGTCATGTTTTAGGATTATGATGCCAACATAAAATTATATCTTTGATTGAGATCGACGGCCTCATAATGTATTCTATAAATTGCCTTTAAAAGCATTGTGTCAATGCTATGTAACAATACGTGTATGTTTCTTATTTAAATGCAGTGGACTCTTTGCCATGGCAGTTGATATTTCCCAATTTTTTTAATAAAAAACTTTCCCCCTTTTTATGCATTAAAAACTATTTTTCGCTCTTACATGACGCGGATTTGAATTTTACAATATAAACCATTTTATTGAACTGTTCATATACCGAGCTCATACCTTAAGTTTAACTGATACACCAATTTCATGCTTTTCTTATTATGGGGGGTTGCAATGAAACAAAGCAGTCGGAAAAAGAATTCGATTACACCTCAGCAGCTGATCCTAGATCCACAAAACTTTTCCAAGTCTAGCCCTCAATAGACCAGCCTTACTGGAAATTTGGGTTCTCATGGTTTCAGGATTTCAGAGATTTTGCCCGTGCTGGCGGACGGACGGAAAGAAAAACCGGATACAGAAGTGATTTTTTAGAAATGTCCCGCACATCAGGATCTAGCCAGATTCCTTGTATTATTTTCAGGCTCATGAACAACTGCGATCGTCTGACCAAAGTATGTCCTTACGAAATGTCTGACAGGGGGTTAGGGGCTCTCTGGTGGTAGGCTTGTTTATTAAAATTATTAAAATTCTGTACGGACCACTTTGGAAAAGCTGAAGAATGAACAAAATAAGTTCAGGAGGTTCGCCAAAAAATTATCAAGATAAACTGAATATCTTTTGAAAAAATTATAAAGCGTTGTAAATACAAAGGCTATATCAAATAATCAAATAATGTGTCTTTCAAAGACATAAAAGAGGCGAGGGACAAGTTAGACCTCCTGTTTGTTAAAACTAATGACGTCTGCCTTGAAAAGGGAAATAACTCATGATTTACTATAAAGTCTTACAGCTTTTGGAGTTACTTATTTAAAGTACTCCAAAGCAAAAACTGGCAGAAGAATGTATAACGAAGCAAACAAACTCTCTGGAATGTGATGAAGAAGAATTAATAACGCAAAATTTGCCGTAAAGTAAAGCGCGGCTCTCAATTTGACTCTCAATCTATTTATTACATTTACGAGAGGTTAAAGATACATTCACAAAAGTTATGTATGAATTATCTTTATGTATAGGGGACATTTTTTTGTAGAATTTCCATCTGAAATTTGTGCGACATATTTCAAAGCCTTTGAGTAAATCAAGTAAAATATCAATTTTCGAAATAGACATGTTTCCTAATTCAGAGATCGATAGTCACCAGAGAGTTCTTTACAGTCAATGAAATTTATATGAACATATACTCTGCTATTTACCTATTTAACTTAGGCGTTGATTTATGCTCGATGAATACATAATTATATAAACTACCTTTTAAACTTTTTCTGAGAGAAATAGAAATAAGCAGTTTGCTTCAAATCGCATTCAGCCAGGCCCGGCGCGTGCACGGGTGCGTGTGCATTGCACGCGGGCGGCCACAAAGAGTTCCTTCTTGAGCCAAAAATTGTCTGTGATATATATAAAGCCGTCGAGAAATTCAGCGACGGGAAAAACTCGCTAGCGAAAGTGAAAGCAGAGACTTTTTCCGCCATTCGGTCAACCTTCATTTTCACGTTTCCACTAATTGTAAGTTCAGGCATCACCTCATTCTGTGCCACGGGTGTTTAAGGGTCCAAAGACAAATTGCTTTTGACTCAAAACGTTTCCGGTCGTCCTCTCGAGCAGTGAGGCGGCGAGGGGAGTTACAAAATTAAAGGCGCGTTATATACATACATAAAATATTATGCTATTTTCTGATGAAGATACGATAAAATATTATGTTATTTCATCTAGATTTCCTATCTCAACGCCAGGAGAAAGGTGTCTGTCCCATTGGATAGAACCTATTGAATAATTTGATCCGATGTATTTCCAAAGCTGCGGCTATGGTCATATATTCTATATACATTTTTTGATCTGTTCCTATCATTCAACGAGAGAAAACTAATTTCTGTATTGTCTGATATTTTCGGTAGTTGTATATACATGTTGGAATTTGAAAAGCGCTTCCTCCTGAAGTCGTGGATGTCGCAATTTAGACCTTTTAAGCAACAAAATGTATTTTGGTTCTATTGGTTTACAATCAGGTATTGTTACTTTTTGATGCAATCATTAAAATAATTTTTTGGAAATAATTAAGTGGATTAATTCGAAAAATATGCTGCTAAAACAGTTGTATAATTTTAATATCCGTAAATGTTAAATATAAAGGTACTTGCAACTAACCTATTATTAAGGGTGTTTCATGGTGCAGGTGCAACTTTCCCAAAAAATTAACGAAAGATCGCGTTATAATTGAGTTGTGCGGCCGCGAGAACCGATGGATACAGGAAATAGAAACGAAGAAATATGAAATACGTAATCAACATCAAAACAACGGTAGGAGAAATCCCCACAGTTAGGGTGATACATGAAATATAAACGTGTGAAGGGTAATAGGAACTTAGTGGGTGGCCGACTTGTTCTGCACAAGGGCGGCCGATAATCACGCGCCGGGCCTGCAGTCAGCCATGGGTTTTCATAGTGAGTATGTGGCTTAGTTAGGGTTGTAACATCGATACTAAACCTCGATGTTTGATATCGATGTAAAAATCGAAACATGACATCGATGTTGATAAAACATCGACCTCAAGACATCGATGTTTATCGATGTCAAACCATTTCTTTTTCTTATTGTTAGAGGAAAAATATACAACGCGTTAAATTAGAAATCTAAGTAAGTGATGATGCTATTATCATATTATTTTACATTGATCCGAACGGCACGAATGAGAAGCCACCCACCCTGTAGTGATATTACGTCATTTTTAATAATAATAAACTTGTTAATTAAAAAAACAATAAATTATTTCCTGCATATTTATACTATTCTATATTCATACCATCATGCTACCAAGTATCATCTTAGTAACATTTATTTTATATTGGAAAACATAACCTACAAAATACAAACAGTGCTATCTTTCGTTAATTTCCCTTCCAACTACTCGCTACTACTCTCTATTAATATTTCTCCTTCCATTTCTTTCCCTTTCCACCTTCCTTTCTCCACAACACCTAAAACCCTCTTATCTCAATTTCACTTCCTATTAAAAGATCTATCGATTGATACTAACTGAAAAGCAAAAAAAGTAGAATGAAAAGTGATTTTTTTCCATTATGAGGGCATAAGTCGATAGATATTTTTACTCTGCATAAAATTAGACGAAAGATAGCTCTGTACATAAACCGGAACCGAGAAAAATTGGAAAACGTAACATACAAACAAACCAATATCAAAAAAACAGTCTCCCGGCTTAGCCCTTTTATTATATACTAGATGATTGTGTAAAAAGGGAAATCGGGAAGAGGGAAATGTGCTACTACAATTTGAACTTTGTTTATTAAAATAATTCTTAAGTAAAAAGTAAATTTATAACCTTACAAAAGCTTTTGACTCGGTAAATTTTACAATTAGAAGTGAAGCACTCAAATGGATCATGTCATATGTCAGTAGCAGAACACAATACGTAGAACTTCAGACAGAAAACTCTACAGGCAAGTCTAAAAACAAAATATCAAGCAATTAAAAGAGGAGTGCCAAAAGGATCTGGGTGTTTTTGGTGGAAATGAGTGAGCGTGTGATTCGAATTGGATTGTTTCCACAATAAGTGAGGAAGGGGAAAGAGAAGAGAGGCGAAGAAATGGAAGAAGGGGTAAAAAGGAGGAGAGGAATAGGCAGGGAAGGAAAGAGACGAACAGAGGATGCACAAAATCAAAGATGGAACGACCAAAAACAGGAAATATGCAATTAAATGTAAAGCGAATTACCAAGGGACGCAAGAAACAAGTTAGGAAAGTGTACAACGTATCACAAATGGGCGCGTTTCGTGCAATGGAGTATTAGAAAGAAATCATATACCTGTACGTAAGGGAAATTGCGTTTTAAAGTTCTTTTCTTCATCATAAATAATCCATTTTCTTCCTATTTAATAATATTACATGCACACGTAAGGAAATTAAACGTTTGTTTGTGAGATTGTTTATGGTAGTAAGAAGTAACCATGCAAGAAAATTTCTTCGTTCAACTCGATATAAGACATTCTTGTTTGATTTTCTCAATAACGGCTACCCCTACGATAAAAATGTATTGGAAAGGAAATACTTTACCAGTTGTACAACTTTTATTTGAAAAATATTTTGATATGAGCAATACTTTATGGGATATGACGAAAATTTAATTTTTTGTCCCTAGTAAAGTGGTACCCCTGATTAGCGTACGTGATTCATTTTTGCGACTTTCTTACTATATCTGATTGAAAGTCCCTAATATCAAAATTCATGAAAATCCGTTCGGTAGAAGCTGAGAACGAACATGCGGACGGACGGACGGACAGACGATAATAGGCGCTCACGCTGTAAGCGAAACGCGCCTAAAAACTACAACGATGAATTAGGTTAATCAGGCGAAAAAAGGTGCAAATTAACAAAGAGATCGAGAAGAACGAGGTATTTCGAGGCAATGGATGATTTTCATGTTATGAAGCGGCAGTAGTATTAATACTAATAAAATATTTATCCGAAAAGTAAAAATAATACGGAAGACATTTTATTTTCCCAATTCGTGCGCCGTTGTAGCACATTGTGCGCGGAACACTTGGATTAATTATTTCTGTACCAACTACGTGTGACATTTCGGACTTAAAAAAGTCTGATTCTTCAAAGTAGAACATTAGGGTGGTTCAAAAAAATCGAAAATTTTAAATGTTCGGGTGCTCATGCTTAATTTTGTTCCTTTTCATGTCAGAATGACGTGAGTAAAATTTTAGCCTCATCAGTACACTCTAACCCATGCCGCAGAGGAGTCAAAGTTCACAAATTTTTCAGAAAATTTTGAACAACCGGCTAAAATTCATGTTCATAACATTTTTTTCGCGTTTTCTAATTTTTTAATGAATATTTGAATAATATGTATTATTTTGAAAGCTAGATAATGTTACTTTTCCTTTTAACCAAGAAATAAATCGTTTTCTTTGTTGCGCCGCGCACCTCTCCGAAGGGGGCGTGTCTCCGAAGCTTAGCTTTGCTTCCTCTTTCTGTCATCTACTCTCGCGGGACATTAAAAAAATAAAACCTCATTCCAAATAATGGGTTGTAAAAACTTAAAATTATAAATAAAAAATAACAATTCAACTTTTTCACGTTTTATTCAAACTTGTCAATATTTAATGCCGTCTATACAACTTGAAGGACACTTTGTTTTTCTTCTTCTTTCTTCGTGAGAATGTTAGCATACTCGGTAGTCATAGCAACAGCCCTTTCGGCTGAATCATTGACTACTTGAATCGAATTAATTATTTTACTAGCTTATCGTCAGTCGAAGTCATGCTACCGAGACAACCTATCTTTCTTTGGTTTATAAGGAACTGCTTGCCTTCCTCAACTTTAATCAATTCAAAGACATTACTCGGAGCCAAACCAGAGAGATCATTTAGAGCGTCCTTGAATTTGCCCTCGGCTTTAATTTGCGTCTCGGTTCTCCTATTAGCTGATTTCTGCAGACTCCTATATTCGTGATAAAATTTTATAAGCTTTCGCACACAGTTTCTTTCTTCCTGCATGGAATTCCGAGCTCGATTCCATACTTCAGCTGCTTCTGGTATTACGGAGAGGGCAGATTCTCCTGCACTTTGATTACAGAACCTAACCCGGTATAATAATGCTCCTAAAACCTGCTCTTTCGAGGGCAACTTCGCTCCAACTATACTCTCATACAATCGTTCAAGCAAATAAAGCTTCCGTTTCGGACCCATCCTGTAGGAAATCGAGGGAGGGACTGGTTAATGGTGAAAACAGATGCATTCGCTAATAGAGACATACGTGAAAGAGAAGGTATCCACGCTAAAGAGCTTCCCTCAGCCAATAGGATTTCGGGGATTGGTGGTGACTAATAGCGATTATCAGGCGCCCTTGGTCTGAGGGTGTGAGACTAATTAATTTATCGTCGTTTGCCTTCATTCTGCGTTGCCAAGTCGTAAATTGTTCGACATTGTGGTTTTTTTGCTTAAAAGTTGCGTATTAGTGGCTTATTTCTCTTCCATGATCAAAATTTTCATGTATTTCTAAATATGAGTACGAAAAATTAGCAACGTGCACTTTAGAAATTATAAACTTCGATTTTTTTAAATGCTGCGCGAGGTTACACGACGGAAAGAAGACGCTGAACTCCTGAGAAACGCCCCCTTCGGAAAGGGTGGCGGCGCAACAAAGATAACGATTTATTTCTTGGTTAAAAGGAAAAGTAACATTATCTAGCTTTCAGAATAATACATGTTATTCAAATATTCATTAAAAAATTAGAAAACGCGAAAAAAAAATGTTATGAACATGAATTTTAGCCGGTTGTTCAAAATTTTCTGAAAAATTTGTGAACTTTGACCCCTCTGCGGCATGGGTTAGAGTGTACTGATGAGGCTAAAATTTTATTCACGTCATTCTGACATGAAAAGGAACAAAATTAAGCATGAGCACCCGACAATTTTAAAATTTCGATTTTTTTGAGCCACCCTATAGTACATAAACCACATAATATTTATTTAGTGGCGAAGTATTTTTAGACAGCGGAGAGAAAGAGAATAATGTTACAAAGTAAGTTGATGAAACAAAAAATCAGAAGTGTGCAGACAATAATAGAAAGCTAGAAGACGAAAAAATATAAACACACATAGAAGAAAACAAACATGATAAATGTATAGAAGTCAGTACGATAAGACACCGAAGAAAACGAAAAGTCAATAAAAACATGTCGGCAGAAGACACTATCATACTATAGAATTAGGAAGAAAGATCAAATCAAATAAAGAGGAAGAAAATGATAAGATTAAGTAAGTTAAGGCATAGAATGAGGTTATGTGAACGGTCATAAGAACTTCTTCAAATTTCAGACGAACTCAGAAAACGGGTTATAAGGACCAAGGAAGACGAAAGTAACAGGAATCGAGTTCATTATAAGGAGATGGCGCAGAGAAAGAAGCAAGCAACAAAGAGGAGAGAAGGGAAAAAGCGAGAGGTGGGCACCATAAAAAAGAATGAGGGAAAGATGGAAGAAGATGGGGGAAGAAATGAAGGAAAAAGACAATTTGAGGAGAGGAAAACGGTGGGACTGTTTGGTCTAGGGAGAGGTCCAGCTCGCAGTGGTTGTAACAATTCAATCAACCCTTTCCACCTTCCACAATTCTTTTCTTATCCATTCTTCATCTCGCTCGATGTATAAAAGACCATCGAAGCCAAAAGAGCTTGGTCGCTGCGAATGGGAACTGAAAGCTTGGACTTTTCCCAATAGGATTTTTTCTGTAACACGCTTGGCTATACTGACGATAACAAGTTGTGAATGGCGTTCATGCGTCTGAGTGACGTAGCAATTCTTTATTTATCGGTACCGTTGCGATTCCAATCCCAATTGCGTAGGACCAAGCGTTTCGCCAGTAACAAAAAGCAGCTTTGGAGCAAACTGTGTTATTCACTCTTTGTGTCACCGATGAAAGGAAATAAAATGAAACCGGTGCCAAAGACAAAAAATCGGTACAACATACATTGCACAAACTTTCTCATATATGTGTACTAATGCGTCGTTTAGTTATCTTTAGAAAATGAAAATCGTATGAGCCCGTTTTTAGGAAATCCAATTTTTGTTAAAGTTGTCCAAGAATAAACTAGCCTTATATTCATTCAATGAGAAAAATGAAATAGTAGTATTATTGTATATGTATACGCAAGTTGCTGTACGAAATTTGATCAAAATCGTTAGAGCCGTTTTTGAGAAAATCGAATTGTTGTTAAAGTTGCCTAGAATAAACTAGCCTTATATTCATTTTTTGAAAAATATGAACTATACAGTATTATTTAAGACGTAAGCTCAAGTAACTGTACGAAATGTGATCAAATTCGTTATAGCCGTTTGTGAGAAAATCGAATTATTGTTAAAGTCACCTAGAATAAACTAGCCTTATATTCATTTTTTGAGAAATTTGAACTATACAGTATTATTGAAGACTTAAACTTAAGTAACTGCACGAAATTTGATCAAAATCGTTAGAGCCGTTTTTGAAAAAATCGGTTGTTGTTAAAAATGCGTAGAATAAACTACTCTTAATTATTGATCAATGTCAACCGTTTCTATGTATACTCTGCTAGTATGATAAAATGCCTAAGTACGAGATTTCATTCATTTTCGCTCTACCGTCTAGGATTCAGAGCCAGTAACAGACAGACAGACACAGACGGCATTGCGAAAACCACTTTTTCGGATTCAGCGACACCTAAAAGGTATATTTCCGTAAAAATCTCGAGGTCGAATTTTTTCGCGAAAACAATACTTTCTCGATACTTCGTATGAGAAAGTAAAAAGACAAATTGAAATTATTTCAATTCTAGGTGGAATGATGAAACAAGGCGAACAAAAGAGTAAAGGCGACATGAATGGAGCCAAATGTGTAAAAACTGAAGCAATACAGCATTGAGCTGCGGGAAATTACTTTTAGCAGTTAATTACAAACTCTCGATCGAATACTTCTAACAGTTTTTGTAAGAAGCTGGAATTGGAAACGAAAAATATTAAATAATTAACTCACATTTCGCACCGATGTATCTCTTGTCCCAAACAAATAAATACAAATTTACGTTTGAACTATACAGGGAAAAAAATAAGGGCTATATTAATAAGTCTTGAATAAACCTTTTGCAAACACTTATTCCATAAAACAAGGATTAGTTTCGTGTAGACACATCGACTGAACTTTTATGATGAATTGATTACGTCAAAGAGAAGCTTTGCGAGAATTTCGGTTGATTTCGGTCTCGTTAAATCCTCCTTTAATGGGTCTTTCTGTATTGCATGTACTAGACAATGTTTTATCGCCATCACATCTAAAGGTATTTTTGATAAATAAAAATTGTTATATTACGAAATCTCTATATTTCAGTGCGTTACTTTGTACATACACATAAAATCAATAAAATCTAACGATAAATACACAGATATAGCAGAAATGCCCTTGAAGATGTTCACGTAAAAATAAAAATCCTTTAAAAATACATTACCAACGACCTTACGGGATTTTTGCCTTGATTAATCAATTCTTGTAATTACGTAAGTTGCATAAGGACATTTAGAAAATGATCCAATTAAATTGGCGTTTCCGTAGGCAGGGGTCCCCAAACTTTTTATTGAAAGGGCCACATTAGGCTTTATGTACGACAGCGCGGGCCACTTGAGACTTTTTAAATAACTGATCGGGCCGTGTGAAAACTGCAAAGAGCAGGTTTCAAGGGGGGGGTGAGCGGATATCGAGAAACTTCACCGTTAAAATCGAGGGGGGGGGGTTATCGAGAAGCTTCACCGTTAAAAATTATGTCGAGGGGGGGGAGCGTTCGGTTGTTTGTTTGGGTAAGGCAGGCGGGCCGGATTAAATCACTGCGCGGGCCGTAGTTTGGGGACTCCTGCCGTAGAGTAATAAAATAATATTTTTGAAAATAAAAATAAAATCTTCAATATATTTTGTAATGTATTCGCTTAGTCTATTTAATAACTAACGCTTCTCGTGCTCTTCAGAGTATCAGTAATGATTATAATATGATACCTGTAGGACAGGGCCATTCAAAATCATTGGATTGGATCATTGAAGGAGTA
Organism: Uropetala carovei; assembly: GCA_036926305.1. Classification (NCBI taxonomy): domain Eukaryota; kingdom Metazoa; phylum Arthropoda; class Insecta; order Odonata; family Petaluridae; genus Uropetala; species Uropetala carovei. Next base: position 402,530 of record JAXCHB010000118.1, on the reverse strand, counting down.
TCAACAAAATTGACTTGGTTTGCTTGAAGAAAACTTTTATCAGATGAAGAAAAGAAGAGTGGGTACGTAGAAGTAAGAGTAAAAACTGTCGAATGAAATTAAAATATATAATAAAACTGTTTTAAATTTACTTGTCAAAAGATGCTTTCTACTTGCATTAGTTAAGCATTTATCCATCGGTTCCAAACAAATGTATGATAAACATTCTTTCTGTTCCTTTTCATTCTCATTTCTCAACTTGCGTACAGCTATCGTTACTTGCGGGCGTCAAAATTCTCTTTCTCTCTCTCTCTCTCTCTCTCTATCTACCTCTCTCCTTTTCCCTTTATTCCATTCACATGCACCGTTCACAAACTTCCGGTTTCCAGTCCACTATCCTAACAACCCCATCAAGGCTTTGTACGTCTTCGACCAAAGAATCCAATAAAAAACGTCTCCGACTGTAAAGAAGTCTCATACAGTATATTTTGCCAGAGAACGATTTATACTTTGACCCCTTCCGTTCAAAAGCGGAAAACCATTAATTTTTTTGCATAATGTATTGAAGGATGGCATACTAGTATGCTATGCTTACAGATTTGATAAAATGCGGCACGATAAAAGTTTTCAAATGTACCGCCAATATTCTCATATTTAATTCACTAATTAACGAACCAATTATAATAATATATTCCAGTGTGAAGGTATTATTGAATACTAAATAAAGCTTTAATATCTTAGAAAATCGCATGAATACAGAAGCTGATATAAAATATGAAAGTAGTCGTATGTTTTCCTCAAAACTGATTTATGCATCTGTTAACGAAATAAAAGAAAGATTTTTTGTCCGTCTTTTCTCCTCTTTAACCTAAGTTTATAAATTTATATGAGGATCGCAATAAAGCGAAAGCGTGTTTTGTCTAATATTTGAGATATTCTTTCAATTTGGCACAACAAAATGTCCTGCGATAGAGCGAGATTGCTCTAGTTTCAAAATAAATGGCACCCGAAGAAAATTACTTATGTTAGTAGATATCGAAAGGTTCTGGAAAGGACCGTTTTTACCTATTTTCGTCACATAATCCGCCCTATACATTGACGGCTTTGACGAATGTCTTGCGCGAAGTGAATCTATGTATGTACCTACGTAATTCTGGCTCAACGTGTCATCCTTTAGCGGCATATTGCTTGCGGAATGCTGAAAATTTTGCACGGCTCACAGGTATTCCTCGCTATGTAACTCAATTCTTTCGCAGAATGGCCAATGCACTCATTCATTCCATCTCGTTCACACAAATTCTTTCCAGCTCCCCTCTTCTTCTCCTCCCCGATCATCTTACCTCTCCCAGCTGAGGCGACGGTGCACCGGGTTCTCCCCGTCCCCAGCACCGCCGCCAGACGAAGACGACGTGCTGCCCCTCTGGTTGAGCAGCCGCGCAAGGCGGTAGAGGGCGGTGCTGCTGCTGCTCCCGGGGGTGGAGAGGCGGCTCATCGAGGACGGCGAGGTGGAGTGGGAGGAGGCGGGGGTGGAGGGCTGCGGAGCGCCTTGAGGGGTGGCTGGAGGGAGGAGCCTAAGGCCGGTTCCCGGGACGGTACCCGAATCCGGAGAGCTGAGCCTCGGCCTTGGAGCCGCTAAAGATATCAAAAGACGAATCAAATCATTAAAGTCATGTTCATCCTAACACGCAATAGTAATGAATGCTTAGACACTACACGGGAAAACCATTAACAGGCTATAAAAGAAATTATTCACAAAACTAAGTTTAATAGTGCATAAAGTTTTGTACTCGCTACAAAACTATTGTAACATGCATATGGTTAAACTAAACTTTTTTTTATCGTTTTCGGTTTTACGCCGTGCCACTTTTTCGATTCAATCGATTGGAAAATTGAGGTCGCAACGTATGCAGTATTCTGGCAATTGAAATGCAGTCACCTCGTGTGATGCGCAGTTTACTTTAAAAAAAACGTCTCTCTTACTTTAAAAAAAACGTCTCTCTTACTTAAAAACGTCTCTCGCTGTGACGATTATTCTCTATTTACGGGCGCACTGACTTGCTCGACACATGAATGCATCTCGAAATGAACCGCCTCTCGCGTTGCAGACGTGATCCAAATGCCGTTGATGCTCTATGGAAACCACTACGAAACGTCACGATTAAAAAATCGGTACAACATACATTGTACAAACTTTCTCATATACAGGTACTAATGCGTCGTTTAGTCATCTTTAGAAAATGAAAATCGTATGAGCTTGTTTTTAGAAAATCCTATTTTTGTTAAAGTCGCCCAAGAATAAACTAGCCTTAAATTCATTCATTGAGAAAAATGAAATATGTAGTATTATTTCAGACGTATACTCAAGTAACGGTACGAAATTTGATCAAAATCGGTGCAGCCGTTTTTGAGAAAATCAAATTATTGTTAAAGTTGCTAGAATAAACTAACCTTATATTAATTTTTTGAGAAATATTAACTATGTAGTATTATTTAAGACGTAAGCTCAAGTAACTGTACGAAATGTGATCAAATTTCTTACAGCCGTTTGTGAGAAAATCAAATTGTTGTTAAAATGCGTAGAACAAACGTCCCTTAATTATTGAACAATGCGAACCATTTCTGCATAACCTGCTCTGTATGATAAAATACCTAAGTACGAGATTTCATTCATTTTCGCTCTACCGTTTAGGCTCTAGAACCAGTAACAGACAGACAGACAGATGGCATTGCGAAAACTACTTCTTCGGTTTCAGCGACACCTGAAACGTATATTTCCGTAAAAATCTCGAGGTCGAATTTTTTCGCGATAACAATACTTTCTCAATACTTCGTATGAGGAAGTAAAAACTATCATCGGTGCCTAGCGGTAGGCAGCAGTACTGTCAGTATGGTATCGAGTCGAAAACAAATTATGTTGGCTGGGTCTATATCCAATAGAGCTGTAGGCGTGATCGGGACGATTTGAACGGCTACAGTACAAAACGGCTATGTGGAAAGCAAGAGGGAAACTACCACATTACAATTCCCTAGAAATGATTATATAGCTGGACAATATGAGTTCTCTCGAGGTAAAATATTCCGGAGGTAAAATAGTCCCCCAATCTGATATCCGGGCGGGGACTGCCTTGAGGAAAGCATTTGTCGAAGGTAACTGACGCTTAGGTACTTGGAATGTAAAAACCATGAGAAGGCAGCAAAGCTGGAGAACCTGAAAGAAGAAATGAGAAGAAATAGGATTGATATCATAGGGCTGAGCGAAGCTAGATGGGAAGGAGAAGGACAGTTCGACTCGGAAGAATTCACGGTAGTTTACTCTTGAAGAAAAGTGGGGCAAGGGGAGTAGTTCTGGTACTTAGGAAAGATATGATGAAGTGTGTGACAAAAATAACAGCAACGAACGATAGGTTGATGGCAATAAAGCTAAAAGTAGTCCCAGTGGACATGTTGATAATCCAGGTATATATGCCAAAGTCCGCTCATGAAGAAGAAGAAATTGAGGATATGTATGAACAAATTAACGACATTTACGAAGAAGACGAAAGAGGAAAGGTAAACTGCATAATAATGGGAGATTGGAACAGCATCGTTGGAGAAGAACAAGAAGAAAATGCTGTCAGTCAATATGGACTTGGGAAAAGAAACCGAGGAGGAGAAAAACTGGTAGAAATCTGTGTTAATAACGACCTAGCAGTGACTAATACATGGTTCAGAAAACATAAACGAAGGCTGTACACTAGGGTGTGCCAAAAATGAAAAATTTCCGAAAATTCACCGCGACAACCCGTAAAAAGTTTCCTTTTGATGCAAAAACACTCCTTGCAAAATTTGGTGGAAAACCGATTACTTTTAGAGGTCGCTATTTTGTTTCAAAGTTTCGGTTTTTATGTGAGAATACCATTGTCACATATTCCTTTATATCTCGTCACCAATAAGACCAACAGAAAATGTTTAAGAAGGTAAATTGTTAGTTTTGAGGAGTTCTATCGATTTTGGCCCATACTGGTTTTGAGAGACGTGTTTTAGATTTTTAAATTGCCTACCTCAAAGGGGCAAACACGTTTTTTCCCAACTGGAAAGCTTAAACAGTACCATTATTCAATACATGAGTTTTGGATTGGTAAGAAATGAAACTTATTACATGCTTTATGCTAGTTAATGTCAAGAAGTTCAAAAATATAAAGCAAAATGTAAGGAAAACTTGTGAAACATGTCACATAATACACAAAATATTTTGCTAATTTTCACGACTGTTTAGCATTAGTACACTTTGGAATGGTCTTCCTGTGCTCCGCTACAGTCTGAAGAAGAGCCTGTTTATCCTTTCTCCATTTGTAAGAATGGTATTGTACATTTCCATCAGACCCACACCTCTTTCTGCGCTGTCGTTCATGACGCGCAAATGCTGCACTTTGCGAAGAGCTTCCTTAAAGCTATCATGTGACTCCCATTCTGTAGGCTCAGTGTCCATAAATGTAGGAGAAATACCAAGGCGTTCAAAGAAAACAAGTGATGGCTTGCTGGCAAAATCGTGGAACTCCAGACAATCCACATCCACATCGCCTTCCCTTATGAAAGCTCTCTTTGGTGGATTTTCCAGGCCATCCCTCTCCCGAAAAGCCTCCACTATCTTCTTTTTCGGTTCGTTTGTAACCATGAGGTCAAACAATGCAGGGGAACCATTATAGCACTCAGGTACCATAGATGGTTCGAAAATTTATCATAAGCTGCCTTCCACAAGCGTGACCGCCATGCTTCCTTCTTTAATTGTTTCAGCATACGTAGATCATTGTCCAGAGCCCGCACAGCCGCAGCAGATGCGAACCAGAACTCGACATACGCGGAAACAATAAAAACAGTTGATGCTCGGAAGACATCTTCTCCTCTTGCAAGATGAACTTCTGCCCTAAAGAGCCAAATTTTCAGAACATATTGTATATTGCCTTGGCCATCCAACGCGCTCTGTGAAACGCCCCTGGCTGCTTGAAATCATCACTAATTTTTGACCACCCGGTATTCTCCTGACGTATCGTCGTCATGTTGGTTGTCTTCCTCACTACTTCCCTCCAATTCCACTTTAAGTTCAGAGCTTCTGCGACGAGAGGCTTCCTTCTCTAATCTTGCTGTCTCTCTTACTGATCTAGTTTATGATCTCTTCTCCTTCAATGCCAGTTTCACATCTGCTGACCCCATAACACCTCCTCAATCATGTTCCCTTTGCACAAGGAGAAATTCCTGGTCTTCTTTAACAGTCATCAGTGTCAAGGCATTTTCATGAACAATATCAAATATGCAGTCCACATCTTTAGTGAAATCCTCTCTATGAGCTCTCTGAGTTTCAGACTGATTGTTTCGGTTTTTCTTTAGTCCATCGTTTGTGGACTATGAGCAGCTTGTCGGTTGCACGACTCACCGCCCGCGTTGGTATACTGGCCTTATTCCAGAAGTTGACAGCTTCTTCGAGGGCATGCGTAGCACTGTGCCTCAGTGTCTCTTTCAGTGTGTTGTGGCGATGGAAGAACAACTGCAATACTTGACGGGTTGATGGAAGCTTACATCCTAATATTTTATCATTCGGCTGGCCTATGAGCCAAACTTTGGTGTCACTCCTCCGCTGCATATTGAGCGCGACTGCAGAAATGCGCACGAGATACTACTAGCATGAGGGATATTTCCAGGAAGCAGCGAGAGCGAGCGCTGGAGAGGCACAACTTGCAGCTCGGACGGACGGAAAGCGGCGGGCGAGGGAGGAGCAGAGGGAGAGGGGTGGGGAAGGGGAGATGTAGGGGGGTGGGGGAGAGGGCAGCAATATCCCTGCCGCACTGAGCACGTTAAACAAAATTTTCTGTAGGTCTTACAGGTGACGAGATATGAAGGAATATGTGACAACGATATTCTCGCATAAAAATTGAAACTTTGAAACAAAATAGCGACCTCTAAAAGTAATCGGATTTCCACCAAATTATGCAAGGAGTGTTTTTGCATCAAAAGGAAACTTTTTACAGGTTGTCGCGGTGAATTTTCGGAAATTTTTCATTTTTGGCACACCCTACTGTACACATGGAAAAACCCAGGAGATAGAATGAGATGCCAAATAGACTGCATCCTAGTAAAATAAAGATTCAGGAACAGCATAAAAAAATGCTAAGACATTACCAGGAGCAGACATTGATTCAGATTACATCCTTCTAATAGTCGAAGTAACTACAAAGCTTAAACAAATAAGGAAAACGAGAAGAGAAAGACAGACTTGGGACCTAGAAAAACTGAAAGAAAAGAACGATGCATTCAGCACGAATTTGGAAGGTCGCCTTAGAAATTTGGTGAACAAACCGAAGACCTTGGATACAGAATGGGAGGAAATTAAAAACAGTATCAAAGATACCTTGAATAAAAAGATTGGGAAATAAGAGAAGAAAATCAGAAAACCATGGATCACTAAGGAAAGGCTGGAGGAAATGGATGAGAGAATAAAATGGAAAAATGTTAACAGTGAAGAAGGTAGAGCCAATTATAGACGCATAAACAATGAGTTGAGAAGGGTAAGAGATAAAGCTAAGGAAATTTGGATAAAAGAAAAATGTGAGGAAATACAACAGATGGAGAAGTTAGGACGGTACGATATGATGTACGCTAGGGCATTGGAGTTAGAAGATAGGAAGCCTAATAGGATTCGTGGTAAAGGTATCATTAATACAGATGGACAAATAGTAGCAGAACCAAAGGATGTAGCACAGGTATGGCAAGAATATATTAAGTAACTATAAAACAAGCAGGCAGGATCGGTAAAAAGAAAAGGATTACATTGAAGAAGACAACTTCGGACCATGTATTATGAAAAGCGAAGTAGAAAAGGCGATACTGGAACTGAAGAAAGGAAAAGCTACAGGCTGCGATGGAATACCGGCAGAGGTACTTAAAGTCATGGGATCAGAAGGACTAAAAGTGATTACGAAATTAATTAACAATATTTACGACTCGGGAGAGTGGCCTCAGGATTTCTGAGATGTAACAATGATCCCTCTAAAGAAGAAGCCAAAGGCAATGCAGTGTAAAGACTACAGAACGATAAGCCTACTGTCACACACTTCGAAGATTACAAGGATTCTTAATAAAAGGCTAGAGAAAAAGGCCGAAGAAATGCTAGGGAATGATCAATTCGGCTTCAGAAAAGGATGAGGAACCAGAGATGCTATCGGTGGAGAGAGAATCATATCAGAAAGGGCAATGGAGTAGAGCCAACATTGCTGCGTACGTTTCTTCGACTGATAGAAGGCCTTTGATAGAGTAAATTGGGTACTGCTTATAGGATATTAAAGGATATAGCTGAAGACTGGAAAGACAGGAGACTGATCAGGAATATATACGTGAATCAAGTGGTAAAGGTCAGGTTGGAGAATGCGGACACCAGCGGAGTACATATCGGTAGAGGAGTAAGACAGGGCTGTTGTCTATCTATTCCATATATATGTAGAGAGGCTAATGGAGGAAGCGTTAGAAGGCACGGGAGATTTCAAAGTTGGAGGAAGGATTATAAGAACAGTGAAATATGAGGATGATCAAGTACTTCTGGCAGGAAAGGAAAAGGAACTCCCGAAAATGATAGACTAGTGATAACAGGTAGAAAATACGGTATGGAAATTAATACAGAATAATCCAAGGTCATGCGAATATCAAGTAAAGAAGAAGAAAATTCGAACATAAGTATTGGAGGAAAGTCATTAGTACAAGTTCCAGATTATAAATACCTTGGAAGCATCATAACGAGAGAAGCAAAATGTACCGATGAAATCGGGATTAGAATAACAAAAGCAAAAGTCGCTTTCAGAAGAAAGAAACTCCTACTAACGGGAAATATAAAGCAGGAAATCCGCAAGAGGTTGATGAAATGCTATGTATGGAGTATAGCTTTGTACGGAGCAGAAACATGGACGCTAAGGGAAAATGATATAAAATTCTTGGAAAGCTTCGAAATGTGGACATGTAAAAGAACGTTGAAGACAAAATGGACAGATAGGGTGAATAACGAGGAAGTACTACGAAGAATAGGAGAGAAGCGAACGATTATACAGAATATCAGAAAGAGGAAGGCGAACTGGATTGGGCATTATCTGAGGAGAGAGTGTATGAAAAGAAGTGCTGGAAGGAAAACTGGATGGAAAAAGAGAAAGAGGTAGGAAAAGGTTTCAGCTGGTAGGCGAATTGGAAGTCATGAAGAAAACTGAGGATAATAGGACCAAGTTTAACCATGAATAATCACGGACCTGTCACGGACAGACTACCTATGATAATCTTGATATATGAAAGGAAGCGGCTAACCAACTCTGTATGTGTATTGTCCGAATTTATGCCCACTCAATACATTTTTATTTAATGTGTACCGTGCCATTAAACCAAATCACTCCCAGTCATTTTTGACGGACTCTTATACTAGTGCTCATATAAAGCATTAAACGGAAGCCTATAAGGATGACCTCAGGGATTAATTAATGCAATGTACAGCGAGAAAATTTATTTGAAATTATAAAAAATCTAACGAAATTTCCATTTGAACTCACTGTGAATTAATGTATTTCGTAATAAAGCGTATCTATAAGGTTAGCTCTACTTCCAAGAGGAATTTATATCTTTCGTATTTTTCAAAGAACCAAATACCAATAAACTTGGGAATTCTAACAGGGGATATTCTGCATACATACAGTTTCATTTGAAAAATCTTCTTTATTATTCATGAAGTCCGCAAAACGACATTTTCTTTAATATGAAAGAAAATGCAATAAATTCCGAAACGACATTGGAATTTATAAATAAGTCTAGCAATTTTCAACAAACCCATAAAACTATAAAAAGAAAATTTTAATATAATAATTATTTCAAAAATTTTGATGGGGATACTCGCAGTATCCGCAATAATTTTTGGTAGAAATAACAAACTTGATATTGTGATTTATCGTTAAAAAGTAAGCATATCGTACATTTTACTTACCAATCTCATGGCTTAACCTAAGTTTGTATTAATTTTAGTTTTTCTCGAATAATTCATGCAAGTAATAAATCCGAAGAAACCAATATAAATAACACGCAGATACGAAGGCTTTCTTTGGGAGCGTATATTTTTATACACTAGTGCGTTGTCACCGTCGATTTATGGTTATATATGTATCTCCAGGAAAATGTTGCGCAGTAAGCAAGAGGAGCTTTCGGGCGCCATAGCCTCATTTGCAATTTCGATGTATGATCTGTTGCTAAGGTAAACATGTGACAAATACATCAAGCCAGTGGGCATGAAAGAACACGTATTCTTACCGTTATAGTTAAACGGTATCATAACAAATCGTTGTAACAAAAGTTCAAATATGGAAGAAAATATGTTTGCTTTAAGCGTAATTTTTCACATGATGGAAAAGATTACCAGAGACCTTTATGGATAAGTGGTTTGTATTTATGAATTGCAGATGATATTTGAGAACCGATATGTGTCAATATATATTTTTCAACTTTTTACTATTTTCATCGATTAAAAACAAATCTTAAAGCACATGTCAAATAAAATCTTAACAGACTTAAATATTTTAAAAATAAAATGGTGAATATATGATTCAATGTACAAATAATATGACAGTGTTAACTTAAAACATTTTTCGCCATAATCCGAAGGACAAATATCTGGCTAGAATAAAGGTTATTAAAAATTATAATAATTGGTGCAATAATTTTATATGGTTTAATTTGTATTAATGGGTTTTATTACTTGTGTATAATGTTTTCAATTTGCATACGTTGAGCCAAATAAAGTCACTTAATTTCTTTCTCGTATATATATTACTGATATCTCCGAATGATCTTTAAAATTTTTATGACAGAATATTAAGTCTCATGAATTAAAACTAATATATTTGGCAAATAATGAAGACATTATAATTAATTACATCATTTATTTAATTTCGGTTTATTATTTTCAATGAATGAATGAATATGAGATCAAAGAGTTTGAGCACGTTTTCATTATGTTTACTCTAAGCGCAATTTACGAGCAAGATATAGGATCTACGGTGATATTACCATAATGTTAACTAAAATGAACTGCGCAGTAATTTAGGCTACATGGAAGAAGTACACTGTTACAATTAATTAAAAATTCATTTAGCATTTATAGCAATATATTGCAGAAATCGTTTATTGAAAGTCATAACACCGTATAAATTGATCGATAATTTGCGTGTGTAGTCTCTTATATCAAGCCAAATTCGTTATATCGCCACTTCAGGTTTACATATATTTTGCACCCTATAGCTCTATCGTTACTGCGTCATTGTCTCGCAGCGCCATTGGCACACTAAACCCTTTCGCCTTTGTTGACCCACTGTTCCTTCGTTCGGAAGAACGGCACATGCTCCCTGGGATACTTTCTAAAGAAGGAATTGCGCTTCTCTGCTTCCCATTTTAGCAGCAGCTTGGAGACAGAGGAAGAGGGAATGGCGATGAAGAAGTCGAGGCAAGAAGTGGAAGCGAAGGAGAGGCGAGAAAGGGAATAATGCAGGAGGGGGGGAGCGAATGTCAAATTGGGATGGTTGAGAGGAACGAATGGTTTATGAAAGGAAGGACATAAGAGAAAGAGAGAGAGAGGAGAGGGGGGGAGGAAAGAAGAGGCAGAGACAGAGAGAGAGAGAGAGAAAAAGGATAGATCGAGAGAGATAGTGCAACGAGATAAGGAATCGGCGCTATCACGGAGTGAATGAGGCGAGAGAAAGCCATTAACGGAGAGGGTGTAGGGGAGGTTGAAAAAGATGGCCGAGGAGAGGAAAAAGAGTGGTAAGGGAATAAGAAGCGGATGAAAGAATTTGAAAGAGAAAGAGCAAAATGGAAGGGGAGTGGAAAAAGGAAGCCGGCGGTAAGGGAGAACGGAACTTGAAAGGGATTATCAAGGAGACGGAGTACGCCGCAGGATGGCGAAACACGCAAAGGCATGGGAGATCTCACAGTGGACGAGAAAAGTTCGCTCCGGGGACAGAGCGACAGGGAATAACATCCGTCGGAATGAGTTCGCAGTTAATTAGAAAAGAGAGGAGTATGAATATATTGAAAGATGCGGAAAAATATGGATTGAGGTAAAGTAGCATGGGATGGCCGCTTTATAACGTGCTACAAGCATCCATCCTTTGGTAAGGTTTAAATAGTACTACATATACTATACAGTGTGTCTCAAAGGCAGTAACAAATATAAATGGGACTCATTCCCTTCACATATCTTATACCAAGTAAGCACATTACATTTGACCAGCTAGGGGCTCTCCAAAGGGAAACACTGGCACCTTTAAATACACTTTTCATTTGTATTTGCAGAAAGGTGAACAGAAAATCTTAAATCACGGAAGGAACATAATTCATCTGGCTTTCATCAAGTGAAAATACTGGTAAGAGATTCAGTATTCTCTCTCGAATGATAGGTAATTGCGAGGAAAAAACTGTCTGCGAGAAAATATTTTCGCACGTCATTCGTTGAAATTCCCATCTTAAAATGTGACATGAGAAATTACTTGAGCTGTTTTCAATCAAAATAATCCATCAAAAATTATAAACCAATCAATCTTTATAATCACACAATTATTCTGTAACTGTTTTACTCATAAAATTTCCAATTATTTGCTTAATCAATCCATAACGCCCTTTAATCCATTCCATAAAATGACTGAAGAAATTGCCTACTGACTAGATATATTAAAGTTTAAACTTGACTAGATATTCATACATGTTAAGCTGAATGTTTGAATTTTATTAAATTTTAATTTTTGGATAAAAATGCATTGCTGTGGTACTATAAATAAAGTTTCATGAGCGAAATTAGTATAAAAATTTGTAAGTAAATAGGTCATATAAAATTCTTATAGGAGAAACCGAAGAGATCAGCTTTATGATTCGCTAGGTTAAGACGCAAAATGAGGCGTTAAAAACTTTACGACGTGACCTTGGTTCATCGAAGGACGTGCTTACTGCGTTTACATTGGCGCTTAATCCACAAGACAGTCGAATGGAAGTTAACACCGGCACGCAAATATGAATTAATTAAATGCACGGAAGCATGGTGGGGGATGTTGAACGAGAGAGAGAGAGAGAGAGAGAGAGAAAGGAGAAGAGGGACGTAGTATAAGGGAAAGAGGATTACACGACGCATATCGCGTTCACTTTCCATCATTGGTAGAGCACAGAAAAGTAAATAAATTGATGTGTCCAACACATGACTTTCTCCATACGCAAGTTGTCAACTAAAATCAAATAAATACGGCGATAGGAAAAGTTCAACTTACACGCTTCAGCGCTAGCGATTCAATTGTTGTCACTACCACGCGCGTGAGTTGCCCACTAACCGTCAATTTCGAAGACAATTGAATAACTCTTGAAATATTCCTCACATGAAAATTTATTTCAAATAAGAGTTGTAGAAATAATAACACCTACACCTTTTATATGTATACAAATATGTTAACAAAAATTCAGTTTTAAGCGAAATATTTAAGAAAAACTAAAATTTGACATGAGTAAACCGCTTCCGGCTGATCGATTGGCATCAAAATCTTTTCAAATCTTAAGAATGTACATAAAATCACAAATATAGAATTTAATGCTGATCTGATGAATAGTTTTTGAGTTAAAGCGATCACAAAATTTTTGTCATACACACACAGACATAATCGAGAAAATGGTCAAAACGTGTTCAGAGGACCTCAAAACGTGTATTTCCGTTGAAATCTCGAATTCCATTTCTTTCATGAAAATAATACTTTCTCTATACTACGTATATGGAGAAAGCAGAAAGTAGAGAAGAGAACAATTTGTCTGAAAGGGGTTGAATAAGCTGTAGAGTGAGACTGGCAGAGTGACTGAAGGAGCCGTGAAAAATGGTTTCATGGGTGGATGGGCGATGTAGGAGTAGCGAAGTGGCTGGAGTTTTTATTCGCGTGTCCAATCTTTTGGAGATCGGAGCACACGAAAGACAGACAGGAGGAGAGAAAAAAGAGAGGAGGGTAAAGTAGGGAGGAAGTGGAAGGAGAAAGAGACGAAGAGATGGAACAACGAATGAAAGGGGATTTTTGGGAGAGGGAGAGAAGAGAGGAAGAAGGACGAGGGAGTTGCGCATTAAGAACGTAAAAATAGAGAAAAAAGAAATCAAAAACGTATTTGGAAAAGAAGAGAAGAAAAACGAATGAAATTGAGCGAAGGGAAGGGGCGAATGAAAGAAAAATATACATTTAGTTATGGTAAAAGTTCTTTCGGTATCACATTAAGCCGAGTGAATAAAAAATTGGCAAATGCTTAAAGAAAACGGGAAAAGCAAAGGTATTTGCTAAAAGAGTAAACAAATTCTCTGTTTTAAGTGAATAAAAATTCGCTTTTTCTTATAAGCATTTAATATTCTGTCTTAAGCGAATGCTCATCCTGCATGGCAAGGGTAACTAATTCCCGTTTTCTTTTAAATGTAGCGTAAATGCGAACAAAGCTAATTATTTTATTTTAAAACAGAATAAATCCAAAAGTACAAATTAGATGAAAACATTAATAATGAATTGTCAGTAAATTGCTCGATTAGGATATGAAAATTCATTCTGGTATTACGTCGACTCCCCAGTCTGTAAATGTATACTTTAAAGGTTATATTTTAACTGTGGTATAAAGCCAATTTCACAGCATATGCACATTGTTGATAATTTTTAGAAGCAATTTCTTTGTCCATCAAATGTGTAATTTTGGCAAATTAAAAATAAAATTTCTGGCGTGGGAAGCTGAGCGCAAAAATTTCAATGGCGCGAACGGAAGAAACTCCGACTCAAGTGTTGGGAAATTAAAAATGTAATTGCCGCTAGAAAAGAAGTGGGATGAAGTTTATCGACCAAAGCCCAGGGGGGAAACTTTTATGCGGCCATGTGGGAAAGAAGAGCGTGCTGGAACTAAGGAAATTCTATTGTTAAGGGATAAAATGATTAGAGCAGACAGTAGTCGTTAGCAGTTAGAAAGGAAACAAGAAAACTAGAAGAGGGAAGCAGAAGGAAATAGCAAGAAATAAAACATGAAAAAAGTAAATAGAAAAACTGTTTTTATTTAGATTGAAATCGACACAAAAGTCTCTTTCTGATAAATAAAAATCAGTCAAGAGCAATCATTCCAAAAACTAAGGGATGGAACTCGTTTATTCCACTTTCCGGTTGAATGTGTATTACCACTGACCGTAAGTATCGGGCTAATTCTCCCTTTAAAAAAATATCCTTTTCTGAAACAGAAGAATTATTATGCCACGATAGTCCAGTGGTAGAATATCCGCGTGGCAAGTGAAAGACATCGATTCCCTGCCAGAGCAGACTTTTCTCCTGATTTAAAATTACTCAAAACTTCCTACGCCAAATGCACGGAGGTCTTATGATCCACTTTTTCATCGATTTTCAGCACAAAGCAGTAAAAACCTATGCATACGGGTAAACAGAGCATTTAAGCCTGTAACTATCCATGAAAATGAAATTTCGAACCATGACGTGGAAAAAGAGATATTTTTGATGAAGTACAAAGGCAATCATGAACATATTTGATCATATCAGAAAAATCACTGCACGGAAGTAAACGCTGAATATTGTGACTAGATAAACATGCGAAGGTTCATATGACTGAGATTTATTAAGGGCATGAACGAGGATGAGAAATGCAAAGAATGCACGCAATGCAAATCAGACGAAAGAGTAGAAAAGTGAGGAAGAAAGCGAGAGAGAGAGAAAAATTGGGTCGAAGTTCCATATAGGAGCGCGTGGATCCCATTTCGGGGCAGTTGGATAGCGGAACACATTGCAAAGAGAGAGAGAGAGAGAGAGAGATTGTGAATTAGACGAGGAAGTGTACAAGTGGATGCGGAGTGGAGTGGAGGAGAGAGGGAGGAGGAGAGAAGAAGACTCTGGTTAGTGCTTCTCCGCGGGACCTCTTGCCCTTCATTTGATGTTATTGGAATAGCGGGTGGTTGCGGAATGGAGAAAGAAGAAGCGTGAAAAAGGAGGAAGGAGGAGGAGTAGGGAGGAGAAATACAGAGAGAGATGGTGGGGAACTGTAAGTTTTGGTTAGAGCTTCCTATGGAACCTCGAGGGACCAATTTTGGGTCGGTGGGATTACGGAAGGAAAGCTGGAAGAGAGAGAGAGAGGGAGGGGGGGAGAGAGAGGGAGGGAGAGAGAGGGAGGGAGGGAGGGAGAGAGAGAGAGAGAGAGAGAGAGAGAGAGAGAGAGAGGAGAGAGAGAGAGAGAGAGAGAGAGAGAGAGAGAGAGAGAGAGAGAGGGGGGGGGGGGGGGGGGGGGGAGAGAGAACAGGATAGACGGGGAAGGGGGACGGAGTGGAATGGGAGGTGGGAATCGATGGCCTGCAATCGCGGCTTCGGAAAGAGGGGGAGGTGGGGGGGAATAAGAGGGCACTCCTAGTAGAAGGGGAGGGAAGGGTGAACGGAAGGGGTGAGTTTAATGGCTCGGAAAAGGGGTAGTGGGAGAGAAAAGGATGTGGCATAAGGGTGGGATGTGTGTGGAAGGCAGAAAAATAAAGAGAGAGAGAGGGAATAGGAAATTCGGGCTGTAGGTCGGAGGGATCATGGTTGGTAGAGAGAGAGAAGTGGAGTGAGGAATACAAGGACAGTAAGAATCTGCCGCGTAAAATGAGAAAATCGGGATTGTTGTGAAAGAATATCTGTGATAACACTGTAACGATTGATATCATGGTAGCCGCAGTTATCACTAAAGATATTATAATGTCGCAGTTCACTTAGCATTAAAGCCATAAATTTTGATTTAACTAAAGAGGCATAATCTCGTATCCTTTAACTTATGCAACACTTTTGACACCTCTATGAAAAAGCATTTGGACGGTTGCCTAGCACCCGAAATTATCATAGGCTTCATTCAATCGTTATTCAGATCATTTTTCGCATTGAAATTCGAAATTGATAAATTATTTGGAAAATTTTCCCATTTTGCATTAAAGACGAAAGTCGCTTAAAAAGGATAAAAGCAAAATGTGCATGTTCAGAGAGGAATACAAAGCAAGAGAGAAGAAATGCGGTAGGGAATAGAGGATTAAAAAGAAGGACAGAGAAGTCTCTTCAGAGTGTTGGCTTAGGAAAAGGAAGGAAATTTAGGGTCTGGGATGAGTGAAAGAGTGGATTAGCGAGGGGAATGAATTGTAATGGAGGGATAAAAGAGAAAGGCGAATTAATTTATCCTCTGTAATCAAAGCTAGATGGGAAACTAAACTTGATTTAAACGGCATTAACTGTATTATCTCTGTTTGTTTTCCGAGGAGATTTAATGGAGTAATGATTTCATATTGGCTTTAATTTTGATTTTGAACTAAAATATCTACCGTAATTTAAAGAACTCGAAGGCCTGATAATAGGTTTACGTGACAGGTATTGAGATGGTAATAAAATAAAGTTAATAGTAATCAGAAAGTTAAACATGTTTATTTTAATCAAATTTTGTTTTTCTACCCAATAACTACAAAAACTCAATAAACTATTATAGAAAATATAATAATGATTCAATCCTTCTCTCCATGTATACCCGTTAAATCTTAAATCATTAAAGCGATAGCGTTTTATTAATGCCTATACACAACTAGCCGGTTGTATTTTATTTGATTATATGTCGTATTTTGTGCAGGTGTAACCTTTAAGCCTATATTTGATTTCTTAGTTACATCTAAATAACATACTAGACAAAATATTCCAAATAATGAATTGGAATATTGTTCCTGCTCTTCAGAAATGATTTCTTCTACGCATATGAAGCTCATCTTACTGAGTTGCTATTTCAATCTCTCTAGCTCACAAGTATAATTCAATTAGTTGATTCGTACAACTATATCGAATCTACACCGACAGGCTTGTCACACCATTTTAATAAGTAATTTAGAAGAGACTTTTTCTTCAAAGAAATCATTTTTTTATAGATGAGGGTAACGTTATGTCCCTAGACTAACGATCTCTCTCGCTCACAAATATCATCCCTTTAGCTGATTCTAAAGGTAAAATATACACTCTGAAACCTACCGCATTCGTTTAATTGGGTATTTTCGAATATTTTTCCTTCGTAGTAATCCTTTTTTACTTTCTCACATACGTAGTCTACTGAGAAAGTATTGTAATCACGAAAGAATTCGACCTCGTGATTTTGATATAAATATGTTTTCGGTGTACCCAAGTCCAAAAAAGTGGTTTTCGCCATGCCGTCGGCTGTTTGCCTGTCTGCCTGTTTGCGGCTCTAGTCTAAATGGTAGTACGAAAATGAATGAAATTTCGTACTTAGACATTTATCATTCAGAATACAAAGTATGAAGAAATGGTTGACATAGTACAATAATTAAGGGCAGTTTATTTAAGCAACGTTAACAACAATTTGATTAAAACCAATTATATTGAGAACAATATAGCTAAACAACAGAAAAATTTTAAATGAAAAATTTGGAAATACTTTATATTTACGACAATTATTCTTCGATTATGCTCTGGTATTAATTTTGTAACTGACGTTATCGGTCTTTATAATCGAGGGAATACAATATTTAGAAATAAAAACCATGTGATGGTATGCAGGAAGTATTTTTTCTACATATTATCCAGTATAATTGGGTTATGAATACACTGAATTATGGACATAAGCACATAACCGCACCGCTCTGGCTGAGAGGATTTGGTCTGAAGCTTAGGCATTCATTAAATAAATGAATAACACTACTTTTATTAACTTTATAAAAACGATAATCAATTTTCATATTACCTTTGCATCATATATACTAATGGAATCGTTCTATAAAGTGATCTAAACATCAATATAATTTACGTTCTAAATTGCATCTAATTAAAGAAACTTAAGATATGGTTATTAAAAAAGTTAGTCATATTATAGGTATGCGACGGAAAGGATAGACGTCAATTGCCCTCAAGAAAATAAATCGCACAATCGGTCACAAGATGGAAAGGGTATGAAAGGAACGATTAAAAGACAGAGAGAGAGAGAGAGAGTGAGAGAGAGAGGGCGGGAGAAACGTTGTGGTAGGAAAGTTTAGAGGGACGTCGGAAGCGAAACGTGAGTGACACGTAAGATAAGGAGACACAAATGGATCCAAAGTCAATTGCGCGTATGTATGTACATTCAGTAATCCGGGTGTGGTGTTTATACGAAAGAGAAACGCTCGGCGTATGAATACCTGAGAGATAATGATATATATATATATATAAATAAGAGAAAGAGAGAGAGAGACTCGAACGGACAGATGAAAAGGGGTCGAGTAGGAGGGGGACGCATTATGGAAGGACGTCGGGTCTCACGTCAAGGAATAAGAAACATAAAGGTCAAAGTGAAGGAGACGAATGAGAGGGGACGTTAGGCGGAGAGGAGAGAGAGAGAGAGAGGAAGGATGATGTCCCGAGATTGGTTTCGGAGATGTGGGAGCGAATGGCTGAAGGTATGAAGAGGGAGGGAAGGAGGAGGGAGGGAGGAAGGGAATGTGTGGGTGTAGGGAGGCCAGAGATAAGCGATTGCCGGGGAAGAGGATGCGAAAGCAGTGACAGGAATCTAGGTAAGGAGCAGCGCTGAGAGGGACGGACCCATTGACAGACCGCTGGGTTTTCTGCGTCACTCTACTAGAAAAAATCTGACTTTCTCCATATTTGGGTTATAGATATTTAAATTATTATGAGTAGCATTATAAGGCAAAATTATTATTTCGTATCGTAAAAGAATACAGTCGTCCTTTCTGCTCTATATTAGGTATATTTTGAATATGTTTACAGAATTCACCGCTACATGGTGGTGGCGCTGTATACAGGAAGTTAAGAAAAAGCAAAATATCTCCGAAATGGATGGTTCTACCAAAAATTTGTTTCGAAAAATCTTGGAAGAAATATTATTCTCTACAACTTTGGTCCTCACGAAGATTACCAATAACGACGTTTTAAGGAGATATTTGACGGAAACCGAAAAAACCGATTATTTATAAATAATTTTTAAACAATAACTGCTATGGAAAATTATTTCAAATGAAAGTTGTTAGAAATTACATTCTCTATAACCTTTGTATAGAATTGTATATACAATAATGATGTTTTAACGGATAAATATTGCAAAAACCGAAACGGGTTTCGAATAAACCTCGACTTCCGGTTAACCGGTATTGTCCAAAAACTAATCAGTTCTTTGTGCTCATGCTAAAGTGTTATATATGAAATTTGGTGTTAATATGACAAGTACTTTTTGAGTTAGAGCGTCCATAATCACATACATCCACACAGACATCATTCCGAATATAGTCTAAACGTGTTCTAGAAATCAAAATATCTTATAAACTATCGGTTTTTCGAGACATTCCTATCACATGCACACAGAAAACATCGAGAAAATAGTCTGTGTTCTAGGGTATTCAAAACGTGTATTTTCGTTGAAATCTCGAAGTCGAATTTTTTCGTGATCACTATACTTTCCCATACTACGTATGGAGAAAGTAAAATGGTATGCACGACGAGGTCCTTGCGCAATTTCTGCTCACTTCTCATTCGCCTCATTTCCTATTCCGCTCGCATAGCAAGATGAGTCGTTTTTCCTCGTCACTACGATTACCAAGGATTTTGCGCGGCGGAAAGAAAAATACAGATATAGTATATGGGCAACACGAGGGTATTTTTTGCCTATTAAAAATATACATATTTTTCGGAGAAGATCCGAGTTGGAGTTTCAAACAGTGTCGTTGAAAAATCCCACTGAAATGTCTTTGACCTCGTGGAAAGTGTAGGAATATACTGCAGGAAATTAATTCGGAACTCAAAAAGAACCGAAAAAGTTTCTCGGCAATCCGAAAGCTCCTACGGTTTGGGTTTAATTTCACTCGGAACTACGCTGTGCGTGGCTTTAAGCCATTTTAGTCTATCCTCCACCAGAATTATGAGATATTTTTCCAAGAAAATCCGAGTCGAAATTAAAAATTTATTACTGTATTTGAGATGAATTGTTCCTCGTCCGTAACAGACTTTCCCAAATTAAGGAATGACGGACGCTGTGACCCGCTTCATCCAATTAACGAGGCAATTCGTTCTGTTCCTTCCGATCAAGGGACATCCTCTCCGGCCTTTAATGAACTTGTCACCAAGGAAAAGATTTGTTGCTCAAATGGATTTTTATTTAGTATAAGGAACTTCTCTTAGATATAGGTTACCCTAAACATTTTTTATCCATTACTGGAACGACTGGAATTTTCGGCGAAATTTCCGCTCCGTAAGCTCTATGGCCGAATTTACAACAGGATGACTTCGAATTTACAGACGAAGGCTCAAAGCTAAAAAAACTCAGCTTCTTCAACTAAAAACCGTAAAGCCAAACAATCTACATTGTAGCGAGATATATTTTTCCGGATGAAATTGCATTGCGTTTAAAGAGATTTTCAAATATTTTATAACCAACGCGAGAATTATAAAAATTACTGTAACAGGAATTAGAGCATGAAATAAATTGTGTAATTTAAAGAGACTCTACCAAATATTTAAGAGAAAAATTCGTCTAAAGCTTTGTAGTTTGGATTTTCATATAACAGACGCTTCAGAGAATTTAATAGTACTTAGGGATTTCATCAACTTCGAATTATATTCCCTCTCTGATTTTCATCTTACATTTTTACTTTCTCCATACGTAGTAATGGGAAAGTATTGTGATCACGAAAAAATCGACTTCGAGAATTCAACGGAAATACACGTTTTGAGGTCCCTAGAACACATTTAGACTATTTTCGGAATGTCTGTGTGTGTATGTGGTTGTGGGCGCTCTAACTCAAAAAGTACTTGCCATATCGTTACCAAACTTCATATATAACACTTTAGCATGATTACAAAGAATTGATTAGTTTTTGAACAATAACGGTTAAACGGAAGTCTAGGTTTATTCGAAACCCGATTCGATTTTTGCGATATTTCTCCGTTAAAACATCATTATTGTATATACAATTCTATACAAAGGTTATAGAGAATGTAATTTCTAACAACTTTCATTTGAAATAATTTTCCATAGCAGTTATTGTTTAAGAATTATTTATAAATAATCGGTTTTTTCGGTTTCCGTCAAATATCTCCTTAAAACGTCGTTATTGGTAATCTTCGTGAGGACCAAAGTTGTAGAGAATAATATTTCTTCCAAGTTTTGTTTGAAACAAATTTTCGTAGAGCCATCCATTTCGGAGATATTTTGCTTTTTCTTAACTTCCTGTATACAGCGCCACCACCATGTAGCGGTGAATTCTGTAAACATATTCAAAATATACCTAATATAGAGCAATAAGGACGACTGTTTTCTTTTAAGATACGAAATAATAATTTTGCCTTATAATGCTATTCATAATAATTTAATATCTATACCGAAAATATGGAGAAAGCCATGTGTTGGCCACATCAGATTTTTTATTATTTATGTGAGGTTAGTTTTTGAAATAATTCGCACACGCATATAAGAACTTATGTATACATAAAATATGCCATAAAATATCCATCACAAATAGATATAAAGTTCTTTTAATTATACTTTATTTATCACATTCTTAATGAAGTCAACGTCTCATTTTTATTAATTAAATAAAAATTGCATAACATGTTAATTCCCGTGTTAATAGCATTTAAAAGGATCTGACTACAAGAGACCCATTGACTTTGAACTCTAAAAAATTCTTGCCAATAAAAACAGAAATCTCTTAATAGGAAGATATCATTGGGTTCAGATTCCCAGTGCATAAAAAGCTTACATTGGCTTCAAGGGCGTCGGAAGAACGAATTAATCCTTCGCTTTGCTGGAGGGTTTTCACGGAAATTTCTCCTTTATAAGCGGTACTAGGCATTAAAATATGAACAAAGTCATGATGTAATTTAATTTTTAGGACTATCAAAACACACTTTAAATGTTTGAAGGTAAATTCAACTCCCTGCATTGGCAATCCAAATACTATAATTAGAGAATCTCTGCTATATTTTCCGAACGTCACCCAAAAGTTTATAACATTATAAAAATTGATAAATGTTTAATAATAAATGCAGAATTTGTCAATAGCATTCGGCTTATTATGCTTATCGTACATTGCAAAATTTTTTCCTGTAATACATTAAAATCTAACCGCTAATATTATTTTTATGTTCGAATGGAGATATGTTACCGAACATGCCGTTTGGGCATATAAATTTAAAAAAATGAATAAGGTGCTCTTAGAAGTGCGGCGAGGAGCTGCTCAAGTGACATACTAATTGATCCCTGCATGGATCATTCCATCCAATACAGAGACCATAAAGAGGAGACATCTCCATGATGAAGTACAAGTAATCACCACCCGTGGGACATAAAGCAATTCCACCGTGGTCAAAATCAAGTATCCTGCTTTTAAAAAGAGCCTCAAAGGGGAATGTCCCTTTGGCTCACCATAGAGCAGTAACGGATGACATGATGGACGGGTGGATGGATGCACGGCACGTTGGGAGAGGTGCGAAATAGGGAGAGAAAATTGGTGGTAGTGAAAGGAGAATGAGGAACAGAGATTGAAAGTGGCTGAAGGGTGTGAGAAAGAGAGGGAGGAATAGAGAGAAGGATGGAGAAGAAGAGAGGAAATGGGAGGAGGGAGAGAGAGATGAAAAGGGAGAGAGGGATAGAGGAGAGAGAAGGAGAGGAAGAGAGTATTGGGGGAGGGGGGGGGGTGAGGAGGAAGAGAGAGCGGAGGATATATGAGATGGAACGAAGGGATGTTTTTCGAATGAGAGATGCTCCTCTGTTAATAAATTATTTTCTGTTGGCGTTGGTTCTAAAAAAAGTAATTATATTTTTTAAGTATCAGCGATCAAGGAATTGAAAGTGAGGACTGCTTGTTTGTTGCCACAACTAACAGAAAATTTTCTCAACCGTTACGTAACCATTGCAGTTGTATTAACAATTGGATACCAACTATAAGATATGCTTTATAACTGCTTATTTAAATTCTTATCACACTTTAGGTTTAAGGGGAATATTATCGATAATAACTATAATAAAGTCTAAATATTTTCATGAACCATTAAAGCTTTTTAATTAACGTATTCGAATTTTCAATTCTGGAGGACGTGTGGAATGTTGATTTTACCGGCCGGTCGATGTCAACGGCAGCCAGCTATCACTTGGCTAACGCGTCTCGCTCATTGGCCGTGACGCGTGTATAATTCCGTTGATCATTTCTCAGATGAATTTGATAAATCTTAGACACTTTAATCACATCGAACACGAACCAAGTGGCGCCGCACAGCCGCAGCCATTTTGCGAGACATTAAACTGGATACGAGTACAGAAGAAACTTCCCTAAGAGAAATGTCAAAGGAAATTGTAACGAAAGAAGCAGAGCGGAGAGGAAAGGATGCAAGGGCAGTTCGTTATCTGCTGTTACCTTTACCAGAGTCTGAGTCGTCCGGGTAGGAAATCCTAGGAGCCCGGAGGCGCGGTGTCTGGAGACCTCCGGCGACCTCTTTCCCCATCTTCTTAGAGGCCGCAGAGGCAGCGGTGGTAGAGCCCTTTGAGCTTCCATCTGTGGAGAGAAGAGGGAAGGCGGAATGGGACGAGAAGGAGAAATGAAAGGAGGGAGAGGAACGAGGAAGGAGTTTAATTAAATCCTTATATATTGTCGCTCTTATAAAACTAACCACGTACTTCTAATTGCAGATAACGCAGTATTTTTACTTTCTTATATACGAAATACATTGAGCAAGTATTGTAATCGCGAAAAAAATCGATCTGGAGATTTTGATGGAAATATACGTTTTAGGTGTACCCAAGCCCGAAAAAGTGGTTTTCGCAATGCAGTCTGTGTGCCCTTTCGCGGCTCTAGAGCCTAAACGATAGAGCTAAAATTAATAAAATATCGTACTTAGGCATTTTGCCATACAAAATAAAATCTATGAAGAAATGGTTGATATTGCACGATAATTAAGGGCTGTTTATTCTAGGCAACTTTAACAACAATTTGATTTTCTCAAAAATGGCTGCAACGATTTTAATCAAATTTCTTACAGTTACTTGCGTTTACATCTGCAGTAATACTACATGGTTTACATTTCTCAAAAAAGTAATATAAGGCTAGTTTATTCTTGAGCAACTTTAATAACAATTGGATTTTCTAAAGAACCGCTTATACGATTTTCATCAAATTTTGTATATTTATTTACATTGATGTTTAGAATGATTCCACAAAGGTTATATATCATAAAAAAGATAACTAAACGACGCATTAGTGTATGAGAAAGTTTGTACTATGTATACTGTACAGATTTTTAAATTTAATTTTAGTTTTAAGAAATAACATTAAGTTGTTCATTTATGCTACAAGATAATCTCATACGTTCACCGTTTCATTCTAAATCGATTTACGTATGGAACTAGATTTTATTTATGTATCCTAAACTGAAACCATAACGCGGTGTTGAAATTACTATTATATCAAATCTTGAAATGTTTGTGAAGAAATTATCCATTTGATATCAACGATCGAGACGACGATAAAGTCAAAAATATCACACACGTAATTTTAGCACGAACCCATTCGTCCGCTCTATATAGCCGATTTGCTCCTTCACACACTCGATTAGGATGGCAAACATTGGGATAGCAGAGGAAAATCTACATCTTAATGAATTTAAAGCGCGTTACCACTTGTTCATTTCCCCGGTAACTCAGTACCTTCTCAGTAAATTCCATTTCATAGTATACTCGATTCACTCAGTAAACACTCGAGGTTCGCGCAAATTACATTTCATCGTAGCATCATTTACAACGTCTTAGACTTGTCTCTCTGGAATTTCCTACCTAATAATATCTGACCCACTAATAATTTAAATAAATTAAAAAATCATCTCTCAAACTTCTTCTTCAGTGGTAATAAACGTACTTAGTCCAATATTCGAAATCGATTTCCTCATTCCTATTTCCACTTTATTACTTTCGCAAACACTAATCTATATTTCTTATGAATTTCGTCACTAATGTACCACCGGCGAGGAAACAGTATTGGAAGCAAATACCAGCCCAAGTACACTTCTTTCTCAATATCATTTGGTATCTTTTATTTGTAAATTAGATTTAAAGCCAATCAAAAATGACGGAAAAGGTTAAACAAAACAGCTTAGTTTTCTAGAATTTGTTATAGAAATTCTAACATTTATTATCAAAAAGTTATTCTCTTATCGCGTTAATTAACCGATGCAATAGATCTATTAAAACCAGATTTATTGTAGATATCCCTTCGTAAGCTGGTTACGTTTAGGTGTAAGAAAGGGATACGTAGTCTCGATATCGCTGTTAAATGTGTAAAATAAATAAATAGCGTATAGAATGTAAATATATATAATCTGTTTCATTCTTAATTGTCAGATTCCTATGACACAACCCATTTCAAATTGAAATTCATTGAAGGATTTTCATCAAAAGCGTCCAAGATTCATAGCCTGTAATTGATGAAAGAGAAGGAAGGCAAGTTACTTATCAACCGCCGTCAAAAATCTAACGAACCGCGAAGGGAGGAATTAGAAAAAAAAGTATCAAGTAAAAATCATTCGATATTCATCGGAAATATCGACACGTCCCCAAAATTATTAGCGGCCTCACTCTTATTCGACGTGTCCAAGACCAGCGACTTAGGCCGACAAGGACCACTGCGAACGACTAAAAAGAAATGGAAAAGTGCGAAAAATAGCAGCCGATGGCGAGGGCAGTTCATTTTTCGACCGCGACGGCAGCTGTCCGCAGAGAATGGAATTGTTAATAATCGCTTCTTCGTTCGGTAGGTAACCAAGGAGCGACGTGTACAACGACCTCATTTTTCGGGAGTAGGAAAGAGAGAAAGAGGAGAAGACAAAGGGAATATATTTTTGAAGGAGAGATATTGCGATACAGAGCAAAAGTGAAAAACGATGGTCGTTTCTCCGAGATCGAAATTATTAAATCAACCCGTTCTCAATGGGATTTGCGTGGCGATGGACCATTGGAGGCTTTAGAAACTACGGAATAAAATCACCGATGTAACGCAATAAACGATCGCTACAGGTTCCCTGGCGAGAGATTTTGATCGATGAGGTAGCAGGTGGTTCCTGCTGTTGTTTTATTGCTCCGACGAAATAGGACTTCGTTAGTTCCAAAAAAAACACGCACGAAAAGATTTCGCGTGTATAACTTCTGCTCTTGGCAGTTTGTGTTTCTTATCATGGGACGGACAGGAAATGGCCAAATTGATATGAATGAATGGTATGCGTTAAATTAAAAGAAAAAGTTGGTGTTTCTGACTTATTTTTAGGTGTATGACAATAACAGTTTTTGTTATGCCGCCAATTCGCTCACAGAGATATTGTCATTATATGAAACTGCAGATACGATTTCACTTACCAACTCTAACCGTGCAATCTAACCCTTACGATCTAACAAGCTCATTAATAAAACATTACAAAGGCTTTCGTGTTGTTTTTACGATAGAAAAGATAGGAAAAGTTTTATGTCTTACGGCAATGGTTTCCAGACTGAAGTCGCGAAGACCGGAAAGTTTATAGGAGATATTTTCCAGATTTTGCTTTAAATTAAAATTAATAATGTTATTGTATCAATGATATTAACAAAATTTTGATTTGTTCCAAAGTAATTCACTCTTTATATTTATATTGGTAGATAAGAAGGCGGATTGCAATAAGGTCGGCTACCTTACGAGGGGGTTGCAGATGTACAAACCATAACCTTGTAGAATTTACGAGAAATTTTAAGTACGTTAGATATAGGTGACAGCTGCAAAAAATCAAATTTATTTGTTCCTTTGGCACTAAAAGTTTATTTTGTGAAACGAATAAGGTAAAAGGAACATCGTTTAATAAAAAGTTTTCAAAATCACGGTAAAATGTTACAAATAAAAATAACAGAACATCGCCAATATATAATAAAAATATTGTGCTTTGAGCTAACGCACACTCGTTTATTCTATTAAATCTGCTGCAAATTTTATCAATTCTCAGAGTTTTCGCAAACTGTATCGATTAGGAGTTTATTAAGCGTAGAATTTATTAGCTTTAATTTCAGTATAGTTTCTTTCTCACAACTCCTTGCCACATGAAACTATTTTTAAAGTAGAATTATTATTAGACTATTCGTTGGTAAAAGAGATTTCATTTATATATATTCCAGGAAATGGGATCTCATTATCGCGGAAAGATACGTCTACCTAAGTATAACAAATTTATAAAGGGGAATTCCAAAAACGCATCAACGAACATGCCGTCGTTAACGATTAATGGAAGAGTGAAAAAGTACCGGAGCGGAGAAATGATGAAGAGGAAACGGAAGGCGAGAGAGAGAGAAAAGGAAGAAGTGAAACAGCGAATATTTCTTCATTGCGGCAATAATCAGCATTACAAGCGCCGCTTCCGGAACAGAAGGGTGGAAGAGAGAAAGGATGGAGAAATTCGAGGTTTAACTGGAAGTTGCTCAAAGACACGCTACGCCGAAGATAGTGCTGGCTTATTCATGGAAAATATCGGAGAAACGTCATAATCGCGGTGTAATTTTCTTCGTTCGTTTAGAAAGTAGGGATTAATACCTTTATGAAATTCGAGGAGAAATGACGAGAGAAGAATCAAACTCACATTGCTAAAAACTTAGGTCATGGGACTAGGTTCTTCATGTTTCCAATCAACAAGATAAAAAACATAGATGGCTAGAAAATTAAACCAAATAATCTCGAGCAAGCGGGGTGTTATTTATGAACTTTATGCAGACACAAATTAATTTTTAATAAAGCATTATTGATGCAAAAACGTGCGGTTTAATGCGCCGACAATATTTCACGTCTCCCATTATTTTTAATGCAAGCAAGGCAATAGGAGACACAGAGTATATAAAATTAGTCAACCTTGACTTTTAAAATGCGAATCGAAACAAAAATCATCTCAAGGTTTAAATCCATCTTCTCTCCGTATGCCTCTTGCCATGGCCGCCTATCTCTCTCTCTCTTTAAATCGGCACACTGCCGTCGTGTTTCTCTTTATCTCCCATTTCCCATCTTCAATTTTGGAGAGCGGACGCAAAGACATGACTGCAACTGCGCCGAGGCGTCGAGAGAACAGGCCATTTCGCGTAAGGAAATTATAAAACCTCATACAAAGACGACGTTGGGGAATGAGATTTCGCTGGTACGCAGGACTTAGAAAGGCAGAAATGAACTTCTTCCAGGCACGCCGAATTCCCTCGGATCCGTTTCCAGGAGCTTTTCATGGTTTCCGAGGCGTAGATGAATACGACGGCAAACACTTGACCGATCCCCTTCGATAAAGTAGTGGACGGACGAACCATTAAGCGAGGACAACAAAGAAAAGTCCTAACTTTATGTGTCTCCTCATAACCATTTGTAGGAATAAGGGATTCTGTGTTCTATTAGCGAATGTCGTCACGGCTACTTTGCATATCTCGATCGACGCCCTTGGAATAGATTAACGAAAATCACCTCGTTTCGCGCGGATAAAATCCATTAATGTTGCGGGGAAAAAAATGAATATACTTCCATTTTTATGGCAGTGGAGTAGCATAAATCGCGAGTCTTTTTTTACTTTCTCCATACGTAGTAATGGGAAAGTATTGTGTTCACGAAAAAAATCGACTTCGAGATTTCAACGGAAATACTCGTTTTGAGGTCCCTAGAACACGTTTAGACTATTTTCGGAATGTCTGTGTATGTGATTGTGGGCGCTCTAACTCAAAAAGTACTTGTCATATCCTTACCAAACTTCAAATATAACACTTTAACATGAGCACAAAGCTCTGATTAGTTTTTGGACAATAACAGTTAATCGGAAGTCGAGGTTTATTCGATACCCGATTCGGTTTTTGCGATATTTCTCCGTTAAAACATCATTATTTTATATACAATTCTATATAAAAGGTTATAGAGAATGTAATTTCCTACAACTTTCATTTGAAACAATTTTCCATAGCAGTTGTTGTTTAGGAATTATTTATAAATAATCGGTTTTTCGGTTTCCGTCAAATATCTCCTTTAAAACGTCGTAATTGGTCATCTTCGTGGGGACCAAAGTTGTAGAGAAAAATATTTCTTCCAAGTTTTTTCAAAACAAATTTTTGGTAGAACCATCCATTTCGGAGATATTTTTCTTTTTCTTAATTTCAAGTATACAGCGCCACCATCATGTAGCAGTGAATTCTGTAAACCTATTCAAAATAGAATTTACGGCAATAATTTTGCCTTATAATACTATTCATAATAATTTAAATATCTATAACCCAAATATGGAGAAAGTCATGTGTTGGCCACATCAGATTTTTCCATCTTGTGATAAAACATAAGCGCAGATTCAAGATTGAATCGCTTGAGCGGCGCAGAGTTAGCGAGTGAGAAGGGTGAAAGGGAGTGATAGCCGGAGAGTAATGCTATTAATATGCGGTGGCATTCCGCAATACCTGACTAGGCAAAAAGAATATGCGGTGGATAGAAGCAGAGAAAATGGAAAAGGTCTCGAGGTATATTACAGATGAGGACTGCCGATAAAAAACGATGCGGGATAGACAAGAAAGAATCGGGAGAGGCATCGCTCCTCCCATCCTGGCAGGTTTAAAACTATGCGGGTAAGAAGGATTTAGAGCCGAGTAGAAAGGGAAAAGTAGAGGAAGGGAGAACACTTGCGGAAAAAATGCGGTAAAAGCAAGAAAACATGGATGGCGTGCGAGTTATTATAAGGGCGAATGTGAGGAAACGGCGATGAGGGTGAGTTTAACGACCGCTCGCACGAAAGGAACGAAAGAGGAAAGAAAAACAAGGCGTCTTCAAGAAAACTGAACTGAAAATTAGGCACCCAAGGAATGAGAGCGTTTTGGGATCCTTGGAGGGGTTGAAGGGAGGAGAACGGAAGGAAGGGATTTGGATAGAATAGAGGAGGAGGGTGAATAGATCGGGAAGGAAGTGGCGGGAAAAACCGCTAGGAGCCAAGGAGATTGGAACGCAGCTGATAAAGCCCACCATTGAACGCGTTGGTGGTATCAGAGCGAAGAGGATGTTGGGGTGTGTGGGTTAGGAGTGCTGACGGGGTTTTAGATGAGAGAAAGGAGTTGCGGAAATTTGTTGGGAAGATGGGTCTTGGAGGAGAAACTTGGACCGGGCAATCGGAGGAAGGAAGCAAGCGGCAATCTTCATCGGGGGATGCATTCAGGGAAAATGCAGAAGAAAAAGGAGAAAAATAGAGAGAGAGAGAGAGAAGGGGGAAGAGAAAGGAGATGGGTGGTGAGGGGCAGGGAGAGGGGGAGAGCGTTTGGGGATGGTAGGAGAACAAGTATGAGGGGAATGTGGGGAACGGACGAAGCCTTCTGGAGAAAATGAGAGCAAGGAGAGAGGGGGATTAGTGGGCAGTGAACTCGGACGCGAGTTTTGGGCGTGCCTGAGACGAAGCGCGGAAAAGTGATGGGGAAAAGCTGAGTGGTAGGAATGTTTCCGACACATTGACTTACGGCTTTGGGAAAAAATCTTTACTTTCTCGCTCTGAACAAATTTTGTTGCGCAATTACTGGCGGGTAAATATTTTTGAAAGCATTTCAAGGTATCCGTAAAGTTTTCAAAAAGAATTTTCAAGAAAATATTATTAGCTACCAGATTAAGAAGGGGTTTTTTTTGCTCGATAGACTTGAACGAATCGACACGCAACGTTAGGCTGTTTGACTGCATTACGTTTTGTGAATGGCTGTGAAATTTTTCAATAGTGCTTCTATTGTATCGTAATGGCTTCCCTCAAATAATAAAACTCTCCCGGTGTTGATTTGTCAGGTATCGGTGGCAGGTAAAAAATCTGTTCTACGTTAAAATTGAAAAATCTGTCTAGCAATGCTTTGAAATACGTACTCGTAGGCAGGGCCGGCCTTAGGCCAATTGTACCCATTGGACCCAATCGGGCCCCACGGCTAAGTATCCGTAGTCCCATCCATACCCAAGTGGTCTCATGAGAGGTCATCTGATGCTCTCAGAATGCAGGAAATGCGTTGGCGGCCTGGGGATCCACCCCGGATCCCCACCCCCTGGCTCGGCCTTTTAGGCCTCGTTGCCTTTAGATGTAGGGTCCCCGCCAAAAGTTTTCTAATTGGGCCCGGCAATTTCTAGGGCTGGCCCTGCTCGTAGGAACCATATAACTTAAAGATTTACAATTTTAGCTAGTCATAAATGACCTCTTCGGCAAACGCTGGATCTAAACCACACACATCTTCACACAGGAAAACGGGGAAGGCATAAGTTGAGATGTGTTGCGTTAGACATGTACAAACGACCAAAAATCCTACAATCCTTTTTTATCAATACACTAGCTGAAAGTACTTGGCGATGCCCGGATTATGCCAGACGTCTTTTGCGAATAAAATTATGTATTATATGGTAATACAATCATTTCACCTTTTGCGCATTTTTTACCAAAGGATGAAGGCATTATACGCATAGGATTTCGAGTTTAACAATGTAATCGGTTGGCAAGCCAACTTCACGTTAAAAACGCTAAATTTTGTCAAAATTTGATATTAAAACGTTAAATTCGAAAGATTTAGATTCGAAAGCGATAAAAGACGATAAGAATAAAAAACTGCATTTATTTTTCTTTAATACAGCCCAAGTCCGAAAATCGTAGATCAAATATGTGAATTTTAATAAGCAAAATAAAATAAGGTTGCAGGTCGAAATATCGATTTTTCCATGTTATCTTATGAGGAATGGAAATCATTCTCGGGAATCGAACCCGGGTCGATTTTGGAATTTTTTTTCGTAACTGGTTTCTACTTTAAGAACCGAATATTCCTACCAAATGTCAATCTTCTAGCTACTCGGAAAGTTTTTTAAAAATAGCATTACATAGTTCCGATTTCCCACCGACGACGACGAAGTCAATTTTATATATTAGACTAGCTGAAAGTACCCGGCGATGCCCGGGTTATGCCAGACATCTTTGGCGAATAAAATTATGTATTACATGGTAATACAATCATTTCACCTTTTACGTATTTTTTACTAAATGATGAAGGCATTATAAATTAGAGAAATGTTTTGATATTTATTTCAAAGCTTGCTTGTAAACAATATTTTTTGTTTTTCCTTCATTAGCATAAATAAACAAATTTTTGCTTGATCCAACACGTGAACATGCAACATAGAGTTGGCCATGAGAAAAACATTCATTTTCCAAATTAATGCCAGCCACCATTAAAGAAAACAATACTTTCTCTATACTACGTATATTGGAGAAAGTAAAAACTAATTCTGAGATATCTCTGATACCTATGAATTGGGCCGGGAGAGTCCATGGAGGTCCGGAGGGAACGTGAGCATACGTGAGAGTAAAGAGATTTCGAGTTTAACAATGTAATCGGTTGGCAAGCCAACTTCACGTTAAAAACGCAAAATTTTTGTCAAAATATGATATTAAAACGTTAAATTCGAAAGATTTAGATTCGAAAGCGATAAAAGACGATAAGAATAAGAAACTACATTTATTTTTTTAAATGCAGTCCAAGTGCGAAAATCATAGGTCAAATATGTGAATTTCAATAAGCAAAATAAAATAAGGTTGCAGGTCCAAATATCGATTTTTCCATGTTATCTTATGAGGCAGGAAAATCATTCTTGGGAATCGAACCCGGGTCGATTTTGGAATTTTTTTTTCGTAAATGGCTTCTACTTTAAGAACCGAACATTCCTACCAAATGTCAATCTTCTAGCTACTCGGAAAGTTTGTTAAAAATAGCATTACAGAGTTCCGATTTCCCACTGACGAAGACGGCGACGATGACGGTCTATTTTATATACTAGACGAATGATCCCGTTTAAAACGGCCTTTGTAAACAAACAATATAAAAATAAAACCAACAAACAAATGATAAAATTATAATATTTGAATAAGATTGGAAAGGGCTACAAATGAAAACAAAGGAATAGTTTTAAAAAATTAAGAGGAAAATAGTCTTATACCTCAATAATATTAATTTACCTATTCAGTAGCCCTCTTATAACGACGTTCCTTGTAAATACTCTTTCGTTTAACAGCAATTGCCCTTGATTATCTTTATCCTTAACCCAAAATTTCAAATTATGTTTGTCATGTGTTCTACTTATGGCTACATACAGCTGTCCATATGAAAAGCAGTATTTAGTAAGTAATCACAATCAATCGTTCAATTCCACTAAACAGCAGTTAAGAACAATCTCAATAGATATCTCAATACACACGCAATCAGCGCATATACCTTAATTATTTAGATAACAATGTAATAGTCGTTTGTTTGGTTATCCTATAATTGGATTGACGCGAATTATAAATAAACAGCACGGAAAAAATTATTTTCATAATATCTGTCCTATTCAGATAATGCGAATGCACAGCGCAAGCAACTGCCTTTAATATACAGAAAGACTTCGATAAGACAACGAAGGCACGTTAAAATATCGTCGAATTATTTCAAACATTAGCATGCTTTAAAATACGTAATTTACCGCATTTATCAATCCAATTTACGTAAACGAATATAGGTTTATATGAGCATATATGGCTTGAAACAACAATGCCCGTTTCCAAGGCGATCATTGACGAAAATGAACGATTTTTCTTACATCGGCGAATTTAAACGTAAAATTTGCTAAAGTTTTACCTTTAGGTGAAAAAAGACGAACAAAATTAAACGGCCCGTTTACTTTCCTTTAAAATGGTCCTAATTTGAAGGTCGTAGGTCAAATCTTTCTAATTTTAATTTCCAAAAGAGTAAAACTCTGCATGTCGAAAATTAAATTTTAGCGTGTAAACTTATGGGCCGAGATATGAGATTCATATGGAATGTAAAACATCTCCTGGCGTTGAACCCGGGACTTATTTGAAATTTTTTTATAGAAATCGCTTTTTGAACGTATTCATAGCAATCCTACCGAATTTGGCTGGACTGGCTGAAGAAATGGCCGAGATATGTTAAGATATTTATAACTAACTGATGAGACCGTCCGGCCAGACACCGACAAAGACATCAAGCGTTTTCTTATAGGAGATTAGATTATCTATATAAATCAGTTATTCTTGTTTATGCAGGAACACGCCCCATTTTTATAACAAGCAAGAGTCCAATAGAAGAGAATGCAGCAGTAAAATGACAAATGAAGGAGAAACGCGATAGAGGACATCAGCGAAAATAAAATATTATTTTTTACACATTGATAAATAAATATCATATCAATTTCGGAAAAATGAATTATATTTAAATGAAATTCCGTAAACTTCGATAGTAATAATCAATGCGTATAATTGTATATTAGAATAAAAATTAATGCTAATTATGTTTACGATAAAAAAATGAAGCCGTAATTTCCTCTGAATCCGACTGAATCTTCCAAACAAAAGGTTCTTCATCAATATTTCAACCCATTCCGAAGAAAATAATCTGTTAACGGAAACAATTTGATTAAAATTAGGTTTTTTATAGTCTGCGCGGGGAAACTAACCTATATTTGGAATTATTGCATTTCCTGTTTCCGTGCTGATTTATGAGGATTATCAAGAAAAATTAATACTTTTTACAATATGCTCGTAAAAAGTTAGAATGTCATATTTAAATTGTGGTGAAGTGCGGGTGCAGTGCAGATAAAATAGCCTGTAAGCAAATCGCATTACGTTTACTATATTTGTTATTTTCGATTACAAATACTCTTGTTTGACAGAAATAATATAGGATTAGGTATGATCTAGGCAGACATGCTTAAAGTAATCAAAACGGAAGGCTACTTCTTAACATTTAACTTTGAAAACGAACGCAAAAACTTCGTTCGGTGAATCACGAACCACTTGTCAACTTTCGCGGAGAAATAATATCATACTTATATGTTTTAGTGTATGTTGTTCCATGTCTTACTAAGAGAATTATAGAGAATGTATTATGTCAAGAGAAAACATTTCGGTAAAGAGAAAATAATAATATTTCGGCGAGGTTGATTTATTTCACGACCTCGTCCACACCCGGTTGCGTCACCTCGTCCGGGTTTTGGTTGGGGTTGGGGCAGATATTATCTTTGTACATGTGGTCTCCTGCGTTCCTTCAAACCCTTCTCTCACGCACTTGGACGACGACGCAGTTCAGCAACAAGCGTCTCTCTCTTGTGTGACGCCAATTTCGCCTACGGAACTGTATGTCCGTAACCATTCGGCCGCGTAATTAAATTTCGTAGAGCGCTCTCGAAATGTCCATGGGAGAAATGGCGAGCGCCGTGAATTAATTCTGTACTCTCACTTGCAGCCTAAATGTGTGAACATACAGAGAAACGGTAATAAACATAATAATTATTTCTATAATTAAATGAATTTCTTATTATTATAATTATTTATTTTACAGAAATTATATATATATATATATATAATATAATTATATATATATATTAAGAATTAATATATGCAAAACTTTTTGCCAGAAATGGAAGATATGTTGAGCGTTTCAGAATTAAGAAATATATAAAATTAATTATTATCGTTTTGAATTTGTAGATGACGCGAGTACGTGGTGCATGACTGGAGGCGTGATGTCGACATATTGAAATGTTGAGAAATATAAAATAGCATCAGGTAGAGGGTTGAAAAGATTAACTCTATCGGCGACCCGAAAATTTAACATGATAAGCGATTATCAATAGAGATAAAAGGATTTAATTGAGAGACAAAGCTGGAATACGGTTTAACGTTCACTCGTTTTAGGCTCTCATAAAACTTATAAATTGAAACAGTTGAACGTAAATGAATTAAAATAAGTGAAAACGTGACTTTGGAAGATAATTTTAGACTTCGAATTGCAGAATATGAGGTCTTGTTACGGTACAACCATAAAATGTGATTATACTCCGATTTCCTAAATTTCAAGGCTACAAGGACATCCAAACAGGAGTAATGAAAATTTACGAAATTTTAGAGGAAAGTACTCGCTAAATTCACGAATTTCATATCCGAATGATAGTTTACGTATTTATTCAACGATTTCCACCATATTACTCAGATCGACTCGTCCAGCACTTTTCATGAATAATCATGAAAAGAACTTATAATGTCTACAATATTTATTCCAAAAATGTTTTACTCATTAGATATTAAACTGTAAAATTTGCTGGACACGAATGTTTTTATTGGAAATGCGAAAAAATTATTTGTCACATATTTCGGTAAGAGTTTTGTTTATAAGGCCAGTAAAGATTTTGATGTTTGATATCATGAAATTATTCCGTTGAAAATGGAGAAGTGTCTCTGGCCGTGACGCATTTAAAAAATGTAATGGCATTGCGTGATTAGAAATTCTACGTGCACGAAAGCACTCTCGAGTACATGCACGACGGATAAAAAGAAACAAAAAAGCAAATAATAGCTTTTTAAAACTCTGCCGTAATATCATATAGGCGCAGTGATGGTTGAAGTTAACTTTATCGATTAAATTCATGATTTTCTTATTTCCTTAAAACTACATAAAAACACTTATCCAGGAAAATATAGGCAAACAGAAAACTATAAAAATAATTTCTATAGAATATATATGCACTCAAAATCAATTTAAACTTGTAATTAATAGATATTAATAATTTTTATCTGGGAAAGTGTGACATTTTTAGTAGATGGAATGCAATAAATGTGGGAGCGATAAGTTAATGTTAAAGGATAGCTAACAATACAATGAGGTATGGTGCTACTCAGGGGCGGATCCAGGCTTCATCCATGGGGAGGTAATCAGGAATGAAAAAATAAACTATTTGAAAATATCTTAATTCGCGTATATTTTGATACAGAAAAAGGAAATATATAGCTTTTTCTAGAGCAAAATTAATACAGTAAAGCGGTGTAGTTCTCGCCACATCTGCTCAGCACGTAGGACGAAATTTAGGGGTTAATTTTTTATAGTGTTCTGAAATATTGGGGCGTGGTAATTATCCCCTTTATCCCCCCTTGATGCTACTGAATGAGCTACTAAATTCTGTATCTATGACAAACACCCTATGCTTGAAAATAAATAGCTACGAAAATGAATTTTAAATTAACACATCTCATCAGAAACATACACATCATAGATATTCTGAATGAGAGTTTATTTTCATTTCTCACCAAGTAGCACTTTTTAGAATTTGTATTTTATCGAAAACGACGATGGCAAAGGATAAATCCCGTATTTTGGTCACTTTGTACAACATATCCTACCTTGATTTTTATCACGTTTTTAGGAATGTAATATAAAAATTAATCTTTCTGGTATTTGTAAAATTAACAGTTTATGATTACAAGAGAGGGCAATTTAAAATGCAGATGTCCATTTTGTAATCGTTCGTGATTATAACATATACTAGTCTACCCGCCCGTCCTAGGACGGAGAATTTTTAAAAAATGCATTCGTAGGTTATGTTTAAAATTAAAAACAAAACTGCCCAATAATTTCCCTGTGAACTTTCTTCACCATATCAGCAAAAATTCGCATACGAAAAAGTCTGCGACGAAAGCAATAAAATGTGGTAAGAAGTTTATCAGGAACACAGTAAAAAAACTAATAGAAACAAATATCGTTTTCTCAAAGTAAAAAATGCATTGACTTTATTTAATTTCAATTAAGATCTTATTTTAGTCTTCATTCTACAAACAAATCACAATTTTTACACAAATAATGTTCCGATACTTTTCTATTTAAAATTAAATTTAAATTGGCTTCTTAAAATTTGTTAAGCTGCAGTTGAACATGCAAAAAAAATTGTTTTAATGCGTTCGAACAGTGGTGATTTTTTACGAAAGAAGTGAGCTTTTTTACTTTCTCCACAAGTAGTAATGGGAAAGTATTGTATTCATGAAAAAAATCGACTTCGAGATTTCAACGGAAATACATGTTTTGAGGTCCCTAGAACACGTTTAGACTATTTTCGGAATGATGTCTGTGTGTGTGTATGTTAGTGTGGGCGCTCTAACTAAAAAAGTACGTGCCATATCGTTACCAAACTTCATATCTAACACTCTTACATGAGCATAAAGAACTGATTAGTTTTTGGACAATAACGGATAACCGGAAGTCGAGGTTTATTCGAAACCCGATTCGGTTTTTGCGATATTTCTTGGTTAAAATATCATTTTTGTATTTACAATTCTATACAAAAGTTATGGAGAATGTAATTTTCTACAACTTTTATTTGAAACAATTTTCTATAGGAGTTATTGTTTAGGAGTTATTTATAAAAAACCGGTTTTTCGGTTTTCGTTAAATATCTCCTTAAAAACGTCGTTATTGGTAATCTTCGTAAGGACCAAAGTTGTAGAGAATAATATTTCTTCCAAGTTTTGTTTGAAACTAATTTTCGTAGAACCATCTATTTCGGATATATTTCGCTTTATCTTAATACCAGTATACAGCGCCAACACCATGTAGCGGTGAATTCTGTAATCATTCAAAATATACGTAATTTACGGCAACAAGGATGTGTCTTCTTTTATGATACGAAATAATAATTTTGCCTAGTAATATTATTCATAATAATTTAAATATCTATACCCCAAATATGGAGAAAGTCATGTTGGCCACATCAGATTTTTTCTAATTCTGTTGCGTTCATTTTACCAATGTCAAAAAATCTGATGCGGCCAACACATGACTTTCTCCATATTTGGGGTATAGGTATTTAAATTATTATGAATAACATTATGAGGCAAAATTATTATTTCGTATCGTAAAAGAATACAGTCCTTATTGCTCTTTATTAGGTATATTTTGAATATGTTTACAGAATTCACCGCTACATGGTGGCGGCGCTGTTTACTGGAAGTTACTGGAAGTTTACTGGAGATATTTGACGGAAACCGAAAAACCGGTTATTTATAAATAACTCCTAAACAATAACTCCTATCGAAAATTGTTTCAAATGAAAGTTGTAGGAACTTACATTCTCTATAACTTTTATATAGAATTGTATATACAATAATGATGTTTTAACGAAGAAATATCGCAAAAACCGAATCGGGTTTCGAATAAACCTCGACTTTCGGTTATCCGTTATTGTCCAAAAACTAATCAGTTCTTTCTGCTCATGCTAAAGTGTTATATATGAAATTTGGTAACGATGTGGCAAGTACTTTTTGAGTTAGAGCGCCCACAATCACATACACACGCGCGCGCACACACACGCACTCGCACGCACGCACACACACAGACATCATTCCGAAAATAGTCTAAACGTGTTCTAGAGACCTCAAAACGTGTATTTCCCTTGAAATCTCGAAGTCGATTTTTTTTGTGATTACAATACTTTCCCATTACTACGCACGTTAAGCAATTTACGTAATGAAGGTAAACATATTCCTCAATAATGATATCCCGAACCCTGATTGGCTTGCCATTCAACCAATGAAAACGCTCCAAAAGCTGTACAACCACTCAAACAGAAATTGGCTATTATATGAGATGATATAAATATATGCTAATAATAATAATAATTAATACAATAGTAATTATCTATGAAAATCTTTGGAGATACTTTGGAGTTCAGCCCGTATTTAAGTCTGTGAATCGGAAACAAGAATGCTTTGAAATGCATTTTATTAAACTGGTGGCATGCTTGTAGCATTAACCACACCATGAGATTTGAAATCTTCTCATAATCTACGGAATTTCTCTCATTCATCTATACTCAAAGACTTATTCCAAGGAAACCTTCAAACGAGAATACAAGAACGCATTTCATCTGATCTGTGTTCACTCAAATTCCTCCAGAAGAACAAGAGTCGTCTAGAAGCTTCAAACTCCCTACAAAGTTTTGGAACTCAGTATAATTGGAATAAAGCGGAGAAATGAGAATATAAGCGGAGAATGTAATGAAAAGGGTTCGTCACTGAACCAAAGGACTGTATTAACACATGAACGAAATGATCACCTGCAGGATTGATAACATCTGGGAAATATGAGAGTTGTTGGGGAGAAAAAGCAAGCTCTTGTATGACCAAGTGCAGGATAATTAGAGGAAATTGAAAATTTTACCTCCGTTACGTGGAGTACATATTATGCGACAGAGTTAAACATTTGGTCAGTTGGCGTTATAAATTCTCGAAACATATTTCGTTTTTAAATGGGTGTAATACAGATATTTTATAATAGAAACAGTTGCCATAATTCAAACTATAATAAAATTTAAATAAAAAAAAATGTTTACAATTCCAACAAATTACAGGTGACGCTCGATTTATGCCAATCCGATTTACGTGCTTTCATTTTAACGCCATTTGTAATCAACGTACAAATAGCATCGTATTTGCACCACCGTGCTCATTTATACACCTTCGCTACCTTAGAATGTTACATTGTGAAGTTGCACGTTAAATCTTCAGATGTGGTCGTCCCAAGTACACTGCACAGGCAGAATGTTGCAAGCTTTATTTATATGTTGCATAAATATGAAAATGTTTAATATCTGCATGTATTTTAATAAAATAATGCCTAGATTTACCTTTTTGTTTAATTCAGCACTTTTCCTTTATTTTTACTGACAATGAGTATTTGATAAACTCTAAGTTTATATGATCAGTGACGGCTCCTATGTCTTTTTAACTGGTGGTGATAGCCACAAAATTTTGTCGTAATTTTGTATACGCGTGCGAGCGTAATTTTGGAACACCCAGATTACTATTTCGAATTTTTTCACAGGACAGTGCAACCTAAAGAAAAGTTTTAAAATGTCGCTTGCATGAGAAATTTATGACGTGTTATTTGCATTAAACAGATACAAGGAATAATATTAAATACAGGAATAAATTAACCACTGACATTACATCACCATAAAGAAAGATTTTACGGAGGTTTAAAAAGTTCTGGGAGGGATGAATCCCACTATCCCCATGGTAGGAGCCGCCACTGTACATGATAAAATACTGATGGAAAATTACTTTCGATTTACGCCATAATCCTCAGAACGTATCTACGGCGTAAATCGAGCGTCACCTGTACTAAGACATAGCAAAATCATACTCATACTGATATACCGGGCATAATATGTTAAATCAATGAGGTAGATGACAATAAATATAATCATTAAGTGTAGTATCACTACCAAACAGCCTAAGTAATGCAAGAATGCGTTTTAGAAAGAGAAGTAAATAAAAATTTCTCAACAATTATCAGATTTTAGTGACCATGGGTGTTAGAATTGCCTCTTGAAAGGGTTTTACTCGTCTGCGCAATACTCAGCGGAAAATTACGATAAATATGAGAGGTGCAAATCAGTCTTGAGTTAATTTGTCCGTCTGTCTGTTGCTCTAATTCCTCCTAAACAAAATCAGAAAGAGATTTCCTTTTTCCGCCAATTGATTTAGTACTCTATCTCACTGAGCACGTTTTATCGGCATGTCCGTCTGTTCATCTGTCTATATTAAAAACAACCATTTACAGTCCACCTATTAAAAAAATCGTTATGTCAATTTTCATGAGCAATAAATAAATAATTTCTGTCAATTAAAATAGAGTATTCTGCCCCATTTAAATTACCAAACTGAATAAAAAAAATACGTGGTTTTTGCTAAGAACTTTATCTTGTAGAGATTAAATTTCGAAAAAATGCGTTTATAATATAATAATATATATTATAATAATATCTATACATATCTATAAAGTAAGGTGTTGTCATATTCCACGTAATCAATATTTACTCATCACTACGACATGCTATTTTGTGATTGTTGGTTGTTTATTTAGCAACTGAATAGAAAGCGTCAGTCGCCATCATCAGATACATTGAGCTTTAGGAGATTATTCGTTGGTTGGTTTTGGTTAGTTTGTTATTTTCATTTGCTTTCGTTTCGTGTCCATTTTTTGTGTTCTTTGTTTGTTTTCTTTGTTTTCGTTCTTAGTTGTTCATTTTGTAGTCTATGTTTATATTCTTTGGTTGTGCTCTTGATTTTTGTTCCTTGATTACCTATTTGTCGGTATACACCTTTTATGCCGGCTATTGGTTAGAGTTTAATTCATTTCTTTTTTCTTGGTGGTTTTTACATTGAACCTATATTCTTTGGTTGTACTCTTAATTTATGTTCCACGATTATTTATTTGTTGGTTTACATCCTTTTCTACCGGGTATTGGTAGCGTTTAATTCATTTCTTTTTTCATGGTGGTTTTTGTAGTTTTCATATTGGTTCGTTTCGTGTTCTTTCCACTTTATTTCAAGACACCTAATGTAGTTTACAGAAAGGATAGGAGAAGTTTTAGTATGTATCATTTTCTCAAGCTGTCTTCTAAGCGGGAAAAAGTATAACTATTTGCAGTCCGAAATGCACCCGGGCGAAGCCGGGTACGAAAAGCTAGTATATTATAATATATATTCATCATCATAGGTAGACTCCGTTGACAGGTCCGTGATTATTCATGGTTAAACTTGGTTCTCCATATATGCCTATTTTCCATAGTTTTCTTCATGTCTTGATAGCTCTCTTTCCCTTTCAAGTCGTCTACTAGCTGAAACCTTTTCCTACCTCTTTCTCTTTTTCCATTCAGTTTTCCTTCTAGCACTTCTTTAATCATGCACTCTCTCCTCAGGTAATGCCCAATCCAGTTTGCCTTCCTCTTTCTGATAGTCTGTATAGTAGTACTTCCTCATTTTTCACCCTGTCCATTTTATCTTCATTATAATATGTATAATAATAATAATAATTTTATTGCTTCCATAAAATATACAATAATGTGAAATTAATATGGATGAGTGGTTGATGGGGCCCACATGTCACCTCCCCCTCCCAATACACAGTAGGGTCCTGCAGAGCCTTTTAAAGACTTGTCTGCAGGTGCTCGTAAAAAAATACATTTCGTGGTGGTACATAACATCATAAGCAGCAAGATTGCATATGTCATTTTGTTAACATTTTGTCATATCAAGTCAAGCAACCACTACACAACACACCTGACCATCACATCAAATGTTAGCACCAACGAATCATAACGGCACACCACCATAACATCTCTCCCTATCAAATCACAATATCTCAACACTACTGATAGCACAACACTCGCAGTGACTCTCCTATAACATATCGCCACAAGGCAACATCATAACAACATCAATCCCTAGCACACAACAATGTAGCAGCTTCAACTCTTTATACCATTTAATACAGTGAAGATACTTCTCTGAAAACAGTACATCATTGCAGCACATCATCATAACATCCTCCCACAACATATCACAACATCACACCACCACCCCCACTAGAATCTGTATCACAAGACCACCATAACACATCACCACATCATCACAATAACATCCTCTCGCCACATACCACAATATACCATAATATATCACCACTACCATTACCAGAATCTATACCACAATTCCACTTATAACACATCACCACATAACATCACCATAACATTTTCCCACAACATATCACAATATGTCACCGCTACCATTACCAGAACATATACCACAAAACCACCTATAGCACATCACCATAACATCCTCAACTCATCACAATATCTCACCACTACCAATACCAGAGCATTTACACCAAGGCCACTTATAACTCATCACCACAGAGTAGCACCATTGTAGTACACCACATCAACTTGTAATAAAGCCTATAATCTTTATACCACTTAAAATGGTTGAGCATGCTTTGCTTAGTAGTAGTATAGCAATTTTCAAACACTCTGCACGCCACCACAATTCATAATCACAGTTCATTATTTTGTGAGTACAATCCATTCGAATTCCTTGTACGTTATCTGTGAACTGTTGTACAAATAATTCTGCTATTTCATTCTCCTTGTATAGGTTACCAAATGTTTTAATCAATGCCTGGTCAAGATCAGTGTGCAATTTATTTCCCGTAATTTCATTTATTATTTTCCATAGACCTTTCATATTTGATCAAAGATTTATTAACCTGACCATATAATATCTTTTCTTAGCCGTTTTAATGAGTGCTGTCACTTTATTTCTGTAAATTTTGTAAGCCGTTTTGTAGTTATTATTAGAGGAAGAACTTTTCCATTTTTTGAAGGGCTCATCTCTTTTTTGCATCTCATTACATAAATTAGTATTCATCCAATCTTTTTTAGTAGTTCTCATTTTTCTTGTGCAGGGTT
The DNA here is from genome assembly GCA_036926305.1 of Uropetala carovei. Lineage (NCBI taxonomy): Eukaryota > Metazoa > Arthropoda > Insecta > Odonata > Petaluridae > Uropetala > Uropetala carovei. The sequence continues at coordinate 358,393 of JAXCHB010000118.1, read as the reverse complement.
CTCTTACTATGTGATATAACTTTGTTAGTTCTTCTTTTAAGGAGCTATATAATACAATAGGATCATCGCAGTTTAGTAACCAGTCCCAATGTGTGCTACAAATCAGAGTTTTCATTTTGTCCTCATTTATTCAGTACTTAACATCATTATTTTTGTTTAAGTTTAGGTTTTTGTTATCTATTGTTTTATACATTCCAATGAGATAATGATCAGACAGTTGGTGATTGAATATAAAGCTATTTATATAATTAAGTTTTCCCCTGTAGTAAATATGATCAATACATGATTTCTGTGTTTTCGTCTCAACTATTTCCACTCTTGTATAGTCTTTTATTAGTGCTTCAAAGCCCAGTGATGCTAACATATTTTTATACTGAAGTACAGCATGGTTAGTTTTATCTTTTAAATTAATATGAACATCACCTACCAAAACTATATCCTATGATCCCAAACTGTATATTACCTCGGATAATTCAATAATGAAGGTGCTTATATTGTAGTTTGGCGGTCTGTAAATACCTAAAACTATTATTATATTAACTTGGAACTCAACTCTGCAGTAGTAATTGTCAAGTAAAGGTTTTCAAACTGGATATTATTCTTAAGGTACATTATAAGCCCCCCTCCTCGCTTTTCTTTTCTAAGGTTGTATACCATCCTGAATCCAGATAAATAATAGGTATTTAATTCCTCTTCCTTTATATTGACTTCAGAGAGAAGAAGTATAATGTTTTTTATGTTACCTGTTATGTGTGTGTTGATTAAATGTATTTCACTGAAATTCCTTCTGAGACTTCGAACATTAGCATGATAAATAAATAAATAAAGGAAGAACTCTAAACACGGTGAAGGCAATGAACAGAATAGGAAAATTAAAAAAACTCCAATTCACCGTAAAGGCGGTACTTAGGTGTCAAGACTCGCAGGACCACTTAGAGCGAGCGCACTTTTATTATGAAGGGGTTCCAAGCTAAAGTTCAGTCACTTTTATTATGTAAATGGATATGTATACTTCAAACAACATTGAAAGGATGTATTGACAAGCCTTCGACTCGCTATGTTGTAATGCGTAGTCGGCTCCGGGCGCTACCATGCCTGCAACCATAGTAACCCTCCACGTTGTCTGGAGATTGGGTTAGTAAATGTCAAGACAGGCCAATCAATTTCTTGTCCGGAGATTGGGTTTGTAAAAACTGACTGGCCTGTCTCGACATTTACAAACCCAATCTCTGGACAAGAAACTGGCCTGTCTCGACATTTACTAACCCAATCTCTGGACAACGTGGAGGGTTACCATGGTTCCAGGCACGGTAGCGCCCGGAGCCGACTACCCATTAAAACAAAGCAAGCCGAAGGTTCATCAATATATCCTTTCAATGTTATATCCTCTTGACTTTTGCGTCGCAAATGGAACCAATGTAATTTATTTGGCGAAACGCATTTCGTGATTCAGATCTTTTTAATAGCTTTTTACTTTGTGTTATTGAGGAGTATGTTTTGTGATTCACTTGAATTTATATTAAAGATAAAAGTAATAAATGTTTTAAAAATTGAATTTGGGTGTTCCCGAGTGCTAAAACCTCCTTCATAATAAAAGTGACTAAACTTCATTAGTAAACAATTTCAAGTTCAACAAATTCATCAGAAGTTCGAAGGAACGCTCAGACAGCACAAAATATCGGAGCAGCAAACTCACACAACCGCCATTACCACCACCAGAATAATATATAATATAATAATAACAACAATGAACCGTATTTATTTATGTCGATATTTAGACCTTCGTGTCCATTATTATATACAAACCTGACGAGCACAAACATCCATGTCCTATGCCGAATCCAACCCTGCGGCCTTAGTATCCGCCGGTAGATACTCTAACCATCCGTCTACCTAGGCCGATTCTATAACACCGAAGAATTCCATTTCTTGGAATTTTTTTACCTTTACAGGAAATAGAAATTTGGAAGGAAATATGTATTAGTAAAAAACATTCTTGGAATCGAAAAAAAACGCAAAACCATTCCCTCTAATCCTCCTGCAACCTACGTCAGTTCCTCCTCACTCCTTTCTGCTCTTCCTCCGATTCCTCCTCCCTGTATTTTAGTACCCGCTCCTCTTATTTTCTTACAATCTCCTCCTCAATACTCCCACCGCGACCACCACTCGTCCCGCGTCTCAAATTTACTTACTCCGCGCCTTTCAGATATCTCCGCTCATAAAAACACCACCATAGCATTTTCTTCCACGAAAGGCAACGTGATGTAATTTTAATGCGACGTCTCAATAACGCCGCTCTCAACGTGATTAAAGCTGAAGGCCTGCGTCTTGTCACCTCCATCTCTTTCCTCCGACAGCCCACTCTCCATTCTACCGCGACGCTTTGGCCTCTTTTCTTCTTCTCCTCTTTCAAATTATCTCCGTCGCTCCCTAGCTCGCCCAACTCCTTTTGCCACATCGCTCTTTTCACAAACTGTACTCCTTACGTTACTATCCCATACCGGTTTCTTCCTTCCTGAATTCATTTCCGATCTTATTCCCCTTCTTTTGCTTTTTCCCATCTATGCCCATCCACTTCTTCTCATTTATTAATCCTCTTCTTTTCGCGTCCTCTTCTCCTATTCTAAGCTTCCTTCTCCCCCCCCCCCCCCTGTACCGTTTTTCCTCTCTCTCGCGTTTCTTCCTTCAGCTGCCAAACAGTTCTCCCTTTCCCCTTATCACACCATCTTTCGCTATTCTGGAGCGAGGGGGAAAAGTTCTCTTAGCGTTTCCTTACATAAACGGCAGACCGTTGCTTTTGGATACAGACATTCCCACCTTCTCGACTGCGTAATCTCTCAAAGGAAAGCACTCATCAGATTGAATGACGGAATTACAGACGTAAGAACTTTGAATCGAACGTGTGAAGGCCGAGGTAAAAATATCGATTATCGGTGAAAGCGGCCAGGATACGATTACATCGCCATTTTAACACTTACGATTGATAAAGATACCTTCACAAAATCAATCTGATGATTTTCTCTTTTTTTGCGTGAAAATGTGTCCAATTTAGTTAAATATGAATTAATACTGTTTACTTCAACTTGTTAGAATTTTATGGGAGACAGTTAAACTAAACTTACAATTCCATCAGCTTTGCTTTAGCTCTTTTCAGAGAAATGAGAAATAAATTCTATAAGTTTGTAATATTTTATTAAGTGGTATATCGACAGAGATATTATGAAATTTCAGATTATGTAGTAAAGACAAAATTACTCAAAGAAAATAATAAGCTGGATTTAGTACATGGCAAAAGAATGCGTATTTTCTTTAAACGGCACGATAAAATACACCGTTATAATCAAATACATAAATGATGGCATAATTTCGTGGACGCGTCTAAAAGTCTTTCAGCACAATTCCCAGTACTGATGTTGTCACAGCACTGAAGTTATTCCTCAATAAAAAAACGATAAAGTCCCATGAATATACCTGTAAAGGTTTTATGGATGTCCGCTTCGTTCACAATGACGTAAGTTACGAAACGACGTTCTGACAAGAACTTAAAAAATTTATGGGATGTTAGAGGGAGACCGTTCTGTTGGACGACCTTTTGATCTTTGAGAAATGTTAGTCTTTGAAAATGCATTCATATTGCACAGAGTACATGGGGGTCATGTAGGTCAATTGCACGGCAGAGGTTAGCCTTTTCTTTATCCCTGAGGATCATCCTATTTATTCATCCGCAAGGGAAAAACGGAAAGAACGAGCGTATTTCTGCGAATATATTATAGCGTTTCGGCATTCCAATTATGAAGATTATATCAAATATGTACTACACATCCGAAATTGATAATTCCGATTTTCCGAACAGTGGAGTAATTAACAAATCTTTGTTGGTTTATTCATGAAAGCAAAAAATATTCTCTCGCTGAAGTGGATGACGAAGATTTCGGTTACCTTAAGAGAGTATAAGCTACGGTGTCCGTAATTTTCCTCGCATAAAATTGCTACTTTAGACATTTAGTCACTGATATTTGACATTTCAAGAAAATTTCGAACTACAACCTTTCATTATACAGAGTCGTATTTGCGACATTCTCTCCCATACTGTAATCTCGTCTTTCTATCACATTAATTGTATTCATTTTTGACCTTCCTAGCAGAGAACTTTAGATTTGTTATTAAAAACTACTGATAAACTTATTTTAAGAAGCAATTTATGTACAAAAGATAGGAAATCGACATTAAGGGAACTGTTTCGAGGTGTGAGTGACATGGCTTAAAATCGTTGCCTGGACAGTTAGAATTATTGGTGAAGTAATTTTAGATTGCAATCTACAGTAGTTCCTCGAAAACGCAGAGCTTAGTTTGATCCGAACCCTTGAGCAACTCCACGGTTTCCCCCTTCTCCCTGCAAGACTCTCCTATTCCCTTGAAAATTGCGTCGCCTCCTCCATAATCTACGAGCTCGTGGCGTTCATTAAAACCCAATCCCTTTCCCTGTGTCCCTCCCGTCTATTAGCGAGGGCCTCCTAACGTCCTCCTATTTTTTTCCCTTTGCACCTCCATCTCGTCTATTCCGCCGAAAATACGCCACTCTCGATCTATCCTTTTGCTGCTCCTCATAAGGCACTACCCACACTCCTTCATCCTTGCCATAGCTTCCGTCTTACACTCACTCCTATTCCTTCATTCCAAATGCCTGCCTCCTTTCATAATGTCCAAGTCGGATCTTCGTGTCTCTCTCTCTCTCTCCGTGCCCCCCTCTCCCCCTCCCTCCCTCCCTATCCCCCTCTCCTCCTCCCTCCCTCTCTCTCTCCTCCCCATCACCATGTCTCTCTACCGTTCTTCCTTCGCTATACCCTGGCTATTTATTCAGGGATTCTTTTTTTTCTTCTCATGACTCACTTCTTCATGTGTGTTCGTATAAATATAAACGTGTAGAATGTATATAAACACGCATACACTTATATAAGGTGCCCAGGAAGTTCATGGCAATTAAAAAAACATAATTTTAATTAATTAATTAATTTCTGTAACTCTGGTAATCCGAAATACGAAGAAAAACATTAAAATATAGCGAATCTTGTGGATGTTTCTATATACCATCGTTATCCATCTTTGCAAACATTTAAAATCATTTTTATTAATGCCATGTTAACAATTTTAATTATGCTTAAAATTGACAAAAAATTGAGCTTTTATTATTCATTGGTGCGCAACACAAAGCTTCATTTCGTTAGTTATCTTCGATTAATTTATTGCTACAGCTTATGCAATGCGAAAAAGGATTTAAATTACGTGTTTGCGGTAAGTAAACTAATGCCAAGAATTTGGATCCGTGCGTGAAGAGAAAATTAGAGCAAGCGCGGTAAAATAGCATGAAAATAAAAGAAAATTCGTTGTATTGAATGTAACAATGCCAAAGCTTAGGATATTGGAATTAAAAGGATTCTATTAAGGAGATAATGATCAATCGACCTATCACATATTTTAATTGCAAACTCTAGAGTGAAAATAACACAAACGAAATTAGATTCTCAAAGGGATGTGCGAGCGGTCGAAATGACGAATGGGATAAGGGGCACTGCAGACGGTAGAGTAATGACTGAAACGAAATTTAAAAAAAAAACCTCAAATGACAACGGGCTTTTAAAACGGTTGGCTGAATAGATATTTCCCCAGAGTATGTCCCAGTGCCAGCCAAGAGGGAGGAGGTTGGGAAAGTTTGGAGAAGGGAACGGAAAAGCCGATGCTGCCGAAAGATTTAAGTGGGAGAGAATGACACAATGCGAATCGACGGAGGAAGATGGTAGCAACTGGAAACTTCCACTGAAGAAGACGAACGGTGTTCTCAGCCGGCGATTCTCTCTTTTCTCCCAACGCACCCTCTTTTTTTTATACCCTTTAGCCGTCTCTTTTGAAACCCCTTTGTATCCGCTTATCTTCGCCTCCTTCGAATTTTCCTTTAATGTATTCCGCGCTATTTTCACCTCCTCTCATTTTTCCCTTGATTCCCTTCGTTTGACTCCCCGACCCCCTCTCACTTCTTCGCCCTCTGTGTCGCCAGCCTTCCATATGACACCTGTCATCCGCGTCGCGAGTCTCACAAATCCACGCCGTTTCTACTCCTCCTCCTCCTTCTCCAGACAAGCAGGACGTATCCATGACTTTCTCCCCATTTTCCCATTATTGCACACACACACACACACACACTTCTTTTTCGCATCTTTTTCTCCCCCATCTTCTTCCCTCCTTCCTCCCGTTATGCTTCCACTCCGTTTCTTTCCTCCATCTTGCCTTTATCAGCTCTTCCCGTCTTATTTCTTCCCTTCTTCCCAAATCCTCCCTGCGCCTTTATCGTCCGCTATAGCCCTTCTTTCTTTACAAATTCACGCTCTATTGATTTCTTCCGCGCTAATCTCTCTGCTGCTGCTTCTTGTTTACCTTCCCTCCCTGCCTCTCTTTATCCACCATTCATCGATATATTCGTCATATTCTTTTTGCAACTTTTGATAAGTAGTACGACTTGCTTTCACGAACACACTTTCATTCATGTTTACTTGTCGATATAACTCTCAGACAATATTATGTGTTTTTTTCGCTTTCCTTATATCACTCAGCGAAACCTTTCCTCCTCGATCCAAAAAAACCGTACTTGGGAAGATTCATCTCGCCAATCCAAATACGAATATCAAGCAAACAATTTTGTGGCAAAAAATTGATATTTGAAACTTCTATCGCAAACATAGGCTTTTGTTGAACAAATATCTTTAGAACAATTAAAATATATCCTGAATACCTGATCGAGCAAACTGTCATCGAAAATTTGGTATGGCACTTTTGGTGATAAAATAAATTGAAAATCTCTTAACTTAATAGTAAGTATTCCTGCTTTTAAGAAAGAATCTTATGAAGTAAAGAAACATAGTCTGCAAACATAAAAATAATTCGTGTTATGTATCTATTCCACCGACAAACTTCTAGGGCTTGTAGGTGGGTTTGAGGTATGATCCGAAAAATTAGTCCGAATTGTCTGCGTCGCTTCATTCGACGTGACCGATCTGGCCGCATTGAACTCCACTTCTTGATCTCTCGATCAGTAGCCGGAAGTTATTAGGTTCATTTAATTAAATAAGACTCTGAGAGTGCAGGATATGCACAATCTTTACGTCCTAATGTACGAATAACATGGGATGGTAAATATCGTTTTCTTCCGTGGTAGAAATGAAGTTTCTAAACGTGGCTTAAGATCCCTTACGTAATTAATGGAAGTCCCTTAGTGTACTTAGACGGACAAGGGTGGGAAATTTAATCGTGCAAAGGTGATATGATATGATGATGATCAGGTCTTTCAGTATTAACATGGAAACTACAGCTGCTGTTCAAAGTGTTGAACACCGACTTCATTGCACAGCCCGCAGCGACGCACCATTGACTGTCACACTCGCTCGAAAATACCAGGTGTCTGTCGTATGTTGTCGCATGCTTCCTGGATCCTGGGCAGGAGATCATCTTCTCGCTCTACTGGAGTCTCGTAGAAGAGACATATGAGATGTCTCCAGACGAAAAAGTCAAGTGGATTTAGGTCTGGTGAGTGAGCAGGCCAGGAAGCAGGACTACTGCGCCCAATCCAACGCGCAGGAAAAACAGCGTTCAGGTATTCTCGTGCGTCCATGCTGAAATATGCTGAGGCCCCGTCGTGCATGAACCACATTCTTCGGCGAACGTCTAAGGGCATATCCTCCAGCAGTTTCGGCAGTGACTGCTCCAAAAAATCCTTGTAGCCTGGTCCTTTCAAGCCTGGAGGAAGTACGTAGGGGCCTATTAAAAATCATGAAGAATATCACACCAGACATTGATGGAAAATTTTTGCTGATGGCCTTGTTCTACTGTCGTGCTGTGGTGCGGAAGTCGCCGATTAGGAAAGCGTCCCTGATACAGCCGCTGAGCCTTCCTGCCATTTCCGTCTGCTGCACCGTACGCAAGGAGCATATCTGAAATTTCTTCCTACGTATACGCATCCATTGCTGAAGTTACTCATGCACTAATGCAAACAAACTCACAACGGTGGCACGTATCAGACTAACAAGCTACTGATCGAGGTATCAAGGAGTGCAGTTCATTGCGGCCAGATCAGTCACGTCGAACCGCACATAGCAGTCCCAACTACGTAACTACAAGCAGCGATAGAGGCGCGGGGATGGTTGCAAACCCTACAGTACATTCATCGGCTTGTATCTCGGTAATGAGGCGACGCAGACAATTCGGATTAACTTTTCGGATCGTATCTCGAACCCATCTACAAGCCCTAGAAGTTTGTCCGTGGAATTTAAATACACCCTGTATAGACGCTTCCTATATAGGATACTAGCTTTTAGTACCCGGCTTCGCCAGGGTGCATTTCGGACTGCAAATAGTTATACTTTTTCCCGCTTAGAAGACAGCTTGAGAAAATGATACATACTAAAACTTCTCCTCTCCTTTCTGTAAACTACATTAGGAGTCTTGAAATAAAGTGGAAAGAACACGAAACGAACCAATACGAAAACTACAAAAACCATCATGAAAAAAGAAATGAATTAAACGCTAACCAATAGCCGGTAGAAAAGGATGTAAACCGACAAATAAATAATCGTGGAACATAAATTAAGAGTACAACCAAAGAATATAAGTTCAATGTAAAAACCACCAAGAAAAAAGAAATGAATTAAACTCTAACCAATAGCCGGCATAAAAGGTGTAAACCGACAAATAGGTAATCAAGAAACAAAAATCAAGAGCACAACCAAAGAATATAAACATAGACTACAAAATGAACAACTAAGAACAAAAACAAAGAAAACAAACAACAAACACAAAAAATGGACACGAAACGAAAGCAAATGAAAACAACAAACTCACCAAAACCAACCAACGAATAATCTCCTAAAGCTCAATGTATCTGATGATGGCGACTGACGCTTTCTACTCAGTTGCTAAATAAACAACCAACAATCACAAAATAGCATGTCGAGGTGATGAGTAAATATTGATTACGCGGAATATGAGTTTGTATGTCAACATAACAACAGGAGAAACTAAATAAGAATACCTATTATTACTCTAAATAGATATAAAATTATTGATCTTAATTGTGTTTTCCATCGTAATTAATTGAATAATAGATTGAGATATTCGAACGAATCGATTTTAAATAATGTAGTAAAATGTTTTACTTTTCTAACGTAATTAATTACGTGAGTGTATCGGTAGTGTTTACATTTTACCCATGGAACCGCAGACACGAATTCTTAATTTTAGTTCAGAAGACATAATAAAGTTCAACAAAAGTATTATTCAAATAAAATCTTTCGAAATTCATTGCGTTACGTATTCAAAATGTTAATCTAATTTAGTTCTCGTATTAAAATACCAATTACTCAAGAGTGAACCTTATTTCCAATTGATAAAACTCTCTTTTAATTCAAAACGATATTATATATTACAAAAAGTATCTAATTATTATTGAAACGCAAAATGGATGAGCATAGGAAAAAACTTGCATGTTAGCATGAAATGCTAAATTCAGTTTTTATTGATAAACTGATAAAACAAAACACAAAAACTTTAACGTAGTAATTTAATCATATACCTTCAGTAATTTTCACTTAAACAAAATATGAAATAAAATAAGACAAAAGGCATATAAAAACAATTTAACTTATATCCAAACATACCTATAATGCGAATGACACGATTACAGAAAAAGAAACAGTTCACTAATGTTTATTCGCAGAATTAACCTGTGTATAGAAGACCATAGATAATGAAAGAAAAATATACAATCAAATCAGAAGATATTAAACGAGTATTTCATCAACTATTTCTACGTTTACGATATGTTTATAGTTCAAACGTAATTTGTTTACATCGGTTGCTAAGTATATCCAAATGCTGAGCAATAATGAAAAATAAGATTTTCCCTTCAATTCGTCTTATTTGATCTGTAAGCCCCTCTTTTAAAAAATTATTCCAAAAGAGGAGATAATTTACCACAAAAAAGTCTGCGAGAGCATATGTCTGCGATATATATGTAAGGAGTTAAAAATTCGAGAAATTTCCAAAAAAATTTAAATGGAAATCCCATATAAACGAAAATATTTTATTATAATTAAATAGTACACCGAATCGGTTTAAAAACCTTACTACACCACCGTACACATGATAACGGTTAATATGACACCTTCCTCTTTTTTCTGCGTGTTGTAGTTTCTGAGCCTTAGCAGAACATACATACTGTAGCCGAAAAGGTGAATTTTTTCGCTTTTAATTTTTTTTTTCGTTCGGAGTCGAGCGTGTCGCAAGTGCACAGAAACAGCTCGTGGACGACCAACTATTGTTTAAATTTCACACCCGATTTAATCACTTTAAATAACTTTCTCGCACGGCTGGCACTGACTCGACCGTTGCCCTCTCGCGATCCTGGAGAAGTAGCCTTCTTATATAGGGCGCGGGTGATGCACTGCGTTTTCCACTCCCCTTTCAGGCAACGTGACTCGCAGGCCACGAACCTGGAAGGTCAAGCTGACGTCGATTTCTCCTTCGTCTTCGGCGCGCCCAAAATCATATTCAATTTTGTAACCAAGGCTTTAGTGTGGCCAACAGTGCTACAGGTTGAACCTGTACCGCCACATACCCCTCCTGTAAAAATAAAAAAAATCGAGCAGTGGGAGATTTTTTTCTTCAACGCAATAACGTTCGACAAACAAAATAAACAAAACGTATCTTGAAAACATAAACATCAGCTGCAATTTTCCTCCTGGATCCGATATCTAAGATGGGAAACACCGATAGTCCTCGGCAATCAGCAAGAACTATGTGGTGGATTTGGAGGATAGAGAGCCTCCCGTGCAGGTCATAGCCCGTCCCACACGTTGCGTGTCGGATGGCGCCTCTATACTGCTGCATCGGTCGGCGAAGGCCGCCATTCCCGTGTACTTCTTACGAAGAGGGATGAAGGGTTTGGGGGAATCACTGCCGAAGTGAACTCACGACTTGTTCAGCCATCCGCACAGTAAGGGATAGTTGAGGGAATGCTTCTCCCTAACACAAACACTGATAACTCCCATACCCAAAACATAAACACAATCAAAAGAAAACTCATACTGATGCACCTAATTCTAAAGCAACACATACAGCCCTAACTTAATTAAAGAAGGGTTTTAAGTTATAAAAGTTATATTTCCCCACTTCTTCTCCCTTGTCGTTCACCAATACACACACATTAGGTTCCTGTATTCGAGTCACCATATACGGACCCTTGTATAAATAGAAAAACTTCGCAAATAAACCTAGTTTCGTGTCTGATACACGCGGCGTCCTTAACAACACACGATCACCGGCCTTGAAATTATGGATTTTCGATTTCTGTCCTCCCCGTCTTTTGTTTCCTGCCCTTTATAAGTTCCGAAGCACAATGCGCTGTATCGATGTGTCTCTTAACGCAGGAGTTCGCGGTAACGGCACGATTTGTCCGAAATCTCGTTCCGGTTTTGTTCCGAAATGAGCTTCCAAAGGGGTCATCCCTATGCTCTAGTGGTACGTATGATTAAACCACATATTCAGTTTCGGAATAAAGTTTACCCAGTCCTTATGATCCCTGCAGTAGACTCGAAATACGCGAGAAATTTCTCTCATTATTCTTTCCGTTGGGTTTGATTGCGGGTGACGCACTGTTGAATAAATAGGAAGAATGTTTTTCTCCCTCAGGCTCTTCACCCACATGTCCGACAAGAATTGCGTTCCGTGATCACTTAAAATTTTATCGGCTTTCCCTGCCTGAGCCATAAATATGTCAACACAGCGGAGGCAAGCCTTAGCATTGGCGCGATTAATAGGGAACACACTAACATACTTTGAAAACACATCTACTATTACAAAAATATACCGATTATGCATTTTTCCTTTCGGGAGTGGGCCGTAAATATCAACAGCATAAAGTTCACGAGGTTTAGAGGGGATAACATTTGCCATGGGACCCTCAAAATTCCTATTAGGGTATTTTGTCTTTTGACATATCTCGCATTTGGAAAGAGTAGATCGGACTGTCCTACTCATATTTGGCCAATAATACCGTTCTTGCAAAATTTTCAGGACCTTTAACGCTCCGAAATGGCCATATCTGGTGTGAACATACCATATAGGTTTGGTATTTAACACCGGGGGTATCCATAATTTCCATTGTCCCTCCGTACTATTCACCTTTTTTATGACAATGTCTTTATAAATATCACAGGTTCTTGCCAACCTTGATATTCTCGCATACGCCTCGTGGGATTCGTCCAGCCGATTTTTACAGCGGTTATACACCAACATTATAACTGGGTCAGCCTTCTGGAGGTCGGCCAAATTCCTGAGGTCTCTTTCGGGACATTCTGAGATTTCCGGCTCGATGAACATGACCATAAACTGGTCCGGAGCACGAGTTAATTGGAATCTTTCCGCCCTAGGATGCCGACTTAGCCAGTCGGGAACCACATTTCCCTTTTTAGGACAGTATTTAATTTCGATGTCGTAAGAGTCCAAAATCAAAGTCCACCTTGTCAATCTATGATTATTAAGGATGCATGTTTTTAAAAAACTGAGGGACTGATGGTCCGTCAGTATCACAATTTTTAATCCCAATACGATTGTTCTGAGTTTCTGCAAGGCCCATATAACAGCTAGAGCCTCCTTCTCAGTAGTCGTGTAAAACAACTCGGCGCCTTTTAACGTCCGACTGAGGAAAGCAAGGACGTGGTCACAACCCTTTTCATCCCTCTGAAAGAGCACTCCTCCCAGCCCGTATCCACTGCTGTCAGTCTGCAGATACATGGTCCGCGTGAAATCTGGATAGCGCAGGATGACGGTATTTAGGAAGGAAGTTTTTATTTCCTCGAAGGCGGCTTGAGCGTTACAATCCCAACTCCATCTGACACCCTTTTTTAACAATTTTAACAGAGAAACTGTTAAAGATGAATAATTGTTCACAAATTTGCTATAAAAATTACATAACCCGAGGAAACCTCTGAGCTGTTTAAGATTACCAGGGGTTTTGAAAGATTTTATTGCCTCGATTTTCTCGGGATCGGGTAGAAAACCATCAGAGGTTAAGACGTGCCCGAGGAAAGGCACGCGATCGCAACAAAATCGCGACTTTTTTTATGCTTAACGTCGCATTGACCTTTTTTAGGACGATAAACAAACGACGTAAATGGTCTAAGTGCTCCTCAAACGTTGTTGAGGTAACCAACACATCATCAATGTAATTGGTGGTAAATTCAGAAAACTCGTCATCTAAAACAGAGTTCAGACTGCGAATGAGTGCTGCGCCACTATTTTTCAATCCAAAAGGAACTCTCTCAAACACGTACGTGCATGAGTTATACATGAAAGCGGTGAATTTCTGGTCATCCGGGTGCAATTGAACTTGCCAATAGGACGAGGTCAAATCAGTTACTGAAAACCAACGTACTTTAGAAAATTTTCTTATTACCTCGTCAATATGGGGTGGCTCCTCCCTATCAGGAACCGTTAAAGAATTTAACTTCCGGGCGTCCAAGCATAACCTCACACTGCCGTCCTTCTTCTTCACAACCACTAAAGGATTAAGATATGAACTCTGTGCTTTTCGTATTATACCCATGTCCAACATTCTTTTGATTTGCACGTCCACTGCCGCTCGGTAGGCGAAAGGTATCGGATATATGTGTTGCTTAAAGGGCGTATCATCAGTCAAACGTATTCGGTGGACGTAATGCTGGATTAACCCAGGCGAGTCAGAAAATATTTCCTTGAATTCATAGAGTAAGTCAAACAACTTCTGCGATTCTTCCGCGGTTAGGCAAGGGGACTTTTTTACCACTTCCCCTATGTCGTCCCTTGTGACTCCAGGAGCGCTAATCCTACTCACAGCGGAATACATCGACGTGAAATTGGAATCCATGTTTCTTTTTACCATTGAATGCTTGTCGACGAACAAAGTCACCTTCTCTTCCTTAAAATCCAAATTTACATTATACTTGCTCATAAAATCAATCCCTAATATCAAGGGTTTTATCAAATTTCGCACCACCAAACAGATGGTTTCGAAATATAATCCATCAATCTCAAACGTCAATAAGACTTGCTTTGTAATAGGCATAGACTTTTTACTATTTGCACACATAATGTATGTCCTGTTTACGGGCAAGGTAGGGATATTTGGTTCCTTCTCCATAATTTCCGTGCACAGCTCTTCCGAAATGACGGATATTTCGCTACCGGTATCCAATAGCGCGCGACATTTAATTTTCGAGTAACTAATTTCTATTTCAGGACAAAGTCGTTTCATCTTGGTTTCGAACGACTCTTCTTGCATGAGATCATTGTAAGGATCTCCCTCCAACTCTATTGTGCCAAGAAAAGGTAGGTCCGCTTGAAAAAAATCCTTTGGGCTTGGGAACCCCGACAAACCCAAATCCTTTAGTTTCCCTTCCTGACTGGACGTTGTTCCGAAGTCGAAGCCTCGGTTAAATTAGGCATTGGGTCAGGAGGTAATGACATAGATGAAAGTGGATGATTCGGAGGGGGTTGGGTATCCGGAGGAGGAGGTGAAGTAGTGGGGGGTGGAAATGAGAAATGCGTTTCCTCACGACACTCCGTCCTTGCACGAGGCGGCCAGGCTCGTCTTCGTTGACTGTTTGTATAATAGGAATCCCTTCGGGGAGAAGTGGTCATATAGTTGACCACGGGTTCGTTTCTTGTGGCTTCCGTGCGATAATTCGGCGCGTTAAGCTGGCCAAGAAGAGAATTCATTTGACCTATGTCCGTTGGTCTCGCGCTATAAAGCAAATTTTGGATATGAGGTGGAAAGTGCTTTATGAGCGTGTAGATTATTTCACAGTCGGGCATAGGTGGTTCCGCTAGGCGAGCCGCTCCAACCATCTCCAAAAAATACTGTTGCATGCTTCTATGACGGGTCGGATTATACCGCCCTGAAGTAATATTTAAGCGATGTTGGAATCGCTGATCGATCCCCCAAAAAAAATTAAGAAATACCTTTTTGAATTCCTCGAAGCTTCCAGGTGGTGGCCACAAGGTTCTTCCCCACAACTCCGCGTCGCCTTCTAACATTTGCAAGGCAATCATGACCTGTTGGAAAGGGGGTATCCCATATAACTCGAAGTAACTCTCTGCTTGAGTGATGAATTGAACCGGGTGCTCAAACTGACGACCCCTATATTTTGGTTTGTAAACGCAATTATTCGGTATTGCGGAACCCATGGCGGAATTGTTCAGAAGGCTTTTCGACTGCATAACATCTAACCTCTTCTTCGATTCCTCAACTTGGGCCCTAAGCTCCATTATTTCTGACTGATTTTCTGCAATTTTTCCCACAGTTTGAACTAAACGTCCCTCGATGGTTCGACCCATCTCTTCCAATTTTAACGAGGAAGAGGCAATCATTTGGTCGTACTTGGCTTCCAATTCTACCCTAAGAGTTTCTTGTGAGCGGATACATTTTTTACTCTGTTCCATCAAGCGTTCCGCGGTAGTTCGCTCCAGGTCATCGAGTCGCCTATTCAATCTCCCTAGGTTTCCGTTTATCTCGCAGCTCATTTTGGCGACATTTAAGTTAGTTTCTTTTGTCCCTGAACTAATTTCAGCCTTCATTTCCCGAAATTGTTCCATTATTGTCCACATAAAACTTTTTAAATCGGGGCTATCAGAATTCGACCCTTCTTCCGTCGTATTCGGGGTAACGGCTTTAGAACTAGCACCCGACATCGTTCCTAATTCCGGGCCCTCACACTTATCTGGAGTAAAAGATAGGGCTGTGCGAAACAATGTCCCTACATCTGATTCATCGTCCGAGTCCCTTTTTTTTCTCTATACGACCGGAAAGCATCTTTTTCAGCCATTTTACAACGTCAAACACCAAAAAAAGAAACTTACACTTTATGAAAAATTCCTAATTACACGTCACTCAAATTAATTATCTAATCGTTCTCACTTAAACTTATGCACTCACGTACAGTCGGGCCCCACGTTGGGCGCCAATGTAGCCGAAAAGGTGAATTTTTTCGCTTTTAATTTTTTTTTCGTTCGGAGCCGAGCGTGTCGCAAGTGCACAGAAACAGCTCGTGGACGACCAACTATTGTTTAAATTTCACACCCGATTTAATCACTTTAAATAACTTTCTCGCACGGCTGGCACTGACTCGACCGTTGCCCTCTCGCGATCCTGGAGAAGTAGCCTCCTTTAGGCGTCGGAGACGCCTTCTTATATAGGGCGCGGGTGATGCACTGCGTTTTCCACTCCCCTTTCAGGCAACGTGACCCGCAGGCCACGAACCTGGAAGGTCAAGCTGACGTCGATTTCTCCTTCGTCTTCGGCGCGCCCAAAATCATATTCAATTTTGTAACCAAGGCTTTAGTGTGGCCAACAGTGCTACAGGTTGAACCTGTACCGCCACAATACATACATACATACATACGACACCTTACTTTATAGATATGTATGTATAGATAGATGTATAGATAAGGTAGGAGGATATAAATTATGAGGCGCTTCCCGATGTGCTAGAATCTTGAAATTTGGCACGATTATAGGTTTTTGGTCACAACCGAAGGAAAAAATTCCAAATGTTTGACATTTTAATTCTCAGGGGCTATTTTGGTCCCATTATTGCCCCATAAGAAAAGCGCGTAAATCGGTGTAGAGGTTATTATATTTGCTTTTTAAAATTATTTTCCATCAATATTTGAACTCAAAACTTAAACTAATGTAAAGATTAATAAGTGGTTCTTATTCTTGAATACCTCATTCAAATCTGAGTAGAATTAGCATAAATTTTTAGTTTTTATTTGAAAAAAAAGGAATTTTTCTGGATTCCAACAATCGACTGTCATGTCAACGAGCTCAATGCTTTGATATGTGTATAAGCTTTTAAAGAGAATCAGAGGGCTATATCATAATGCCATTAATATTAAACTATCATCAATGGAAGAAATCCGATATTATAAAAATACGAATTTTTGGGGTCGTTTTGACCCATTTATGCCCAATACGAGTGTGAAAATTATAAGCCACTTCTAGATGAGCTAAGGCCTTTAAATTTGGCACCTTTCTTACAACCTTTGAAAAACACCTACATTTTTTAAATTCTAATTTTTCGGGGTTGTTTTTCCCCATTTGTGCCCCATTCGAGGATAAAAATTATAAGGCACTTCTAGATGAGCAAGAGACTTGAAATTTGGCAGGAATATAGGATTTTTCTCATAGCGGAAGGGGAAAATTCGATATTGTTAAAATTCCAATTTTAAGAGGCTGTTTTGCTCCATTATTTCCCCATACGAGAACAAAAATTAGGAGGCAGTTCTATATGAGCTACAAACTTGAAATTTGGCACGAGTAGACGTTTTCGGTTACAACCGATGGATACAATTCGAAATTCTAAAAATTAGAAATTTTAGGGACCGTTTCTCCCCATTATTGCCCCATACGAGGATTATACAATTATAAGGAACTTATAGATGAGCTATAGACTTGAAATTTGTCATAGTAATATGTTTTTGGACTAAAGCGTTGGATAAAATACACTCCAAATCTTAAAAATGCTTGTATCTACTTGTATTAAATAAAAAAGTTAAAAATTGTAATAACATCCAAAAATATAGATAGACGTGGCGCCAAACAAACAGGCGCTACGTCCGCACCCTAGACCAAGATCCAACAGACGCAGCCCCGAACTAGGCCCCCCAGCCCTTATATACCCGCGACAACCAATATGGCTGCCACGGATCTATAAGTGCTGGATGGCCCGCGAGGGCTGGTCAGCTGGGTTGGCGTCGGATGGGACGTAGCGCCAAGTGACCCTGTGGTCACGATTCTTTATTAAGCAGTGTATAAACATTTTCCTTATAATGTTAAAGGTAAACAAAGCCCCCCGGCCTCGCCGGAAGGAATACAGTACCCCTGTATTATCTACATGCAACACAATTTCCGTCGGAGGACTGTGCCGTAATTTATCTAAAGTAAAGGATAACCCTATGAGGGCGGCAAGCCCCTCGGCAAACAAAATTGGCACTTGCCGGTGAATATAAAATGCTCTATAAATTTGGAGTGTGGGTGACACTACTGCCAAAGATCTTGGGGTGGCATCCGTAAATACGTTGACACTTTGCTCCTTAGGTCCCAGGCGGCGTGGGGCCGTCAAGTCCATCTCCCGAAGGAGGTACTGGAGCCACGAAGCACTTCCACAATAAATATCTCTGATTACAAACATGGGTAGGTTAAGTAGAAAAAATATCCAAGCGGTATAACCGGCTATTCTTTGCCGATCTTTTAAGGAACCCACAGGAATTAGGCTCGCCATCTTTTTAAGTCGGAGCACTGAATCAGGTGATAATGTCAGCGTATTTTGCACTGTGTCAATGATCACTCCTAGGTAGCTTAATCGCTTCACTGGTTACAGCACTGACTTAGATTTATTAATAGTTATACCAAGTGAACCCTCAAGAAATAACACAATACCGTTAACATCAATTTCTTTGCCGTAAATAAGCCAGTCGTCCAGGTACGGTATAAATTTTACTGGAAATCGGGACATTATCTCTCGACCGACGCATTTGGCCCACCGCTGCATGATATAGGGTGCCATGGTGTGACCCACGAACGAAAGCTAGTTCGATTTCTGGACGAGAGATGGTACTCCACATCGACATGAAAAACAGTGAATTTAGCTACTTCAAGCGCTAAAAAGGCTTGTTCAAAATAGGAATATATCATAAAAACTACAATAATATATACTTTCGTATCATAATATGGACGCTTACAGAAAAGAAAATTTAATAACGCCATTGGTTAACTCCTCGGAAAAAAATTTTCTCCTAGTAACGTGTAATGCCATTGAACATAAATATCATCATGAGGAATATGCTACGTTTTTACTTCGTTATAGTTGGTATTGGATGTATTGAACATTTCTAAAGTTTACCATAACAGAATTTCTTGTTGCAATTCCAGATTCTTTGTGGATATGAATGTTGTTTCGCATGGATGCAAAGTTAACGAAAACCTAAAATCTCTTCAGCTTATTCATAGGACATACATAATATGTATCTCTTTCGGCATGAGTTTATCTTGCGATAGCTAATTTTAATTATTTAATAGTGGCGTGACATATTGCTTTGAATCTTTCATTTTTAATTTCTCATAAAGGAAGTATATTGAGAAAGTATTGATATCGCGAAAAAATTCGACCTCGAGATTTTTACGGAAATATACGTTTTAGGTTTCGCTGAATCCGAAAAAGTGGTTTTCGCAATGCCATGTCTGTCTCTCTGTCCGTTACTGACTCTGGAGCCTAAACCATGGAAGAAATAATAGGAAGTGCAGCTTCGATCTTTTCCCGAATACCTATAGATGTCTCTGATGGTTGCGCCTGCAGCGATCCTATCGGTCAATGTGAGTCTAAAAATACCCATTCCACACTCATTATTCAAACCATGGAACAAATAATTAATTATTAATAATTAATTATTAATAATAATAATTAATTATTCTTCCATGATTCAAACTGTTCAAACCAGTTCGTTGGAAATCGCGCTGGAAAGTGGTGGGATTTTTCAGCGTCGTGTTTTTCTAATTGTTGAAATGGAACGGAATGCTTATTGTGCAGCATATTGGTGCAACAATTTTAACGGTTGCAGGGTAGACAAGAAGATTTCGGATTTCCGAAGGATTTTGAGGTGAGCTTAAAGAAGAGATACCGCATAAAACGGAATACTTGTGTTAAGTTGAGAATTACGTGTTTTTGTTATTAGTCTTGATGCCCATTTCTGCTTTATAATTTAGGGAAAAATTTTGCCTGAGGGAGGATTTAATGTCTGCGGATATCAACTGTATGAAGAAGTATAGGGTCTGCAGTGATCATTTTACAGATGATGGTTTCCGCAGCAGATTCCCTCGGCCTCTCCTAAAAGCGAATGCCGTATTTGAAGGTATGAAAACAAGTTTGAGTATTATACATGGTATACAGTGAAACTTCGATTTTATTATATACTGGTTTTTCGAATTTCGTTAACTTAATCCTATCGTATTCTAATTCTTGTAGATGAGCCGAGGGATTCTGAGGATGTTTTACATTCTCCCAAAGCTCACTCAACATCAAACCATCTTGGTAAGTTTTAGAAAATTTTAGCATTTATTAATTTACACTGTCCACTTGCCTTTACCAACGAGTCGCCGGAACAAATATTATTGTTATTTATGAATGTATTTATATCCGGAAAAGAATGTTGTTTTTATAAATGTTGTATTGTTATTCTTTACGTGAGTAAATAAAAAATCTTGCACCCAGTTGTTTTGTTTTAATTTGAGTACTAAACTTATGTTAAATACGTCATCTTCATAATTCAAATGTACCGCCAAAACCTGGTCTGCCGCTTGAGTTTAAATTAGGCGCGCTTCAGTTTGTATTGACCGCTAGATCGCTCTGCCGCCAACGTATTACCATTGTCCTTATGGGAGCTGCACTTCCTATTATTGTTCCATGCCTAAACGATATAGCGAAAATGTATGAAACCTCGTACTTAGGCATTTAATCACACTGAGCAGAGTATATGAATAAATAGTTGACATTGCTCAATAATTAAGGGAAGTTTATTCTACGCATTTTTAACAATTTGATTTTCTCAAAAACGGCTCTGACGATTTTGATCAAATTCGCACAGTTACATGAGTTTACGTCTTAAATAACACTGCATAGTTCATTTTTCTCAATGAATGAATATAAGGCTAGTTTAATCTTGGGCAACTTTAAAAAAAATTGGATTTTCTAAAAACCGGCTGATACAGGTTTCATTTTCCAAATATAACTAAACGACGCATTAGTATATGAGAAAGTTTGTACAATGTATGTCGTACCGATTTTTTCATTTACAGGGCTAAATTTTTTATAAATTTAACTCTTAGAACTTTTTATCCCACACATTTGAAATATATGCGCTCTGACGTAAGGCATATGGCACGTTCTCTCATATTCTTATACTCCCACACTCTTTGCTATTTTTCCAATGAGATCATTTTCTTGTTACCTACGTTTACCAAATCTTGAATATGTGAATCCAACAAGAGATAGCAGTATACAGTTAAGTCCTATTATACACACATCTTCCTATTAGTTATACAGATAAGTACCAGCAGTAAGGAAGGACACATGTTCTTCTTGCAGGGACGATAAATGAAAAAATGCGAAGATATTCAGACCATTTGTTTACCAGTTTAACTGAATATGTACATTAATCACGTGTAAGAAAATCTTCGTTGTGGCCTAAGTGATTTTCAACTAAGGCGATAATGATTTTCTACATATGTATTAGAGGAGAGTATATTGTATTTGTGAAAAAATCGAATTCGGGATGTCAACACAAATACACGTTTTGAGGTCTCTATGGGTGAGAGAGGAAAACTAATAATCAGATCAACACAAAACATTATATTTAGGACTTTAATTAATATCAAGATCTGCAAAGGGTTTGGCTGGAATTGGTCAACCGTTTTTCGTTTCTTCCAAATAGTATCTGATTTAGAACTCAATTTATGTATTTATGTGTCATTATCAAAGTTGTAGACAATGTAATTTTCTAAAAGTTTTGCTTGGATTTTTTTCATAGAGCCGATTGTTTAAGAGATATTTCGATTTTTATTCTGAATTTATCCGGTCCCATTGGTTGCGTTGCCATGATGAAAAAATTTCTACTTGTAATATACATATAGTGATGCCTACGCTGCCAAGAGTAATTTTAATTGCGCATCGATATTTTGTTAACCATAGCAACGGCTAACAAATTTGTTTACTTATTATATTTTCAATGTGAAAAGTGATTCACAGTATTTTTTAATGTGGAAAAATTCTTGAGGACGCTGATGTCGACAGCAATCATATTTATTACTCTCTATGGAGATAGTCATGTGCTGTACACATCAGATTTAGAAATTATTACTATGAGCTCGAGAAAAATTACTATTGTAATTCTTTTATATATCTAACAGAATAAAAAATATCGTTAAAAAGATAAGTAGGTATATCTTTATACCCCGCGTCTAATCTATAAAGCTCATTTCTATCTCAATACAAATTCAATATCTTTCACAATTATTTTTTTATTTCGGCCAACACACAATTTCACGCGAAAGAATAAACTTCTAAAACTTAGACATAAAATTGATTCTCGTAAAATGTAAACATTGTCGTGAGTGTAAATATTTTGACTGCGAGAAAGTATTATGTCTTTCCTAGAAAAGGAGTCCTACAGATAGGTCACATTACGAAGAAAATACTTCTGAGGAATACTCTCATCCTAGATCTCGTGTTCGGAGAATTAAGTCCCTCAGGAGGAAGAGGAAAGGTAAGGATATTTAGGGCAACTACGTGTTGAAGGGAACCCAGTGATAAAAACCGGAAGGAGAGCCGCTGGGGTGTTGGAGAGACACATTTGTAGAAGTTATTGGAGCTTTCGGGATGATCCCTTCGTCAGCACAAGAGAGACACAACTCTATATATATATAGTAAACTCAAGTCTTTCTCAGAGGTTTCTATCTTTCCACCCTCGCCGCTTCTTCCTTCCAACCCACCTCTCTTTCTCTCTCTCTCCCTCTTTTTTTTCATCTCTAGTTCCTCTCTAAGGCCACTCCATTCCACTTAAGAATTGTTAAGGAATCTTACAATTTCTTTCGGTTTTCCTTCACTCATCTTTTTTTGTTCTTTTCGAGGAGATTAAACGCTTTTATTCTCTCGTTCGTCCTCTTCCTTTTTCCGACGCCCTCTGAAGGCCCAAAAAGATCCATTTTCCTCTTCCCCGCTTTATTTATCTTTTCTTTTTTTGGCCACTGTCTTTGACTTGCACTGCCCGATTTTACTCCTTTCCTGAAGTAAAAAAAAAAGTATGACGTCGCGTCCCATTCGATCACAAAAGAGATCATCAACAGGGTCTCGAAATCACCGGACGCAACAAAACGCAATTTCGTTTCCCTTCGTTTTCGCGGAGAATACTGTCCGCCGACCACAATTTCGAACGAAACGGAACTTCATCACGCCTTCGTCTTTCGTTGAGTCCACCCGATTGCTTTCTGTTTCCCTATGACTGCCTCGAAATTTCGAGCGCTGCAGGAGACCTCAAACTGCTAGGCATCGCTTCCCTCAGCTGCTGTTCCGTGACGTTTCCAATAAAACTGAATACGCCGTCGCTACCTTCCTTTCTTTCGCCCGGCCGTCTCCATCGTGGCGTAAACTCTCCCTCTCTCTCCCTCCCTTATATTCGCATCCTTCTCCGACCTTTTATTCTGGAGCTATTTATCGCCCCGTCACCGACAGAGACCTCTGGCGGGCGCCCCCCGCAACGACGAGCGGGAAGTGGACGGCATCCGCCACCCACGGGTATAAATAAGGAGAGAAGGACCGGCAGGGAAATGTAGATGGAGAGGTGGAGGAGGAGAAGATGTAGTAGAGAAATAGATACGGAGGGAGTAAAGGGGGACGAAGGAAGAGGTCGTAGAAGAGCTAGGAAGGACAGCAGGTGAAAGAGGGGGAAATGCGCAGTTTCTGTTTTGTTTTTCCGACAGATGGCGCCGTTCAATCTCGTTTCCAACGAATGGCTTCGCATTAGTTAACGGAAAGTGGTACGTGGGCCACCCGGAGGGACCACGTGGATCCAAAAACCTCTCTCTTTCTCGAATCATTCTGTCCGACGTGTCACGCTTCACTCGGTCCACTCGAAATTCATTAGTCATATACTAGAAGACAAACGGCGCTGCGATAAATGACACGGCGGTGGTTATCCGATCACCGGGCATACGAATAATAGATTGCCATCAATACAGTGGAACGAATACGTTTCTACTTAGGCTCGAGAAACCCGCTTTTCACCGAGATTAAGAGCAATAGGTCACAATTTCGCCAAAGCGAAGTACAGTGGAACTTCTATAAGTCGAACGTCTATAGCTCGAATTTTCCATAACTCGATGTGAATTCATTTTACCGGAAAAAATCCCTATCTTTTCCATGTTGATTTTATTCCAAAACTAGAATTTCTACAAATCGAATTTTCTATAACTCGAAGGAGAAAATACTTCCCAATCGATTTTTTTTCTATAAGTCGACGTTTCTGGTAAACATGTATTTGTGTAATTTATGTTGCACTATTATATGGGATTTTATTTGAACCTTCCCTTTTGTTAAAGTTAATGCGCATTATACAGCACGGGCGATGCAGTCGATGTTTTGGGTGATTTACAAAACATGCACAATGCATAATAGCGCCACTGAATAAAAACTTTAAACGAAATTAAAAATTAATAAAAAAGATGAAAACTTTCTATTTCCCGCTGTTTTACTGTTACAACGCGACCCGGGTTTCGATGAGATATCTTCAAAACGAAACCCGGATCGTGTTGAAATATCGAAATATATTTTTCATTTTATTTGTTCATAAAGGAACAATTCCATAACGTTACGCTCACCTTGGACATTATAATGTTATTTGAAATTATAACGGTACACTTCCCAAGGTTTCGACGAGGAAGCAGACGTAAGCCATTGGTTCTTTCTTGTCCTGCTTCTCGGTGAAAAGAGAGGAGTTGGAAAGAGGAGAGGCGGGAAGGAGACATGAGCGGAAGTATTAAGTTAAGCTAGAATGTGCCCATAATATGCTGATTTTCTACAGCCTTATGCTAGTAAATGCAGTGTAATAATTTAGATGAATAATTCTGATTTTTTTATTTTTATTTTTTGAAAATCTCAAAACGTGAAAGAAATATTTGGGTAAGATTGGAAGAAGTGAGTATTTAAAAATATCGGAAGAGGAGGGCGAGTCGATGATTACTATAGTTTTAAAATGTTTTGTGTGATAGTTTTCGAAACATGGTACAACACACAAAGGCACCTCACATTGTCTGCAACAATAAATTGTTTATTTTCTTTATTTATTTTATTTCTTTGTTTTCTTAAGATACAAACCACACACCTTTTCTTTGAACGCGACTGACTAGACGTACTAGGATTATAGCCTATGACATATTTTTCAGTAAGTCGTAATGGTGTTTCCATAGGTAATGGTTGTCCTGTCCTCTTTACTTTTGGTTTAATTTCACTGTATGTTTCTATCCAGGCAGTCCCTAGCCTGAAATTTAGATGACTCATTTACCCCACATATTTTGTGAATTACATTTGCAATAATAATTGTTAAATACAATAAATAGGAAAACATTTTCGCGAAATATTTTTAGTGGCTTCCTAGCAGTAGTGTAGGTGATGATGCACTGGTGTGCAAGTTTAACTCCTCTCATCCCTTTGCTGTAGTCAACACTCATTAGAGGTTTAATTGTTTACGTGCCAAAATTTCAACAATATCGAAAAAAGATTTCCGCTTTTTAGACGAAAGCCTTTTACTTGTGAACGCGATATTTCTGTGCAAAATCAACCTCGTCACAGGGAATACCTGATATTTTTGTAGAAAAAGTTCGAATAATAAAACTCCGCCACCAATTGATGTTAATATGTATTACGGAGGAATTCCTTTCCCTAAAAGGTAGCAGCGTAGACGAGGAAGTGTGGCGAGAAGGACCTCGGAATATCGTCCACCAAACTGTCAGAGTGCAACTTGCGTCAAAGCGAGCGAATAATGCCTAGCACGCATTGGCCTATCCACAAGAAATATCTTTCCAAAAGACCTATCTGTCTCCATTTGACGGTGTAAAAGTAAATAACCGAGGGAAAGGCATTCATCCATCTCCCAGAACTTCATTACCGATTATTTTACAGCCTAAGTACTACGAGAAAATTTCGTGACGTTACCAATGAATTATCTTAACTTACGTAGATTTTATCACGAATGTCATATCTTGAGAGTTTTAATAACTTTTAATACGAGTTACAGGCCTTGAAGCAAAACGTGCAGTGTGAGGAAAGGGTTAGATTCGACTCGACAAGGAAGTTTGTTAATATAATGATGAAAGAAACATGTTACAGGTGTTCCCTATGGATAAATTTATTTTGCGACAATTAATTATTCTTGGGGATGCTTTATATTGTCTATTATATTGACTTTATAGGTTGCGATTAATAAATGTTGTTTGCTTAAAGTATCTATTCCGTTAGAAAATAGGCGGTGAAAAAGGAAGAATATTAAACTTTTGGTGGCATTATATTTAAGTGATTAGGTTTGAGTTTTCGTCTTCCAATTCTGAGAGGGAGTTTATCTGTTATATGACGTATAAGAAACAATTTTTTGAGATTTTAATTTAAAAGCACCGACGTGAGAGTGACGGTATTGGGAAAAACTCCATGATTTGTTCCAAAGCGCGAGAGTTTCCGGATTAGAGGAACACGGATTAAAGAGTTTGCACTGAATGAACAGTTTTGATCTCACATAGTCTACCTATAGCACACTATTACGATGCATAATGCCAGTTTCTTAAATTCTCAGTGCAACCACCTTGATGTCCATCGCCCCCACAAAATTCCTAAACGCCCCCTACTGGGCGGTATCGCCCACGCTGGGAATCATTGCATTAAATGAATCCAACTCAGTGGCGTGCGGTGATAAAATATCGCCGCACGCCACTGATTTATATATAAAATCAGATAGAACTAAAGCGTTTAGATATGTTCAGACTCATTATATTTAACCACTGAAATCATCTACACTGTAAATGATACAATTATTTGGATAATCCCTGGGGAATCTTCTGATTCACTTAGTAAGCGTAATTTGAAATGACCTTGGTCGAGAAACAGGGCATGCGTCCTGTACTCGTAAAAAAAAACTTAATAGTTCTCTGCAATATATCATCGGCGATCTCATTTTCGTCGTCGAATACCCCTCAGTACTGCGTAATACTTTTTATCAATACTCCTCAAATGAGACAAACATGACTTGATTCGTTAAGCGAGTTTTCGTCCTACTGAGCCTCAGCTTTTTCCATGTAAGACGGAAGAAGGACAGCTTTCTAGATGCCGAGGAAACTTTCTCGGAGAAAGAAATTGAAGAGAAAATTTCATTTGGAGTCCTGACGGCATGTTCTATTGGGAGCTCTTTTAACTTCTTCCATCAGAAGAGTAGTCCCGGGAAATTCTCCTGATCTTGTTTCCTACCTACTTCTTCTACCTTCGGCCGGGCGATCCTATTCCCATTCCTTCTCAACACCCTTTTCTCGCTCTTCCATCGTCCTACAACAATAACTCCTCTCCCTAAAACCCTACAAATTTTTCCCTTCCTTTACAATATCCAGCAGATTCCACTTCTTTCTCGATCCGCATTCTCTCATAAACACTCCCTCAAACATCTATCACCACCATCATATATCCCTTGACTTCCAGTTTCCAAACTTTCTCTCTATCCTCCAATTATCATACTACCCCTTTCCACCGAAAGACACCGAAACTCGTCCTATTATGTTTTTGTTCAAAACGTTCCAAAACGTCAAACTTGGGGAACTCACTTCCGCTCCCCCTTTCCAGAATCTCCCGTTCCTTCGCTTCCAATATTACTTCCATTTCCCCGGATGGACGACCTTCCCCCTCCCCACTTCCAGCCGACAAGTAGCCCCCACACCCATCACTTCACTTCATTCTACGTCAAACGCTACTTCCTAATTCCCCGTCCAACTTTTTTTTACTCGGAATAAAACCGTCTCCTTCCATCTTCCTCCTGTTCTCTCTTCCTCCCCATTTACAGTTGAGGCGCCTCCAGTCCTCGTGTTGCACATTAATCCCTCCCCGACTCCCTTTTGTTGATGCCTCCTCCGCTTAGCTTTTAAATATTCATGCCCACGCGCCATAACGCTTTCATATTCCAGTCAATCAGTTACGACGTACACGTGGACGTTCTCATTAAAGATGGCGCAAGCGAAATGAAACACTCCGTCCGTCAACTTTTCGGTGTAATAATTGCGGAGGGATTTTTAATGCTACAGCGCCATCTCCACTTGTTTTTATATGAACATTAATAAAAATGCGAAGGAAGAATTAATCCCGACCGAATATGTTGCTCTGCTGAGCGTTGATAAAACGCAATAATAATATTAATCCTCAATTGGAATCGAGTTTGCTGCTTGGTGACAAGCAATTAGCAGCCATTTTGAATAATTTGTAGATATTGCGATTCATTTTGATTCGTTTCATTATTTTCATGTTATAATTACCATTCGACTTGACCCTTTATCGTTTAATAGCGGGAGTAAACGGCGACTTTTCAGAGCCTGCCTCAAATTCACGCAAGGAAAGGGGTGGAGCTATTTAATTTAATATGGCCTAAATCATTCGTGGCAACTGTACACAGAAAACAGAGGCGCGGAAATGTCTCACCGCTATAATTCTCAAAATGAATCTTCAGTCAGGGCCTATGCGATGTCTTAGAGGTAGCAGCGTGTTATTGTAGTATAGTTGAATTACACGGAGTAATTTAAGACATGATGCTATATTGAAATCGAATTGGCTGTTTTCTTAAATTTGTGTCATGAACTCAAAGACACTATTCGTCATCATTTACTATAATTACTATCAACTCTAATAATGAGTATCATAAACGACAATGACCATATCACTGTCGTCATGGTAATACCCAGACGTTGATCTATTATTAAGATGTAAGAGTTATAATTAACTCTAAATTAAATTCAGGATAGTGATAAAGTAACTCTCCCTTTTGGTAGTATTAATTAGAAGTGCATTATAGCCTGTGCTTAATTTGTAGCCAAATAAGAAAGGGAACGGCTAAACTTACCTAACCTAACCACTCAGAACGAAACTGAATGCATAATAAGATCAATGGTCTTTAATAAATATAAAGTAACTTGGAAAGTGTAAACTAAAGAAAAACAATCTTGTACAAATCAATATGTTGTCCGGCAAGAGGGAGGTTGAAATGTACAGACATTCATCATTCTTGTAACTTAAACATTTTTTACTCATAACATTTTAGAAACTTCCTCCCAGATAAGTGAGGGAACGCCGTTCCCTTGCGTTCCCCCAGAAATTAAGCACACTATAGCAATGAGCGATGAAAAATCGTTTGCGAGCTTATGCGTCAAACTGAATTGAAGCTTACACCCGCATTGTTTGATATTTTAAGCCTCTTCTAGTTTCTGAAAATGGAAAATGTACGCTGAGAAAATGAACAATTAAGCATCGAGTCCTTATGAAAATCAACATAAATAGTAGAGAACAACGTTAGGCCACGAATATACGGTTTGTCGAAAGGATTAGAGCAGGGGTGGGGAAACTACGGCCCGCGGGCCACATGGGGCCCGCGGGAGCACTTTATACGGCCCGCGACGTCATTACGAAAGCGAACCATGAAATGTAACTCAGGTAATTTCCTGTTTATTTGGTTAAAATTAGGGCCTGAAAACATTTTCTTGTAAAGTTTATACAATAAAATGTTATTCATTATCAATTTTCACAGACAGAAACCTTCGCATTCTCTCAATTAACTTCCGATATGGATCCTAATGTGGCCTGCTGAGGCATTTTCATCTGTTAATGCGGCCCACTTAAGCAACTACAACGGCTAATACGGTCCGTATCGTCAAAAGTTTCCCCACCCCTGGATTAGAGGATAATGGTTAAGCATTAATGTTCAGTATTTTTTCAAATATTTTAGTTTCGTATTTCTGGGATTTTATACAACACAGCTAACTCGATATAGATCGTATAAAGTTTAAAGACAATCTTTAATATCAGTTAATATAATAAAAACGTGCAGTTTTTGATTGATTGCAAGATGTTTGACTTAAATTTAGGAAACACGACTTTGAAAGAACGCGGAACTTTTGAGACGTGTCAAGATATGCAACGTCATGGAAACTTGTTAAAGAAGAACAGTGAGAGAAAGTGAGAAGAAGTGCGCGTACAATGGCTAAAAGAATAGTTTACGGAATGGGAACAGGGACAGTAGCGATGAGGGAGAAAAACTGAAAAGATGGTTGACAGCAATAAAAATGGCCTTTATTACTTGGGTATATCGAGGCTATAAAGATCGCTCTTACAACTAGTATATACTTTCATTTGATTTACACACTCGTGCCGGGATACAAAGCTTAGTACTTCAAGGCACCAAACCGCATGCCAAGGACAAACGTGGAAAAGAGAGGGGTGGAGGAAGAAAGGGAGTGAGGAAAATTAGGAGAGAAAGATGTGATGCAAGGGGAAAGAGAGAAATACTATGTTTTTGGAAGAAGAGGGAGGCAGACGCAATGTTTCCCGACCTACAGATCAAAGTTAGCCCCTCGAGGGTTTATATCTGACCCGCGATATCTTCTTTAATATATATATCGTTTTAATTAAAAACCAATGAAAATTTTGTTTTTAAATGGAATGTTTTGCATTCCTATAAAATTATTGGCAATTTAAATCGCATCTTTTTAAATTTACAATTTTACCAAGTTAAAATTTGTTTACTTATAAATGAATTAATAATAGAAGAGACTTTGCCTATCATAGACGTAATCCTGATGTACTATATAGGCTAATAAGTAGAAATTATATCATTTGGTCATACATCTCACTCAGAGAAATGTTGACTATTTCCGTGATTCGAAAGAGAGCGAAAGACAATGATATCAACGTAGACATGTAGAAGAGACGCTTTCCCATATATATTTGGTCAGATTGCAACAGAGAGAAGCATATGCTTTTCCATACGATAAGATAAACTTGAAACTTCAATATTATAGATCTGAAATACAACTCGGCATTCGAAGTCAGGCTCGCTCAGCTCCATGCCATGCCAACTACACGAAGTGAGTCCATTTTGACGTTTGCTTCGATTGAAGCAAATTTGGAGTTTTGCGTTCTTTTTATCAGTGGTACATTTGCCGTTTCTTCTGTCGATGCACAGGCGAGCAAACACTTCCTGCATTGAAGTTTATTAAAAAATCGTTACTTATCAATTGAAATTAAGTGAAGAACTGTTTCTGGCCATTACTAACATACATCCAGGTAATGATAAGCAATTAAATTCATATCGGAAAAGTTTAAGAGAGCTATTCCTAGTTCTGCAGTGACAGTATAATAATAAAGTTAGTTCTTTGTGCAATTTAAAATCTTAAAATTTACCTTTATCTTTACTGTGGTCCATGTGGATAAAGGGTAGGGAATCATGTTATGGAGGATGAGTGAGGTGTGTGTGTATATATACATATAGAGACAGAGAAAGAGAGAGAGGGGGAGAGAGAGAGAGAGAGGAGGGGGAGAGATGGGGGGAGAGAGAGAAAGAGAAAGATGAGTTCTCTCCGCATAGTAACGCACACATCTCTTCCTCTTCTCCCGACGTAATCTCGGCGATTTTCGCTCCCCGACCTCGCCTTCAAAGGTCGTTTTCCCTCTTTGGTTATTTTGCGGGACAACCGAGAAGGGGAGAAAGTGACGGAAAACGAATTGGAATCGAGAGGAGATTGATGAACACGAAGATATGCTCGCAGAGAACTGAGACGACGCAAGGAATGTATCTGGTGACATATCCGTGTAAATCGGATTTCTGAAAATGTAGGTAGTTTAACTGTAAACGGTATTTGTAAACCTAATAAAATATTTAGTGCGTCCATCATAGTCAAGGGATAAAACACACTTGATTAAAAACACACATAAAAACAGTTTTCCTTGTGGAGAAATTTCAAATATATATGTCATTCAAAGCTGCTAAATAAAGCTTAGATTCTTAGAATCTTACACATTTTCTGAGCCTTGGGTATTAAGAAATTCCATACATGACTAAGAGAGGCGCTTTATATGTTCAAAATAGGTAGCGAAAAATACAGTTAACGTATTTTCCGCAAAAGATTTAGGCAAAATAAACTTTTTCTTATTTGTAAAGCAAACATTTCGTGGAAACTGGGCCATTTTTTGCTTTCGAATTATTTAATGCCAAAGGGGATCCGCCAATCAATTTCCGTCTTATATGATTTCAGATAATCGGAGGGGATCGATGCATGTTTTGCGGAAGTACTAATAGAAACTGAAAACCTAATTTATCAAGAGTTGCCACTGCGTTCTTTTTCTTTGGCCGGAAAAATCTCAAACTATCGTAAAAGAAAGCAAATTACGGATGGAAGAAAAAGAATAATGCAAAAGGGATGTCGGTGAATCAAGGGAAGGAAAGACATTAAGAGGGGCGATTGCGATGAGAGGAGGGAGGGATCGAGAGAAGAACAGACAGACAGACAGACAAACGAATTTATTTCGGGCGAAATTCAGACTACATAGTCCCTTCTTACATTTAACCCTATGAGAAGGGAGGAGAGGACAAGACAGACAGACAAGCGACTTCATTAATGGCGAAATTGAGATTATATAGTCCTTTCTTGCATTTAACCCTACGTAAACAGGTACAAATGAGAATAGAAAAAATAATATGTAATAATGATTATATATGAACGTCTACACACAATTTCGCGGAAAATAACCTGAAAGTAAACAAATGGAAAAACACACAAGCAAAATATAGTTTCAAATTCGGAACAAGGAGGGAGAACAAGAAGGAGGCGAGGAAGGAGAGGAGAAGAGGAGGATTTGTCAAAATATTACATTTACATCAATATCCTGCAAGCCTCCAGAAGCTTTTGGCAGGGGGTTTCACAGCACCAAATGAACTCTTAACTGATGCCTCTGTTGGACTGTCTTATCGCGTCTGGGAAAAATGATCTGTAGTATTTCTCGGTTTTAGCGGTTCTTTCGACATTTTTTCTCGTACGGTCTGATCTAACATTACGTTCACTAACACCGATGGTCACAACTATATCGCGTACGTCTTCAACGAATTCGAAGCTTTTAAACTTTTCAAACAGTTTCCTTTTGTACTCAATTCTTTTACTCTTCAACGTCTGCCATTTCAGGTCCCTCAAGATCTCTGATACACTCGCATCATACCGATATTCTCCTTTTACAAATCTAGCCGCTCTACGCTGGACCATTTCGAGCTCCCTAGTTAGGCCCTCCTCGAAAGGGTCCCACACGGCGCAACAGTATTCCACGACGGGTCGTATTACGGAAAAGTACCTATGCGATTTCCTTCACATTCGAGGGGCATCCCCGCAGAACTCTAGAGGAAAGCCCTTGAACCCTCTTTGCCGATGCTATGATGGTTTTGATATTCTCCCTACTAGACAAATTACTATTGATTGTGAGTGTGACTCATAGGTTTTTGGATTTATTGACGTATTTTAGCTTTAATTCAGATATTTGGTACGGGTAACGGATGAAATTCATGGAACGCGTGAAATTCATTGCGGCGCATTTCTCTGTATTCCGGTCAAATTGTCAATCTTTACACCACCTCGTAATAGCCTGAAGGTCCTTTGCAAAGTCTCCTGGTAGTATACTGTGTTGATTTCACCATACACAAGTGTGTCATCCGCGAAGAGCCTGACTTTACACTTTATATTATCCGCTAAATCATTTACATATATCAAGAATGAAAGAGATTACACTTCCCTGAGGCAAGCAGGAAGTCACTTTGACGACGTCTGGTGCAACTCCATCGAAGACTACTCTATGGGTTCTATCTGAAAGGAACGAAGCGATCCAATTTACAATTTACCCGTTAATTGAATAAACCCTTGCACTATTTTCACGTGAGAAACGGTGTCGAAGGCTTTCCTAAAGTCTAAAAATACTGCATTTACTCCCATTCCTTTGTCCGCTGCTTTCACAATATCATGTGTGAGCAGACGTGTGTTGCGCATGACCTGCCTCTCCGGTTTCTATTCAGAACACCTTTACATTCGAGGAATCGCATTATTGATCTACCGATAATGTTCTCAAAAACCTTTTAGTAGATTGATGTCACTTTCAATTTACTTCCCATTTTGTGTATATGTAGGTGTAACGTGGGCTGTTTTCCATATCAAAGGAACTACTCACTCATCTAAAGATTTTGTGAATACGATTTTAAGGTACGGAGCTAATTCGTTCGCTAGCGAGTTTATAATGAACACAGGTATGGATTCCGGTCCTGGCGATTTTCTTTTAAGAATCTGATTTAGCAATTTAACGATAGCGCTTTCGGATATTTCTATGTCGCTCACATTTGAGTCTATATGAGTAGGAAAAACAATGAAATGACCGCTGTCGATTGTGAAGCAATTTTCGAAGAACCGATTTAATATACTTGCCTTAATAAGAGAATCGTGCACACTTTCACCGTTGTCTGTAGGTAGATGAGATACTGTGGACTGACCTCCTTGAACTTCTCGCACGTACGACCAAAATTATTTCGAGTTGTTTTTGAGTGAATCTGAGAGTATCGTCTCTTGCAGACTTACGACTGTTTCTGTATATTAAATACTCGTTCGCGTGAAGTGCTTTACGCGCGTGTGATGCCGTATTTGTTTATTGAGCAAGGCGCAAAGCTTCGGTTTCATCCACCGCAAGTCCTTGCGTTCACGAACAGGTTTAGTTGGGACAAAGGTTTTTAGCCCTTCGCGAATGATGCGCAAAATTTCCGTCCAAGAATCACCTACGCTGTTATTATTCGCAAAATTGATAGATGTCGGTATTTGATTTGTAACAAAAATTTTGAAACCTGGGAGATCCGCTTTACTGAAGACATAGACTAATCGCGTTGGCTTATCTATTTTCGCAGGGGTCTATTTGAAGTCGGCAATGACTAATTTATGATCACCTATGCCGTCGTCAATATGCAGGTTTCTAGTCAATAGAGGGTGGGTCGTGGCTAGGAGATTTTATATGTTTCCGTTGTTGTCGTATCGCGTCGGCTCGTTGGCGATTTGTTCTAGCGAGTTTAGGGTAAACGCTTCAATTAATTCACGACAAGCTTCTCTATTATTTCCGCCACTAACATAGGTTACGGATTTCCAATCGATCGATGGAAGATTAAAATCTCCTCCAAGAATAATTACTGGTTCGTTCTTTCTCCTGGCAATCACCTGCATTGTACAACTGAGCTCTCTAATATTCTTGACTCCTGAGTCAGATGGTTGGTAAAATGAACAAAAAATAACTTTTTACCATTTCTCGCATGAACTGAGCAACATATCAATTCGCAGTGTCCGCTGACGTTAAACTCCTCTAGTTGGCTTGGTATACTGTTTCTAACGTCAGCCGCACATCAGAACCCGACTCCACTCGGACACGAGCAACCTCAGCGGCCAATTACTTAAAAGAACTTAAAACCTCCTCGGACCCGCGCTTCGAGGCGTCTTTAGTCCCAACATGGGCCACCACCCGCAACGAGGAGCAACCCGTGCCCAATACCGACGCCCTGACCTCCTTCGTCACCTGGGGCACCGTACCTCCTGGTATACACCTGCAGACCACCCGCTCATGAACATCTTTCCGGAGGGCCCCGTGACAGTAAAGGCGCCACCACACGCCGGAAATTGGAGCTCCCTAACATTAACCAACTTACTTACGGCCGACGAAGTGGAATGGAATGAGAAGAGATGCGTAAAGAAAGGCCGGAATGGCGAATTGAGGGTGGAAGCGATACTAGAGAAGCAAAGGCCATCAATGGGTGGAGTTGGGAGTTGATTGAAAACTCGGAAGAGCGTAAAGGAGTGACGGAAGGTTTGGGAGGAAAAATTTGGGAGTTGGAGGGATCTAGAAAAGATGGCAAGGGAAATAACTGAGAGGTATTAATGTGAAAATGGAGAATAAAGGGATGCAAGGAGAATGCCGGGGAAAGAGGACGTGTTTCAGCAATGCAGCGACGCGCGGGGTTTTATGTGTGAGGAAAAGAAAGAGATGGAGAGACTATAGACATAGACAAACGATCAGGCAACGAAAATGTTTGTATGTAAAAGCGAAAAAAAAAACGAGAGAGAGGGGAGGAGGTTTTCGAAGGAATGAGAAAGGAAGCGCAAGATAACAGGGAAAAAAAAAGAGAAGACCCGACACGAATATGGGAGAGGCTATAAAATAGTTGGGAGGGGGCGGGATTAGCAAAGGATAAGGATGAAGCGAGAGAGGATTGCGGAGGAAAGAGACGAGGGTCGTGTGGATGGAGAGATTAAAGGAGAGAGACACGGAGGGTGCGCGGCTTATAGGGAGGGAAACGGGGGGCGAGGCTCAAGACAAGATACTGAATATGAGACAAGTTGAGGATAGAGAAGCGAGGCGGAGAGAGGAAGTTATGGCGGGAGAAAATAGCTAGGGAGTGAAGAGAAGGGAGAGGAGGAGTTAATGCGAATGGGAGAGCGGACGAGGAAATTGCTCGGAGGTGGAGAGGGGGGGAGAAGGGGGGAGAGGGGGGTAGAGGAGAGGGTCACCTGGGAGGCAGTTTGGGCGTAGGGAGAGGTTAAAGCAGGGAGAAGATATTGCAGGGTGAGATACGCTTGGAATGAGTTATAAAAAGAAGGACGAGGAAGAGTGGAAAGGGAGAAAAAAAGGAAGAAGCGGTGCTGAATGAAGGAGAAAGAGAGAGACAGGAAGAAGGAAAGGTTCAGGAGGGAGGGGGAAGAAGAAAGATGGCATCGAGGGGAAAAAGAAAAACCTTCCGACGCAAAGGAAAAAGAAATGGAACTGGAGGCTGGAGAAATTGAATGAAAATAAGAGCGGACTTAAAGCGGAAGGGAGTGAACATTTGAGGTGAGGGAGGGAGTCGGAGGGGGGAGGGGAGGGGGAAGGGGAGAAGGGGGAAAAGTGGAAATGAATTGGAAGGTGTTTAAGAGCTGGGTTTTCTAATGAGAGAAGCAATTCGGAACTCGAAATGGGAAAATGAAAGGGAAGGAAATTGAAGTACGCTTTTGTTAGCATCCGGCGCTTATTAAAGGGGGGAAGGGGTTCGCGAGGGGAGTTTCTTTTTTTTTTGGGAAGATACGGTGAGGGGGAGAAGGCCCTTGACCGCACCCGATCTCTGCCACCCGCTCCAAAGGTCGAGTTGTACTGTGTTCTTTTACGCCCCGAGCGTCACACGGCAGGCGGTCCCAACCCCCTCCCCCCCTCTCCCCTCTCGCAATACTTACGCGGAAAAATCTGGAAACCTTGTAAAAACTTCGCTTTCGCCCCACTACTCCCCCGAGGCGAAGAAGAGTTCGACAAAACGACCACTTGGGTAGAAGCAGGGAGGTGGGGGAGAGGGAGTGTGACGGAGGAAAGTTTCTGGAGGGAGTGGAGGGGGCATATATATCCATTGCTTTTCTCTCTCTCTCTCTGGATTGGCTTTCGTTCCTTTTTACCAAACTCGTACAGCCAGCCTAGCTTCTTACCTCCGCCTTTCTCTCTTTCCGACGAATTTTAGGTGTTGTGCGTGCGGCGGTAATGGCCACGGAAGGGGCGATACGAATCTCTGTCATACTGTAAATATATTATCTCGCTGATAACGGAGGGAGTAAAAAGTTAGAGCGATGGCAGTCAAAAGTGCTTATAAAATAAACATCATTTGTTACATAAAAGGATTCGTTTTGTAAGATTCCCAGAAGGATTGTTCTCAGCTGTTCATAATTCTCGTCATGAGTAGATTTTTTCTTTAATTATTTACCTCACTTATAGCATCATCCTCAGTTTTTATTAATTCAACATTATCTATGCAAGGATTCGAGATTTATAAAGCAATCTTTCATAAATTTAATGTGAAGTTAACTTTATAAGTTTTTTATGGTTGTAGTTAATACTTGAAATGAAAAACATTTCATTAAGATGATGAAAAAAGTCATAAATGGAGTACATATTTGATTGGAGAATTTTTGTAATCGAGCCACTTACTTAAAACAACATTTTTCTGGCGTTATTTTTAAAAAATCTTCCTTAAAAAAAGAATCCATGGATCTCAATAGAAGGCAAATACAAAGGAATTCAGTGAGATGGCGGCATCGGTCTTTTCTTTCTCTCTTCGGCACTCACTTCTTTCTCTTTGCTTTCTTCCCTTGCCTCCATTATTCCTTTCCATTTGTTCACATCGCCTTTCTTACGAGGTTTTCATTTTCCTCCAACTAACAGGCATTACCCCGCGAGATTGCTTTCCTCTCGCATTCAATGAATGCTTTTTTTTGGGGTCATATCCTCTACATATCGCCGCATTCCAGGGCGCCACTCGTTCCAAATGATAACCATATAATCCTCTAAATCCCTCAGTTTAATCATTAAACTTTTCCACTTGCACCCCCGAATTTCTTAGAAAGGCGGTAGTCAAAAGATTTATCTCTGACATTGAGAGAGCGCTTCCAATTTCCTTTAATAAGTGGATGTAGACTCGAGAACAAATATTTTCCAACAACCTTAAGGAAGCGATAAAACAAAGATTGAAGGCTAAGTCAGTCCGAGAAGGAAGCTTTGCCAGACTTTGCTAAACTGCGCCTCGTATCCAGCTTCAGCCCCTTAAGCAGTTGCTATCTCTTCTGACATCACACCCCCCACTCTCATTTCTCCCCGAACTTCCTCTGCCTGCGTTTTCTTTCATCTCTCTCTCTCGCTAACCCTTTCTTCCTCTCTTCATCTTGCTTGCCTCATTGTCGATCTATTTTTACATTCTCCACATACGTAGTATAGAGAAAGTATTGTTTTCATGAAAAAAAATCGATTTCGAGATTTTAAGGGAAATACACGTTTTGAGGTCCCTAGAAAACGTTTTGACTATTTCCTCGATGTTGTCTTTGGGTATGTGATAAGAATTTTTCGAAAAACCGATAGTTTATTAGATATTTTGAAACCTAGACCACGTTTAGACTATTTTCGGAATGTCTGTGTGTATGTGATTGTGGGCGCTCTTAACTCGAAAAGTGCTTGCCATATCATTACCAAATTTCATATATAATACTTTAGAATGAGTACAAAAAGCTGATTAGTTTTTGGACAATACTGATTAAACGGAAGTCGAGGTTTACACGAAACCCGATTCGGTTTTGGCAAAATATCTCCGTTAAAACATTATTATTTTATATATAATTTGATACAAAGGTTATAGAGAATGTAATTTCCTACAACTTTTATTTGAAAACAATTTTCTATAGCAGTTATTGTTTATTTATAAATAATCAGTTTTTTCGATTTCCGTCAAATATCTCCTTAAAAACGTCGTTATTTGTAATCTTCATGAGGACCAAAGTTGTAGAGAATAATATGTTTTCCAAGCTTTGTTTGAAACAAATTTTCGCAGAACCATCCATTTAATAGATAATTAATTTATTCGTAAATTTCCAGTATACAGCGCCACCACCATGTAGCGGTGAATTCTGTAAACATATTCATAATGTAATGTATGGCAATAAGGACGACTGTATTCTTTTAGGATACGAAATAATAATTTTGCCCTATAATGCTATTCATAATAATTTATATGTCTATACCCCAAATATGGAGAAAGTCATGTGTTGGCCACATCAGATTTTTTCCATTTATAGCGATTTTTCTTCCTCCCTTTTCTCATAAGAACTTAAAAACTTAGGTACTCTATCATCTTAATCAGTGTCTTAGAGAGTACTGTACGCTCATCCTAGATAGTTTTTTTCAAGGTCTTCAGATTCATTGTCTTGCGGATCCCATTAAAGCTTACGTCTCCGGGCTTCACCGCAGCTCTCCGGAAAGAGCTGCGCCACTTCTCTCATTTCCGTAATATTCCATCGCTTCCCCTAATCTTTTCCTCTCATCTCTTCCATCCGTTGTTTTTCATCATTCCGATTCTTCCCGTCTCCTTTCATTCCGTCATCTCACGCCTTCCTCAATCTTCCCCTCCCCTTCTCTCTTTTGTCCTCCGTTGCATTTTTCTCTCCCCTTCTCCCTTCTCCCCTCTCTTTCTCTTTCTCTCCATCGCTCTGTATTTGTCCTCCAATGCACCCTACATCACCCTCATCAGTGCGGAAGATGGAATGAAGCAGAAGAAAACATCACCCCGGGAATAGGGCTGTTTGTTTTCTGACTCCCGTTGCGCAGGACCTCGTTTCCAATGGCAAATTATCCTTGCTTGGCCACACAACTGGACGACTTTCGATTGTCCAACGCATTCCGAATCACTCAGATTTATGGCGGTGATTTCCAACGAATGGGTTGCAGACCACAGAAGGATCGATAAAAATCCAACAATCCGCGTATTTAATTCAATACATTTAAGAGAGAGAGAGAGAGAGCCTCCAAATGGTAATATGACAATATGAAAAAATGATTTTTATACCCACGAGCGCAGTTCGCCCATAGAACAAAGTGTCGACCTAAACATATATTTCTTTTGACTCACTTTCGTGTGGGTAAAATCGTAAAATAAAATTAATTAATAATATAAACTAATTTATTATTAAGTCAAAACCTATGCCATTTTAATTTCATTGCCTATTAATGTATATGAAGGTTAAGCATGTTTGCGCTTTAATGATCGAGGAATAAATATCATATCCAAATAGAAAATCAGCGCGCGCATCCTTATTCTCTCATCCTAACCCTGCTTCTTTCTAATTCCCCTCATCCGCAAAGATATCTCCAAGGTCGCAAAATTTCAAGCCGAGATCAAAAGAATTAAAATTAACATTTGGGGTCGGGGAGACGAAGCGCACGGCATATCGCGCAAGAGAGACGCCTCAAAAATCCATTCGGGAGCCCCTCAAACGAGTCGAAGATGACGATGATGAGAGAGAGAGAGAGAGATGGGCTTGTTTGGGAGTCTCAAGGGAATAATGAGCATAAGAGCATTGCGGCCAAAGAAGGAGAGAGAGAGGGAGGGAGATAGTACATACAAAGGGAATGGGTGGGTGGAGAGGGGGAAAAATTAACGGAGGAGACAGGAGTAACGGAAAGAGTGAGAAGGAAAATTTAAACTGTTACTGAGGCAGACAGGAAAGGGAAAGCAAAAGACAAAAGAAAGAGAGAAGGTATGGGTGATTGGGAGAGAGGACCCGAGAGGGAGATAAAAGGAGAGAGTAAGAGTAGAGAGAAGGAAGGGAATGATAGTGAGACAGAGGAGAGAACCTCCCTGTTTACCTCCTATCCTTTGGGCGAGATCACATAATCCGGCCTAAACCACTCCCATAGGAATACAGTCGCTTACGCAATACTCTGGTGAGTGTTATTTCGCATCTCAAAGGCGTGGTTACACGTCCCACATTCTGGGCAAAGGCGATAAAGAGAAAAGGATAATTCCGTAATACTAACACTCCCTCGTGGAGATAAAAGCGTAAGGGCTAAATAATATAATTCAAAGTTTTTCACAAATTGTTAAGAGTTGCATGAAACG
Organism: Uropetala carovei; assembly: GCA_036926305.1. Classification (NCBI taxonomy): domain Eukaryota; kingdom Metazoa; phylum Arthropoda; class Insecta; order Odonata; family Petaluridae; genus Uropetala; species Uropetala carovei. The sequence continues at coordinate 317,233 of JAXCHB010000118.1, read as the reverse complement.
ATATGCCAATCTTGTTCGGTTGGGAAGTTAAAGATAAACGAAGTAATGTTATCTATGAGTAAGACGATGTAACGATTAAATGTAAACTATATTGAAATATTGTACCTTTTAATCATTATAAATGATTAATCATACCAACGCTAGTTAATTTTGCTCTAACAAAATGCCCAAAATCTGTTGTTTTTTTACGTTTAGCTATTCACAGCTGTCTAAATTTTCACATGGATGTGAGCGATCTCTAGGAGGAAATTATTCTCTCTGTATGCGTCTAAACAAACTCCATCCGTATACAATTTAGAATATACAGATCCCGTCTCGAGAAAATCATGTATTAATAATCTAATTAAAAAAAAGAAACGTGTTTTTGACCAAGAGAACGAGGAGACCCTTAGAAAAGGTTGAGTATTTTGGCTATCACACATTGTAGAAATGTATATTTGTACGATTTACATGAAACGAATCAATATAGGGACTTGCGATCAAGTTTGTATAGGGGTAACAGGGAGAACGATCAAGACACGACTAGAAGAACACAAAAGAGCCATTCGACTCAAACATGCCGACAAATCAGCAGTAGCAGAACACGCCGCCGGGAGACACGAAATAGATTTCGAAAATACAAGAATTCTGGCGAAAGAAAAACTTTACGGAAAACGAGTAATACGGGAGGCATTAGAGATAAGGAAGCACGGAAAGAATTTCAACAAAGACAGTGGCTATAAGTTGAGCAACACTTGGACCCCAGTGATAGTAAACAATATGATAAGACGAATGCTAAAACAAAACTCACCCCACCACCAACCCTCCCCTTCTTATAAACCACCCACCCTTCCTCTGCTACCGTAGTGTGTGTGTATATTATATATATATAAAGTCTACATGAGTACACCCGATCACCCCGAAGAAGTCTCCGGCAAAGGAAAAGATACGTTGGCGTCCATCGCAGAAAATTTATGCGGGATAACCCGAAAAACATTTATAACCTCAGCATAAATTATTTTAGTTAAAAACACATTTGAATTGGTGCTTATTGCAATATTTTTTTTACAATAGGTTGTCTTCGTTAGGGACTTACCTATGCACTGCGATTCAATGCAACCATTGTTTCTTGGGAGTTTTTTTTCAACCAAACGGTATTGGTTTTGATAGCCTCCCATTCTAGTTTCATCAATACTCGAATATTATGTGGGCGAAATAGAGAAAATGCGTATGCACAATAATTAATTTTTAAAGTTTTTTGTTTTAATTACTTCTTCGCGTTTTTTAAACCTACTCAGTTTTTTGGCCATTGAAGGAAAATAAAAAAAACAAGATTCCATTTAATAAATTGCCGCTGTTTTTATAAACAAAATACACTCAGCAGAGATAGCCCGACCTTCTCGAAATTCCTTTCCTCTCGAAAGTTTCCCAGCTTTGTGTGCAGGTCACGCCGCTCCTTGTTACGTCCTCTGATTGCTCCATGCCCTCCTTCCCTCTTTTTCTTTCTCTCTCCCTCTCTTTCTCTCTCTCCATTTTCCCCCTCTATTCCTCCCTTCGCCATTCCGTTTCTTTCTTCTTTCCCGGCGTACCTACTCGGTTTTCTTACAATCCCTCTCCTCAGGGCCGGCGTGATTATTTGCCGGGCCTAGTTCGATAGTGAGCGGGAGCGGGGCCTATTTATGTATGTATTATGTATACATGCCAGGTGGCGCAAAAAATGACGCTTTTAGCGCCTCCCTCCCTCCCCTCTGGTGATGGACTTTTTTTGTTGAGAAATATTTGTTGAAGGTAGCCCTTTCAGTAAGCCTCTCCGTCCGGAATGTATTAATATGTTTAAAAAAATCGTCTAAATCTCAATAAATGAGAATTGAGCCTTGTGCGGGGCCCCTAATAAAGCGCGGGGCCCTGTTCGGGGGAACCGACTTCACATGCCTCACGCCGGCCCTGCCTCTCCCTCAACATGCCCCCATTTTAACACCTAAATTGTTTCTCCCTCTCCCTTTGTCTACTTGCATATCCGTATCCTTGCTGTCGTTCTTCGTTTTCCTTACTTTGCGTACTCTCCTTCGTTTTCCCCGACCCTGAACCTTTCGGTTTGCTACCCTCGCCTTCTTCTTCTTCATCCTCCGCTCGTTTCTGCGTCTCCTTCCTGCGCTTCGGCCTTCCTTCCTGCTCATCCCACTCGTCCACATCACCGTCTTCTCTTCCTGCTCTCGTTTTCTTCAAGCTTCCGAGGGCATTATTTTTCTATGCATCCTCACATTCGCCTCCACTCCTCTTCCTCCTCGTGGTCTCGCTCGTTGCGGCAATGGTTCCTTTCTCCCCGCAACTCCTTCTTTATCATATCCAATTGCTCTTCATTATCTCCCCCTCATATATCTTCCCCAACCTTTGAAATTCTTTCTCCTTTAATCACCTACCTTAATTTTCCCTTAGATTTTCCTGCCTCTGCACATCTTCCGCTTTTTGCCTCATTATCTATTCGCCCTTCACCTTTGACACCACTCTCCTCAACTCCGGCGTAAACCTTTCTTCCCTTTCCGTTTTCTCTTTCATCCTCTGGTTCATCCTCTAATTAGCCGTTTCCTTTAATCAGGATATCTTATAACATGGTCTGAATGTTTTTCGTCACAGAAATTAAGACGTTTCAGCCTTCGCGAAGAATGGTAGTTGTCGGCGATAACTCGTTCCAAAATCATCCAAGTAGCGGGATAGTTAAGCGACTGGATTAAGGTGATTAGAATGGCAGTGTAAACGATTTATCCATTCTCGGCGTCGAGTTTGTCTCCGGTGCAACTGCTACGGGAAATTAACATGCACTCTCTCTCTCTCTCTCTCCTTGGGAAAGAACGAAAATACCACAATGCTCCACGAGTTTGGTAGGTAGGATAACATTAGCAGTCTTATTGTTAGTGCGAGAAATTTAATTAGGACCGAGTCAAGTCGCGGATGAATGTTTACGCATGTTTTTTTTAAAGAGAGCCTTCCTCCGAAAGAGGACAAACTGTAATTACAACTGCCACCAAACGACCAGACTAAACAAAGTAAACGGTAAAGAGGATTCTCTTGTAGTTTCAAGCTTTTGTACGGCAACTGGATGCGTGATTCATCAACGAATTCCTCGACTTTCCTAAAGGAGCATTTGGATGCGGAATTCCTACTCGAGACCTTTTGTGTATCTTAGTAATCTGCTTAAGAAACTGTTTGTTTCTCGATTTAAAATAGTTTAAGTTGCCCGAGAAGCAAAGATGGAAATGAATAATTCATATCGATAGAACGAATGATTAAGCAGAGCTTTAGGTTTAGGGAAATTACGCGAGGCGAAGTGGGAAATATGAAATGGACGGAAAATTTGCTTTAAGTGAGAGGAAAATTGCGTGTTGCATTTCCGACGCCTAATAAGTGATCGCAAGTTTATTCTCTAGAAACTGAATGTAATTTATATATTTTTTGCCCAATGAATTTTCGCTTGCTTTTCATTAGTTCTTATACAGTATATTACTAAGAACTTGTAAACAAAGAAAATAAAATGCAGACGCCCATGCGCACAGAAGGTCATAAACCTACGACTACAGCCGTAGCGAAACAAGTATAGGATATAATTAATTAAATATCGTCTTAAAAATTAATTTCAGCAAATGATGAAAGGCATAAAGAACTAATATTCCTTCATTAAACACTCCTATTTTTGATTTCGAATAATTATTTTCCATTTTTACAAATACTGTTTCAACAAGTCAGCACTTCATGAACCTTAACCGTCTATTAAAACGGAATTGCAGAATTGTAGGGTAGTTACCGCAATATAGTGGCACATGAAATGAAAATTAAGCCATTGCCGGCCGTTGTGCGCGAAGGTGAGAAGAGTTGTTGGGAGGGACAGCGGTTGAGATATGAGGTGGAAAGAGAGGAGACGAGAGAACAAGAAGATAGGTGAGTGGGAAGGGAGGAGGGGACAACATGTAGACAGGAAGTTAAGTTTGGAAGGAGAAAGTTTGTGGAGAGAAGAGCAATTTGATTAGAGGACAAAGAGGAGGGAGAAATGATGTGGGCCGAACTCTTCAGAGACAGGGAGTTGAGAGGACGGCTTAAAAGCGGGGGACGGAAGCCTTTCAAATCGCAGGAGAGGGATTGGGTAGGGGGAGAAAGGGGTGGAAAATAATGGAGGTCGAGTCAAAGAAAAAAGGATATACATATATATATCCAGTGGCGTACCTGAGAATCTGCCCCCCCCCCCCCCCCGCAGCAAATAGTACGAGGCCCCCTATGGATATCTTAAATACTTCCCAAGTGAAATTACTATATATATATATAATAATAAAGAATTCTTCCTGCCTCACAGAAACGTCTTTTACTTTCTAAAGCATAACATTATTAAAAATTATAATAATGTTTCATTTAATAACTTTAACACAAAAGGAGAAATTGTATAACATTTTATATGATGCTTAGCAATCGTTTTAATTATATGGGGACACAGGTAAATTAAGATTTATTCATTTCTCTGTTACAGAATATGGTTATTAACTCACAGTTATTGGTAGACGCCGGTATAGCAGGGTTTGAACTAGTTGCCATTGGCTCCAGGAATTGCAGGCTCGATGCTCGGACGATATCTATGATATATTACGGCTAAAAATATGGCAAGTATTACTTTGAAGAGGAAGACACGTCCGTCAGACCCGCGTATTTATGAATTTAGTGCACTTCAATGAGAACTCTTTCAGTTGGGACGTTGGAAGCAATACAATTTCCAAGGGTAGGAGCCTGTTGTCCGTGATTTAACAAATAAAAATGTCTTTTATGATTAAAATATTGACATTTTGAGTACATTTTGGTAGGTCTCTTTGCTGAACGTCCAATAATTCTGATTGTATTGGTATACAATACTTTAGAATAAAATTCCTTAGAATATACCTTAAGATAATTTATTCTAAAAAGCGTTTTCTTCTCCTAACATTTTTCTCTGCAAAGTCCTCCACAAGCAAATCAATGTTCAATTGTCGAGCTCGATCCACTTCAATACTTAATACACTCAGTGCTGACAAACGTTCCTGTATCATAGCACTTAAGTAAGAATTCTTAGATAACTTTTAATAATTTTTAATTTTGAAAATGATCTTTCCGCACTTGCAACTGTTACTGGAAGAGTTAAAAAAGTTTCAACGCCACTGAAACATCTGGAACGCTTGGCAATAGAAGATGATTTTTAATTATCAGTAGTTCTGCTAAGTCTTTCACTGATCCGTTTTCAATTTCCAAGATATCTTTCTGTAGAACATTTCGCACTAAGAGAAACTGTTGTGGAAAATCAGGTGACAGATCATCAGCAAATCTCTCTGCGAGGTTTTTAGCGGAAGTATAGAGTTGATCATCACTTATCTTTATAAGATTTACAGGATGCAAGAATTCAAACGTATTCACTATATATGTCATGCTACTGAACCGGATTTTCAACTGACATATGGCGATATCGATATTTTTATAAAATACATTAATTTTAAAATTGTTCTCAGGATCAGTGAGACGTTCATCTTCATTTAAATCAACAAGAAACTTTTTTGTTCGGAGTTTACGTTTTTGCGAAAATGGACACTCAGTTCCCCATGAATTAGCCAGTGCTTCAGCGATTTCTTTCACTTTTGAAAAGTCATCTCGGAGGTTTTGTAGTGCCTGTGCGGCTTCACCTAAAGTTTTTGTAGCTCCAAATAAGTCTGCATCATAGGATTGAAAAACTTTCGACACTAAATTAGTCGTCTCTAATATTTTTGACTGAATTACAGTACGCAAAATAAATTCATAAGTTTACATGTACTTTTTAAGGCATTAGCTTCATCTATCTCATCTGATCTTTTGGATGTAATTGCCAAATTACTCATAGCTGGCAAAATTTCCTTGTAACGAAAGCGAATAGCAAAGAGTGCGTCATGCCTTGATGACCACCTGGTTGGACACAATCTTTTTAAAGTTGGCGTGTTTTGCTTACATTCCTCACTTTTCCGGCAAAATCTTCTTTCTTTCTTTTTTCTCCTTTTAATAGCAACGCTAAGAAACGTTCGTTTTCCTAAGCTCGACATACTGGGGTTATCAATTTCTAAAAAAAAACAAAAATTCCAATAACCCCACATAGAATCAATAACAATACTCACAACTTTTAAAAGAAACTCATTGAATTTTAAAATTGAGGTAAACCTGATTGATAGCATACAGAATATTTCGCATAGTTTTCTCTACTTTTGCACGAAAAAGCGAATTTTGAGAACACGAAAGAAAGATTTTGATGACAAATGCGGAACCGCGAAACAGCGAAAGATAAATCCGTGAAATAGGAAGTCATCCTCGCAAATATCACGCTAAATACTGATAAGAGCGAAAAATGCTTTTCAAAAATAATAAGAAAATTCTCGGACACATATTTCCAGTAACTCGTAAGGTTTATGATAAATTCTTATAAATTCAGGAAGAATTCCAAAAACCATACGTCAAATTGTATGTGAAATATTACGTACGCTTTTATGTATAAGTTACTCTACATATTGCAGCACATCATACTACTTAAGCTTCACGTTATTATGCAAAATATTCGTGATTTTACTTACAGTTATAGCTGCAATCAGGTCTTTCAAATTCTCGCGGATATCCTTCAGAGCGTGGACTGTTAAATAATTACACCTCACCTCCAAAGAATGTTAATCCCGAATGATACATTCTTTACTGTTCCCCTATAGGTCCGATCATTACTGCCTGGACTGTGTACACAGGATTCTTGTTTCACTTAACAAGTAAACACACACAAATAAGCGCAATAACCCTCTAAAGAACCGATCACCACGTAAAAGACTGAAACTTGCTTCCGTACAGTGAAAAGGTTTCCTTAGACTGAATTCTTCGGAGCGAAACGAGAATACTTCCCACGGAAACCGAGCCCTCTTACTATTGAGTGACAGGATTTTAATTATCTTCGAATCAACTTGCTCGTAAACACTACTCAGAAATTTCAACACAATGTGTGTTATGTTATACAGTGTTAGTTCTCGCTAGTTATTGTCCCGACTGCGATGTTTCAGACTTAGGCACCGTAGGGTTTGGTTCCGATTAGAGTGAACGCAACAGAATGTTTACGTAGAGACCAGACTCGCCACTTCAAAGACACGAAATGAAGAAAGCATAGCTCGACCTTCTTCCATAAACATTCTCACGTATGCTGAGTACAGTTGGTCTTATTGTCTTTCAAAAGGGTGAGATAGATGGAGAAGAATCTCGAGAGAGAAAGTCTTCTTTCGCTACGTCAAGTGACCGGCTAGATGGACTCAAAGAAAAGAGGTTATAAAGATCGGGTAAACTTTAATTTTCCTCTTCTTTATGAGGCTCCCTTTCCGACGAGGCCTCCATATCGAAGTCCTCCAGCTATTGCGCCTCAGGCGCCAATGCATAAATCACTATCTACGTCAGTACGGTTTGGACAATTGGAGGCCCCCTAAATCTCGAGGCCCCCCCGCATTGCGGGGGTTGCGGAGGCTATCAGTACGCCCCTATATATATCATATATATACCGTGCTCTCTCTCTTCCCATTCTCTTTTGAATTTGTGATGAACTTTTAAAAACAAATTTTTTTACAAAAGTAAAAATGTTTAACATTTATAGAAGCCGTTTATTACTTTAAGTTTTAAAGAAAATGTACCGAAATTAGATATGGGTCAACATCGCTCTGAAAATAGGTGCCGGTACGCCGTACCGGCGCGTACCGTCACAAAAAAAGCAAAGGTAAATAAGGATATTTAGGATAACAAGGTGCTGAAGGAAGCCCAGTGAGCACTTAACGGAAGGAGAGCCGCTGGGGTGTTGGAGAGACACATTTATAGACGTAGATGATGGAGTTTTCGGGATGATCCCTTCGTCAGCCCAAGAGAGACACAACTGGTATGGAAGAGTGGCGTGAAAAGGTCGGGAATTGGAGTAAGCGGGGGGGGGGGGTCGAATGAAGGGAATACCGACGGAAGTTAAGGCCGGGAGAAGAGAAAGAGGATAGGAGGTGGATATGGGCGAGTTCCCACTGACGGAGTTGGGGGCGGAAGCGTCGTCGGGGAGGGCGTGAATTGCCCTCACCGTGAAACAAATATTGAATTTAAGATTGTGGTCATTCGCATGAACGGCCACGGGTAGCGGTCGTTTAATACTAATGATGTTGCGATAGCCGTACATGCGGATGTTGAGGGAATTGCTGGTGAGGCCAACGTAAATATTTTCATTTACTTATCCAATTCCAATTTCTTTACCCTTACATACTATGTCGTGTTAATCGCTCCAGGTTTACTCTAATCTATTATGAACATTCGTGGCACTTATTGCTGTTGTGATGTTATTTCAATTTAATTATAAGTAATATAAATTTTGTTAAAAACTAGAATTGATAGCAGCAACACTCTTAAGGCCTTATTTAGAGACAAGGACATTTAATGTATTTATCGAAAGCGAAGGAATTTAAAATATGGAGGTAATGTGGGTAGCGTTTGATTAAGGCGCTGGGCACTTGGTGACAGAATCATGCCTGAGCTGAATTACAGTTTGTTCCAATTCATTGGAACACACCTTGAAGGACTTTCGCACTAAGGTGCAACTGCAGATATTTGACTAGTGGGATAAACACGACAGAAGAGACTAAAAAATGATCGTCGGACCCAAGAAATTGTCATACGTAAGAAATAATCACAGAGGAAGGGTTGGTACATACACTAGTGAGGAAATGAATATAAAACGGCATGGCTGAGGCGGGAAAGTGAAAATAAGACTTTAGGTTAATTGAAAGAAATGTAGAAGCAGATGAAGGGAGGAATACGCCAAACGACTGAAGGAAAAAAGTGTGGAATGGAATTATAAAAGGAGAAAATGTTTGTTGAGGAGGAAACTGAAACTGAATAGAGAGATCTGAAAAGCGAGGAAACATTAAGATGGAAAATGAGAGCAGGAGGATAGGAAAATTAGGCATAGTAAAGCAGGAAAAAGGGAACAATTGGTGATATGTCGGAGAAAGCAGAGGCAAAGAAGAATGAAAGAGGGCGGAGAAGGAGGTCGATGAGGAGGGAGGTGGAGATACGAGAAAGGAGATAGGAGGTAGGGAATATAGCCGCTGCTTCTTGGGAGTCAGCTCATTGGAGAAAGGAGGGCCGAGATGGAGGAACGCCATTTCCACGCTCTGACTGCCATATGAACTCGCCGTTTTGAGATACCAGAATCCTCCCTGCCCAGCTACAAGAGCTCTGATCACCCGCCTGCAGCCCCTCCTTTCCTCGACCAGAAAACCAAGCACCGCCTATCGCCCTTTTCCTCGGCTACGACGCCGCACCTCTTAGTTAGCACACTCCCCACCGGCAATGCCCGCTCTCTCTTTCTCTGTCTCTCCGCTATGCGTATCGCTCCTCTAGCTGCACTGCATGTTTGCTTCCTCTTTCTCCCAATCCCTATGCGGATATCCATACCATCCCTTTCCTCTTACCTCTCTCTTTCTTGAATATACCCTGAAAACTAACTGGCTCTCACGAAGCAGCAGTTTCCGTTTGATTACGGTATATCTCTGCAGGATTTCCTTATTTAATTTTCATTTCCCTTCGGATCAAACTCTTCAATAGAGTATTATATATAATTGATTCTCGCTTATAACAACATACATTCTGTCTTACATTTCCCAATTCTCCGATGCCTTGTACTACTTTTTCATCATCCACGCTCGTCGTTTCATATTTTATCTCCTTCTACTGTTTCTTTGTGCTCCTCTGTGTCTTCCCTTCCTGCGATGAGCGTTAGATTAAATTCCGGACGTGACGCGGCAGAAAGGGGCAGAGTCTTTTTTTCATCGCCGCGCAAATATCTCCCTCATGCCCAGAAACATCGTCATCCGCCTCCAGCCTACCCTCCTCCTCCTCCCTCCACATATCTCCCCTACTCCAGCTCATATTTCCCCCCCCCCCTCCCCAACTCCTTCCTATCTATCACTATTCCACGCCATATCTCACTCTTCTCTTCCGTTTTGTCTCCTTAATTACGAGTGACGGAGTGTTTCCCCGTCTGCAGTAAAACAGGCGGAAAAATTTTAATCATCTTCCGCGATTCTTCATAATGTCATAATTAGCGAGGGACGCTCTGATATTCAACATTAAGAAGAGGTCTAGCTAAAGAGGACGAGAGAGAGAGAGAGAGAGAGAGAGAGAGAGAGAGAGAGAGAGAGAGAGAGAGAGAGAGAGAGAGAGAGAGAGAGAGAGAGAGAGAGAGAGAGGGAGAGAGAGGGAGAGAGAGGGAGAGAGAGGGAGAGAGAGGGAGAGGGAGAGGGGGAGGGAGGGAGAGGGGGAGGGAGGGAGGGAGGGAGGATTTTTTATCAAAATTACATATAAAATATATGTTGGTCCTATATGTATTATAAGTTAGGCTTGGTATGGTTCGATTAATGTCGATAAACAACGAATTCGTAAAATCAAATATTCGACGAAAATTAATTGCCGTCCTTAGTACAGATTTTTCATCACAAAATTTTTTGCGAAATTACGTCATGTTTTTTAAAATTTGGTTTTCCAAATTAACACCTTATGTATTTTTGTACCAGAAAAGCAAAGCATAAAAGAAAATCGGTACTTGCTACAAAAGACGACCACATTTGATTCGGAATTTCCTAAAACTTGCCTTCTGAGGTTCCCCGTGACATTTTTAAGAAACTGCGTATCTTGCGCTGCAAGTACGATTACAGGAGAGTAGATCATAGTATGAATGTGTTTCGATCGCCAGATATCTCTATGGTACTTTACCTAATAAATTCTCATAAAATTTACATTTATAGGAGCTATACAGATACTCCATCCTCTGAAGGAGAGTTTCCCATTCTCTTGACCCGATGTGGAAGAAGAATCGTGTTTGCGTTCTAGGCATTTTTTTCTAGATTACTCCAGATTTTTCTACACAAACAAGACGTTTTCCTTCATAATATTCTGGTATAAATTTGTTTTTATATTATAATAGCGTAGCATTAAGTTTGTTATTGAATGCTCGCGATTTCGTAATCTTACGGTTCAACGAATAAAATTTAGTTTCCCATTTAATTCCGGGTAAATGGTTGCCACATTTACTATAATTTACAGAATAGCAGACACGAAGCAAGTAATATATTTATGCGCTTTTAGTAAAGTTAAATTCGACGGAAATTATCGTCCTGTCCGTCTTATATGCGATATTAAGTGTACTTAAATGTTCCAAGTTCAATATTGTAAAATATGTGAGTAAACGATATTGTTCTTTAGAACTGATCGTACGACGACACTTCGAGTGCTTGTGGGTCCGGACCCCGGGCCCAAAGGCGGCATTTCCCGAAGGGGAGAAAAATGAGAGTAGTGGGGAGAAGTTCCAGGGTGCTAAGTGGTGATAGAAAAGCAATGGGTTGAGCTGGGAAAACTCAAATCCAAATCTGAGAAATGGAAAGGGGAGAATACGCCGCCCTTTGGTATCGGTTGCAGAAATGCCTCGCACCCGCGCATTGCGGGAGGAAAACCTTATGACCGATACTAATACCGGGCCTTTCAGAGGTCCGGGCCCCGGGAATTTTTACCCGGTATCCCCACCCTCTCGGTGGCCCTGTCGCGACGAACAAACTCCAATAAATTCTCTGGTATTCAGTGAATTTATAGAATAAAAATAAGTTTTTTAATAATGAGTTTCTAATCAAAATTAAAATTTTAACAGTTTATACTCAGTCACTGTATAAAGCAATTCTATAGGATTATACAACAAAAATTAAACGTGAAACAAATACGTTTTACGTGCATTTATTCTGATAAGTAATTTAACCAAACTAATGCATTTTTAAAAGCACCAAAAACAATATCCGGCAATAAGATTCTTTTAATTAAACTTTTAATGCCGGTTATTGCCACGCAGCCCAGCACTAGAGAAAATTTATTTTCATGATTCTATTATATTCCACTAGCCAGGGCCGGCTGCAGACATTTTGCTGCCCTGTGGCGGGAAAAATATTGCCCCCCCCTCCCCGCAAGCTTTGTGGGTCACCAATTCATCATTATCTAGGAATTTGATATGTAGAGTTTATAAACGTTTTATAAACGTTTGGTGATGACCACGGCCGGCCCGTGCTACAGGCGACACAGGCAACCGCCTGGGGCGCTGTGTTTCTTACGAATAATGGAAATATTTTAGGCCTCGTTGAATTGTTGGGAAAATTTGATCTAATTTTAAATGAGCATCTTCGTCGATTCATATCCCAAGAGACATGCTTTCATTATTGTGGTAAAACAATTCAAAATGAATTAATAGATATACTTCGAAATTTGATTAGCAATAATATATTATACCATGCTCGAAAAGCAAAATATTATAGTATCATGTTAGACTGTACCCCGGATATAAGCCACGTTGAACAACTTTCGTTTACACTTAGATTTTTTTATTTAGAAGAGATGAAAATAAAAGAGCATTTTATAGTTTACGAACCGATTACAGATTCTACAGGAAAAGGAATTTATGAATCTCTAATTGGTCTATTAAATAAATAATAATGAACTAAAGCTTAGTAATTGCGGAGACCATGTCTACGACAATGGGGCCAAGGTGAAAGGAAAAAATAAAGGGGTACAAGCAAGAATTTCAGATGTTAATTCACGAGCATTTTTTATGCCATGTGGATGTCATTCACTCAATTTATTAATTGGAGAGAGTTTCGAGCTCACAATCAGTTATATCAGTATCATCTTTTGGAATCATTTAAAGAATTTATGTACTATTTTCCGCCTGTGTTGCACGATGGAATATTTTTAAAAAACACATGAAAAATGTAACGCCGAAGCCCCTATGTGAAACAAGGTGGGAATGTAGCATTGATTGTGTAAAAGCAATTAAATGTGAAATGGTTGAGATCAGAAATTCATTACTCGAATTGTCAGAACGGACTGGTGCTGAGTCAACAGTTATGTCTGAAGCACATTCTCTTGCTGAAAATATTGAGGATTTTCAATTTTTGGTTACATTATGTGTATGGTATGATATTTTATCTAAAATCAATGTAGTAAGCAAATCAATGCAAAAGGCAAATATAGAACTAGGTTCCACAGTTAAGTTTCTTGAAAATTGTAATAACTTTTTACAAGAATACCGAAAAACTGGTTATTCAGTAGCTTTAGTATCAGCTCGTGAATTAGCGACGCAATTAAATGTGGAATCTAAGTTTAAAGTCACACGAAGTAGACGAAAAAGTAAACAATTTGCGTATGAATCCAATGATGCTGTTTCAGATGATTCTGATCCTGAAAGCTATTTTAAGAATCATTTTTAATGTTATATTAGATCGAGCCATATAATCTATGTCTGAACGTTTTTCTCAAACGAAACAGTTCAATGAAACTAGGGGTTTTCTGATTAAACTGAAAAGAAGCATAAGTCACGACGATTTATTGAGGTATTGTCAGGATCTTCATATCACATTAAGCGATCAATATGATAGTGACTTGAATGAAATAGATTTGTGCCTAGAAACTGAAAATCTTAGATCTTTACTAACAGCAGATATTGATGATGTCTTAGGCGTGATAAAGTTTATCAGTTCTAATAATTTGCATGATACATTGCCGAACTTGTGGGTAACCTTAAGAATATTGCTGACAATTCCAGTAAGTGCTGCAAGTGGTGAAAGAAGTTTTAGCAAACTAAAACTGATTAAATCATATTTGCAATCTAGGATGAAAGAAGAACGGTTGAATTCATTGGCGATTATATCAATCGAAAATGACATTGTTACAGAATTGAATGTAGACGAAGCCATTCAAATATTTTCTGACATGAAGGCACGAAGAAAATGCTTTAAGTGAAGATGCTGCCAAATTTTTTACTGTATATTATTATTATGTATTGATATGAGTTTTAACTTTATTTTTATTTAAAGTACAGTTTCGGTGTTTGTTTGATTTATATTTGTGTTTCTTATGTTTATTTATAAATTTTTGTGGCATTATATTTTTGTTTAGTATTGGACATTGAATATATTTGAATGATTATGATCAATTAAATTGACACGAAAAAATATTAATTTCCGTATATTATTTTCCGCTTCTACCAAAGCAAAGCAATATTAATTATTTAACAGGCAGTAACAATCAAAAACCTTCCCTTTAATATTATTAAGTATCTATCAATAAGCTATTGAACAAAAATTAAAATGGTAAATAGTGAAAAGGGGATTATAGAAAAGGTGCGAGAAGATAAAATAAGTATAAAAATTCACAAAGGTAATTAACCCTTAACGCTGAAGGCAAATATAGACCTCTACACCTAAAATAAAAGGGATTAAAATGTAACAACTTCTTTAACCAGTAGTTCTAAAACAGGTAATAGGGTATATGAGACAAATAATAGATTTTAATATTGATTTCAAACTGAAACGCGACTAGTTAAGGGTTAAAGGGGCGTATTTTAAAATTCTTGCCTGGGGCGCTCAAATTCCACGGGCCGACCCTGGTGACGACTGCTCCTGTACTATATCGGCCATTCGACTTCACGTCAGAAATCTCTCCGAAGGACTTTTGTATCCTATATCCATTTCTCCACGAAAATGGACATCTCGTGATGTTTTCTTTTTGATCTCGCTCCTTTCTTTTTAAATCCATAAAAACAAATGAATGGGTACACAGCCACGTGTCTGAACGTGCGCGCAAGTATATTTATTCATCTTTCGTGATACGAATCAGTTTATATTATTGGGTAAGCTACCTTATGAGCGAGGTCTTGCAATCCGAATTCGGAAGAATATTTAAATTTAAATTTCTCAGTATTTCGATAGTAATCTTATAAAAGCAATGTTCGAAAAATATCCTTTATCCCAACACAAACACGCGATTCCATCTCTGCACTTGGCATTCACATCCACTCTGCTCTCCCACGCAGAGTTAAGCGAGAGACGCACGAAATTGCCGAAAGGTAATCTTTTCCTCTCTTTACAATCTCCTCCCTTTCTATCTCCCTGTTTTACTTTTATCCTCCATTCCACTCTTTTCACTGGGACAGCTGACGGTGTAGCTGCTGCGTGCAAATTGTCAACCTCACTCCGAAACACGCACGCTGCCAAAGAAACCCGAGAGGAAGAGAGAGATAAATATGGCCTTCCACTCATTCCCCTCCAAACGTTCCGCTTGTTTTCCTCTTCGTGCCGCGACGCGTCGCTTTATTCCTCCTCCTAATGCTCGGATTCCCCTTTTCTCAACCTACATCTCCTACTCGCTATACTATCCCTCTCCTCTTCATCTCCTTCCATCCGTTTGAGACGCGCGCAAAAGACCAGTCGAAAAACCACTCCGTCTGATGAGAATAGTGGCCACGTTTTAAAACGCTCCCTAGACTTGTTTACAACGAGCAAAAAAAATGTGGGACAAAATATCTTCAATAACAGATCTAAATGCGATTTTCATTAATGAGGTGGTTACAGCTGACCAGAAAAAAAAAATTCCCAGCTTCAGCTTAATGTTGCGCTCTCTTGCTAATTTCGTTTAATGTTCGTTAATTTGTCCACAATGCGTGACCTCGTGGAATCATTTCGCTCGAGTTATTTACTTTTAACTCTTTAAATATTACCTGTTCACCCTCTTTACTTTTAAATATAAATTTTCCTTATTTCTTTTCATGGTTAATCCTTGTCAGCCTGTTACAAATTTCTCACTTCCGCTGCTTGTTTATTTACAATTCTAAATATAATTCCGCGTATAACATTCCACCATACCTTTTAATATTTCTTCTTTAATGAAAATGTAATCGAAATTTTCAAGGGTTCAGTTATCCCTTAATTTATTCATCTCGAACTAAAATTGCATTTTTTCATCGTTATTAAGCGCTTTTCCTCTTTACTCTCTCATCCATACACCTAAATATTTATTTTATATATTTATTATAAATTTTATCAACTAAAATATGCAATTAATAATATCCACCTCCTATTGAAAGTCATTAAACACGAAAAATCTTCGCTTTTTTTAAAAAGCATTCTTCGATTTTTCGATCTTGTTTTCATTTTCAGCATAATATGTGCGTATCTGCTCTTTTACGTCTTTTTAAGTCATTTCAATTAGTATCGTGTGTTTTACGGGCAATCTCTAATGCGTCTTGGTGAATATAATTTCCGTCGCCTCTCCGCAAATGTTTTCCAGAGCGATGGCCTGCTTCGCATTGTTTATAGAAGCCCTTCACATGCACCGCCCACTTCTCTTCTACTTGTTTTCTCACCGTAAATATCGGAGATCCAGTCAATTCGTCTCATTTATATACACATTTTTCTTTCGCACTAAAAGATTACTTTTTGGCAATTCATGCATTTATATCCCAACGAATGACTATAATACTCTCCATAACTTTAAAAAAATGTTTTTTGCACCTAAGCATTTTATTGCACTCTCTTCAGCACATTTTCATGAATATATTATTCCGTCTCTAATTGAATTTGATCATCGATTATTTAAAATTATGTCCGCCACTTTTCACTCATTTCTGTCAGCAATTAATTTGCTGCTATATTATTTCTGTCTTTTTCCACTTTTTTATTTTAAAAAAATTATAATTCAGAAATTAATGACAGCACCTGCTTGAATTTTTTGTTTTTCAAAACCATATTCTCATAATTTCAACAATAATCACTTAAGCATAAATAAATGAAAAAATCTGATGTGGCTGTGTACCCATTCATTTATTCTTATGGATATAAAAAGGAAGGAGCGACATCAAAAAGAAAACACCACAAGAGTCCTTCGGAGAGATTTTTGTCGTGAAGGCGAATGGCCGATGTATAAGAACAGTCCTCACCAAACGTTTTGTCAAAGTGGGCTACATGAGTCTTTATAAAAATATGTGCGGGCCACGTACGACCTTTTCAATAACTATACATTTCAAAGAGCTAGTTTTTAGAATTCTTTTATGGAGTGATTTGTCATACGCATATTTTAAAAGTATACTTCATGGGCGGCCATTACGTCGCCCGCGGGCGACCGGCCGCCTTTTAGGAAGATCGGAGTCGCCCGCGGGTGCAGCGAGCTGCTAAATATATTAAAACCTGGATTCTAAGGACGTTTTCTATATTTTAAATATCTCTAGTCCATTTAAATTTTTCTCGCCGACAATGATATCGACGAAATTTATAGCAAAATAGGAAATGTTCAACATGGATAAAACAAATCAGGAAAATGAAATAATTATGTCGCAAAAGGATATAGCGAGATTAAACGATTCACATATTTGGAAACTTTCTTCTGAAACATATTCAAATATAAAAAAATTGCATTTATTTTGAAAGCATATTTTCCTTCCACTTATTTATGTGAATCAATATTTTTAATATGAAATTAAATCTAAGACCAGAAATGCACTAACCAATGAACATCTTAAGGATTGTTTACGCCTCTCGGTTTCGAGTAACAAGCTCAATTAGCAATCACTGGCTGAAGATATGCAGTGTAAACGCGCCAATAATAGTTTAAATAAAGAATAAATTTAGCTATTATTAATTTTGACGACTTTCATAAATTGCGTATTAAGGTTATTTTTCCGTTTAACTTACAGTTACAATACCCTAATGTATATGTTTTAAAAATGTAGTAGCCCGCAAGAGAGTTTACAGAATGAAAGTAGCCGTTGGCATATAAAAGTTTGGACCCCCCTGGTTTACTGCATCCACACAATTGAAAAATCTGATATGGCCAACACATGACTTTCTCCATATTTGTTGTATAGATATTTAAATTAATATGAATAGCACTATAAGGCAAAATTATTATTCCGTATCGTAGAAGAATAGTCGTCCTTATTGTCGTAATTATATGTTAAATACGTTTACAGAATTCACCGCTAGTTGGTGGCGCTCTATACTGGAAATTACAAAAAAGTTAAATATATCCGAAATGGAGGGTTCTACGAAAATTAGTTTCAAACAAAACTTGGAAGAAATACTATTCTCTACAACTTTGGTCCTCACGAAGATTACCAATAACGATGTTTTTAAGGAGAAAACCGAAAAACCGGTTATTTATAATAACTCCTAAACAATAACTACAATAGAAAATTGTTTCAAATAAAAGTTGTAGGAAATTACATTCTCTATAACTTTTATACAGAATTATATATACAATAATGAAGTTTTAACTAAGAAATATCGCAAAAACCGAATTGGGTTTCGAATAAACCTCGACTTTCGGTTAACAGTTATTGTCCAAAAACTAATAAATTCTTTGTACTCATACTAAAGTGTTATATATGAAGTTTGGTAACGATATGGCAAGTATTTTTTGAGTTAGAGCGCCCAAAATCACATACATCCATCCACACACACACACACACGCACACATATACATCATTCCGAAAATAGTCTGAACGTGTTCTAGGGACCTCAAAACGTGTATTTCTGTTGAAATCTCGAAGTCGATTTTTTTCGTGATCATAATACTTTCTCCATACTATTATTTTCTCTTATAAGAAAGAGCTACATTGGAATTGATGACACTGTTTCTTGCAAATGCAACTAATTTAATCAATGAATTTGTGAATGTCTGCCGTAAAACTACTATATTCGTCGGTATTGTTAAAAATTCGAGATCGATTTAAACTTAACTGGCTTAGACGTTTAACTCGCTCACCTTCTATTTTGTTAGCCAAACGTCGTGATTGATTTTCCCTCAACTTAACTAAACGTACTTCTCTTTGTTCCTTTGTTTCTTTATTAATACGAATTTCATCATTTACTTTCAACTTCTCCAATCGTTCAAGACGCTTGTTTTTATTTTCATATTCTCTCCTTATACTTGTCACGATTTTCACTTGCTCCAGTCAATTTTTTCTCTGCTCTGATGTCTCCCTTTCTTTTCACGTAGTATTTATTTTGTCCTGTTAATCTCACATGCCTTTCTTCCTCTGTTTCATGAGTAACTTTTCTTTTCATGTCTAGGGCTTCTATGAAGTCAATAACAATAACTAATACGATATTATAATGAAACTAATATGGCGAAGTTTGTTTAAAATTGTATAGAATTCTATCGCCGCTTGGTGTCACTAGGTGTGCGTAACTAAGGCAATCGATGATTTGTTCATAAATTCCAAAATAAAATGAAAATATCGGGAACGTGAAAATTGTTCAAATATTTTTAATCGTGGGACGTCCTAATATTTCTTATTATGTACAACTTTTGCTTCAAATTTATTAATATACATTTATATTTCGGATTTGAAGGCATGTATATATCTGAGTGAAGTTAATAAATAAGGTTATAAAAAGGAAATGAAAGTGAGAGGGATAAGGATTAAGAAAGGCAGGTAGTAATGGAGAATGCAGAGGAAATTCAGCGCGCCGCCCTGCTGAGATATCTGAAGTTAATGAGGCCGAGAAGAATGAGATGGAGCTTATTTCCGAAACAGCTGTTTCCCCTAACAATATATTTTCTAACTTCTACGCTCTCTTCGTGCATCCAGTTAAGAAAATAAAGAGGGCAGAGATGTGCGTTTTTATTGTAAAATATTTAATATATATATATCGTTAGGCAAAGACGTTTCCTCGTTTTCAAAATGAATGAGAAAGACAAACAAGAAGAAAAAGTATGCTCCATAAAAATGAAAGCAGAGATTTCAAAGGCGTTCTTCATGGGATTTTCTTAAAAGGTGGTATAGAAAGATTGAGCGGACACGAATTTTTATCTCTGAAAAGTGCTCTTGGGAAATTTTTTGGGACAAATTTCGCACTCTATCCGAACACGTTTTCTTAATCTATACCTCACAGATATTAAAAGCTTGGGAGAGAAAAACTTGTTTTTATTTTCTATTGTTATTAATTGGTAGAAACGACATATAAACAAAATATGCGATATTATGACTGAGGTTTTCTCGAATATTTTATTCCGAAAATGCAAAACGTAATTATATTGTCTCGGTAATTTTTTTCTTTTATCCGAATAGATTTTTACTTTCTCATATACGAAGTATATTGAGAAAGTATTGTTATCGCGGAAAATTCGACCTCGAAATTTTTACGAAATATACGTTTTAGGTGTCGCTGTACCAGAAAAAATTGTTTTCGCAATGCCGTCTGTCTGTTACTGGCTTTAGAGCCTAAACGGTAGAGGGAAAAGGAATGAAATTTCATACTTTGGAATTTGATCATACTGAGCGGAGGCTATGACGAAATGGTTGATATTGCTGAATAATTAAGGGAAGTTTATTCTACGCATTTTTAAAAACAATTTGATTTTCTCAAAAATGAATCTACCGTTACCTGGATATACGTCTGCAATGATACTACTTATTTAAAATTATTATATAAGAAATCTGATGTCGCCAACACATGATTTTCTCCATATTTGGGGTATAGATATTTAAATTATTATGAATAGCATTATGAGGCAAAATTATCATTTCATATAGTAAAAGAATACAGTCGTCCTTATTGCCGTAAATTATATTTTGAATATGTTTAAATAATTCACCGCTAAATGGTGGTGGCGCTGTATACTGGAAATTACGAAAAACTTGAATAAATCTCGACTTCCGGCTAACCGTTATTGTCCAAAAACTAATTAGTTCTTTGTGCTTATACCAAAGTGTTACATATGCAATTTGCTAATGATATGGCAAGTACTTTTTGAGTTAGAGCGTCCACAATCACATACACACACAGACATAATTCCGAAAATAGTCTAAACGTGTTCTAGGGACCTCAAAACATGTATTTCCGCTGAAATCTCGAAGTCGATGTTTTTCATGAAAACAATATTTCTTTCTCTATACTCCGTATATGGTGAAAGTGTAAAATAAGTACTTATGTATCCCCAATAGACATTACAATGTTATGATATTTTTATGCCTATTACAGACTCCTCCAATAAGCACTTCCTTTTTCTTCAACTGTTGATACTTGAATTTTCTTTGAGTCACGTGATTTATAAATCTATAATGTATTAACATTGTCTCGCAACTTCATTTTTAAGTCCCAAACTCTTCCACATACGGCCTATATGGAATTATAATAATATACACTAATTAACAGGTGTCCGACCGTCCATCACACTTTGAAACACATCCAGTGGGAATGAAATTTTTGTACGCATAGGTACAGTTATTTTGACTGGAACACTAAAGACATTTGTTTAATGCATTTCTTTTCCAAAATATTCAATAATGGAGTTATTGGTAAAATAGTCAACTTAGTAATATGTGAAATTAATTTATATTATAAAATCAAAGCGAATGAAAGTTTATAAGATGAAGTGAATCATTACTGGAAGTATAATAAAACATATGCCCTTTCGATGATTAAATATCTTTAAATTTATAAAAAAGACATCATTCCATTCTATCCGTCATTAATGATGGCCAACAATTAGCATTTATTTGGTAAGGTTCATTAAATATTCTCAGTGAGCCTTTGATTTTTATTTAAATAATATTTTTAAATTAACACTTAGCTAAGGTCTACATATTAAATTATTTTAATGATAATTAAATATTTCATTCATGCCTCCCTGCCATTTTTGGCAGACAATTACACAAGTGATATAAAATTTTAGAGAAACACACTAAAAGTGACTTGAAAGATTATTCTGTTGATTTATTGCAGGGAAAAACAGTGGAAGGTATGAATGTAATGTTTGTTCTACAAAATAGAATATACAGTATATATAGTATAAATCATCCTATGCAATGATCAGGAGGCCGTGAGATTGGTGAATTATTGCGTCATTAATCATACATAACTAGTGATAATTATATTTGAGAAATAATCGATTGACGTCGGATAAAAATTTGTGACAAATGAATTATTTTTTCGCTGAAAGAGAAGCCTGTTTCAGGCTAAAAATCCTCTCATAGAATTCGTTATCAAATTTTTAAAGGAAATGAAGTTCATAATATAATTTTAAGTCTCTATTCTAGTCGATCTTATATTATCGACATTTTTGTAAAACTTCTTGGTGCTTTAAGTAAATGAAATGCCGAAATATCCGACAATAATGCTTTATAATACGCTTAGAAATAAAAGTTTACTCTCCATCATTTTAGCTTCCCCTTTAAAGCTTATATAACGTCAAATTCTACTCTCTTTTTCCTTAAAAACATCTTTGCCGTCGGATCTGAGAGACTTTGCTCGAGTGTCTCAGCCTCCGCGTTTCCCATTCACTCAGAATACGGCGAAAGATTTCTTAATTCTTCTCCCTTTTTCAACTCTTTCCTCTCCGTCTCCTGTTACCGCTTTTCAACTTTCATTTCTTCCTCCTCCCATCGCTTTCTCTCTCTCTCTTCTTAGCCACTCACCCATTTCATTCTCCTCACCTCTTTACACCAGTTTTCTTCGTCGCTTCTATTTAAATCTTAAAACCTGATACAGCACAAATCCTTCACTTCTTCATCTCACACTCCAGCCTTCTTAAACTCCCATTTCCATTCTTACCTGTCTACATCTCTCCCTATCCATCCTCCTACCACTCTCTCTTCCTACCTTCCTCTTCGTATCACCCTTTTTCCTATCCCTCTTCTTCCTATCTCTCCTCTTCCTATCCCCCTTAAATGTAAGAAGGGACATTACGGTCTCAATTTCGCCCTTGATAAAGTCCTTCGTCTGTCTGTCTGTCCCCCTCTCCCTATCCCTCCTCTTCCTACTTCCCTCTTCCTATCCCTCCCCTTCTAATCTTATCTTTTCCGCAGTGGGACTTTTTTCTCTGCTAAAACAAAGCCATTATATTTTTTTCAACCCACAAAACCAACATTGTTCTATGGTAATTATTTATGTTCTAATAACCTCTCCTCTTCCTATCGCTCCTCCTCTTATCCCTCCTCTTCCTATCCCCTCCCTTCTCCTCCTATCCCTTCTCCTCCTATCCCCTCCCTTCTTATCTCCACTCTTCCTACCACCCCTGTTAAAATTCTCCACTTCCTGCCCTATCGTTTCTCTCTCATTCACAAACCCTCACTCCTTCTCTTCCTCCCATCAGCCATTGTCCTCAGTCTCCCCTTCCCATCGTCCTTTTCGACCATTTTCTCGGCTTCCACTACCCCACTCCCCCCCCCTCCCTCCCCTCCCCCTCCTCCTCGCGAATTACTCCTCCTTTTCAATCCTCGCCTCCCCACCACACTCTTCCCCTTTCTAGATCCAATTTAATCAAACCGTCTTACTCGGAGTAAGAGCAAACGAAGCGAAGGCTCGAGAACGTCTTACGAAGACCTTTAATACGAATGAGATAAGGTTAAGGAGTAACTTCATCAAGGTTGATTTTCCACCGACCATATTTGGAAAGGTTTGAACGGGTAGAGGGGGTTAAGAAAACGATAGCGAAATCGTTTTCGAATAGCAAGAGTGTTGTCGGACTGAGAGCGCCAATTCACCCGGGTTGATTGCGTTGGATTTAACGCCGAGGATGCCGGTTCCGAGTGTTTGTTTTTTTATCGCGCCTATTTTGTGTATTTTCCTCATTTGGAGTGGTAAACTGAAACGTGCTTCCGAGGATCGAGAAAGTTAATCATTTCGTAATCTGTGTAAAATATAAACTTTTCGCTTTAACTGTTGGAATTCAAGACGATGGATTGATAAGGAAAAGAAAAGCCACTTTAAGTATATCGGATACAATAATTTAATGGCCTTCGGGAATGCTTACGATATTCAGGAGAGATTGTTCTCCACCCGAAACTCTGTTTCTTTTTATTTCACGTTAAAATTCTTGTTTAATACGTTTTTGTAATGATTAAAATGGTTGGACAATATGAGTCCTCTCGAGGTAAAACATTCCGGAGATAAAATATTCCCCCAATCGGATTTCCGGGCGGGGACTACGTCCAGGAAAGCATTTGTCTAAGGTAACTTACGCATAGGTACTTAGAATGTAAAATCCACGAGGAAGGCAGGAAAGCTAGAGAACCTGAAAGAAGAAATGAGTAGAAAGGACTGAGCGAAGCTAGATGGGAAAGAGAAGGGCAGTTCGACTCGAAAGAATTCACCGTAGTTTGGAGGAAATAGAGGGGCAAGGGGAGTAGCCCTGGTACTTTGGAAAGATATAATGAAGAGCGTGACAGAAATAATAGCAATAAAGCAGTCCTAGAGGACATGTTGATAATCCAGGTATATATGCCAACGTCCGCTCATGAAGTAGAAGAAATTGAGGAGATGTATGAACAAATTAACGAGATTTACGAAGCAGGTGGAAGAGGAAAGTTAAACTGCATAATAATGGGAGATTGGAACAGCATCGTTGGAGAAGAACAAGAAGAAAATGTTGTCGGTCGTTTCGGACTTGGGAAAATAAACCAAGGAGAAGAAAAACTCGTAGAATTCTGCGTTAATAACGACCTAGTAGTGACTAATACATGGTTCAAACACCATAAACGAAGGTTGTACGGTGCCAAATAGATCACATCCTAGAAAAACAAATATTCAGGAACAGCACAAAAAATTCTATGGCATTACCAGGAGCAGACATAGATTCAGATCATATCCATCTAATAGTCGATGTAACTACGAAGCTTAAACAAATACGGAAAACGAGAAGAGAAAAACAGACTTGGGAATTAGAAAAAACTGAAAGAACAGAACGATGCATTCAGCACGAAGTTGGAAGATCGGCCTAGAAAATTGGAAAACAAACCGAAGACCGTGGATACAGAATGGGAGGAAATTAAAGCCAGCATCAAAGATAGCTTCAATAAAGACATTGGGAAACGAGAGAAGAAAATCAGAAAACCATGGATCACTAAGGAAATGCTGGAGGAAATGGATGAGAGAATAAAATGGAAAAATGTTAATAGTGAAGAAGGTAGAGCCAAATACAGACGCATAAACAATGACATGAGAAGTGTAACAGATAAAGCTAAGGAAAATGGGATTAAAGAAAAATGTGAGGAAATACAACAGATGGAGAAGTTAGGACGGTACGATATGATGTAAGTTAGGGCACTGAAGTTAGAAGATAAGAAACATAATGGGATTCATGGTAAAGGAATTATGAATACAGATGCAAAAATAGTCGCAGAACCAAAGGATGTAGCATAGGTCTGGGAAGAATACATTAAAGAACTATACAAAAAGCAGGCAGGATCGGTACAAATGAAACTGGAAGGAGAAAATTGCATTGAAAAGACAACTTGGGACCAAGTATTATGAAAAGCGTAGTAGAAAAGGCGATACTGGAACTAAAGAAAGGAAAAGCTACAGGCAGCAACGGAATACCGGCAGAGGTACTTAATGTCATGGGATCGGAAGGACTAAAAGTGATTACGAAATTGATTAACAAGAATTACGACTCGGGATAGTGGACTCAGGATTTCTTAGATGTAAAAATGATCCCTCTAAAGAAGAAGCCAAAGGCAATATAGTGTAGAGGCTACTGAACGATAAGCCTACTGTCACGCACTTCGAAGATCATCATGAGGGTTCCTACTAAAAGGCTAGAGAAAAAGGCCGAAGAAATGCTAGGGAATGATCAATTCGGCTTCAGAAAAGGACGAGGAACCAGAGATGCTATCGGTGTAGAGAAAATCATATCAGAAAGGACAATGGAGTACAGCCAACATTGCTGCGTATGTTTCGTCGACTGGCAGAAGGCCTTTGATAGAGTAAATTGGGTGCTGCTGATGAGGATATTAAAGGATATAGGTGAAGACTGGAAAGACAGGAGACTAATCAGGAATCTATACGTGAATCAAGTTGTAAAGGTCAGGTTGGAGAATGCGGACACCAGCGGGTTAAATATCGGTGGAGGAGTAAGACAGGGCTGTTGTCTATCGCCTATCCTATTCAATATATAGGGAGAGAGCCTAATGGAGGAAGCGTTAGAAGGCACGGGAGATTTCAAAGTTGGAGGAAGGATTATAAGAACAGTGAAACACGCGGAGCAGTGTATAAGAAAGTAAAAGGAACTCCAGAAAATGATAAATAGTCTAGTGATAACCGGTAGAAAATACGGTATGGAAATAAATACAGATAAATCCAAGGTCATGCGAATATCAAGTAAAGAAGAAGAAAATTTGAATATAAGTATTGGAGGAATGCCATTAGAACAAGTTTTCCACTATACAGACCTTGGAATCATCATAACGATAGAATCAAAATCAAAAAGCGCTTTCAGAAGAAAGAAACTCCTTCTAAGGCGGAACATAAAGGAGGGTATCCGCAATAAGTTGATAAAATGCTATGTATGGAGTATAGCTTTGTATGGGGCAGAAACGTGGACGATAAGGAGAAATGATATTAAATTCTTGGAAAGCTTCGAAATGTGGACATGGAGTAGTATGCTGAAAATAAAATTGACAGATAGGGTGAAAAATGAGGAGGTACAACGACGAATAGGAGAGAAGCAAACGATTATACAGACTATCAGAAAGATGAAGGCGAACTGGATTGGGCATTACCTGAGAAGAGACAGCATGATTAAAGAAGTGATAGAAGGAAAACTGTATAGAAATGGAAAGAGATAAGAAAAGGTTTCAGCTGATAGACGACTTGAAAGGGAAAGAGAGCTATCAAGACATGAAGAAGACTGCGAAAAATAGGAGTATATGGAGAACTAGGTTTAACCATGAATAATCACAGACATGTCTACAGACAGACTACTTATGTTGATAATGATGTCTTTCGTTACTTCCTCTGTCATTTTATTAACCTCATTACTCGTTTAAAACCATGTTTCGATTATTTCGTTTCATCGACCTACTACAACATATGGCGTAGAAAGAGAAAAAGTAATCGTAAACGATGAACGCTAAAGAGCTAATAAAAAACAGCTAATCCAATGAAGGACTGATCCTTTTCCTAGAATAAAAACAAACACAAAGTTATACGAAAATTCGTATATATCACTTCATCCAGAAATATGTAAACCCACTTCAATAAATCTCTCTTGAAAATTTTTCTAAAATATTTATACTTTGAATAAGAAACTTAATTTCACCAATCCGCAGTTTATGCGCTTTTCAGTGTTTGACTATGATTTTTTTAAATAAAATTTCTCATATTTTACTAATACCAAATTACACCGTTAACATAAAAATGTTTTGAAGTTACTCAGCGAGTAAGACCAGTTGAATTTCAATGTAAAATTGTGGAAATTGTGGTCGAGAAAATATTGGAAGCAGTTTTCGAATAAAATGAGGAACAAAAGAAAAAAAGCCTCGAACGAAAGTGAAGTTTTTTCCTCACACGGAATGAAGACAAAATTTAACGTGCGTCAATTCTCTGAATGGACGATATACGGCTGCCCTTCGCGTTGTATTCTGCGTGACACTTGTTCAAAGCAAAAAAAGAGTTCGAAAGAATAAAATCGCCCGTGGCTGTTATGGAAGCGAAACAATAATGGCCATCATTCAGGGCGAAATATCCCGTAATTTTCTGATTCCCCAGGGTAACCGAGACAACGCCATTCAAATTGGCGCATTACCCTTTAAAATATTAGGGTAATGGGGAGTTTCATAGAATCCACAAGAGATAATATTATTGAAAATTAGCCAGGCTGCGTTTATTTCTCCCTGTGACGTGATATGTAACATTTTCTCTCTAAATCAGTTTATTCAGCTTGCGTCTTTTTTACTTTATCATATACGAAGTATATTGAGAAAGTATTGTAATCGCGAAAATATTCGACCTCGCTATTTTGAAGGAATATGTGTTTTAGGTGTACTCGAATCCGAAAAGTGGTTTCCGCAGTGCCGTGTCTGTCTATAATTGACTCTAGAACCTAAACGGTAGAGCGAAAATGAATGAAATCTCGTACTTAGGTATTTTATCATAGAGAGAATTGGATTTTCGAAAAAACGGCTCATACGATTTTCATCAAATTTCGTAGTTATTTAAGTTGATGTTTATAATGATTCTACATAGTTCATATTTTTCAAAAGATAGCTGAACGACGCATTAGTATATGAGAAAGTTTGTAGAATGTATGTCGTACCGATTTTTTATTGTGAACCTTAAATATGAAAGATTGAATTTGTTTGTTCTCTGCATAACACCAAGAACGTGAAAATAAATACAACGATGAGAAATAGAATAACGGATGAAAATATATGAAGTTCAAATAAATAATATTTTTTTAAATTAAATAAGGCTTTGAAAATAATTTTACTTCAATAAAAAGAAACACAGGACATCTTATTTGCATTAATTGCTTACGCCGCTTTTCATTGCCAGGGAACATTTCTGAGAAAAGCCATTTAAAAAAATGTTAAATTAAAATGAAAAGCTTTATGTATTATACATCGGTATATTGTTTTAGAGCGAAGGAAAATTAGAATTTTAAATTGAAAGTTGATGCTTTTTTGAGCTTCGAAATTTACCGGAGCGTTTTACCTTCGACTACTTCAGATATGCTTCAATAGATTGTGTTTTGTTCTAGTAAAGTAGTATAAATATAATATTATCAAGTGCTGATTCTGAAATGTAACTGGACTGTTCACTGCTACGAACGTTTACGCCGGAATTTTGTTTATAAAATGAAAAAAAATCCTCCGTTGCTCTCAGAAGTAATCCGTATAGCAAATAACTTTAACTAAAGATAAATGCTTCATTGAAAGAATTTGGAGAATGATCCTTTAGATTAAATCTATTTGCAAATACATACACCAGTGTATGCAACTGCAATCCGATCTAGGCAGAAAATCGGTACAACATACATTGTACAAACATTTCTCATACACTAATGCGTCCTTTACTTATCTTTTAAAAAATATAAACTATGTAGAATCGTTATAGACATCAACTTAAATAATTATATGAAATTTGATGAAAATCGTATGAGCCGTTTTTTCAAAAATCCAATTCTTGTTCAAGTCGCACAAGAATAAACTAGCCTTATATTCATTTTTTGAGGCATATGAAGTATGTAGTATTATTGTAGACGTATACACAAGTAACGGTACGAAATTTGATCAAAATTTTTATAGACGTTTTGAGGAAGTCAAATTACGTATTATTAAAGTTGCCTAGAAAAAACTAGCCTTATATTCATTTTTTGAGAAATATGACCTAGGTATATGGTATTATTGATGACGTAAGCTCAAGTAACTGTACGAAATTTGATCAAAATCGTTAAAGCTGTTTTGCGAAATTGAAATTGTTGTTAAAACTGAGTAGAATAAACTGCCCTTAATTATTGAGCAATATCCACCATTTCTTCATAGCTTATGCTCTGTATGATAAAATGCCTAAGTACGAGATTTGATTCATTTTCGCTGCACTGTTTAGGCTCTCAAGTCAGTAACAGACAGACAGACGGCATTGCGAAAACCACTTTTTCGGACTCGGGTACACCTAAAATGTATATTCCCGTAAAAATCTCGAGGTCGAATTTTTCACGATTACTATACTTTCTCAATATACTTCGTATATGAGAAAGTAAAAAATCGGTACAACATACATTGTACAAACTTTCTCATATATAGGAACTAATGCTTCGTTTAGTTATCTTTAGAAAATGAAAATCGTATAAGCTGAATTTTAGAAAATCCAATTTATGTTAAAGTTGCTCAAGAATAAACTAGCCTTATATTCGAATTTTGAGAAATATGAACTAGGTATGTAATATTTTTGATGACGTAAGCTGAAGTAACTGTACGAAATTTGATCAAAATCGGTATAGCCGTTTTTGAGAAAATCAAATTATTGTTAAAGTTGCCTAGAATCAACTAGCCTCATATCACTTTTTTGAGAAATATGAACCATTTGGTATTATTGAAGACGTAAACTCAAGTAACTGTACAAAATTTGATCAAAATCGTTATTAGAGCCGTTTTGGAGAAAATCAAAATGTTGTTAAAAATGCGTGGAATAAACTTCCCTTAATTATTGAGCAATGTCAACCTTTTCTTCAAGGATTCTGCTCTGTATGATAAAATGCCTAAGTGTGAGATTTGATTTATTTTCGCTCCACTGTTTAGGCTCTAAAGCCAGTAACATACAGAAAGACAGACGGCATTGCGAAAACCACTTTTTCGGACTCAGCTACACCTAAAATGTATATTTCCCTCAAAATCTCGAGAACGAATTTTTTCGCGTTTACAATACTTTCTCAATATACTTCGTATATGAGAAAGTAAAAATGAAACACATATCCCCTTTAAGTAAAAGATAAGCAAATTGAAATTAGCTTATGATGGAAATTAATAATTTTAATAAACAAATCATCTTTCTTGATTTAGTACTTGAAAACACTTCACTTAAAGTCAAACTTGGAATGATTTTTCTTTACAACAAAAATTTACTAACGATATTTCCGTACTGATACATTTTCCCCGTCTTTATACATTTTATTTTGTTAAGGAAATAGTATTAGTTTAATTATTTTATATTTACCGGATTTTTAGGTCATTTTTTTCTCTTTAGGCGTTGAAAGGCTTTAATAATGAAAACCTATTAATATTATTTTGTTGGGTTTTGTTATGGTTAGAGAGCTTTATTTTCCATTCGATAGCAAAGCCTAGTTCACTTCTACAGTTACATCAGAAGGTTTGATCCCTCTTCTCTAAAAGGATAAAAAAAACTGGTCTTGTTTTAAGGCTAATTTTGAAAAATTCTCTTTGTTACTCAGAAATCTGAGGAATATTAGATTTTCCCTTTAAAATTGTTGAGTTCTTTTTGTAGAAAACGTGCCTTTTTTCAGTGATAAAAATTATACTGCTTACCCTAGGGTAATATCATCAAACATTGCTAGATATGGGTCCGAGATCACGACTATGGACATAGGGGATAACCGTAGATTTTGGGATATTTGCTTGATATGGATATGGAAGAAAGGACAGGATATTACATTACGATGTATTTAATACAGTCGAAGGAAAGATGAATTTAATCATACGAACAGAATAAATAATTAATAT
Organism: Uropetala carovei; assembly: GCA_036926305.1. Classification (NCBI taxonomy): domain Eukaryota; kingdom Metazoa; phylum Arthropoda; class Insecta; order Odonata; family Petaluridae; genus Uropetala; species Uropetala carovei. The sequence continues at coordinate 286,401 of JAXCHB010000118.1, read as the reverse complement.
AGGTACTAAGAGGTAAAAGAATATTGCATAATGTTAGCGAACCAAGGTTTCAAGGGTCTACGATATTATCAATTCAGAGAAAGAAAATAATTCCATTGAAAGAACGACTTTCTATATTTTTCGTACATTTAATTTACATCTTAATCATAAAAACCTAAACAATTTTTCTTGGAGTTTAAATCTTGATTTTGATTAGTTATTTCATTATTTTTCCGGATATTTTTTCAATTTTTAATTTCATTATTTCGTCATATTTTATATAGCATTCATGTAAAAATATTTTATTCTGCTGAGCCTAAAAGCTTCGGAAAACGAAAAAAAACCATTAATTATTTCTTAGAATAAACATTAAACAAAATAACGCCTCCAAAATCGAAATCGAATATAAAATAAACTATGTTTTCCTTCCTATAACTCCATTTTTGCATAAGCCTCATCCTTTGTGATCCGCCATACCAACCACTGTACCTTCACCGCGGAAACAGCGCGAAAGAGATTCGAACAGGGGATTTCTCGGAGAGGAATAATAAGCATAAAAGGAAGATTAAAATGGGAACGGAGAAGTCGGAGGGAGCGAAGGGAAGAGTGGCGAAACGGAACGGATGAGACGTCGAAATAAAGAAGATAAACATTCGTCTCGGGAGCGAGATTTCCCTCGGGAGGATTATGCTTTCTTCGCGAACGAATTCAAACCGGGATCTCCTGGATGGAAGGATGGAGAAATAAAAAGGAGGCGCAGAGTAGAGACATACAAACGCGCACACAGAGTCGCGATCGCCTGTTTTTCTCCCAAATCGAGAATACTCGAAACCTTGAATTCGTCTCTGAGGACATGCGATTTAAAAAGCAAGTGTTATTTTTCCGAAAAAAGAAGGGGAGACAGAGTGCCGATGTCATTACGGTCCCACTCGGCGCAAATTTCGTCGAGTAATCAAGTCCATCCGGAGCATTTCGCTCATTTGACTAATGTGACGGTGAGTGCGATTCAAATACGGGATCCGGTGACCATGAAAGGGGAAATTGAAAACAGTAGGGGATTTAGAGTTTTTACTTTCTCATATAGTATGTATATTGATGAAGTATAGTAATCGCGAAAAAATTCTACCTCGAGATTTTTACGGCAATGTACGTTTTAGGTGTAGCCGAGTCCGAAAAAGTGGTTTTCGCAATGCCGTCTGTCTTGCTGTTATTGTCTCTAGAGCCTAAACGGTAGAGCGAAAACGAATGAAATCTCGTATTTAAGCATTTAATCATACAGAGCGAAGGCAATGAAGAAATAGTCGACATAGTCCAATAATTAAAGGAAGTTTATTGAACATATATTTTTCACATCAGTCATGGCCTCTGCTTAGTATGATAAAATGGCTAAGTACGAGATTCCATTCATTTTAGCTCTACCGTTTAGGCTCTAGAACCAGTAACATACAGGCAGGCAGACAGACAGCATTGCGAAAACCCCTTTTTCGGATTCAGCGACACCTAAAACGTTGATATATTTCCGTAAAAATCTCGAGGTCGAATTTTCTTGGGATAACAATACTTTCTCAATATACTTCGTATATGAAAAAGTAACAGATTGAGAACCTAGAGAGAGAGAGAGATTTGCGAGGCACGGGAATGTTATTATTTCATGTCAAGGTTTCATTTTCTGAGCATGAAAACAAACTGGTATCAAAGTGCATTATTAAATAGTATCAGCTATGAAAAAATAAGCTTCAATTTTGATACTGACACATTCTTAAACTTTATATTTCATGACGATGGCAAATAAAATTAATTTCATTCTTAAATTAAACATGATGGATTGAAGAAATATAAGAAAGAATTTATAACTAGAACAACTGTTATTGCTTAGAAGCTATTCCCTTTATTTTATTAATTTTCACGATGGCCTATATAGAGCGTTTTAACAAACTTCCCGAATAGGTATAAGATTGAAATTCGGCAAGGATGCTTGATTAACATATTTTAAGGTAATGACGAAAATAAATCTCCAAAAAGTCCTGGGTTCGACTACAAGGAAAACATTTCCATTTTCCGTAAGGTAACATGTAAAAATCAATTTTTTGATGTGCAGGCTTTTATTGTTTTGGAAATTAAAATTAGAAGGAATTAACCTACGATCTTCGGATCTGAACGATTTTGAAGAAAAAATTACGTTACTTATTCTGTTCATCTTTTTCCGCATACATTTCTAAATCGCTCATGTTATACGTTTAATTCACATATTTTGTGAAAATATTGCCATTTTAACGGAATGTTGCCTTGGCTACCAATTATATTGTTAGACCTCAAAATCCTATTGTTGTATCAATCCTTATGGGTGTAAGCGTGCTCTGAATGCTTTTAATACGAGAGAGGGATGGTAACGCAGGGGGAGGGAGAGAGGGGAGGGAGGGGGAGAAGGGAAGGAGAGGGTGGAAGGGAGGGGGAGGGAGGGAGGAGGAGAGAGGGAATGAGGGAGAAGGGGTGGAGAGAGGGAGGGGAAGTGAGGGGGAAGAAGGGAGGGAGAGAGAGGAAGGGAGACAGACAGACAAATGACTTTATTGAGGGTGAAATTGAGACTATATAGTCCGTTCTTCCATTTAAGAGAGCGAGAGAGAGGGAGTGAGGAGGAGAAGGGAAGGAGAGAGTGGAAGGGAGGGGGAGGAAGGGAGGGGGAGGAAGGGAGGAGGAGAGAGAGGGAGAGAGAAAGAGGGGGAGGGAGGGAACTATTTTAAGGTTAACTAAAGATATCCCGTCATATTGACGGGCAATTATGCTAGTTGTTTAATAATTATGATAATGACGCATCGATAAAAATTATAAACTCGCAGAAAATAACGAAGAAGATCACTGAAGCATGTTGAAATGAAGAACCAACCAAAATATTTGAATAAGGAATAACACGCATTTCAGGATAATTACCGTTAAAAGATGATTCTTAATTAGGGGAAGAGAAGAGAAAATTTGGGCAGTGCATTTGAACAATCTAAGAAAATAAAGGAAGGAAATAACGGATCGAAGTGGAAAATGGATATAATTGATAATGCATAAAAAATGCGATTTCACTGAAAGCGCACGAGAGGGAATGAGAAGAGAATGGCAATCCTGAATGGGAAAGGGAGTAAGGCGAAGATGAAAAAAAGGAACTTTTGACGTATATTTGCGAGAGCTTAAAGAGGCAGAAAAAGAAAAATTGACGATGTTAATGACTGGGAGGGAGTTCAGAGTTAAAGAGGGAAAATATTAAAATCAGTCATATTTTCCAGCAACTAGGCCATTATTTTTAATACTAATACTAATTTTAAAAAATCTGATATGGCCAACACATGACTTTTACCATATTTGGGGTATATATATATTTAAATTATTATGAATAGCCACAATCACATACACATACACACATACATACACAAACATACGCAGACAGCATTCCGAAAGTAGCCTAAACGTGTTCTAGGGACCTCAAAACGTATTTCCGTTGAAATCTCGAAGTCGATTTTTTTCGTGAAAACAATACTCTCTTTATACTACGTATATGAAGAAAGGAAAATTCGGTTTCAACATACATTGTACAAACTTTCTCATATACTAATGCGTAGTTTAGTTATATTTAGAAAATGAAACCTGTATCAGCCGGTATTTAGAAAATCCAATTTTTTTTCAAGTTGCACAAGAATAAACTAGCCTTATATTCATTCATTGAGAAAAATGAAATACATATGTAGTATTATTGCAGAATTATACTCAAGTAGCGGTACGAAATTTGATCAAAATCGTTAAAGCCGTTTTTGAGAAAACGAAATTATTGTTAAAGCTGCCATGAATAAATTAACCTTATATTCATTTTTTGAGAAATATGAACTATGTAATATTATTGAAGACGTAAACTCAAGTGACTGTTCGGAATTTGATCAAAATCGTTAAAGCCGTCTTTGAAAAAATCATATTATTGTTAAATATGCGTAGAATAAACTTCCCTTAATTATTAAGCAATGTCAACCATTTCCTCATATACTCTGACCAGTATGATAAAATGCCTAAGTACGAGATTTCATTCATGTTCGCTCAACGTTTAGGCTCCAGAGCCAGTAAAAGACAGACAGACGGCATTGCGAAAACCACTTTTTCGGATACAGCGACACCTAAAACGTATATTTCCGTAAAAATCTAGAGGTCCAATTTTTTCGCCATAACAATACTTTCTCAATATACTTCGTATATGAGAAAGTAAAAACGATAATCATGCACTCATAGCATAACAAATATCAGGTCTTAACATTGGTTGTATGGTATTGGAATTCAAAGTTACATGGGGAAGGAAAACAAAGTAATGAGAGATTCTTGAGTAGGGCATGTACCAATACTGGATTATTTCAAAAGTAAAAAGGTTTAAAAAGTAAAAGAAAAATGTTATCGATAATGAGATAAGAGAGAAATATCGAGTATGAAAGACAGGAGTCGAATCATATAATTAGTGCAATGTGCATGAAGTTAAATTTTAAAAGAATATAATTGTGGAGTGGAGAGAGGGGGAAATATCGATTTATCGATCTGGCACATCGCGAATTTAGACCCTCTCTTTCTACTGACCTAATTACGCTCAGCCATATAATGGAGTGGATATCGATAAATAATAGTTAAATTAATTGAATCGACAAATCAAGCTGAGGATGGAATAAAATGGAGGGTGGGCAGAAGAGAGATGGCTGCTAATAAGTGGGAGAATGAAAAAGCGAGAGATGGGGGAACGGAAGATTAAAGGATTAAGCCAGAAGAAAAAAGCGACGGCTGGGATATAGAGAGAGAAAGAGAGAGGTGGAGATTGAGAGAGAGAGAGAGAGAGAAAGAGAGAAAGAGAGATAGCGGGGGGCAGGAGGGGATGAAGAGAGGAGGTCGTAAGGGTTGGAAGCATTTCTCCTTTCATCCGCGATACGACGAGAAATAGACGGCTCGGGTAAGTGTCGGGAGGGTAAATAGGAAGTTTCGGTCGTGTAGGGAAATGGGAGGATTGACGGCAGGAAATGGACGGCCTGGACTGCGAGGCGGGTATATGGACCCAGGACGGAGACGACGTCGGGATAACGAGAGAGGGCGCGGATAAGAGGAGATGGACAGGACGCGGGGTTCAAGGACGAAAGTGAAAAAATACAGAGAGTCGTATTTCTCGAAAAAAATAAATAAAGTCGGTAGAAGGGCCATCTTCCGCAAAAATATCCTCGTCCTCCTGTCGGAAAGGTAAACGACGCATAAAATACCACAGTACTTTCAAAATAAACAATAAACAAGATCGAACAGTCGAACAAAAAAATCCAGAAAGAGATCGGAGCTGAAGAAAAGGAGATAAAGATCGCATGATCGAGGGAAAGGCGATGGAGAGGAGGGTGAGTTGGAGCAGGAAGAGGGAATAAAAACAGGAATAGACAAAGGAGAGATAAAGGAGAGATAAAGGAGAGAGTACGAAATAAACGCCTGCAATGCGAGGGAGATTTTTCAGAATACGGTGAAGCTTTATTTTTATTTTTTGCGCTCGAACGCTGCAGGAGAGAAGCTGGCGGTCAGAGAGGGAAAAGGACGCGTAGGAGAGAAAGAGTGATGGGGGAATGGGTGTGGAAAAACGGTAGGGGAGTGAGAGAGAGAAGGGGGAAGAGGGGAGGGGAGGAGAGGGGGGGGGGGACGAAGCGTGGATTTATGTCGTTTTTTATGAATGATTCGAATGGAGGAAATATACGGAAGGTTACAGAAGAAGCAAAAGTTGAAGGGAATTGCAGCAGATTCCGGATGGAAGTTGGATCGGTCAGTTTTTTTCAAATATGTATAAAATGCACTCAATGAAAGAAGTGTCCATTAAAAAGCCTCTGTAGCTTTTATGTAGCTGCGGGAATATAAAATCTACGATTAATATTTCCATATACAAACCCATGTTCATAGTATACTTGATATGAATAATGATTTTTGTAATAAGTCATCAAAAGTATAATATAAACCAATAGAGTCATAAATAATTATGTAATCGTACAAAATGAAATATAATTATTTTATCGATAAAACTAATAGCTGTGCAGAAAGTCACAGACATTGCCAATCGCAGCTATAAAACTAAAATCTTTGCAATTAGAAAACACTACTATTAAAATAAATCTAAATCGAGTACATCATTAAAACCATCTGAAATATTTAAAATGCAAGAAAATTCGGAAATAAGTGTTGCATATCATAAAATAATATCATCTAGCACTACAAAAATGTTTAACATTGGATAAAATAATTTTGGAGTACTGAGTACTTCATGTGCTCTTAAAAAAATAATTGAACTCTTATCCGTTCTCAATCATGCTCAATCACGAACGTTTCCCATTAGGCTTCCGAACGGAAACTGACTCGTCCGACTGACCTCGCTTCATTCCATCACCTATTCTCTCTCTCTCTCTAACAACCGCACCCTTCCTCACACACCCACACACTCTCTGCTCTCCACTTTGCTCGTTCGAGGCATCCTTTACCCCTGTCCTCAAGCTCCTCTCTAAATCCTCATTGAAACCCTTCGGCGTCTCTCCAATACCCAGATCATATCGAGTTTGAGAGAGGCCCTTTGGCCGAAGAGTGACAGTCGGCTGTTCATTTTTACCACCCTCTGAGGTACGGCAGTGTGGACGGAGGGACGTTTGTGGTGTCGATGAAAAGAGGTGATGGCATGGGAGTGCGCGTAAATACAGGACGGTTCTTAGGAACATGCGGCGGAGAATGGGTAATAAGAGGAAGGACAGAGGATGATGGATGTGGGAAGATGAGAGAGGAGAAGAAGAAAGGGGTGGGAGGCAAAGAGGAAGAAGTCTTATGGGAAGGAGAAAAAAGGGGGAATGAGTAAGAGCTTCGAGGATAGAGTTCGAGGGAAATGGTCGAGGAAAGGAGTTAAGGGCCGAGAGATAAAAGGATGAGAGAAAAAGAGGAGAAGGAAAAAGAAGAGACAGGGGTTCGGAAATAAAAAAAGGGAAATATGTGGAAGGGGTATATAAATGGTAGGAGACATAAGGGAGAGGGAGAGAGAGAGGGAAAGGAGGAAATTTATGTAGCGAAGTCGTGGCGCTGAATATATAGAGAGAAGGGAAATGGGGAAGAGACACACATGCAACCGCACACAAGGAAAAATATATTGGGAGTTTTGGGGGATATCCGAAAGGAAAGGCGGAAAGAGAGAGAGAAAGATGGAGATGAGAGAGAGAGAGAGCCGAATAGACGGAGAGAGGCATCCGAGAAAAGGGGATAGGCGTTGTTTGAAAATGCCTAGAAATAAATGTGAGAGAGGGAGGTGGTTGGACTGGATTGGCATGGCCGATGCAGAGCGCTTTACATGGACGAGAAAGTTGAGGCTCCCTCCTCGCAAAAGAAGGCTTGTTCAACTGCTCTTCTCCCAAAAGGCGATGGCGGACTTCTAGATGGGGGCGACCATCGTATCGATAAAAAAAGCAGCAGTGGGATGATGCGGGAGAGTGGGGAGCGCGTGTTAGAAATGGGAGATTTTTCGGTTTGCATGAGACTGCGTAAGAGGGGAACTGGTTATTAAGTTTCCTGTCTCCTTGGGGCACTCGATAACACGGTCCTTCGCTCTGAAACGCTTGTACCGATGTCGCCTGTCAGAATAACCGCCAAACATCCTCTAGAGAGGTCTTAAAGGTGGGATGAACGTTGGGAGGGATAAGGAAGCAAAATCTAATGCAAGAAAATGAGAAAGGAGGGGGACGCCGAATCACGAGCAGAAATCTCTCGTTTCTTAGGCATTTCTATATTAATTGAAGACGAAAATTATATACAGAGCATTCCAGAAGTCTGGATTTGAAGGGAAAATAGGTATTATATTCTTAAAGTTAAATAAGCACATTTCTAACGATTCTTTACGTATTCCAGGCAATAAAATACCCAGATGGCTAAGTACATACGTTATAAGAAGGTGGAAGTTGTGTTACCATTTCATAAATTGCTTGATTAAATGTGTGAATACGTCTATATACGTCTTGTAGAAGAATGAAGGAACAGAATTTGCACTCACGCTGAAAGGAGCGCTACAAATAACATAGAAACAATTATATTACTTGGGCGCTATCCTGATATTCCATTTAACAAGGTACGGGAGAATAATATCCTACACAATAAAACAATTTAAAATATATTTAAATAGAACACGATGGAAAGAATGGACCACATATCCCTATGCGAGAGGCATAAGTTGGGAACTTAAATTCCTCTCATACATATAAATGGACACTATTAAACCTAATTAATACCCAGAAATTTACGCATTGAATTTATACTCCGAAAAGAATCGGCCAATTGGAAAATAATTTGAGGAATCTTGCCGATAAAGCTCATCAATAAAATCATGCGAAAATTATGACGCACATGAAAGACAAAATCCACTGAAAAGAATAAAACTCGATTGCTATTCAACAGAGGTATCAACCTGAGATTGGTTCGATGGCCGCATGAAGGCATCGAGTCAAATTCGCGAGAAGCATTAAGACGCCGTACCAAATCCATTATCCGCATTCTATATTACAGGATTTCCGAATCCTCTCACCCTTTCATATTCTCTGGACATTTGCTCTTCCCATCCAAAAGGGACGTGGATCGCCCCGTCCTTCGAAGCGCTATTATTCCAATTAATTAAAATATACTAGATTCGGTGTCACGGATAATGTCCTTTGGGTCCTCAATGAAGATGCTGGAATCTTCTGTACGAACTCTGCAGGGTGTAGTAAATAGGAATTAGCGATAAAATACGGATATTTTAAAAGTGACGGGTTGCCTAACTAGTGTAGACCCTAGTAGGAGAAGCAGTAGCTTTTCATCTTCATGGGTTGCGAAAAACCGGCAAAGCTGGAAGTATAATTTGGTCCCTTGAGATTCGACCTTTCACAGATTTTACTATATAACTGCAAGGCACATTTCGGTTAAAAGTCCATCCTCTTTAATACCCGAACGACTGTTTTATTGGTGAATCAATCCTTAAGTCTATTCGCCATTTTAATCAAGTTTGGATAAATAATACCTAAGATCAAATATTGAATAATTCAAGATGAGTCTTTAATCTTCCTACTCACATTAAAATCATTAGGAGGAAAGATATACACGAATTTTGGTTTAAGCTTAGGTTAAATCTACATAATTCTGAAGGTAATGGAAGACCGTAACCAAAATTAGAGTATAACTGAGAATCAATTAAACTGGTTTCAATCAATATAAAGGAAAAAGGAGATGTGAGCAATAGACGAGGACTCCAATGCAAGAAAATTAAAGAAAGAGAATTTTACGTCAAATTTTATGAAGCAAAACTTATCCCATATCACTTTTAAAGTGTACAGAAATGAATTTCCGCAGTCTATCGTAGACGGAGATAAATACACACATAATACATTGAATATTTTTATGTCACTGTCGAAATAAGAAGAAAATTATTTATAAGGATAAGAAAGTTTTATTGAGATTTCTTGCAAAATATTCAAGGGAACCTTGTAACTATCCTAATTTAGTCATAACAAACGCTTCGTAAAATTAAGAATAGGTAATTTGAAGGTTTTAAAGGCGATAAAATATGACTTAATGTATGAGTAACATTTATGCTGTACATTTTGCTCTGGGATATTGTTACAACTTAATACATGTGCATTCAAAATACGTTTTGTCTGGTCACGTCTCAGTTTTGCTTCCTCAGAATCTGTTCACTCAAAGGGGCAGAAAATTAAAGTACAAGTATTTAATTCAAAAGAAGCGAGGATTTCGAAACCGGTATTGGACGGACATTGCGAGATTAGAGTAAAGTGAAGCGATTGAAAGAAACTAAAGGAGTGCCCCAGAAAAAAGTAAAGATCCTGCGCCAGAAGAAGAAAACAATTTGAGAGAAGGATACGGCATAAGACATTGAAAATATTAATGAGCACGTATAATTTTGGTCTTAGCTGGAGAAACTTTTTGCACGGCTAAACAAAAACACCGCGGGGTAAATGACAGAATGGGGCGTAAGTGGTAAAAAAATGATCGCAGGGGGGCGTCGTCTTATTCCATAACGCCGACATACCTGCTTCAGAGATAGCATACGTAATAACGAACTCATATTGCCGCATCCAGGGAGCTCATGCCTTTTTTCTCTCTCTCTCCATATTCCGCGCCCCCCACTTCTTCCTACATCTTCTTCCCTTCTAGATCTCAACTTTGGCCTCCTCCTATCCATCTTCACTCGCGAATCACCGACCACCTCCACGTGTATATCGCCTTCGTTTCTCTTTTCAGCTCCGAAATTTTCCATCGCCATAACCTTGGTCATATACAGCTTCCATATTTCTCCTCTCTTCCGTTCCAACGAGCGTATTTGTTTCCCTATTTCCTATCTGTTCTTGGTGCGTATTCTTACTCATGAATTATTCAATATATCCGTTATTTTTGCCTTTTCAACGGAAGAAAAGGAGGTATTTTTTGTGAATATATACGTGTGCGTCTCTGTGTGTGCGTATAAACTCAACAGTAAACTCCTGAATAGACGTATACTAAACTGCAGATAACAGTATTTTTTAAAACTATGACTAATTCAATTGGCTAATATTGTCTAAAATAAGTTTATTTGGGCAATGTGACTTTTCGGAGTCAGTTATTTGTTTTCCAAGCATTTTTAGGAAATTAAGTAAGTGGTCATTCTTTTATGTCTCATTCTTTTGTTACGTCTATCATTTTTAGGCGCGTTTCGCTTCCAGCGTGAGCGCCCATTATCGTCGGTCTGCCCGTCTGTCCGTCCGTCCGTCTGCCCGTTCGACCGCATCTTCGTTCTACACAACGAATTTTCATGAAATTTGATATTAAGGACTTACTGTAAAATATAATAAGAAAATCGCAGAAATGAATCACGTACGCCAATCAGGGGTACCACTTTACTGGTGACTAAAAATTAAATTTTCGTCATATCTTGTCAAGTATTGCTCATATCAAAATATTTCTCAGATAAAAGTTGTAGAACTAGTAAAGTAGAGTATTTTCTTTTCTATACATTTTTATCGTAGGAGTAGCCGTTATCGTGAAAATCAAACAAAAATGTCTTAATTCGAGTTTAACTTATGTTAGTCTCTTTCTTGCATGGTTACTTCTTCATTTTTGCTAACAGAAACAATCTCACAAACAAACGTTTAATTTCCTTATATGTGCATGTAATATTATTAAATAGGAAGAAATTGGATTATTTATGATGAAAAAACTTTAAAACGCTATTTCCCATACGTATATGTATATAATTTCTTTCTAATACTCCATTGCACGAAACGCTCCCATTTGTGATACGTTGTACAATTTCCTAACTTGTTATATTAAACCTCATGTCGTAAACTTTACTGTGATGCATAAATTTCAGTCCCTTTCCAAAGTGAAAACATCTCTTGTGTGTCCTTAAATTTAAATTCTTTTCTCATCGCTCCAAGCATTTCATGAGCATTAATTTTAATATCACATGCCGCAGCCCTTTAATTTAAATCTCTTTCCAGCGTGCATTGCAGAATATTTTGTACAACTGCCTATATAATATCTTGACCGAGCAATGAGTAATTCGTTGATTAATTATAATAGTATTTTAGTCGTTTTATAAAAGAATTCTCTTTTTGTTCACAAAGAAATCCTTTCAAATACTAATCTCATCTTTCTCGGCAGCTGGTTGTTATAATTAACATTAAATTATTTTATTAAATAATAGACATCGATGCATATATATATATAGATTTTAATTTATAAGAGTTACTATTTTTTAATCAAGGTGTGAATACGGCCGTGAATAAACAGAAGTATGTTATTGTTATTGAAATATACCTGATTTTATGCCCTAACGGTGACTTCTCGCAATTTAAATGTAGCGTAAAAACGACTGTTCTTATTAAACAATTTCTATTCTATTGATTATTTTAATTCGAGGAAATATACTACCATGTGGATTATAAGGAAAATTCGAATCCTTAAATGTACTATTTATTCTACTGTATAAACTTCAGCTCCATCTTCCCAAATGCTTTAAAAAAACATAGCCCCTTAAATGTAGACTCAACGGAAGGCATGTCGTATTGCGGGCTGCATATATCTACGGATGCTTCACGAAGTAGAATAGGTAAATATTTAAGAATTCCGTAAAGGCTGACTGTGAGCGGAACCTTCTGTCTTTTAAGGCAGTGCTCTCCAAACTTTTTTGCTCCACGGCAAACCTTCATGCATGCTTAGAAACATCGCGGCATACCAAACCACCCATAATTAATTTCACTTCGTAAATATACATTTTAAAAGAAAAAACTCGCATAAAACAAATAAAAGTCGCAATTATATTAGATTGTTATGATTGGTAAAGTAATATTCAAATAAATGTAAAAATTCTATTGTAAATTAAGTTCACACACAATTCAACGTGTGAAAATATTGTGCTCTTCGACAGAAAATTTGGGCTTGCCTTTTTGGTACAAAGACGCTTTATATTTGGCTCACTAATAGAAAGAGCTACAAGAACTTCTTCATCTATGTTCTTTAAACATGTCCTATTAATATTTTTAATATGGCCCATTGACAAACAACTAAATTCGCATAAATACGTTGTTGAATTTGGAATGCCATATCGATGGGATATTCAGATACTGAAGGATATTCACCTATAGCTTTTAGCCAAAATACATCTATAGGTAGCATAATAATTTTAAGTTGTATGATCGTTAATAAGGTCTACCGATTCCTCTCGTATTCTTTGGATGATAAAATGTATGCGAATTTGTTTGTTCCAAACGCTTTTGTGAAAATTAAATATCCTCAGTCTGTGAGGCGCACTAGTGCCTTCCTCGCGGCACACCGGTTGGAAAGAATTATTTTAAGGGACAGTTAAAAACTCTGAGGAACAATATTCATTATATACTATAATTATAACTATACAAAAAGATAAAAAATCCGTACAACATACATTGTACAAACTTTCTAATATAATAATGCGTCGTTTAGTTATCTTTAGAAAATGAAAATCATATCAGCCGGTTTTTAGAAAATCCAATTGTTGTTCTAGTTGCCCAAGAATATACTAGCCTTAAACTCATTCATTGAGAAAAATAAAATACGCAGTATTATTGCAGACGTATACTCAAGTAAAGGTATGAAATTTGATCAAAATCGTTAGAGCGGTTTTTGAGAAAATCAAATTATTGCTAAAGTTGCCTAGAATATACTAACCTTATATTCATTTTTTAAGAAATATAAACTATGCAGTATTATTGAAGAGGTAAACTCAAGTAACTGTACGAAATTTGATGAAAAACGTTGTAGCTGTTTTTGAGAAAATCGAATTGGTTAAAAATGCGTAGAATAAACTTCCTTTAATTATTGAGTAATGTCAACCATTTCTAAATATACTCTGCTCAATATGATAAAATGTCTAAGTACTAGATATTATCCATTTTTGCTCTACCGTTTAGGCTCCAGAGCCAGTAACAGGTAGACGGCATTGCAACAACCACTTTTTCGGATTCTGCGAGACCTAAAACGTATATTTCCATAAAAATCTCAGTCGAATTTTTTCGCGATAACAATACTTTCTCGATACTTCGTATGAGTAAGTAAAAATAATTACGATATTTACCAAACATGCATCATGTTATCATTACGTCTTAAAACGAGGTTTTATTTCACAATATTGAAATCATCGAAAACAATAAGAAAATGTCTTATAAGAGTTTATTTTATAATATGAAACTATAGTGCAAAGTTGCCTGGAAAAGGGACGTTATGATACAGGGATGTTAAATGTATATCTTGGGTTGAATTTTAATACGTATGGGTCATCCCACGTCAGATGGGACAGGTGTTGACCCTCACCCTCACGGATTTTGACGTAAATTGGGGAATTAGTTTGTCTGGGGCTCAAACCAACTCATACCAAACCATTTCGTAACACAATTATTTTCGGTCGATTTAGGAGGGGGGGGGGTTCAATTTGGCGTGGTTTTAATCATCTTAATTTTATTTTTGCAATATCTCCGGACCTATTAGCGATAGAGGCATGCAGTTTTGCTCATTATGAAGAGAGTGCATTATATTTATATACACATATCAAAACCTTTTGCAAATCAATATGGATTAAAGTTACGAACATAATTAAATGATTCACAATAAGTGATATTCTAGGAAGTTATAAATGGGCTAAAGGCCAAAAGTGACTGAGGATAACTTTATTACTTTTCAAAACTTTACATGAAACAATAAACAAATCTGCGACGAACTTGTGAAGTAAAAAGTCATGTTTAATTAAATTTTGAAAACTTGATCGGCATCAATGTAAATTATCAAAGTCCATAATCTCGACTAGCGCCAACGTAGGAAACGGGAAACGTTGGAAAGATAGGGATGAAAGCGTGAAGACAGACAGACAGACAAACGACTTTATTTAGGGCGAAATTGAGACTACATAGCCCCTTCTTACATTTAACCCTACGTTATGAATTACAAATGACAATAAAATAATAACATATAAACATACAAACAGAAGACAAATACCTGAAGCTAAATAAATGAAAAAAGAAAAAAACTCAATTAAGAGATTGAATTACAAATTCGAAAACTTCTAAAAAGAAAAGACTAAGTATTTGTGGTAAAAACCTAGGAAAGAGGTGAACGTACGTACTGCACATTTCCCCGTTACAAAAACTACCGGAAAGACATGAAAGGCACGCAACACCGATACGAGAGAGATATTCCGTTGGAAAAAGTGAAAGGGTGCGAGAGGAGGAGGAGGAGAAGAAGGGGAGAGAGAGAGAGAGGCGCTCTCCCCCAAATCCTCCATTCAAGCGTCCGCCCACGCAGCCTCTCATCCATCCGCGCCCCCTTCCCTTCGTTCTTGTCTCCCATACCCCTACGGAGACGATGATGATGATGCGTGCTTCGTTGCAAATAAAATGCGGAGAAAGAGGAAGGCCACGTCTCTTTAAAAGGACAGAGAAGGTCACGCGCGTGACAGAACGGGTTGAGTAGAGGAGGAGGTTAAGAGACTAAAGTGAAAGTGAAAGAGGAAAAGAGAAAGCAAGGAAGACAGAGAACAGGGTGGCAGAGAACGATGCAAAGAGAGAGAGAGAGAGAGAGAGACGTTGTACTATAAGGAACGGGAGGGAGAGAAAGGTGAAAATGTATGGAAATTTAGGCAGAGGTGTAAAAGGAGAGGAGTAGATAGGGATCGGGAAATGTTGAGCGAAGAAGGGTGCAGCGCGATGGTAGGAGGAGAACAGAGAGGTGTTTGTGTGGAGTGAAAGTTCCGTTTGAATTTTCGAGTGGAGAAAGGTGAGAATTGCGCCTTACGTTTGCATCCCATGGAAATAAAATAATTTTCTACGGTTCGAATATAGAGTTATGATAAGAGGGAACTGCGACAAAAATATCGAATTTTAATGCTGAGGTTGAAGGACTCTACGACCTCGGAACCTGAAAACACTGAATCCAGAAATTTGACAATATTGGTACTTATCTCAGAAATAGAAACCAGAAACTTTGACCTTATGGTTACTTACTTATCTCAGAAAGAATTTTTTGTAAACATTTTCATTGATTGTATCAATAAAACACCTGACAGAATTCTCAGCCTATTTATAAAATATTTAAAAATTATTGAGTATTTATCCAAGTAAATATTTTCATTGTAAAAGTATGGTACATATATAGGTCGTAGCAGATAAATATGAAGGGTGATAAGCTGTTTCTTTATATCGTAAATAATTTTTGGTATAAATTAGATTTGAGAAACATTAAACAAATATCAAACGAATCCAAAAATATTGTACCTGCATTATCTTTATCTAATACTGTTACTGTACTGGAAGCACTTCAGCCTACTTTCAAAAACAACCTCTAAAAATGAGAATTTTAATGATGTCATATTACCCCATTGGTTGTGACTTAAAAAGTATTATTGTGCCAAATTTTGAAGTCTCTCGTTCATCTGAAAGTGCGTCATAATTTTTATCTTCGTATGGGGCAATAATGAGTAGAAACAGCCGCTAAAAATTGCAATTTTAATAATTTTATACTTTTCCAATGTTTGTTCCAAATGCCCCACATTTCTGCCAAAGTTTAATAATGTAGCACCCCTAGAAATGCATTTATATTTATTTAATTGTTTAAATTTTATGAGTTTTAATAAAGACCACAATAACAAACTTCATTGTAATTTTCAAAGTTAATTGCCGCTGGAACAATAATCTCCAATTTTCTGAAAATTATCAGCTCCCTAGCTGGACAGAAAGTACATAAGCATTTGTCTATTTGTTTAACTTTCATGAATTTTTAATCCCGTTTTGGTTATTTAGCAAAATTTACCGTTAGAAAAAATGTCAACATTGAAGCACATTTAGAAATACCTAAACATTTAATTATTTGTTTAAATTTTTGGATATTTTTTAACGGCCAAAAAAAACGTTTTTGTAATTTTCAATTTTTCTCGTCGATTTCACCACTCGAACTACATACATATCAAATTTCAACTACATATTTAGCTCATCTGTAAGTGCCTCATAATTTTCATCCTCCTCCTACATCCCAAGTCAAAAGCATAAATATATTATAGATAAGTCAAAATTCTACTCTTCTGTATTCATTGCAAGCCCTAATAATATTCTTGATATATATTTATGAAAGTTTGTTTGTTTATTTATTCATCTATACATTTTCACACCGTTAAAGCTAGAGTAATCAAACTTTCAAAAGATACTTTCTTCACAAATAAGAAGGCCGTAGGCTACTTTTTAATCCCAAATGTTTTATATTAATTGTACAAAAAGCAAAATAACTTTGTATGCTAATGCTAAATATTTTAACACTAGAGATGGATCAGAAAGAACGGAACAGTTCTTTACGATCTGTTCAATAAAATAACTGTTCTCATACACTTCCTGTTTTCAAAGAACAGGTAGGTAACTCTACATCATATGCACAGTGAGAAAGGTGGGAAACGACTACTTCCTTATCCGTAATTGGACGGTGGGGACTGATTAAACTACGCGTATTTTCCCAAGTCCTACTATTGATTTGAATCAAATTTGGTACGATTGTAGGGGGCTCCCAGAAATAATTCATACGTGGTTTTTGTTTCTCTCTGCCCGTTTTATTCAAAACGGCGGCCGAGTGAATTCTTAAATACCATGTATCACCTAGAATTCCGATCGGATTTGAACCAAATTTCCCCGGGCAACGTCGGGTATTTCTGCTAGTTCTTGATAAAGAAACATTTTCGCGTACATTCAGCCTCATGAGTACATTTAATTACATAACTCCATTATATTTTAAAACGTTAAATTTTGTATTTCGATGAATTACTCAACTATATGAGAGTACGATTTGTCAGCATCATAAAAATAACGACTTTATATCCAAAAAAAGTTCACGTATATCTATAATATATTGAAATATATAATTCACCATTTTAAAACTTTACGGTGAAATTTATTTCAATTAAAGTACAACTGTGAACGAGGAATATTGTGGTGTTGAGAGAGTTTTAATTTTGGTCCCGTAGTGCGTTGCAATTAATTTGGTTTTTCTTTGCAGAATTTGTGCTCGTGAAAGCCCAAGGTTAACCGAGATATCACGTAAAAAGGTATTTTCCAGGACTTTCTCCGTGCGGTAGAGAAAGCGCCGTAACGTTTGATTATCGTTAATCTAACTTTAGAATATAAAGGAACGGCGCTTTACAAATTTTATATACTGCTACAACCAATTAAGACAAGATATGACATGTCTTCCGATCTCACCTGCGTCTTCTCGTTTATGGCCATTTTAGATATCTCGTTAAAGGAATTTGTGGAGAGATCGGTTCGTTGTTCTCTATAAAGTCTGATAACCTTCTCTCCCAATCTCCTTCACTCTCTCAAATTGACTTCATGGTTGCCCGAAATGGAAGATTTCTCTGCGGTATCATGAAGGAATGTGTGCGCCGATCTATTGCATATTAATTTCTGGTGCCGTTGAATAAGTCATTTCGATTTGATCGGCATCACTGACTTTCTTTTTAATAACGGCGTTTTCTTGATGACAAAGTTTCTTTGGCATCCAAGAAGTTATTGCTCCCTAAAAATTTATATGACGTTTTGAAAAGTGGGATTGTCCCTTCCAGCTTAAAAGAATTCCGCAAAGATAATGAAACTGTTTTCGGATGCTTCGTACCTTATAACTCCGTGTCTAACAACATGTTTATAAAATTTTTCTTATGCACACGGAACAACTTTAAGAGTAACGAAAAGTGGCTTTACAGTTATGTTGCAACATTATTTTGACTCTTTCATGGCCATTGTGTAATACACTTTCCATTAAATTATTCACATCATAGGTTTATCAGACAATTATTATTAGTGTACTCGCAAGAAATACTATTTATGACATTTACGGTCCATTCTATGGTGGTGTGGAAAATCAAGGTCGTTCGATATATCTCGCTCGTAACCATCGAGCTATCGAAACGAAATATATCGACCCTGGTGGAAAGCTGGGGTCGTACTATAAACGAGATATATGAAAAAATCAGGTTTGTTCACCAAAAAATCAGGGGTCGTACTATACATGGAGTCGGCATATACACGAGTATATACGGGAGTTCATATTTCTCAAAAAATGAATATAAGGCTAGTTTATTCTAGGCAACTTTAACAATAATTTGATTTTCTCAGAAACGGCTCTAACGATTTTGATCAAATTTCGTAAAGTTACTTGAGTATAGTCTGCAATAATACTACGTATTTAACTTTTCTCAATGAATGAATATAAGGCTAGTTTATTCTTGGACAACTTTAACTAAAATTGGATTTTCTAAAAACATGCTGATAAGATTTTCATTTTCTAAAGATAATAAACGACGCATTATTATATGAGAAAGTTGGTACAATGTATGTTGCACCGATTTTTATATACTACTAATCGATTGAGTGATATGAGAGTCGAGTAGTTGAGGTCGCTCGTTGTCTCGCTTTCCTAAATCCAAGATTAATAGAATATAATTAAAGAATTTCACCCTCTTACACAGGGATAAAATAAAACAATCTTTCTAATTGTCCCTAAACCAATTTATATAAAATAAATCAATCAAGTAGTCATTGGTTTGGTTTTAAGTCCGATGGTCATGGTAATATGTTTTCAATAGTTTTAGCAACAAACACTTTTACAAGAACAAGTTTTGGGAAAAACGTTTTCTCTAAAACATTTTTTATATTTATTACGATAATATATATCGACTGTTGAGCGCCGTTATTACGAATGTATAACAACGCAGAATTCTAAATGATCACATTTCTCGCATTTTTTGAATTCCAAAAAATATACTGTTTTAACTGTTGCAGATATTGAGCATGCAAAAGTTTTCATGGTGAAATGAGAACAATGGTTAGAAAGGTTAAAATTACAGGATCATGAAGAATGATCATGAGGACACATCTGACAAACGAACTTTACGAACAAAATAGACATTTTATGAAGGACTATGGAAATTTCTTTCCGCCTCTGTAATCAATTTCAGCGAAAATAAAAAAAACTTTTTCACGAGATTTAGGACCGAAGTTAATGTGTAATATTTCTTTCCACGCGCAATAATTTAGTTTATTAGAAAGACAATATGGTAGGATGAGCACACCTATAAATAACGCAACTGTCGATTATTCGATTAAAGGAGGTTATTTTCCTCAACGTTAAGACTTTCAGCGGATAGCGGTATTTACTCACGAATGATAAATTTGAATCTTATTTTTTTCGATAACAACAACGTTCTCATTTTGGTGCCGAATTTCACGTTTATTTATATGAAATACAAAACAGTCCAATCTACGCGTAAGATTGAAGGTATGTGTAAAATGAAAAGGCTAAATTATCATTTTGACGCGAAAAACATTAATTTATTTTAAATCGAAATTCGACATCGCCGCGCACGTTCGCGAAACAAAACGATCGAAAAAGGATCACTTTTTTTCTGGCTCTCAAACTTTCCCAGGAGCAATTAAAATAAGAGCGTCCCACGCCACTCTTTATTTTCCACACACATTCTCCTATTCATTTTTATTACCCCGTTCCTCTCCCTATCTCTCCGCACCCTCCTCAGGGAAGCACTATATCGCCAAATACCTGCCTCACCTTAAACCTGCCATTAAATCGAAACGATCCCCTTTCCCACGTGTCATTGTAATCCGCGCGGCTATGTTGCTAGGGGAAACAAAAAAAATTGAAGCAAACCTCGCTCTTTCTTTCTCCTCGCTCACTCAACGGCTGCGTCCATTTTACGGCATACCGTCCTATTGGAAGACGGGACGACGGAGAAAGGAAGAAAAAGGAGATAGTGGGAAAAGGAGAGAGAGAGAGAGAGGGGAGAAAGGAAAGGGAGGTGAAAGGAGAGAGAGAGATGAAAGGAGAAGAGAGCAGGAGGAGAAAAGTCCGAAAACGTGATAGGTCCTTTTATCACTCCTTCGGATGGCGCAGCCTAACTGCCGACTAGGAACGCCCCCTCCCCTCCTTTTGAACTTCCCAATTTACGACCTGAATTTGGAGAGAGGCGAAAAGTTTTCATTCAAGCCGAGGTCACCTGAGGGAGGAATCCCTTTGTTGGATTGACACGTTTCTCCGCGATCCAAGAGTGCGGGGAATGAAAGGACGACGCGACGACCGAGGATGTAATTGAAAGACGTATACTCGTCGTAGATTTACCTTTCCGCGCATATTTAAATCTGGTCGTATATGGATGACAACGTTTCTTTACTCGACCTTGTTCGTGTAATCCCCTGACAAAATGTAAAAAGAGAGGAGAGGATTCTATCTTTTACCTCATCACGTAAATGCGGTGGTATTGTCAATCTAAAAAATATTATCGTTCTTTTCACGAGGGACCCTTTTCAGATATACATAACTCTGAGTCGTATTCCGACATTGGGAGATAATATTTTGGGCTTTGGTATGACGTGAGTGACTTGTTTCCCGTGTTGCGTTATACGACGGAAGTAAAAATGAAAAGAGAGAGAAGGAAAGAGAGAGAGACGGAAAACCAACTCCAAAGACGTTTCTCGTGAAGGAATACTTATTAAAGGGACGCTGAGAGAAATGGAAGAAAAAAAGGAAGGCGCGCATTTGGGGTCATCTCGTGGGAATGGACGACGAACCTTTTCGAGAGACTGGGGGGAGGGGGAGGAAAAAATAAAATATTGAGAAGAATTGAGGAGAGCGGGATAGCTGTCCCGGACCACTTTTGAGATAACAGGAATGGTGACCCTTTGGGAAAGGAGGAGGAAAAAAGGATATGGAAGGGTAGGAAGGGCAGATTGAAAAGAATGTGTGACCGAGGAGACGATTGAAGTGGAAGGAATGCGAGAAGACGGGAAAATATTGCAAACTAAATGCAGCTGACGGGAGACGGCGTAGGTTAGTGAAATTATTTCCAGATGCCAGCTCAGAAAGCCGTCCCAGTAAGAGTACAAACAGTCGAAGAAAAATGTCGCGGAAGCTTTGCCGCAGCTGACGTATAAGGAACGGTTTTGCAGTAGACTTTGCCGCGACAATTTCGAAATCTTGATACACTAGGATACACGTTTGCCTCATAAATTACAATAGAGTTTTTAATTTAGTTCTTGAATTTTCATTTCATCTCCCTGAGTCCAGTAAATAACATTTATTTTTACTTTCTCATACACGAAGTCTATTGAAAAAGTATTGTTATCGCGAAAAAATTCGACCTCGAGATTTTTACGGAAATATACGTTTTAGGTGTCGCTGAATCCGAAAAGAGGTTTTCGCATGCCGTCTGTCTGTTTGTCTGCTACAGACTCTAGTGTCTAAACGGTAGAGCGAAAATGAATGGAATCTCGTACATTTTATCATACTGAAAGAGTATATGACATTGCTTAATAATTAAGGGAAGTTTATTCTATGCATTTTAACAACAATTTGATTTTCTCCAAAACGGCTCAAACGATTTTGATCAAATTTCGTACAGTTATTTGAGTTTACCTCTTCAATAATACTGCATATTTGATTTTTCTCAAAAAATGAATATAAGGCTAGTTTATTCTAGGAAATTTTAACAATAATTTGATTTTCTCAAAAACGGCTATAACGATTTTGATCAAATTTCGTACCGTTACTTGAGTATATGTCTGCAATAATACAAAATATTTCATTTTTCTCAATGAATGAGTATAAGCCTAGTTTATTCTTGGGCAACTTTAACAAAAATTGAACATACATATTTTCAAAGAAGAAAACAACTAAAAGTAGAATAAATATGTTTCATATTCTCATTACTGCCATAATATTTCACGTATTAAATGCTTTTATTGCAAACGAAACAATATAAACCTTTTCACTCTTTAATGGGAAAATTAGGATTTGGGAACAAATACGCTTTATGTTTGGCTCAATAGTAGAAAGAGCTACTCGAAGTTCTTCATCTAAGTTCTTCAAACATGTCCTTTTATTATTCTTAATAAGTGTAAATGTTGAAAAGACTAGTTGGAAACATGGTAAAAACAATAGGTACCTTATTCAAATAAGTTAGGGTTGCAGACGACAAGAAATTAATGAGTGTACGTATCAGATAGATGCTGACGGGAAATTTGAAAGAACGTGTTAAAAAGAGGTTACGAAAAATTTTATTCGTAGTATAATGTTATATGGGTGTGAGAAGTGGATCTCGAGAAAAAAAGGTGTGAGCAGAATGACGGCGTTTGAGATGTGGGTAGGATTGAGAAAATAAGTTGTGCTGAGACGAAGACAAATGAATAAGTTTTAAACACAGCGAGGAAAGAGAGGAGATTAATTAGTGATAGATAGGGTCAAATTGTAAGAGGCGAAAGTCTGTCGAAGGAAGACGTAGAAGGGAGAATGCAGGAAAAGATAGAGGGACGGATTAATGCTGTTTTTTCGCTATTGCAACAAGGGTAATAGGATTAAATGAAACCTCCCTTTATGGAGATCGAGGGGAAGGTGCCACATAAAACTCCAAAATACATTCAGCTTCAAGCTGCAATTTCCTGCCAAGCGTTGACATTATAGATACTCGTTAAAAATAAAAAAATGAGCAAAAATCAATCCTCATTCACATTCATAAAGCCGTAAGGGATTATGAACACTTTTGAAAGTTTAACACACAGAAGGTATTAAAATGGGGAATTTACGCATAAATTCGACTTTTACTCGTAATCAGTGCCTCAAGAATAAGACCTAGCAGAAGGGACAATTAAACGCATGAAAAGGACAAATAAGTTGCAGTAATACCGAAGTGTTACAGACAGAAAAAGATAAATGTATGCATGACAGAGTAAGAAAACTGACCGAATCAGTTCAGTATCTCGGACCTGAGTTTTCTCTTTTACGAGGTTAATATTTTCTTCCACGGTTTCCTTCCGCAATTCTCTCAAAGCCGGAAAAGTGCCCCCTTGAAGGTCATTCGGGCATTTGGTGCCGTATATTCTCGCCCCTAATCCCCTCTTCCTCCCTCTTTCCACGCCCATCTCTTAAAGGAGACATCCAATTTCGCCAGAAACCCACGCCACTATCCTACAAAACATCAACCACATCTCTGAAAGCCTCCATCACGCCCCCTCCCTCTCTATTCCTTCCACATACGTGTGTGTGTGCTAGTGCGTGACTTCCGGTATAAGTACCCGTTCTCTCGCTCTCCTTTTCCTACCGTCTCTCCCAATATTCTCCCCCCATATCCTCCATCTTTTTCCTTCATACGCAAGCGTTCCCCACGACGTGTATTTCACCTTACCTAACCTGTTATAAAAGAAGGAAATATTAAGAGCTTTATTGGTATAATTAAGATACGTATTCAGTTTCAAGACGCCTTTGAATCCGTGATTTTCAAACACGTCGTGGTGTCCTGTGACGCGTTTCCAACTCTTACCATTGCATCACGATTCATTGTCGCGTTTCGCCTTCTGCAGTAGCTAATTTTATGGAGGGAATTCCGAAACTCTTTCGATATCGCCCACATGGGTGAAATAAACCACGCTCCTTTGTTTCTCGAACTCCCTTTACCGTTCCGCTTAAATTCTAACTTTCCCCATTCATTTTTGCTTGGGACATGAAAAAGTCAGTCTGCGGAAAACGTTTTCCCTGATTGAGATAGAGTGATACATTAAGTGAAGGAAATGTGCATAAATGTTTATATTTACTTTTAGAAAAGACAACAAACCAATATAGTTTGTAGTTCTCATGATAAGGGTGTATAACCAAAAGCGCGGTCTACGCCGGTGTGGCAGGTAAGGTGTACTCTAGGCAAGAAAGACTCTAGAGTACGCCTTACCTAGGTACCACGTACTCTAGAGTACATCGTACATGGCGGTAGCGTGTACTCTTAGAGTTCGGCATGCCTAAACAGAAGCCCGGGCATAGCGTACTCTGGCAGGTGATTTGGAATGTAGAGTCCACGCTACCTGAGATCCTTGGTAGATAAGATGTACTCTATGTTTAAATAAATTTTTAATTGCCATATATTGATGTACATATCATACCATGCATGTTGACTGCCAATTTACAATTACTTATTGACAATTTCGGCAGTATATTTATTTTGGATTCAAATGAAATTGGATGATTGAATGGTTAGAACACCACTGATTTGAATTGCTCAACTGATACTTAATTCGATTAAATGTTAATTTTAAAATAGGTAAGAAAAATACTTTCATTGCAAACATATAGGCTAAATCATTCAATCAAATTTAAATGATTTTTTAATTCTCTGGTATATAAATGATATGCGGAAGATTCAACGCTATCAACTCACCGCCGGAAAATTTACCACCAGCAATTCACCGCCGCGAAAAATTCACCTCCGAGTGAAACTACTGGAATTTTATGGATTATCTATAGCATATATGGACGCTTCTTATGTATAGGATACAGGAGGACATTTATATTTTGGTACTTCTAGATGTGCTAGAAATCTGAAAGCGATGGCCGAAACAGGGGATGACTTATAGCAACGCTTATATTTAAAAGCCCCTAAAAAAAACCCAACGGTACTTATGAAAAGAGAAAAAAATTTAATCCTTAAACTTTTTTACTTTCACCTAAAGATTTTAGTTTAATTTATAAATAGCAATTATACCCGGTGTAGCTCGTGTTCTTAAATCAATGCAAAAAATCGGTACAACATATGTTCCGACGGTGACTCGTTGTGGTAAATGTAAGTGTACTGTATAATTTAATAACGTTAAACATAGGTGGAACAATCTCCAGATTTATATTTCTTCGACACAATTAAGGGGTGAAAAACACTTTCAAAAACACAGAACACTTGAAATGAATCCTTGTTAGCACTGTGTATTTAAGCACGTTGATAGTGTTTGAATCGCACTGTTTAAGAGGATAAACACTACCATTACACTTGGTGTGTGGAGCTCACCGAAAACACATCTCGTCCTGAGAGCGATCATGTATGAACTCGCCTCCGTCCCGAAGGCAACCAACAGCGTTGCCTTCCCTTTCACAACAAAGTAACTCACATACAATGTAACTCACATGCATGCAACTCACAACATACATAGTACAAACTTTCTCATATATTAATGCATGGTTACCTTTAGAAAATGTAAATCGTATAAGCCGGTTTTTAGAAAATCCAATTTTTGTTCAAGTTGCCCAAGAATAAACTAGTCGTATATTCATTCATTGAGGAAAACGAAATATGTAGTATTATTGCAGACGTATACTAAAGTAACTGTATGAAATTTTATCAAAATCGTTCTAGCCATTTTTGAGAAAATCAAATTATTGTTTAAGTTTCCTTGAATAAACTAGCCTTATATTAATTTTTTTTGAGAAATATGAACTATTTTGTATTATTGAAGAATTGCGAAAACCACTTTTCGGACTCAGCTACACCTAAAAGGTATATTTCCGTCAAAATCTCGAGGTCGAATTTTTTCGCGATAAAAATACTTGCTCAATATACTTCGTATATGAGAAAGTAAAAACAGACATATTTGGTCGCTAACTTTCCTTGATCCAATTAGCTAGGGACCGATTTAGAAATGAAGCAATGTATCGTATTATTTCCGGGATTCGGTATCCATGTCATTATATTTATACTAGTATATGGCCCGTAAAAATTGAAGTGAAAAAGAAACTTCAAAATTATGTTATCATACCGAAATTTCCAAAGTGAAACAAATATATCTTAAACTTAAAATAGTTGCGTATATTCTTCTACGAAAAGAATGAATGTACAGTGAACCATCGGTATATCGGACCTCGACAGAACGGACTTCAGATATAACGGATAGATTTTCCAACTGCTACATTCTCCCAAATTTCCACCAAGGTCGGGAAAAATCTAAATTTTCGAAAAAGTATCCCAAGTTCGATTCCTTGGAATAATTCCGTTTCAAATAAGATATATGCGAAAATCAATTTTCATTTCGCAACTCCGAAATTAAACAATTTTCGCGCGATTTAGAATTAAATGCGAAGCCCTTTCACATGGATAAAAAACTTTACTCATTTCTTCGTAGCTTAAATCTTAATTCTGTCACTTTCAAAAAAGTTAATAAAAAGTCTTGCACTGTGAATTCGAGGCATTCATATGATATTCAAGTGGAAAACAAAAATAATTATTTCAACCTTTCACCCAGCATATTTAGGTGTGAAAAAGAGCGCATTCGACTAGTTTAAGCAGCAGGATAGTTTATGCAAAACTGTAGGTTATCGCGAAGTATGACTTTATACGGAACAAACACACTCTTCAAAATATTTATGTAAAGATATGTGAAAATATTGATTTAAAGTGATAGAGTCCATGTTACATTTCAGAGTACGTTTTACCTGGCGTATTGTTTAGGCACGGTGGAGTCCACCCTGCCTGCAGGTACCGTGGACTCTAGAGTACAATATGCCGGTAGAGTCCACCCTACCTCCTACACCGGCCGAAAAATTGACCGAAGCGATATTTTCACTTTGTGCCTTCTTAACTTTTTTTAAACCGAGGCTGCCTATAGCCATCCAACATATTTTGTGGTCCCCGATTTATAATTAAAATTAATTAAAAGCTGAGCCTTATTAATTTTAATTTTTTTACTAGAAAAATAATGCCAAGTCATATTAATAAATAAGTATTCGCAATTTGATGCATACTTTTGATAATATTATAATGACTCTAGCGGAAGTGCCGTTGAATTCTAACTTCGACCGTGAAACATGTAAACATTGCAAGAATAAGACAGTGCACAGCTTTAACCGTAGAATAAAGCTAAAATGAAGAAAATCGGTCCATACTTAGGTATTTTGATGATTGAAGAAAGAAAATCTTGCACCGTGAAAAATCTAAAATTACGTGTAAACTTATGGGAAAATAATTATTGAATCAAGCACTCCCTGCCTCCAAATTTTTTTTGTCGTCATATAGCCTATGTTACCCGCAGGGGAAAATTATAGATCTATGCGAAGTGTGGTGACAATATCTTCAAAGGTGTGGAAATCACAATTTGTGGAAAATATACGTCTAGTTATTTACGTTAGTGACGCAGTTTTAAAAACTGTTTCCTTACGGAGTACTCTATGTCACACGAAAATATTATTAAAACCATTTATTACTGCAAGTATATTTTAAATTTTGAATTTTTACAATTTCATATTGTTCCAATCGGTTTTATCCAAAAACATAACCGTTACAAATTTCAAGCTCACCTTAAAGTGCCTTATAATTTTAATTCTCGTATGGGACAACATTATCATTAGAAACCTTTTATTAGTAATATTTCAAGAAATCAACATATATTTGTTTGCCATGTAAACAAAACAAAATTAAAAAAACGATATTTGGTTGCCATGTAAACAAAACAAAATTAAAAAAACGATATTACCTACGTTACATGTTTTCCCATATTTAATGCATTGGATTCAACTCCTGCAACAATGGGAGTTGTCATGGTTGCTTATAATTGATATTGTGAAAAAACTAATAAAGTCACGTATTTTTCTGATTCTAAATGTATCTTTAAGCTATTTCGATCAGGATTCGGATTCTGAACTATTTAAGTCTCAAGTTCGAACTATGTTTCTAAGTAATATTAAAATTCAAATGAAAAATAAGCTGCACTCATCCGCATGTTATTCAAATGGAGAAAATGAAAAAAGAAAATTTAAAAATTAGAATGTTCAATCAAATTGATTTAAATCCCGACTACACTTAACTCATTATTTCGGTTAAAATGATACCTTCATCTTCCTTCTATGTGCTGTACTTCCATCACAGCCTTACGATTTTTCATATCCAGGATGCAAGTAAGTATCTGAACACGGAGATAGACGTGGAAAACATTATATAGGGGAATCCAAGGAATATGATGCAGCAGTAGAAAGGGAATCAGGCAGAGAGACATTGGAAGAAAAAAAAATCATTGAAAGTATATGGGCGATCATTACCTTGACTAACGATGTTCTGATATTTCACAACATTGGGTACCTATCCGATATTTTCGCCGATAGTTTAAAATGGAGTAGAATCGTTTACAACACGATTTAACTTCATCTGTAATAATCTCCACAAGGTTTTTAAAAACTCTTCTTAATATAAATTGCAGTGTCTCCTTATATTATTAAATTTTGCTTTGGTGTGTTGGTCTTCAAGGCCTAGGAACTCCCGGAAGCACCTACAAATTAAGAAGGCAGTTTCCCCCTCAGTATCCACGAGGTGGTTGCCTCTTTGGTAACCGACATGTTTGTTGAGAGCGAATTCTTCGAAAGTAAGCTTCTCTGAGGATCAATTTTCCAAAGAAATATCTTACAATCACTCTTCGCACTCACCACATTTTTACGTAAAAGCTTTCCCATTTAAGTCACTTTAATTCCTAGGTTCCATCGACACGCTTCATACTGCGGGGACTGCTTTCAGGAACTTGAGTATTATTCCACGATACAGGCTTAACATTCCCTCTCTTGCAATTATGTTGCGTATTAACCCCATCACGGTCCTATGATTTGGGCTTGTCTGTGTCGCTGAAACCATAAAAAAAGGCCGAGGATCATAGGCAAAGATAGCTTAAAACTACTTTATTTCGGTAAGTGTTCTCTGCCGCATGTCGCCGTGCCTCCATCACCCGGCCAAGAAACTGCTGGTATGCTCTTCTGCATCCTAAGGCGATGGGATGATGCATTCGCCCGACGGCACTGGCAATAGTCCACGGACCAAATGCAGAGGGCCTTTAGCTACAGCCTCCTGTTCTGCGGTGTTGATGTACGAATCCATCTCATTTCACCTGCAGACTAGGATTGCCAGACAGCGCATCTGCTACCACGTTGGACTTCGCCTTACGGCTCACAAATTTCACGTAATGTTCCAGAGGAGCCAAGATCCACCGGCCCACATTGCCGCTACTGTTCTGATTTTGGTAGAGCCGCGTAAGGGCCGAGTCATCCATCACTGCGCAAAACGGTCTCCCGAAAACGTAATATCGCAGCTTCTTTACGACCCACGCAACAGGCAGTTCCGTAGGACTCCGGCTAATATAGACAATAGCAAATTCCTCGGATCCTCCAACGGTGACTCTACGAATGCTTTTTATTTGTAATTTAAAAGATTTCGGTCAGGAATTTTATAAGCAATGTACAATGACATTTGTTTTGCTAAGTTCTTTTGTAAACCTTTTGTGGCAATTTTATTAAAACATAAATGACTATTACCCATAAGAGTGAAAGTGTTTTACCAGTTTACAAAATGTATAAAATTCTACAAATACATTATAGAAACATGAAACCTACAGGATCCCGAAATGCTTTTCAACGTCAACTCAGTCAGAACATTCAGAGTAGGCCCTACGCTGAAAGAGGCCCAGATGCAAACAGCACACTGGCCCAACTATATTAATATTTAGAGCAACAGCGAACGATGTATATAGCCCCACTTAAATAATATAACATTTGCAGAGTGTTTCATTTTCGGAAATCAGTTTGCAAGTGGGTTTCAGTAAAATTTTTGCAAAATTTACACTCGATACTTGAATAATTGAGAAATTCTGGGTTTCCCGCAATTCGGGTGCCCAGATGCCACGCATCCCCCCTTTGGCCGGAACAATAAATTAGACTCGGAGTATAAAAACGATGTACATATTGAATATCCAATTTCCAGAATACGTTGAATTTTCACGAGCCACTATTCGTTGTGATCTATCGTGGAATATGCACATTCCCATGGCCATTGGTGCAACCGACTATAAATTTGGCATCACTTGCAGAACTGTAATGGGTAGCACAGAAACGTAATATTTATCATTGGTCAGATCTCAGGTTCGCAGAGTTTCAAAAATATCGGAATAACAGGAAAATTACTAGGAATATGTTCTCAAAAGGGAGAAACAAAAGTGTCTGAGATATTTGGGCCGTTTTAGAGATGTTTACGACCTCAAATTTAGATTTTTAAAACTTTCATGCGTATGCACAGAGGGTGCAGCATCCATTGTTGGTTCCAAAAATGGTCTTCTCATACATTTACCCAATAGTTGTGACAAAACAGAAAAATAAATAGGAAAAATTCATTGTCTCGTCATACATATCCAACTTTTCTGTAGTAAGGATATTTATTGGCTTTGATCATGTTATGAAGGAGGTTACACAACCAGTTAACATAATGAAATTCATGAGGCCTCAATCACCGCCAATATAAAAAATTTCTAGAAGAAATTGAGGCAGAATATATAAACTTGGCACACCAAAGTGAAATTCGTTGGTTGAGCCGATGAAAATGCTTAACGCGATATATAAATTATATTATTTCTTCATGAAAAAGTGGCCCCACTACAATGAATGAATATACTAATTGGTCATGTGACTTAAGCTTTTTGCCTAATTCACGAAATTCCCAATTTCAAGGTAAAAACCAACTAATCACTCAGTTTCTAAAACGCGTGACATCTTTCGTTCCTAAATTGACACTGCTTAAATCGTTAATTCAGCGATACAACTTTCTTCATCTTCCAAAATATGGAAAAGCATCAAGTTATTTCGACCAAGTACGTGAACGTAATTGACTACGCAGACGTGAATAAAAATAGAGCTCATTGATATTCAGAATTGTCATTTTTAACGTGCAAAATTTATTCCTGAAAATTTGATAGAATTTTATCAATGTTTACCATGGGATATTTTCCCTCAACCGTTGGAGAATGCGCTCTTTTATACTAGCCTGTTTGGTAGTACCTATATTTGTGATCAAACTTTCACTATTATGAATTTGAATAAAAACAAGCCCAGGAATCATCTGAAGGATGAAAACATTAAAGATATTCCGCAATTAGCGACATCTTCTCTGACACCTAATAAGGGGAAAACAGTGCCATCCATCGAATGCTTCTGGATCTTCAAAGAGAATCGAAAAGGTTTTTATTTTTTTCTATGCATATATGTGATTTCTTTTATTTTAATTTTACAAGATTTGTGTTAGTTTTTTATGATGTCATTATTTATAAGAATCTAGAGAAGGGGAATATCTATTTGATATGGATATTCTATACCCTATTAAAACTCAATGTCATACTAGAAGGATGTACTACTTTTTTCAAATGGTAAAATTCTTGCTGTGAGAGTTGACAAATAAAGAACATTGTGTGAATAAACCTATTAATTATTTCTCATTTTTACTGTTCATCCTACTCGTGTGACCTGCTATAAAAACAAATGGCCCACTAAAATAATGGAATTAAAAAATTGGCCCTCGAATGAAAAAGTTTGTGCACCCATGATTAAGAGCGATTAACTACAGCTTTCGCAGTCGAGAACCGATCAAAATGAATCACTCTGCATTACTATCTTTTTCTGTTCGTTTTTATAGAAGGAAAATTTCTAAAGCACAATGGATTCTTTCGTGGGTTTCATTTACTACTGACACTTCAAATGTTGAATAATTTTGACGGTGTTAAATCATGAAATAAGACAGTTAAATACCTTGCCGCCAGAGGCAGGATTTCTGTTTTTCGGCAAACAATCAAAAAAACGCTGGAGTAATATAACATACATAGATAACTAGTGTGATGCCCGTTGCAATATCAACGGAAGAATTATAGATGGACTGATTATAAATATTTGCATTTGAAACAAGTAATACCACACTGTTACTTATGAATTATTTCGTCATATACTACATTTCTACCGAATATTCTTTTGTCGTTTAGTCAATGCCTTTGGTTTTTATTTTCCGCTATATGTAAAATTCTGATATTCTTCTGCCACCTTGTTCCCGTCAATTCTACATATAATTATCAGTGTGTAAATATGTGGAAACAATTATATGGTTTCATATTTAACCAGGGCCAGTCCCCGGCGTGGGTAAAGTGGGCAAAAACCTCAGGCGGCCGCTCGGAGAGGCGGCCATCCAGCGACTTATTTGGGAGTATGGAAAGGGAACGTCTCGGAAATAGCGTTGCCCGGAATTTTTCCGTCTGTCCAACCGCCGACATGGTTTTTCCCACGTCGTTGGATTCTTGTTTTGGAAATGGCGTCGAAGGAAAGAGTTGAGGATGCAATTATGTGCGGGAGCAAGAAAGTGGCATTGTCCTTTGGCGTCTGTGCTTCGTGCCGTCCGCTGTGTTATGACCCATTGAGCTCTCTCCGCGGGTGATGGTATTCTACGATGCTTCTATCCCGCTGACATGTGTTTTTTGAATTGTTCCATCCTTCTCGGATGTTGGAGATATCATGGCTCTTGTAAACAAAGGACTTATCTTTCGGTTCCCTTATAAAGGTCTATGGCAGTGGTGCACCACCCGCGGCGCGCAGTGAATATATCTGCTATGTAGGCCAATCAAAGTATTGAATCTCTTCTTTCAAAGTCATCAACTATTACTGCGTTGATGAGTAAGAAACTGAATAATTTCCTCGCGCATTTCAAAAACTCTGCTTAGCATGCGTCCCTTGGAAAGCCACCTTACGTCGGTGTGGTAATGAAGCACAGTATGAGCAGCACCAATTTCTTCGCAAAAAGCATGGAAGCGCCCGTCCTCTGATATAGTTTACTACACTTACTGCAGTAGATAATTTTTTTTTAATTCTCTGGCAAAGTTTTCGATGCAAGTGCATGTCGGTGTAACATTCAAAGCGTTATCGTAACTTGCGGTAATTCTTTCTTGACATATGCAACAAATCCTGAATTTTTGCCTAACACTGCAGGGGCACCGTCAGTGGAAATTCAGCCTATCACATTCATTGGTATTTGACGTTTCAGAAAAAGTCTTTGATGTGATTGAACATATCCATTCCTTTTGTCGTCAACTCCAATTGCTCACAAAATAAAAACTCTTCCAAAATTTCCTTCTTTACGTATCGCACAAATACTAGTAGCTGACTGCAGTTATCAACATCAGTTGACTCGTCCAGCTGAATACTTTCAGAGGACTGGCTTTGATATCTTGCACTACTTGAAGTAAAATATCCCGACTGATATATTGAATGCGCGATCGGATCACATCGTTTGATAGCGGAATCTGCTGGATTTTCTTGTGTGCTTCCGAACTTAATACGAGGGTGTTCATAAGCGGGTGTTCTCCAGGTGTATACCAGGAGGTACGATGCCCCAGGTGACGAAGGAGGTCATGGCGTCGGTTTTGGGCACTGGTTGCTCCTCATTACGAGTGGTAGCCCATGTTGGGACCAACGACGCCTCGAAGCGTGGGTCCGAGGAGGATTTAAGTTCTTTTAAGAACTTGGCCGCTGAGATTGCTCGTGTCCGAGAGGAGTCGGGTTCTGATGTGCGGGTTACCATCTGCAGCATTGTCCCTCGGACGGACTGCGGTTCTGTGGTTTGGAGCCGTGTGGTGGGCCTGAACCGTAGGCTGTGGGACTTCTGTAGGGGCAATGGAGTGGACTTCGTTGACCTGAGGCCCGTGCGGGACTCATGTAGGGTACCCCTAAACGGTTCTCGTGTCCACTATACGGCCGAGGCAGCGGATGCGGTAGCGCGTAGGGTTTTTGAACACGTTAGGGTTTTTTATAGGTTAGACGAGGATCAAACCAATAGATCTGTTAGAAAAGAGTCCGCCAACATTAACCTAGGGGTCCAATAATAGCGGTAGAGCGAGAAGTAGAAAAATAAAATTGTTAGATCAAGTGGCGGGGGAATCCAGAACGAAAATACCGGCAGAAAACGCAATAAAAATTATTATTATGAACTGCCGAAGCATTCGAAGGAAACAGGCTGATTTTTGCCACTTAGTTAAAAGCCATCGTGCAGACGTTGTATTGGGAACTGAGAGCTGGCTTTCGGGCTACATTAATTCTAACGAGATTTTCCCACGATATTACGTGGTATATCGCAAAGACAGGAGGGAAAGAGTCGGAGGTGGAGTTTTCATCGCCGTCAGAAACAGTATATCAAGCCAATTAGAGGAGATTAACGTCAGCGAATACTGCGAAATATGGTGCTCCGTTCGTACGAGAAATGGGAAAAAATTATGTTTTTGCTCATATTACCGCCCACCTGACTCAGGAGTCGAGAACATTAGAGAACTCAGTCGTACATTGCAGGCAATATCTAGGAGAAAGAACGATCCAGTAATCATTCTTGGAGGAGAATATAATCTTCCATCGATCGATTGGAAATCCGTAACCTATGTTAGTGGTGGAAAAAATAGAGAAGCTTGTCGTGAATTAATTGAAGCATTTACTCTAAACTCGCTAGAGAAAATCGTCAACGAGCCAACGGTATATGAGAAAAACGGAAACGGAAACATATTAGATCTGCTAGCCACTACCCACCCACTATCGACTAGAAACCTACAAATCGACGACGGCATAGGTGATCATAAAATAGTAATTTCCGACTTCAAATACACCCCTTCGACAATAGATAAGCCAACGCGATTAGTCTACATCTTCAGTAAAGCAGATGTTCCAGGTTTCAAAAATTATGTTACAAACCAAATAGCAACATTTATCAATTTTGCGAATAGCAACAGCGTAGATGACTCTTGGACGGAAATTTTGCGAATCATTCGCGAAGGGCTTAAAACGTTTGTCCCAACCAAAGCAATTCGTGATCGCAAGGACCCGCGATGGATGAAATCGAAACTCCGGGCCTTGCTCAAGAAACAAAGACGGCATCACGCGCGCATAAAACACCTTAAACAAGTTGGTAGGGATCATGCGAACGAGTATTTAATATACAGAAATAGTTGTAAGTCTGCAAGAGACGAAGCGCGTAAGGAATTTGACTCCTACCGATCCACGACACTCTCGGATTCACTCAAAAACGACTCGAAAGAATTTTGGTAGTACGTGCGAGAAATTCGAGGAGGTCAGTCCACAGTACCTCTTCTACGTACAGACAACGGTGAAAGTGTACACGATTCTTTTACTAAGGCTAGTATGTTAAATCGGTTCTTCGAAAATTGCTTCACAATCGACAGCGGTCGTTTCATTGATTTCCCTACTCGTATAGACTCAAATATGAGCGACATGGAAATATCCGAAAGCGGCATCGTTAAATTACTAAGTCAGGTCCATAAAAGAAAATCGCCAGGGCCGGAAGCCATCCCTGCATTTATTATAAACTCGTTAGCAAACGAATTAGCTCCGTGCCTTAAGATAGTATTCACAAAATCTTTAGATGAGGGAGTAGTTCCTTTGATATGGAAAACAGCCCACGTTACACCAATACAAAAAACGGGAAGTAAATTAAAAGTGGAGAACTACCGCCCTATATCGTTGACGTCAATCTTCTGTATGGTTTTTGAGCACATTATCGGTAGCTCAATAATGCGATTTCTCGAAAGCAAAGATGCGCTTAATAGAAACCAGCATGGTTTCCGGAGACGCAGGTCATGCGAGACTCAGTTAGCTCTACTTACACATGATATTGTGAAAGCAGCGGATAAAGGAATAGGAGTTGATGCAGTATTTTTAGACTGTAGGAAAGCCTTCGACACCGTTTCTCACGTGAAAATAATGCAAAAATTAAGGGCTTATTCAATTAACGAAAAAATTGATCGCCTCGTTCTTTTCCGATAGAACCCAGAGAGTAGATCTCGATGGAGTTGCATCAGACGTCGTCAAAGTGACATCCGGCGTGCTTCAGGGAAGTGTAATCGGACCTCTGTTATTCTTGATATATATATATAATTGATTTAGCGGATAATATAAAGTGTAAAGTTACGACTCTTCGCGGATGACACACTTGTGTATGGAGAAATCAACACAATACACGACCAGGAGAATTTGCAAAGGGACCTTCAGGCTATTACGACTTGGTGTAGAGATGGCCAACTCGATCTGATTATAGAGAAATGCGCTGCAATGAATTTAACGCGCTCCATGAATTTCAACCGTTACCCGTAACAAATATCTGAACTAAAGCTAAAATACGTCAAGAGCTACAAATACATAGAAGTAACTCTTAGTAGCAATTTCTCTAGTAGAGAGCATATCAAAACCGTTATAGCATTGGCAAACAAGAGTTCAAGGGCTTTCCTCTAGTGTCCTGCGATGTTCCTCGAATGTGAAGGAAATTGCATACTTTTCCCTAATACGATCCGTCGTGGAATACTGTAGCGCCGTCTGGGACCCTTTCGAGGACGGCCTAACTAGGGAGCTCGAAATGGTTCAGCGAAGAGAGGCTAGATTTGTAAAAGGAGAATATCGGTATCATGCGAGTGTATCAGAGATATTGAGGGATCTGAAATGGCAGACGTTGAAGAGTAGAAGAATTGAATACAAAAGGAAACTATTTAAAAAATTCAAAAGCTCCGAATTCGTTGAAAACGTACGCGGCATAGTCGTCCCCATCGGTGTTAGTGAGCGTAATGTTAGATCAGAGTACAGGAGAAAATATGTCGAAACAATCGCTAGAACAGAGAAATACTTCAGATACTTTTTCCCAGACGCGATAAGACAGTCCAACAGAGGAATTAGTTATTAGTTAGAGTTCACTTGGTGTTGTGGCACCCCCTGGCAAACGCTTCTGGGGCTTGCAGGGTATTGATGTAAATTTAAATCATCTTCGCAATTTCCAATGCACATGGTTTTACCAATTCCTCAGCTATTGTATGAGGTTTTTTTGTCTTGGCACATAGATATGCCACTTGATAAGATACTTCTAACAAGGGCTTCTGAATAGACGCAGACCCAAACGTTGTGATAGTACCGCTAGTATCAAATCGTGCCCTCTTAGACTTCAAGGTGTTAAGAGTATGCCCTGCAGCTTCACCACTGGTTGTTAAAATGTTCTAACAGCTTCGAAGGATTGAGATTGGAGTTTGAAAATATCTTGCGGCATAGTATGCAGGTCGTTGAGTACCATCTTTCTCTGTTGTACAAGTGAATCCATAAGAAATATAATCGTCTTTCCATTGGCGTTTTTTTGACATGGCAAGGGTTACTGAAATTGAAAGATATTTTCTTATTGCTGAATGTTACAGAGATCGATTAAGTTACAAACTTTTAACACTTTCGGTCATCGTGTGTACAATTGTACACACTAACCTCAAAGTCATGTACTAACAATAAAAGAAATATTTTTGTAAGTTTACCTTAGTAACAATATCTACAATTGTACACATGAAATATTTAATTGCTCGTTAAGCATAATTTTTTAAAATATGTGAGAAAGGTGTTATAAAAGTTTCTTATTACACATTTCATTACGAAACTATT
Source organism: Uropetala carovei (assembly GCA_036926305.1). Classification (NCBI taxonomy): domain Eukaryota; kingdom Metazoa; phylum Arthropoda; class Insecta; order Odonata; family Petaluridae; genus Uropetala; species Uropetala carovei. The sequence goes on along the minus strand of JAXCHB010000118.1, from coordinate 248,781 downwards.
ATTTTTTATTAAAAAAAGTCATGACTGAAAGGATTAATTAATAATGTTATCACTCACCTGAAAAAATTACCAAATATAATAATCCAGTAGACCTGACACTAAAGGTCGGTTTATCAAAAAAATTAGCTTGAAATTAGACTTAACGTGAAATTTCAATGCCTTAACGCCAATGGCAACAACGTTTATGTCACAACTTAACTTAAAAACTGCGTTAAGTTACGGAAAAAATTAGCGTAGGATTCGGATGAGTTTGAATTAAGGTAAAATTAACTTAAGAGCGCCTTGTAGTAGTCAGTTATATCGCGCTTCCCTGTTGTCAGTTGTTCGCTTGTTAGTGGTTTTGTGGGAAATCTGAGAACATGGCGAAAGAAGAGGTGAACTCTATGCTGATTCAGCTAGTCTGCAAATACACGTGGCTGTGTCATAAGAAATCGGCGGATTTCAAAAACAGTAAGAAGAAAGATAATTCCCGGGGAATCATTGCCGCAGCAGTTGGTCTTACCCGTGAGTAAATTATTTTTTTCCATTTTCTGAACGGAAATAAAAGGTTTCTCGAGCCAATTGTTCATTAGACGTACAAAGTTCCAATATCATTCGTTTGAGTAACTTATTCGAAAATTCATTGTACCATTTACAGCCGAAAAATGGCAGACAAGATGGAAATTCCTCCGGTAGAGGTATGTGAGGGAGAAGAAAAAAAAGAGACGCCCTCAGGCAGTGGGAGAGAGAGTGGGCCAGAATGGGTCCACTTCAAGGAAATGTTTCCTTGATAACCATTTGCTGCCAAGAAGGTTGGTTATATTTTGTGTTGTGACATGCGGGATGGTTTTATTTAATTTCCTGTAGTTCCCTTCCTATATCATTAATTAATCGAAATATTTGTTTGAAACACTACCATAAAGAAGTATATTATGAGAGGACACAAGTGATATGTATGTTTTAGCTCATAATTTGTAACTTTGGTTTAGAAGAGGCTGATTTCGATGTTTGATTTTATGTGGATGTTACTTTTTGTGTATGAATGATATATGTGTAGGAAATTGACAGTTTTTAGCATGTGTAATGAATGGATGTTATTGTTTCCTGGGTAATTCAGTTTTTGAAAATTAAAATTAAGAATGCAACAATTTTCATTTTTCAAAAACTTCATGTTGGGAACTCTATGTTAGTGTTTCTGAATAATTTCTTTGAGTTCAGGGAAAGATAAAATATAAATTTGGATTCTTTTCTACTTTTCATTTATCTTCGATTAATTGAAGACTGCAATATATGCTATGTAGATTTTAATGGTATATAACAATTTTTGTCAAATTATTCATGTACCACATTGGTAGTACACCAGCCCAGTTTAGGAGCTCATTTTTTTGCTCCATAGAATAAGAAGATAACTCGTATCTATTCTTCTTTTGTCATTAATTTCAATAAAAATATGCTTAAAATTCCCTATTGGTAACCAAAACTTGCTATTAACAAAGCTTCAACCAACATTTCAGATTTTTAGGGTTAAACTATTAACGATTTTTAGGCTTAAAAAGCCTAAAAATAATTCATAGTAATATATAATGAAGTAAAATAATATAAATTAAAGGAATACAATAAATAATAAAATTAATTGTGGTAGTAGTAGTAATAGTTAATAGTCACCAAACCTATTCAGTAATCAGTCCTTGCAACCTATTTATGTCATAGCCTACTGGATTTGATTTTCTTGGTTCATTATTTCATTTGATTATTTCAGGACCGTTGAAAATTTTCATATGGCAGGAAGCTCCAGCAGTTCATCCCCAGCAAATGATTACAGTGGCCTCACAGTGACCATAGGGGAAGAGGATGGTGAAGCCTATCAGAAACTTGTTACCATTTTATCTGACAGTCCCTCTTGCAGCACGGAATATTCAGCATCAGCATCTTCTGGCAGTGCTGAATTGGTAACCACCAATTCCTCCAACTTCCCTTCAGTTCCCACAATAATGAACCTGCCTCACCAAAAACATTGTCCCCTTTTCCATCCACTCCCCTCAGCACAACTTCCCAACCTCCCCCAAAGAAATTAAAGGCCACATCCTCTTCCTCTTTGGCTGAGTCACTTAGACAATTTTCTAATGCACTGCAGGCAAGAATGGCAGCGAATAAGGAACCAACGGAGGAAGACTCATATATATCTTATGTTAGTCATAAGATCAAGCATATACTAAAAAAGGCTACATTAAAAGAAAAAAATTAATTTAAGAGAGACCTTGTGGCATATTTAGATGAGGTGATGGAAGATTAAAAATAAAAAGATTTAAACAAACTTTTAATCCTTTATTTTATATTTTTTCTTCGTTTCTTTGTGAATTAACTTCTAACATGTCACCCTGTCATCATCAGGTTGTATGCCCCTGTTTATCATAGTCATCTGCTAAGGTACTTGGCTTGCTTCAAAGCAGAGATAATCTGCCAGTGTGTCCCTCTGCAGAAATGCCTTGTGGCATTATTTCCACCCTATCTCAGACAGTTGGTTAAGGTACTTCCTTCCTCACTAAACTACCCTGGAACTACAGTGCCATCTTGCAGTTCATGGTCGACCAAATTTGATGGACAGTACCGCCTATTTTCTTGCATAGCTTCTTTTGTCATAATGTAGTTATGCGAGCACACAGTTGAAAGGACAATTTTTTCCACTAAGTCTGGACTGGCAGAAATGTTATTTCAAAGAATCCTCCACCTGGAAGCAAGTATTCCAAAAGAGTTTTCTATGACTCTTCCGGCCTGGCACAAACGGTAGTTTAAAATTTTCTTTTTATTACAAAGATTCTTCCCTGGGTAAGGCTTCTTCAAATTCCTTTTTAAAGGAAATGCATCATCCCCAACAATGAAATAAGGCATTTTCACATTACTGTTAGGAAGTTCTGTTGGGCTTGGTACATCCAAACCTGCCAACCTTTCATTTGATATGTATTTACCAAAAGATGAATTACTGAAAACACCACCATCACTAATCCCACCGTAAGCACCAACATCTACCAAAGTAAACTTGTACTTATGGTCACATACGGCCATCAGCACAATCTAAAAAGTCTTTTTATAGTTAAAATACGAAGACCCGGAAGATGCTGGAGCTTATATTTGAATATGCTTCACATCAACGGCGCCTAAACAATTGGGAAGGTTTCATCTTCTCCAAAAGTCTTGAGATATGTCTTCCCAGTCCTTCCTGGTACGTACGTGGCTTCAGATAGACTGCTCCCAACATCTCCCAAATTCTCTGACACACCTCTTCAACCACCTTAGACACCTTGCTTTTCCCAGTGCAGTATGACCAAGCCACACTTTGCATTGAACCTCCCTGAGATAAGTATCCGGTGCAGAGCGGCATTTGCTCAGTGGGGTCACTGCCATCTCGCGCCAAACTTTTTGGACACCGGTTTAACTAATTACTTATATGATCTAACAATGTTAAAAATTATTTTCTGTTAAAACTCTAGCGTGACGACTCGCACCCCCAGAAATGTTGTCTCGCACCCCCGGGGGTGCGTGCACCCCTAGTTAAGAACCACTGCACTAGATTATCATCGAAATTTAGGGATTTTATAAATTTTGACAAGACGCCTGCAATTTGCAGCTTTGATTACAAAAAAGACAGAATAAAATTAAGTTAGGAAACGAGAAAAACGCACGGCAGAAATATAAAGACGAAAAATAATCGATAGTAACGATATTTTGTAAACATCTGTTGCGAAGAAGGCTGTTTTGGTGAACAACAATTTATAAACCCACTTCTCGCTATTGTTCTTCTATGAAAAAGTTTATCCGAATAGAGGACAGCATTCGCTTATAAAATAGTCGTCGACAGCAGGAAAATACGACCCATAGTTTCAGAGATAAAAATTCGAAAATCCCCAGAATGTTTTACACGAAAATTCCGTTAACGAAGGAAATATTGCCCCTTGGCTCAAACCCAGATACTTTTGAGTTAAGCTCTAAAAGAAGAGCAAAACAGAACTAAACTTCGGCCAATTCTTTCACATCCGGAAAAGTTCAATTCTACTCGTTCTTCCTCCTCCTCTTATTTTAGCGGCTGATAATCCTCTTTAGTCTTTTTCACAATACCAAAGAATTTTTCATTGAACACGAAGACTGTATTGTTACCGTGTTAGAGATTTTTTAACGTATAAATACTGAATTATGCATAGTATCCTCGTTTGAGAATGTAAAATATATTCATCGTCTACCCTGAATATTCACTTTTAAAATCTTTTTAACTTTCACGAATAAATACCCGTATTTACAGACAGAAACCTGTAGCCTCTTGTTACGTCACCGGAAGCGGAAGTTACATAAGCAGTTACATTATGTTTCTAACATACAAGACACCGAAAGTAATAATACACCGAATTTAAATCGGTATTCAATATTCATTATAAATAGAAACAAGATAAAATTCTAACGTCAAAATAAATTCCCTGTAAACAGGTAACAACCCAAGCCTAAGATTTATTTGACACTTAAAACGACATCACCCAGACAAAATATGCGAATGGCATTTCTTCCCACAGCACCCCTTCCGACGTCACTGCGCCTACTTTTATACACTATCCTCCCACTCGAACAGCCTTCTTTATATATTCCTTCCACGCGCGCCGACACCATCTCTCTACCTCTTTCTCTTCTTCCATCGCACTCACACCTGACGTCACTCCCTTGGAGATGCAATTACTCGCAGGTTGGGGCGTGGAGAAAGGTAGCGGGGGTTGGGCTGGATTGGAAAGAAGGGGAAGAAGGGGAGAAGTTGGAGGAGGTAAAGGGGAGAGGGGGAGGAGAGGGGGGGGAGAAGTGGTGGCTGTTGAGAAAAGAGGAGGAAGCGAAAGAATTGGATCGAGAGAGAGATTAACGAGAAGATGACTCCTGTAAACAGAAGCTGAATTCACGACGTGGAAAGAGGACTGAACACAATGGAAGAGCAAAGAGAGTGAGGAAGGAATAGTGGGAGTGAAAGGAAGAGAGGAGGGAGAGAGTGAGAGAGAGAGTGAGAGAGAGAGTGAGAGAGAGAGTGAGAGAGTGAGAGTGAGAGAGAGAGTGAGAGAGAGAGTGAGTGAGAGAGAGAGAGAAAGAGAGAGAGTAATAGAGAGAGAGAGTGAGAGAGAGAGTAAGAGAGAGAGTGGGAGAGAGTGAGTGAGAGAGTCTGGGAGAGAGTGAGTGAGAGAGAGTGAAAGAGTGAGAGAGAGTGAAAGAGAATGAGAGAGAGTGAGAGAGAGGGGGAGAGTGAGAGAGAGAGGGGGGTGAGTGAGAGAGAGAGGGAGAGAGGGAGAGAGAGTGAGTGAGAGAGAGTGAGAGAGAGAGTGAGAGTGAGAGAGAGAGTGAGAGAGAGAGTGAGAGTGAGAGAGAGAGAGTGAGTGAGAGAGAGAGAGAAAGAGAGAGAGTAATAGAGAGAGAGAGTGAGAGAGAGAGTAAGAGAGAGAGTGGGAGAGAGTGAGTGAGAGAGTCTGGGAGAGAGTGAGTGAGAGAGAGTGAAAGAGTGAGAGAGAGTGAAAGAGAATGAGAGAGAGTGAGAGAGAGGGGGAGAGTGAGAGAGAGAGGGGTGAGTGAGAGAGAGGGAGAGAGGGAGAGAGGGAGAGAGGGAGAGAGGGAGAGAGGGAGAGAGAGAGGGGGGAGAGAGGGGGGGAGAGGGTGGGAGAGAGAAGGGGGAGAGAGAAGGGGGAGAGAGGAGGGGGAGAGAGAGGGGGGAGAGAGGGGGAGAGAAGGGGGGAGAGAGGAGGGGGAGAGAGGAGGGGGTGAGAGGAGGGGAGAGAGAGGGGGGAGAGAGGGGGAGAGAGAGGGGGAGAGAGAGGGGGAGAGAGTGGGGAGAGAGGGGGGGAGAGAGGGGGGAGAGAGAGGGGAGAGAGAGGGGGGAGAGAGAGGGGGGGGAGAGGGGGGATATAGAGGGGGAGAGAGGGGGAGAGAGAGGGGGAGAGAGAGAGAGAGGGGGAGGGAGAGATTGATGCTCTCCATTTAATACGAACTGATTCCCAAAATACGTTTGCTTTTCCTCAGGTCAACAAGAAAAATATTCCTTCCTATCGAATAGATAACAAATCAAAATAAGAGAAAATAATAAGATGTTTAAGGCACCATTTATTGCTGAATGTGTATTATATGCCTACGGCAGATGGTTCTAAGCTGGACTTGCAGCAAAATTAACTCCAATTTTTCTGGCAACGATGACTACGCGGTACACGAGAATTCTCTCTTTAAAATTCGATTCCTAAATTAAATTAACTTACTTCTCCATTGAGACCTCCACGAAATATTTAATTCATAACGAGATCAATGTTTTCTCAGTGCTTCCACTTCAATTGGAAATGAAACAGCTGCAATTTTTTAAAAATTCGATCGTGTAAATTCTCACTCCAAATTTGAGACAGAGAATATAAGCACAGCGAGAAAAACATGCAGTTTTCACAGTTTACTATAAGAAGATGTATTTAATTTTCCAAGCTAATTTAGCGTAAAACTCGAGCGTTATTAGGAGTCTTAAACAGATGGCGTGGTATTTCGCAGGAGGGCGTGTTTTCCTCGAGGAAATCCCAGTTAATTTATCAAGAAACATGAAGGGGTTCTAAAGTTTATATGTGGTTCGTTCTCACCCCGCAATATCACCGGGCGTCATAAAGGGAGAAGAAGGGGCGACGGAAATTGGCCAGGCGCCGAGCTATTGGCGCCCGGAGAGAGAAGGAGAGAGGGAGAGGGGTGAGAGAAATAAAGAGAGAGAGAATGGAAGAGTGAGAGAGAGACAGAGGTAGAGAGGGAGAGAGGAAAAGGGAAAGAGAGGTAGAGAGGGAGATTGGAGTGTGACAGTCGAAGAGACGAAGAGTATTGCAGTAACAGAGAGATAGGGAGAAGAGTAGTAGATATGTGATAGGAGCGAAAGAGAGAGATATAGAAGAGTTTGTGGAAGGGAGAAAAAAGAAAAGGGAGAAAGGAAGAGAGACGTTGGGGAATCGCCATCCTGCCAGGAGGCGTCGGCGTCCTTACGGGTGCGAAAGAAGAAGCGCGCTCAAGAGTCTTCTTTTCTAAAGGTGACCTATCTTTAGGGAATGGGCTCGTTTACCCACGGGCTCGAATCAACCGGACAAACATCGAAACCGTAAAATCCCGATTATGGCCTTTGGGCATCGGAAATTTCTGGAGGAAATGCCTCGTAACTGCATAATGCTCGTCGTCATGGATTCGAGTAGCCGCCATTTGGATTTTTTAAAAATAAAGGGACGGTCCACAGCGAGTATTTGGAAACTTGCAATATTTCCGAAAAAGGAAAACTCACCGGGATCAATCTGCAAGAGGTTTATTCTGAATTATTAAATATTAATCTTCGTGAATATTGTGACTTCGTGACGTGCACTGTTCGACAACTTTTAATTTTTGTCACTGGAAAGTTCGGTTTCCAGGTGACGAGCTGTATGCTGTTATTGTTGAATAGCAGCTAAAAGTGATAAAATGTGAGGTGCGGGTAAAAATGATAAAATTGAAAGTTCTCAAAAGCAGTTTTACATAAATAATTTCAGATTGTACGTTCGCGTCGCGTACGAGCTACCTCGTGATCTTCACGAATGATAATATTTAAAATGCAGCAAGATTTTGGTACCAAGACAGGAAATATTTTTTAGCGTAAATTAAAGTTCCTGTAGGCGTTTTTGCCGAAATAACTGAGCAAGACGTCTTCAAATTAAAAAAAATGGAAACCGAGAAAAGATATCTTGTAGCTGTGCGCGTGTAACTATTCTTAAACGCGAGAAGAACTCTTGAGAATGAAACTATAAATTTTCACCAATTTTGGAATCGGGTATTCACGTCACCTGCGGCGAATAACTCATCCACGTTCGCATTTTATTAGGCTGCGAAATGTCGCGTGCTAGAATAAATAAAGACATCTGAATTTCTCGTTCCTTGAAATTCAAGACGAGTCCAAACCGCGATATCGTTAAGAGTATGTTGTCTCTACATAAACATATACGTGCATTATTTTAAGTGGACTGTTGCGGAGGAGGGACCTTAAGAGGATGGTTCTATTCCGGTGGTCTTTTAATGTATTTCTTGGTTTTTCCTCCCCCCTCCCTCCCCCCTAGAATTCAGCTCCTTTCTGGAGAATTCTCTCATGCAAAAGCTCTCTTTTCCCGCGACTCACCTCTCTCCTTCCGTCGCTCTCTCTCCTCCCTTCAACCCCTTGCTCTGAATCCGTATCCGCAACACGTATAAAACATACCTGAAAAAGAAAATGAAATAATTAATTATAATTTGCCTCGGGAAAGAGATGAAGAGCGGGTGTTTTCCTTTTTTTAATCCTGCAAACTTTTCTTTAAAAAAAAAACGTGGAATTTTGTGGTTTTATAAGTTCCACTTTGCTTTAGCACACATAAAAAGGGCTAGCGAAAAACTATTTCAAGTTTTAATCCTGTACATTCGCATAAAAATACATAAAGAATAATGAATATACTTATATATAATTCACGATGCTGCTTATATTTTGATTTATGAAGTTAAATGGAATAAAAGTTTTCAGGTTAAATTTCCGTTTCTTTTATTTATCATCACATTTATTCATCATATATATTATTAAAACGTGCCGATTTTATGTTAGCTTGCTTACTCAGAACCTTAACAATTAGAAATATTCTTATGTAGATTCATTGTAAATTACTTCCACTTTCACGCCACGATGAACTGCGCGAGCACAAGATGGTGGGACGTCGCATTCTTTTCCAAATTTGTTATAATATTAAAGTTATATCTTTTTTTTCCATGTGTTTGAATTGTGTATAAGTAATCAAACGAAGACAAGTTTTGCCCTATAACTGGAATGAATATAACTGACAATGAAAACAATCATCAACTTGGGTATGTTAAATAACCTACGCTATTAATAAAATAAGTCTCTTATAGTGTTTTGAAGCCATAAAATACTAATCCGTGGTACGAATATCTCTTTTGAAAACATTTATTGGAGTTAATTTGTCGCTTCGAGTGAATAATGATTCACGAAATCCCTCCAAAAAGTTGTCGGCATGGAAAATTTTTGCTTCCGAAATATGCTCCTCCAGATAAAATAAAGCGGGGAGAGGGATGGCAAGAGAGACTACTCCGGACAAAAGAAGGTCTGAGTGCGTAAGTTTTGGAAAACTCTCCTGCCGCCGCCGCCCGCCGGAATGGAGAAGAATACTCTCCGGGATGAGGTGTGGCCACCACCCGCCAGCGTAAAGAGAAGAAATGGGAAAGGTTGGCGGCAGCGGCGACGGAGGCTTAAATTCAGCGAGAAACGGCGCTCTCAATCGAGGGAGAGATATAGTGGAGGCAGAAAGAGTTGAGACGGAGGCTGCGGTGAAGGAAAGAGGGATGGATGTAGGTGCGAATTTGAGGCGGGAAGGGGGAGGGGAAAAATAAATAAAGGAAGAGAGTGAGAAAGACTTAAGAGAACAAGAGGAGGCAGATTAAGGTGTCTTTGGCATGATACAAGTGGAGAGCTTATCCAAATGTATAGTATAGAGGTAGAAAAAAGAGATCGGAAGAAGAAGTGGAAAGGAGAGGGAGATGGACAGTTAAGAGGGAAGCGAGATAAATAAAGTGGGTTTGAAAGAGAGAGAGAAGAGTGATACGGAAATTTGAATGAAATAATGAATTAATGGAGTACGTAAGCCAGAACGGGAGAGATGACGGAAGCTAGGAAGAGGATGTAGGAAGGATTGAACCAGATACGAGTGAGAATAAAGTAAGACGACGAGATAAAATGAGGAAAGAATGGGTTGGGAGAGAGAGAGAAGAGGGAGGAGGAGGAAGTAAACTTGGACAAGAGAAGATGTGAGAGAGCGGAGTTGTGAAGGTAGGCGCGCGTCTCGAGGGCACTCTTGGGGGAAGTGGTGGATCAAGATAAGGCGAAACTGCCGCGGATGGAAGTGAGAAGGCGTGTGGGAGCATGAGGAGCGGGATTGAGGAAAGAGTGAGTGAAAGGGTTCAGGAGGAGAATGAGGGAGGGAGAGAGAGAGAGAGAAGGAATAGTAAGGTGCGGCGCCACCCAGCGACGGGGGAAGGGACTAGGAAGGGGCGAAATTAAGAACGTGCTCGGAGAACGATCTTACTCGACGAAGATAATTGGAGCGGACGATGACGTCACTAAAAGGGAATCCGAGATAAGCACTCTTAAAGGACGAGCTTTCCTCAATTGGAGAGTATTCCTTTACATCGCAATATTCATGCTCGGTCTGATTCGTAAAGTTTTGAAACGACGATACTCTCGATATGGTATCGCTGTAGGACATGCGAAATTAGTGTCCGAAATTGAAGGAAACGCATTATGAGTACGGAAGAAGTTCATACGCATATATCCAGAGCTGTTGGTTCACATATGTTGCACGGCGTAAGGAAAAGAGAAATTCTAAAATTAGGACTTTTAAATATTGCTTGGGTCCCTTATTTTTTTAAATAAAAAGCAATATTCTTTATCTGACTCGGAAGTTTGATCTGATGTTTTCTATAAGTATCTAATGCTATTGTCACGGGCTGCAAAAATCGACATAAATTATGACAAATTTAAAAATGTTAGAAGTTAAAAGGCCATAGGCACTTTTTTTTAGCGTGAGATGAATGAATCGAATAAACGTGTGATTGTCAATATAAATATACTAGAACGCAATCCTCTTTACATTCAACGTATACTCAACAAGGTGAGTCTCTAAGATATTCGTTTAACTGCAGATGTAGAGTAGATATGTCACTGTAGCCACGAGGACGCGAAAAACACTTTATCTCTCTCACCTCTCAAGGGAATCGTCCTATTCGGAAAAGAATGAGAAATTGGAATTGTTCTGAGCTTTTTAAGTTAGGCGAACAAATTAATTTGTCACTTGACTAATGAAAGAAGTCTTAAAAAAAGAAATATGATAAAAATCAAGGAATAAAACAACAAAGGAGGTGATAAGAATGAGATAACAACGGATTTGGAAATAAAAAATCGGTACAATATACATACATTGTACAAACTGTCTCATATAATAATGCGTCGTTTAGTTATCTTTAGAAAATCAAAATCATATGAGCCGGTTTTTTAGAAAATCTAATTTTTGTTAAAATTACCCTAGAATAAACTAGCTTAATATTATTGCAGACGTATACTCAAGTAACGTTACGAAATTTTATCAAAATCGTTCGAGCCGTTTTTCAGAAAATGAAATTATTGTTAAAGGTGCCAGGAATAAATGAGCCTCATATTAATTTTTTAAAGAAATATGAAGTATTTGGTATTATTGAAGACGTAAACTCAAGTAACAGTACGAAATTTGATCAAAAATGTTATAGCCGTTTTTTAGGAAATCAAATTTAAAAAAATGCGTATAGTAAACTTCCCTTAATTATTCATCAATGTCAACCAAAATGCCTAAGTACGAGATTTCATTCATTTTCGCTATACCGTTAGGCTCTAGAGCCAGTAACAGTCAGACAGACGGCATCGCGAAACCACTTTTTCGGACTCTGCTACACCTAAAAGGTATATTTTCGTGAAAATCTCGAGGTCGATTTTTTTCGCGATAACAATACTTTCTCAATATACCTACTTCGTATATGAGAAATTCAAAATAAAGAGAACTTTTTATTCCTTGAAACACCTTATAGTAGCTAAAACAAGTATCGAATACTGTGATTTTCTGCAGTGTATTTCCTTATTCGTCGTCAGTCCTTTTAGGGGTACAGGATTAAAAATCGGTAGGTACAACATACATTGTACAAACTTTCTCATATACTAATGAAAATCGTATGAGCCTGTTTTTAGAAAATACAAATTTTTGTTAAAGTTGCCCAAGAATAAACTAGCCTTATATTCATTGATTGAGAAAAATAAAATATGTAGTATTATTGTAGATGTATCGTATACTCAAGTAACTGTACGAAATTTGATCAAAATCGTTAGAGCCGTTTTTGAGAAAATCAAATTACTGTTAAAGTTGCCTAAAATAAACTAGCCTTATATTCATTTTTTGAGAAATATGAACTATACAGTATTATTGAAGACGTAAACTCTAGTAACTTCACGAAATTTGATCAAAATCGTTAGAGCCATTTTTGAGAAAATCAAATTGTTGTTAAAAATGCGTAAAATAAACTTCCCTTAATTATTGAGCAATGTAAACCATTTCTTCATATACTCTGCTCAGTATGATAAAATGCCTAAGTACGAGATTTCATTCATTTTCGCTCTACCGTCTAGGCTCTAGCTCCAGTAACAGACAGACGGCATTGCGAAAACCACTTTTTCGGATTCAGCGACACCTAAAAGCTGTATTTCCGTAAAAATCTCTAGGTCGAATTTTTTCGCGAAAACAATACTTTCTCGATACTTCGTATGAGAAAGTAAAAATGTATTTGCGAGGTTGAATTTCGCTAATCAGTTCTTGAATATTTAATTATGGCAGATAAGAAACCAAAAGATTCTTCTTTGTTTTTAACATATGTCGTATCTTCATTTGCTCGCAATGTTCGTATTTTTCAGTCGTTCATCTTTCAGTAGCGAGAAGCAATTTACTGGATTTTCAGAGACAAATCGCTGCGGCGTTGGTTATAAAGTTACAGTATAGACAGATACATTTTACATTACAATAAAGGTAAGGCTATCGTAAAGAGATCTATATTGCAAGAAAACAGTAAAGTTTGCAACAAAAACAGAATCTAAGAAAATTAAAACTACACAGAAAGAAAGAAAGTCTCAATTTAAAGTAATAAGTACGAGGTTATATTTAACGAATTTCTGGAGACCTTGACAGCAGGAGCGGATCCACGGAGAGGCGATCCTTGGATAACCCCATTGCACTCCACTGGGTGCTTTCTTAAATTCATTCCGCGCAAAAATCCTCAATTATACGCCGCAGATTAGGTCTGTATAGCAAGGGAAAGAAGGATTCTCATAGGGATAGGGATCTTCAAAATATAGGGCAGTTGGCAGGGGCGGATTCAATAGGTGAAGTAGTGATCGCTCCCCCCCCTCCCCCCTCTTGAGAAGTTTTTGGATCCGCCCCTGCTTGACAGTGAATGACAAAGAAAGCAGGAATAAGAAAATTGGAAGGATACAGGAAAAAAAACTCAATTGTAACGAAATAGTGGCTTACGGCGATGCCCAAAAGATTGGCGACGGATGAAACCTAAAAAAAGTCGCTAAAATTTCTTATAACCAAACAAGAAGATTGCAAACGATTTCAATTTTCAAATATTTGCGAAGGCAAAAAAGTAAATGTTAAATATGGAATGGGTAAAGAAGTTAAGGCGGGGTGCATGCCGAAAACTAAGAATACGTGACTTTGCTTCTTGAAATGCGTGGCCGCAAATATTCGAATGAAGGACGTTATCCTTTAAATTTAATTAAAAACTTGCCATTAATTTTATTTCAACGTATTGCCAAATGGCCGTAGATTGAAGGATTCGGTACACTTTTGATTTGTATAAATGCCAGCAGAAAGAGAGATGGGAAATATATAATTCTAGTATGCGTACATTATTTTGTATCTCATTCGGCAAAATATTTCGTTATAATTGGTTTTTCTTGAAAATTTCTCATTTAAAACAATCAGCATACTTTTTACATTTCAAACGGGAAATATTTTTCTGAAAAATCCAAGCAGGCATCAATGATATAAATCTTAATTTAAAATTTAAAATTATTTTGTTATTATTATTTTATTATTATTTTTTATTACTTTATTATTATTTTATTATTATTTTATTATTATTTTATTATTATTTTATTATTATTTTATTTTTATTTTATTATTATTACTATTTATTAACATAATCTTTAACAAAATGGATAACCCTGTTGAGAGCCAATTACATTTGTCAGAAAATAATCTACTGGTTCTACCAATAGAAAAGAAGAACCCATACTACATTTTGCAAATCTGTAATTGTAAAAATGTTCTAATTTAACTTCAATATGTAAAAATATGTTTGAATAGTATTTTAAGTACAAATTTGAATCCCTATAGCTATACCTATTGAAAAATTGAAAATTAAAAACAGGTAGTAGAATGTGTTAAAATAACATTTTAATTTAATTGAAAATTTAACTAATGTTGTCATCAGACAACTTTATTAAAAACAAGTTATTATGTACTTGTTTATTACATATTTTAACGGTTGAAATTATAGTAGATTAATTTTACAGTAATATATTCCATAACATATTGTACAGGGCTTCCTTTTTAGGCGCGTTTCGCCTCCAGCGTGAACGCCTATTGTCGTCAGTCTGCCCTCCGTCCGCATGTTCGTTCCCAGCTTCTACCCAACGGGTTTTCATGAAATTCGATATTAAGGACATACAATCAAAGATAATTAGAAAACCGCAAAAATGAATCACGTTAGCCAATCAGGGGTACCACTTTACTGGTGATAAAAAATGAATTTTCCATCATATCTCGTAAAGTCTTGCTCATATCAAAATATTTTTCAAATAAGAATTGTAGAACTAGTAAATTAGAGTATTTATTTCCTTATACACTTCTATCGTAGGGGTAAACGTTATCAAGAAAATCGAACAAGAATGCCTTAAATCGAGTTGAACGAAGAAATTTTCTTGCATGGTTACTTCTTACTACCATAAACAATCTCACAAACAAACGTTTAATTTCCTTACGTGTGCATGCATTATATTTAAATTGGAAGAAAATGGATTATTTATGATGAAGAAAAGAACTTTAAAACGGTATTTCTCTTACGAACAGGTATATAATTTCTTTCTAATACTTCATTGCACGAAACGCGCCATTTGTGATACGCTGTACACTTTCCTAACTTGTTTATTGGCAGACCCTGTATAAACAACAATTATACATATCATAATTGCGAAAGAGGTTACCCTAAAATTAAACCGTTAAGTACAATTTGTATGTAAATAAAACAGAAACTTATACTTCTCAGGTGACAAACTGCATAATTTACTTTTCATGTACCTACTATAGATATTCACAGAGTCGAAAAATGAGTAAGCAAATTAATATGAATGGATCACTGATACGGTAATTTGATATTGCGATTCGTTCACTGTACTTTTTCTCTAAATAATGGCTTAAATAATCGGTAAATAAAATAGGCAAATAAGCTTCTCGCATGCCGAGAATGCTGCATTTGTAGCATAGTATGTACAACAGAAAAGCAGATTGAAAATGTAAACAAAAAGAATTCTTTTCGAAAATAAATTCCGCTAAGATAATATCGTTAGCTATGGCAACTATCGATTTTCAATGCAAGACAAACTATCGATTTAATTAAAGAGTAGGAGCTGCGCTATGGTCAATAACGTAAAGAGATAAATTAGAGCTAGTGTCGGTAATCTAATTTGGGAATTGCTTTCCCATAATAAACCTGCCCGAATGGAATTGATGTAGTGTTGGGATAGCTCTTCTATTAACTAAAATTCTTTAAACGTTCGATAATATGGAGAGAGAGAGAGCCCTCAAATACGGCTTTTTATTCTGAACGCAACTACTGATTAGCGTAAAAATACAGCTTCTTAATATTACACTTTTTCCCAAGATTAAAATTCTAAATATGAGGAAGTGGGGGAAATATAAATCACAGTTGGGTTAAAAAAGTAATTTGGTTTCCTTACTGAGAAATTAGACTTTAAAGAAACTCCATGAAAAAATTTCATTTCTAACACATAAATTTATTAAAATATAGAAATAAAAAGGTGTCATACAGACAAAATGCCAAAGAGAGAAAAAGATAGGCAGAAGAAATGCGAATTATTTAAATTCAAATGGCTTTGAATAATCATGAGAATTGCCTGGAACATTTCCTGAGGAGATATGAATTTGGATCGGATGAGAATGTATCGCACGTAGGCCGTGGGAATGTGCGATGAGAGAATACTCTCGCAAGAGTTGTTAATATTAGCATGAATTTCAAAAGGTGTGGCAACAACGCTTTTGGAAAGAGGGAGAGAAATAATTACCCACTCCCCGATGAAGAAGAAAGGAGACGAAGACGGTTATAAACAGGAATAGCAGAAACATGGAGGAAAGAGACAGATTAAGATGCAAAGATTTAGAGAGATCAGGAATTCTCCCGCGTTGGCGTTGAAAATTGACAAGATAAAGAAACAAGAGGGAGAGCGGAAGAAACAGAAAGCATTAAATTTTAGCAAGAAAAGAGAAAGAAAAGACGAAGTGGTTAAGACTAAAAGGACCGATGGAGGGAAAAAGAGGATGGTAGAGGAAGTCACCGACTGAGCGGAGAAAGAGGGAAGTGGAGATGCAAAAAAGGAGGTGGTATTAGATTATGTGGGAGAAACAGAGCTGCGATAGAGGGAGGAAATTATGCAGAAATATAATTAAATTAAGGAAATATTTTGATTGGTTTCTGTAATTTAGTACAGCAAACCCTTCTCCAACGCGTGTTCGTCCAGCGCGGATTCGCTTGTACGCTCAAAAAAAAATGCGACCAATTATCTGCCGAACGCGGAAAATTCTAATATGCGCAGTTCGTCAAACACGCAACAGTATGCGAGCTCTAGAACTTTATAAACAGACCCGGGCACCTCTTAAGTTGTCGATTAGTAAACTAAACATCTCTGCAACAACATTGTTGCAGTTTTCATAGAACTCGTATAAGACAAAGCAACAATGTTTTCATCTGTTTGGTGAGCGTTAAGTTCAGTGCCAATTTTTGCAGTTTTTTTGTAATAACCCTTAGTATTGAATCAAAACGTAGAGCATCTTAAAGTAGTAGTGAGGCAAAGAAAAGCCGCGAAATTTATGAAATTAGCTGAGATAATTAAGATCCTTGATAAGCTACGAAGCGGCTTGAGTGTAGCACCGGTAGGCCGGGAATATGGCGTGAATAAGTATATCATACGTACGATCTGGAAGAGCGCGAGTGTTAAGGCTTCTGCCCCTTTTTCAGTGCACACAATATAGGTAAGGCTTTCCATTTGTGCGTGCATAAAAAATCTACATGTGTATCTAGGGAGGTATTTATCGGAGACTTCTCGCGGCCGCGTTCACGTATTCCACTCAATCCCATAAAGTACCTACGTATTAAGTTCCTCCAACGCGGATTCGCTCAGAATTGCGTTCTCGAGGAATGCAACCCCCGCGTTGGAGGAATGTATTCCGTCGATTCGGAGGAGCGAATCAGAACGAAAGTTTTTGGCAGTGGCGCTCCTCCCATCTTATTTTCAGGTCTTTTCCGTTCCATCTTTCATGGGGATTTCCTTCCCGCATTCCTTTACCTTCCTTTTTCTCCTTCACTTTGGCGTCTCCCTCCTCCTCACTCTACCTTCTTTCAACTTCACTGGCCTCTCTCTCTCTCTCCCGCGTGTTTCTTCTTCTCTTTCGCCCTTTTCTTACTTACATGTCTCTTAAATTTTTGCGTTCCTTTTGCGTTATTCAAATACCTTCCTTTTCTTTTCCCTCCCCTCCCCTCCCCCTCCCCTCCCCTCCCCTCCCCTCCCCCTCCACCTCTCTCTCTCCCCGCCACCTCTGCATTTCCTCTATCCATTTCATCTCTCTTCTGTTTTTTTCGCAAAATTCTGTTGGCGTTTCTTTCGCTTTATTTTTGTCCTATCACTTATTTATTTTATTTTCTATATCCCTCGAATGAAGCTCTATCGGATTTTTCGCATGAATGGAATGAAACTCTCTGCCTCAAAAATTCGAAAACATTTCCGAATTCCCATACACCCGGCGTAATTTTCATCTCGCACCAGAGTGGCGATTGTGAAGCGAGAAAAAAGAATTGAATCCGTCGTGTTCGTACGAGGCAGCCAATCTTCTCTCTGGGATTAGTATATATATATATATATAACAGCCGAAATACCGGTATTCTTCCATTTTATAATATCGAAATTCGCCATGTCCCAGATATTATTACTTGAACAACGCTACGAGTGAGGCTTAAAAAAAATGAATCTCGACAAAGGCGTCCAATATCGAAATTCAAAAAAAAATATAATAATCATTCCAGTCAAAAATATAAAATAGTTTTCATGGAAGTCGGTATCGATTCCTGTGATTTGCAAACGAAATGACTTTCGTTTTTTGCTATTTCTTACCGCTATGATAGTGAAATTTCGCAAATAAGGTACGGATTGTAACCCTCCATCTGCGGAGTTGACTCACACAAACCCGATTTATATAAGAGATAGTCTTATGCAGAATAGGCGGTGGGAAGCGAGTTACATTGAATGGGAATAAATCCACTAGGACACCCATTCGCCGCCTCCTCTTTTTGATCGCCCCAACATGAAAAATACGTCGAATTTCCTTTGGAAATGGGACGGAATGAATCCAGAAAAATACGTCTTAACGGAAGAATGGAAGAGAAAGAGAGAGGGAAAGGGAATGGACTGAGCAATTCAAAGGCGCGGTTTTCCTTTTCTCCCATATATTCCTCCAATCGTCATGAAACATTTATGACTCTTGTTTCTCCGCCATTCCTATGCGGAAAATTTCATCGCTTCCACGTAAAGAGGGGGAACGGATCCTTTCTTTTTATAACAAAAAAAGAAATCAGACGACTTAACGCCCAGAAAACTCTTCTTCTGTTCCCAACGGATTTTCGGTAGCATAGCGGTGTAAATCTCGTCGAGCTTCCCTTACCAAACAGCTCGCAAGAACGGATCGCGTTTCTCTTTTGTTGCGTTCAACATCTCCTCCTGGTTACGGGCCTGTATTTTCTTCAGAACCATCTCTCTTTCTCTCTCACTTTGTCTCAAGGCCAATATTTTTTCCGAAAGAGAGAGAGAGAGGGAGAAAGACTTGGATTAGATCGGGTTGGGAAGCAAGGATTCCTCCGGCATCGAAAGATCTTCAGGATTATTGGAGCTATGGTTTTCAGCTTAGTTGGCCATTGGGAAAGGAAAACCACGAGGTTCGCAGAGGGATGTGAAATGAGGCCGAGAAAAGATTGTAGGGGGGGGAGAGAAGGGATGGTTAAGAGGGAGGGAGAGAATGGATGGTTGGGAGGTTGATGGCAGTGTGGGTGCGCGGTCGGTGAGGATGGGAACGAAAGAGGCGAATCGGAGGAAGGATTGAGACGGAGAGAATGGCGGATTATTGGAAGAGGAGGCAGCAGCTTCGAGGGGTGGGCGACGGGCGGCGGGTAGGAAGAATTGGTGCTGGATTGGGTGGGAAGGTTGCGAGAAAGAGACTTTGAAGAGAGGAAAAAGGAGGAGTAGATAAATGGGCGGAGGTTGAGGAGGCGGACGGGATGGTGGGTGGAGGGAGCTGTGGCGAGGTTTTCAGGCGGAGGCTGGAGAGCGCGGTGGACCAGCAGATCGCCAAAGGGAACTTCGGCTTCGAGGACTAAATATCAGAAGAGATGTGGGCACGAGACTCCTCGGACCTCCATTTCCGTTCCCGAGGAGGAGACTCTTTCTTTTCAAACAATGGTTCCTGTGATGGAACTAAAACAAAAAGGCTGGAAATGTGTTCAACGGGAGAGTTGCAACCTCAAAAACAAAAAGAAAAAAACCCAGGATGACCGGATCTTCTTTTTTGTCCCATTTCTCTTTGCTGCTGTGGTGATCGTGGGACGGAATAATATGACTCCCATCCGAACTCTCGGTGCCCTTCATTTCTCTCTCCCCCTCTCTCTCCCTCTCTCTCTCCCTCTCTCTCGCTCCCTATAGTGGGTTTCAGCGCGAATCGCGAGACCCGAGGAGTCGCCATTGTCGCAGGAGAGTGAGTCAATTTGAGTGGGGTTAGAATCGCTCCATTTTGCCTCGAGTGGCCCCTTATAGAAGAAAGGAAACGAAGCTCGAAACTGGGTTGTAGAAGTTTAAAATCACGTGAGGAGATGTGATCCGTGAAGAACGGCAATGAAAAAATTAAAGGATATAACGAGATTAAGCAGAACTGTGTAAAGAAGGATGCGTTGGATTAAACAGTGACTTAGAAAAACATTTAAAGGAGACACAAATTACGATGTGAGACGTCTTTTTATCGTTGCCTGATCGACATTTTTAAGGAAGAATATATTCAGTTTGAAAAAAAATTCTCCCAAATGTTACTTTTGTTCGAAGTTAAAACATCAGAAAATCAATTATTTCAAATGTTTGTCATACAGCGGTCATTACGCAAATTTCAATCAGTTTTCAAACCCAACATCATTCTATAAGCACTCTTCTTACAGAGGAGGATATAGGATATATATAGGATATAGGGGGATACTAATGTCTGGCCCAAACTACTATAGTTGGAGAGCTGAAATTTAATACACAGGTGAATCAAAAGAAATTATCGGAGGAATAAATGCAAAATTCCAACAATGTTTATTTTCTTGGCCGTAAAAAATGATAAACAATTTTACTAACATTTCATGGTTTAGGTACTTCTAAATAGGCTATGAAGCTGAAATTTTTTCAATTTGCCAAATAATGAAAACGGGAATATAGAAATTTGAAAATTATTATTCGTTCGGTCGTAATAAATTCTCAAATGTTAAAAAATTGACTAATGCTTATGTACTTTCTGAAGGTACAGGAAGCTGAAACTTTGAAACAAGGTAGGGAATGATGCTCCGGTAATAAATAACAATGAAAATTTTAGAAATATTTATTATTGTGGCTGTTAAAAATTCAAATAATTTAAACAATTGAATTTACAGAAATGCACTTCTAGTGGTCCTACAATGATGAAATTTAGGAAAATATGAGGTATTCGAAAAGAAGGATGAAAACCTATATAATATTTATAATAATACATTTTAGGGGTTGTTTTTAACCCATAATTTTCCAAAAATAAAAACACAATGTGGCACAGATGTGCAAAATATCGGGTTTAACTATTATTTACATTTTTTTATTCTTTATATTTATGTGAGAAAAAATGCTTGCAGAATGCAAGCACACATTCACTTGTAATACAATATATGCCCTACTAAAAATAATTTTTTTATACCTCGTAGTAATTAACACTTGGAGTGAGTTACTCATACCATGCTGAATAATGCGCCTTATAAGTCATCCTCACTATAATTGAAAACCCTTATTTTCCTCTTATTAATAAATTTCCTCTTTGTTTAAACAATCCTTTTTTACATTTTCTATCTCACTGTCTTCGATATTTCCAATCTGTATTCAAATATTAGAAGCCCACGGGAACGGTGCAAATACATCCGGTGTTGCCAACGACGTAACTAATGAGATTGGGATTAATTTAATTTTTATTTTATAACGCATAATAACTAATGTATCCTATTAAAATGCCAATAATAAGCTATTTTTGCGTTTCCTCTTTGCCTGGCATCTAGCGGATAATCGAAAAGAAGCTCGCTCTGATGGATGATAGATGGCGAGGTGCGCACACAGAAATTTCAACTACGAAAACTGAAGAAATGGTTGCTTATTACGTCGTACATCTCTACAAAGTAAACTATTTCGTAGTTTGAATCATTTTCTATAATAATTAATAACTGAGAACCAGTTAGGGATAGAGTAACGAATTCTTACGTATAATTAAGTATACCGACTCTCGTAAAAGTAGTTACTTGGTTGTCTTGAGTCGTTTGTTTCGGTTTATTATAGAGGTTATAACTTTCTTACACTTTTAATTATGCTAAGTCAACTGGTGTTGAGGGCTTGCATGGTGAATGTTAACATTTTTGGTCAAATCAGAAATTAGTTAGAGATAAAATTTTAATTTAACAGCCGTAAAAGTACTTGCAACGTCTAAGAAAATTGCCACATTTCATATCAAACTGTAATTAGGTATATTTAAAAAAAATATAACATGAAATATTGTTTACAAAATATTCTTTCAGAGATTGTTTGAATTTTACACTTTATGGATTTATGATCAATGTTTTATAGTTTGTTGCGGTTTGTTGTTATTTCCATTTTGTTGATATCAATAACTTTCATTTTTACTTCACCCTTACTTATAAAAACCATGGAAGAAAGTGAAATTTCATTGATTGAAACCAAAAAGAAAAAATAAATTACTTAAAACAAGGCTTTTTAAAAATAACTTTTATATTATGCACTAAAAGGGAAAAAATAAATTTTATTTATTTATTCCTTTTTAGTGCAGAATATAAAAGTTATTTTTTAAAAAACCTTTTTTAAGTAATTTATTTTTAACTACGTAAGTTCTTTCGTTATTCATAAAAATAGTAAATTTTTGACAAGTTCTTCCGTTGAATAATTTTAGACTATTAATTCCAAATGGATTTAGGTCAAATCACTGGAATTAGCTATTCAAGCTTTACCGTCAGAGGAACTTTCCGACGCATAAACAAACTTTGCTTATGAATAAATGAAAACTAAAAAAATAGAAAACCGTCATGAAAGTTCTCCCGTTCATATATCAAATTCTAATGCAAAGTTACACATCTATTTCCCAAATGTGCCCATCAAATTAGTTAAAATTACTTAAAAGAGCTTCAAAAATTTGTAATTCTGCTCGAGTGATGAAAGTCACATATATAATTAAGAGTAAATACATAAAAATTAGTCCTATAGGATTTATTGAGAGTCAGATATTCTTGTCGGTATTTTCAGAAAAATTTCCGACTGTGAAAATTGATTTATCGAAATTCTTTCTTTATAAGGATACCTTATATATTCCAATATTATTCTAAGGTAGAATCCCAAGGGAAGATACAGTTATTTCTCGGTTAACGAAGTAGATGCGTTCCACGGCAGCACTTCGTTATCGGAAACCTCGTTACCAGATGTATAAATTACATGAAAAAGGTAGGGATGCTTTCTAGGGCTTCAGAAAAGGCAGTGTTAATACCAAAACTTCAGCATATAATGAAAGAAACGGACAAAACTGCTGGTAAACAAGCAATGAGTATTTTAAAATTTCGAAAGCTACAATGAGTATTAAAACAAAACAACAAGGTTCATTTCCTCCGATTTCGTATCGGTGGTGTTGTAGGTGACGGGAAAAACGGAGGGAAGTAGCCCTTGTAATTGTTTCGAAGGTGGAGTTGTCTTATGACTTGAATCGTTGTTACTAAAGAAATAGATTCACGCTGCACTTTTTGCTTATTAAACCCAATTTCACCTGAAGGAAGTTTTTAGGACATACTGGGGTAATAATTGACTTGATCCCAATAAAAAAATACTAAAAATGTTAAATGAACGTACGTCTCTTCAATACGAAAATTAATGAATGAATGACTATCGTCTTTATTTCTGGGCGGGATTGAGACTGGACAGTCCATTCTGCCATCTAACCGTAACTAATGAGAGGTTTCTTAAGCTATCACACTCGGAATTTGCTACTTCGGGTTAAAGAGTCAAACTAAAACTCATTCTCATGGTACTTCAGGTGTTTATCGAATAGATCGGATCGAGAATATAGTAACATTCTAATTTAGTAGTTGCAATGTCGCTAACCTATGATACTATATTAGCGGAGCTTCAAAATGTAATTAGCGCCAGTATCAATTCCTGTCTCGGCCACCTTAGCCGTACAACACGCGTATACTACTTCGCAACATTACCGAATTTTTTGAATTTTCACAGAGGAATTTCAGTCATCGTTATAAAGGAGCTTTGTTCCCAGAGGCTTCGTTAAGCGAGGAGAAAAAAAAAACGTCAGCATAAGGAACTTCAATGGAATCCTGCATCGAACAAGACCTCGGGGACTTAGAAGGTAGTCGTCGATGCTAGGGGATAATACAGCGCCTCGATCGTGTAATCGCGCAAATGCAAAGGGGTGATTTGGGATGAGTAGAAAAAGGTTCGTTAGAAGAATTAAAAGGAAGACGGAGTGAAGGTCGGAATGGATAGTCAGAGGAGGAAAAATAGGGAAGCGGATAGAAACGGAGAAAATGAGTTTGAAAAAAAAAACAAATAAGAGTAGGTGGAGGATTGAGACCCGGCAAAAGTGAAAAAAACTAGTTGAAAAAGATCTGTTTTAGCGATGTAATCGAAGGAATACATTATCGCCTCCATCAGGTTGATGAGAAGAACGAATTTTCTTCTTCTAAACTAGCCTAAGAAGGTTGGCTGAGAGGCGGAAAATTTTCATGGGTAAGAGGAAAGAAATTCGAGAGGGGTGTGGGAATTATGGGAAGGATTGAATGACAGGGGATAAAGCGGAGGCAGGAGAAAATATGGGAAAACAAATAAGGCAAAGGATTTGATTTAGAAGGGCTGGATGTGTCATGAAAAAATATTTAAAATTGATGTATCAGAGAAAAAAAGGAATTCATATGAAAAGCCAATCGAAGACTCCGGAGAAATGGAGGTATGTGTGTTTATAAAACACTAGAAAAGAGGAAATAGAAAAGGATTTTGAATAGCAGATGAATTTGGGTGAGGTTTCGGGTCAAGAAGTAATGGAGGGAGGGAGGAAATTCTCCTGTTTCTGATGAAATGGCAAATTCTTCAGCTCACTCTACCAGCAAAGACCGCTACTAATGCACGTGGATGGATAAATAAGGACAAATTCTTATCTGCGGTAAAATTAGTATCACAGCGAGATAAAATCATGATCACTATATGTAAGAATGAAAACTCCATAATTGAGCCAGCAGCAGAGAGAAAACAACTTTAAAGGAAATTTAGCGATTGGAAAACAAGAGTAATGAGAGGGCATCGGATTACAATCAAATCGAGAAGAACCTCTGTGAAAAACCTTCGGAAATAAGAACAAAAATATGAGGAAGAAAGAGTGATAATGAAGGATATAGCTGGGGTTGGATATGAATAGAGTGAAATAGAATAAGAAGAGATAGCTAAAATTATATATATATATATATATATATATATGGGGGAAAGACACACAGAAACGAAAGATGAAAGATAAGATAATGACTATTATTATGATTACAACGAGTACTTGATTCATAAGAAGCACTTTATAAAAATAATATTTTTCACGCTTTTAAGATTCTGGAGCTGTATTTGGTTCTTTAACGTGTTTTTCCTGCGTATCTTCCTCTATCTGAAATACAAGAAAAATTTCGATCATTATTAAACTAATGCTGTATTCCTACAGGGGGTAATCAAACGAGATTCTGTAAAATGTTTCATCCATTTAATTTCCAACGGATTGAGCAACCTAGCTTATGATAGTAACAGTAGTCTAGGAAAGAGCGAAAACATACCGGAAAAATTTTCATTCCTTATTTAAAAGGTATAAAAAGGTGGCTTCATTTCATAGAGCTTTATTCGCGCGGAAAATGAATGACATTTAACAGTCAGACAGAACTTCAACAGATGAGAAGCTCGGTGACGGGTGCATCCGCGAGGCATCCCACATGGAAGCAGAGTGCAATCACGCTTCTGGAAAAGGACTCATATCTTTAATTTTAAACAAACCTGTGAGAGAACACCAAACACAGAGAGGTTTTAGGAGGTAAAATGGTGAAGCTTGATCATCTAATTTCAGTAGATATAAAAAACAGCGAAAATTGTTCGCATCAAAAACCTGTTCCTTACCAACTTCCAGGAATGCATTAAATAATTTACGTCGAATTTGGCGAGGATCTGCTTCGTTGGAAATAAGAATGGTAAGCTCTTGCAGCCAAAAAAAGAAAAATCTTTGCGGCAGTTGAGTTTGACATCCAGGAGGATTCATGGAAGGATCTAGTGTTCCTGAGATGGAGAATGCAGAGGATTTCTATGACTCAGAATTATTTTATGCTATTACATTCGATCTAAATTGGCACGAAAAAATCTGAAAGTACGATGTAACTGCAGGCATTTATTTTTCCTGAAGAAGATAGCAATGAAACTTGTATATTGAATATTATTATACCCGTTTTCTACTCTTATGAAGCTTGACCGTGGCGCAGCGAATAGCCAATCAGGGCGTTTTCCCCTTCCAACACCATTTGAAGTTTTCGAGAGGTGCGGGGAAGTAGTACGCTCTTGCCCGATATCCGCTCTTGAAGAAAGTCGCATGCGAACGCTAAGGCGTAAACGCGGTAGATCTGGCAACACAGTCGAGCTCGGAGCGATGTGAACAGCACGATGGCGAGAGACCGACTGACTTTCTCCCCTCCCCATCGACAGTCTCTCGAGATTTCATTGGCTGCAGCAGTAAGCATAAAACTAGGATTTTCAAGGTCAAGCTTCATATACAATTGTAAAAATGAGGTATCAGAAAAAAGGAACTGCCCCGAGTCATTTTTTGAAGCATAAACCAAGATTCTCATATAAAGTAGAAAATAACTCCCTTTTAATTTATATATCCAAATTTAAGATGCAGTTACCAAAGCAATGAAGACCAAAATTTCGAAGAAGCGGAAACGCATTCACTTTATGATGCCTTATGTTTTACGACTAATTACGTCTATATCGCAAAAATGAACAATTTTATGTACGTTAGAGAGTAATTAACGGAACAGTTTATGCAGTGTTTCCGTAGAGAACCACTAAGCTTGAAATAAAATTTCGATTTAACACTCTGTAGTAAAATAAAGTGAAAGGTGCGAAATTAATTACACGCTCGCTATTCCCATTCCATTACTATTCATTAAAAGCTGTATATAAATTTGTTGTGTATATTACGTTTTATTCTAGCACTCACGAATATTATCATATATGAATTACACCGAGGAAGCTGCAATTATGTTGAATAGTATTTTAAGAATATTTAATCCACCAAAGATGTTAAGTAATTAAGTTAAAACATACTCCACAAAATAAAATAATTATACGATCATTTTTTCATCTGGTATTTTCATCATGGTGATCCTGTTAAGTGGAATTCTGTAATTGGTTTTGTAAATCGTGTCTTCATAATCTTGCACAAAGTCGTACGTTCTCTGCTCATTTAATTCGTTGTGTTAATTTAATATGAGCATGCTAAAATGCTTATCTACTTTATCTAAAAGTCCAAACTCGTGGTACAAATGCAAACTTGTCTACATTTATTAATATCGGTACCGCAGTATTAAATGTTTTTGCCCGTGAAATGTGAGCCATTGAATATTACCTGTATGATAACTATTTATTTCTTTATTTTAATTCTATCAAGTTTTAATATAAACCAAATCAAAAATATGTTAAAATTAGGCATTACATAAAAAGTGTAAAAGTGAATTACCTTTATTTCATTCTGTGCTTCGAGTTAGTAATTTTCTACGCGTTATTTTATCCTCTATTAACGGCTTCAATGTAAAAATGGAAGGGAGAGGGAATAGCCATGTATATAGCTATGAATGCAAATTTACTAGGAAGTACTCAATGTCAATTTGAACGCCCGTTTTCGCGATTAAAGGCTGAACGGAACGATACACTATCAATATAAGGTGAGGAAATAATGCAATTACATCACTACTGAACGAAGAGTATTTGTGATACATGAAAGGAGAGTTGACCATAATTATTGTCTGGAGATATTAACAAAAATAGTGTTCAACAAAAATGACAAATGAATAAATAATAAGAAGTCATCATTTGTTTCCTCAAGACGAAAGGAATAAGTTACGAAGGACTAGATGATTCTTTAAGCACCGGCAAAACTTTGTAAAGAATACATTTCCAGCGCCCTCTTTAAAAAAATCACTTTTAATTACGTCTAATTGTAAGAGTAAATTATTCAAAATTTTAATTAATTTCTCCTGAGGTAGAATAAATCGCATTAAAAGGAAGTTGACTGAAAATTTTTCATTCTAAAAAAACATAATTTCAGTAATTACTTCTGGCGTAAGGAAAGCGTCGAATGAAATTAATAATTGCCTTTTAATTCCTCTCAGCCTTTTACTAGCAATATTTAAGCGTTCATATTGTTGTTTTAACGATTAATTCAGTTTTAACTCCATTACAAATAAGTGATCACGGTGGAGGACTCGAAATATTAAATTATAAATGCCGAACGTACGTATCTACGACGAAGAAAGTTGCCTAAAGAAGTCTGCAGAGATTTGGTGAAAAAATCACATTTCTTTTTTCGCGTTAATCGGGATATAAAAGAAGAGAGGAGGAGGACCTGGGGAAAAGAAGGAAAAGGATGTGAAGAGAAGGATATAGGGAAAGGAAAATACAGACGACTTTTTCGAGCTCCGGCCTCTTTTGAGTGATGAAGGCCAAGTAATTAGACTAATATCCTAAGTTAGTCAAAAGTTCTCCCCGCTATTCGCTCAGAATGAATCGCCACTGTAGCATATATGCCAAATTATCCGAGCTTAAATATTCAGGCTGAGTTTGCTTTTGAATCGCTGCATGTACTGATGGAAGAAAGGGACGCATTAAAAATAAATGAATGAAGTTATTTTATGAAAAAATAATGTAATTTTTTTTAAAGATAATTATAAGAAGTACATACTGTGAATGGATTTGTATTTTATTTTTGTTTTTAAAAGTTTTAAAACATCGGTACTTTAAGAGAGCTTGTTAAATTGACACATGGTAGAACCTTATTTAGTCATGTCAGTAAAAATAAGCGGACTTCAAAACTAACTCAATATTAATGAAACTACTTGTTAGAAGTCATGCCTTTTAAAACGTCATTAATTACTTTCTTTCGTCATAATAATGTCAATAAATTCACTTTTATCTTTTAAACGGATTTTTCTGCCTTACATGAAACTCGTTTCGGCAATACTCTATAATTCTGTCATTACATTTTGTGAGATATTCGCTATATGTATTAACTGGAATTACAGTAGAACCTCATAAATCCGGCATTCGAAAATCCGGAATTATCAAAAATCCGGCACTTTTTGAAAAGTGCACTTTTTAAAATTTTTGCCGCGGGTAGCCTAATCCGCTATGAAACTATAAACGCACCGCTTCGCATCAAAATTCGCGAGTTCTAGAACCAATTTGACGGCAGCAGTTACATTGTATGTGTGAGTGAGTCCAATTGTCAGCTGACCAATACATGTTGGTACATGTTAGGGAATAGTTTCCACAGTCACATTGTATAACTTGTATATAGTCGCGTGTTCATATTCGTAGCGATCGCATGTGTCTTTCATTAGCGTGATATTGCTCAAGTTCATATTGGAATGTCTTCAAAAAAAAAGCTGAAAACCCCTCCAGTAGTATTATGAAGCGTAAACATATATCTCTTTCTATTGAACAGAAAGTAGATTTATTAAGAAAACTTGAAAAAGATGCTTCAGTTAAGAGACTTTGTGAAGAATATAGCGTAGGCAGTTCTACTGTGTATGACTTGAAGAAACGAAAAAGTGAGTTACTGACATTTTATGCAGACAGTGACACTCCTAAGGCTATGAGTAGCCGAAAAACATTACACACTTCCAGGGTCAACGATGTCGATAGAGTATTGTTTGAATGGTTTCGATAAAGAAGTGAAGGTGTACCGATATCATGCCTATTGCTAATACAGCAAGCAAAGAAATTCCACGATGATTTGAAAATCAATAAAGCTTGTGATTATTCGCAAGCTTAGCCTCATCGCTTCAAGCTTCGCCATGGAATACGAAATTAGCAGTGTCTGGCGAAAAACTTAGTGCCGATTCGGATGCTGCCGAAACATTTGTAGAGGAGTTGACGAAGTTAATGTCGTATGAAAATCTTACTGCAGAGCAAATATATAACGCGGACGAGACAGGATTATTTTGGTGATCTCTTCCTCGGAGCACACTTGCAGCCGCCAATGAGAATATGGCATTTGGAGTGAAGGAGTCAAAGGAGAGGTTGACGATTCTTGCGTGCGCAAATGCAGCAGGTACGCACAAACTAAAGCTAACTGTAATTGGTAAAATTGCACACCGTCGTGCTTTAAAGGGTGTAAAGAACTTTTCTGTCAACTACCGTGCTAATAAACGTGCATGGATAACTACTCAATTAATGTTGGATTGGTTTGTGAATTATTTTGCACCGGAGGCACGTGCTCATTGTAAATCTAAGGGACTAGGTGATGATTGTAAAATGATTCTGACATTAGATAATTGTCCTGCCCATCCTGATGCATCACGTGTATGTGGTTTATTTATCTCCAAATTTTACATCTATTATTCAACCTATGGATCAGGGAATATTACGCTCACTAAAATGCTATTACAGACAACAATTTTTGCAGAAATTGCTTGTTGTTTGCAATAGAGGCCAAGGTGTTGACGGATTTAAAAAGGAATTTAACAGGACGCGATTTGGACTCTAGCTAAAGCGTGGACTGATGTAAAAGCTGCAACACTGAAAAATGCCTGGCATAATTTGTGGCCTGCAAGCATGTTTGAAGGATGTGATGAATCACCACCAGATTTTCTAGGTTTCAATGTTAGTGACAAAAAGAGACTGGTGTCTGAAATTATGGAATTTGCTGAGGAATCGACGAATAACGCTTTCACGAAGGGCCTGGAAGAAGACGACGTTGAAAACTGCATGGAAATCGACAATGAAGTGCCTGTAGTGAATCAGCTAACTGACGGAGAAATAGTTAAAATTGTTTTGGAACCCGAAGGTGAGAATCATGAAAAAAAGTGAAAGTGACGATAATGACAATGCAGCTGCAAACAAGCTTCAATAGACCGTTGCATAGAATTAGTCACTGATACAATATCGGCTTTAGAGCAGCGGTCATGCATCGAATCACAGGATATGATGAATTTGTACCTAATTAAAGATAAACTTATTAAGGAAAGATCACAATGTATGAAGCAATCTGTGTGATATGTTCAAGACAATTTCGCAGAAAAACCTTCAAAAAGCTTCCAACACTGAAATTTATGAACCTTGCATTCCCGCTACTAAAGACGCTGTCTCGACCTTATCGTCTAGCCATCGAGAGTAGAAACGAGACGTGTAAATTGGTAAGTGTGCATTAAATTTGCTATGACCTTATTCCAAATTCGTCACTTGTTAATGATTCTTTCTTTTATAAGTTTTGGCGTAAATTTTGGATTTTAATGTTATGTATTTTATTTATTTTTACGTATAGGGCGTGATATGGTATGAAGGTGCAGTGGCGTAGCCAAGGGTGGCAAGAGGGCAAGGCGTCTATTATGATTTAATTAATATTTTGCATGTTTATTTACATACATTTTGTGTACGTATTTCATATTTTAAAATATTCTGGCGTGATTTCTGATTAAATTTTGAAATACATTAAATAGATTACAAAAAGCTTTCTTTTGTTTTATCCCGCAATAGGCCGAATTGCCCCTGGATACTTAGGCAATGTGCAACATTTTCAAAAAACCGGAATTTTCTAAAATCCGGCTCGTGCTAGGTCCCGAGGGTGCCGGATTTATGAGGTTCTACTGTATTTGATAATTTAAATGATGGTAGCAGCATAAAAAATGATAAATGCTGAAATGCGAGGACCGCTTCCTATTTTGGTTTCTTTTTCTTTTACACACATAAGGAAATCAAAACAAACACATCCATAGATGTAAAGCTTCACGATCTTCCATTAACTTGGCAGATCTACAAAACCGCTTGATGCGACCGCTTTCTGCGTACCTATGAATCACGATAAATGCCCTTACATTTGTTTAAGTACAACGATGCAGTGCCAGTTTAGATTGTGTTTCTGTTATTTTTCACCCATAAATGAAAAATTAAACCACCTCGTTCACCCCTGTCATGTGCTCCACTATGATTTATTCAGACGGAAAATCGCAGAAGGCACATGCATATATGTACCTCTTTTTAAATGTTAAATTTTAAACAAACTAACAAAAAAAATTCTCTCGGTGCAATCCGCTTTCGCTGGATTCATAATTACCCGAAGTCTACATGCCTTTACCTGCTTATCAAAACTCGCTTCCAACGAAAAAGTTTTTTAAAATCAAGCATAAAAGTTATCCCGCGGTTCGAATTCGGGCATTTTTTCGCGAACGTTTGAATTATGATTTTAAAGTGTACTATGTGAAATTCCTTCCGCTGCTCAACAATTTAGCTGCACTTTCTGCACATTTTTATTTCGCGTTTCTCTGGTAACGCTCGTCGGCAAAAGTTTTCCTTTCCGCTCTAGAAGCACGCTGGATAAACAAACGAACGGCAGTCATTTGTTATTCGCATTCCGTTAATTGAATTCAATCCGGTCTCCACAATCTCCCATTATTTTCCTTCCCTAGTTATTCGAATATTTTCAAACATAACTTCCCGTGTTAGTGCGCGGAATGAATACAAGAGAAAAATTTAGACGCAGGAAACGAATTTGACGCGAAATGCAATCCGCCGTACTCGTTGAAAGGCCTTTCGCCTCAGAATGATTGCATAGAAATCAGGATGAGGAAGGGAGAGAGAGAGGGGGATAAATTGAAAAATATAGAAAAAGAATGTCACTCAGGACGAAAATGATGTCGTAGTAACTCCATGTATGAAGTATTGGATTCTAGGGATGATGAGGACATTTGCATTCCTCCGCCTTGTCTCTTGACAAGAAATGACGAGTCTATAGGGAAAAGGGTGTGAATCAGGAGGGCAGGGGGCGTATCAACCCACGAGGTGAGCGTCATCCTAAGACACTCACTCAGCGCCGACAGTACCTCCTGTCGATAACCTAATCGGCGTCGTGGCTCTACATAGTCTCCTTCTACCCGCGATGGCTTCCTCCTCTCGCACTTCTCTATTTATTCCTCCAATTCCCATCAATCGCCCGATTTCAGTTACCTCCTGGCTTTCTCTTCGGTCGCTACTCTTACTTCTATCGGATCCCTTACCTACAAACACTATGTTTCATAGCAAAAAATACCACTAAATTTAAAAATATAACATCATTAAAAATACTTTACTGTTCTCTGGTTAGACCGCATGTTGAATATGCTTCCACAATATGGTCACCCTATTACCTTAAGCATTCAAATTCAATTGAACATATTCAACATAAATTTCTTAGAATAATCAACTATAAACTTGGATATGAGGCAAGAAATATAAATTATAATGATTTACTTTCACTTCTGAATCTAAAAACACTCTGTTGTCGCCGTATTATAACAGATTTAATTATCCTTTATACAATATTGAACTTTCAAATTCGCTATCCTGATCTCCTACAGTTAATTAATTTAAGAGTACCTACTCATAAAACAAGATTAGGTGATTTATTTCATATTAAACAGTACAATAGAAGTTACCTTTATAATATACCGATAAACAGATTACATCGATCAAGTAACATTAATTCTAAATCTTTCGATATATTCAATTGTAAACTTAGTAATATACAGTCTAATGTGTATAATTATTAATGTTCTTTGATTTTTTACTTATTCTTTACATGTTTTGATTTTTGTGTATATTTCTTTATGTTCTCTCTGTTCATTTTATTCATTATATTTTTGATCTTCGAGTGTACTCTATTTTATTCATAAAATGCTGTTTTTATCTGTTTCAATTGTAATGTAAATTTCAATTATAATGTATATTTATCACATGTATAAGTTAAAAAATGTAAAATATGTATTAATGGGTTTAATCCCGTTTATATTAAAAAATAAAAATAAAAAAGGATCCCTGGATTCCGGTCCACCATCTTTCCATCAACCTTGAATAATAATTCACAGAAAAAGGCTTATCACTTTCGACATTTTACTTTCTCATACGAAGTATCGAGAAAGTACTGTAATCGCGAAAAAATTCTACCTCGAGATTTTTACGGAAATATACGTTTTAGGTGTCGCTGAATCCGAAAAAGTGGTTTTCGCAATGCCGTCTGTCTGTCTGTTACTGGCTCTGGAGCCTAAACGGTAGAGCGAAAATGAATGAAATCTTGTACTTAGGCATTTCATCACGCTGAGCAGAGTATACATAGAAATGGTTGACATTGCTCAATAATTAAGAGTAGTTTATTCTGCGCATTTTTAACAACAATTCGATTTTCTCAAAAACGGCTATAACGATTTTGATCAAATTTCGTACAGTTTCTTGAGTTTCCGTCTTCAATAAGACCAAGTAGTTCATATTTATCAAAAATGAATAGAAGGCTAGTTTGTCCTAGGCAACTTTAGCATCAATTCGATTTTCTCATAAATGGCTCTAACGATTTTGATCAAATTTCGCACAGTTACTTGAGTATACATCTACAATAATACTACCCATTTCATTTTTCTCAATGAATGAATATAAGGCTAGTTTATTCTTGAGCAACTTTAACAAAAATTGGATTTTCTGAAAACAGGCTCATACGATTTTCATTTTCTAACGCTAACTAAACGACGCATTAGTATATGAGAAAGTTTGTACAATGTATGTTGTAGCGATTTTTTTTCTTGTAATGAGATAGATATAAATTTTCCGATCAAGACAAATTATAAAGAAATCTCGTCGATTTTACGTATTAATTTAAAAGTATTCAATAGTAGTAAGCACTTTATAATTTAAATAATCTAAAAACTATTGTTCAATCATTTAAATAGGTAAAAAACAAATGAAACGATGTGTAATATCTTAATTAAAAGTTTCCCGACCAATTTTATATCGCCCTTTCTTTTCCCCTTCAGATATCCTATTGAATATAATATTAATTTTCCAGTCATAAAGCCGATTTTTCTTATTATGTCAACTCTCCCAGTTAAATGATCATTCGATTTGTAAAATAAATGCAAGTTAATACGAAGAAATATAATAAGAGACAATTAATGATATGGCATTTTGATAGCAGGTTTCTGATAAATTATTTACCTACATGGTTTTATTAATTACGCAAAACTACAGTACACTGAGCACATTCATTAACTCTTGTTACTTCTTCCTTTTACCTTGTCTTCTGCTACAGTTGATAATTAATTCAATATCGCGCGCATCCGCAACGGATAAGTTTTAATGGATGGCTATCAATCCCATGGCTTAATTTTCAGCTCATCCCAGTGGGAAATAAGATGAAATCTCGATCGGTGGCCATTTATTTAACAGAAATATTCATTTTCCTGGTCGAACCCTATCATCTCGTTTTGCTCTTTTTTCTACTGATATTCTTTATTTTCTCGCACTATTCCTCTCTCTCTTCTTTTGTCATTCTTCCATTTTCCTCCCTTCAAACCGCCCCATTCTCTTTTCCTCCTTTCATCAACTATGTGAGCAAAACTCTTGCATCTTTTAACGAGGAATCAGTCCAGCCCGTCAAACTTCTGTCTCTCTAATGGACGCTTCTCCTCATCTCCGCCTTTCTCTCTCTCTACACTTTTATGCTTTATTTTATGTAATATAAATATTAATATTTTGTGTAGTATTAAAAAAATATCAAATGTGAATTCTCTTTAATTTAATCATTATTAGTGAGTTTCGACTGATATTTACTTACATATATTTGTGTATCATATGAAAGATTCTGTTGAAATACATTGAGTATATTTTTGAGTAGTTTTTCCAAAAGTTATATATGCAAGATTTTGTTCAACATATTGAAAAATCATTTTAATTTTTTTATAGATATTATCAGTTAGGGGTTCCCCATCAGAAAAAATGTATGTTGGGGGTTCCCCTCTCGAAAAAAGGTTGGGAAACACTGGCGTAATCCAACAATAATACCTTCTCAGTGGTACTGTGGTGCGCGCCATATGCGGCTCGGGTGCGTGCAGATCGGACGGGGGAGTTGGGAATACATTCGAGCATCGGAACAGCACTCAAACGAGTAAGCGATTAATCACACGTGTCGGCGATCCGATCCCTTTCCTCCCTCGTCCGATGAGTGGCCGCGCTTTCTGCCTCGTCCGAGGGCGTCTTCGTGGGGGCGGCGGGAGGGTGTGGGGGCAGACCGGGATGGCCCGGTCTGTAGGGATATAAAGATTGGTTCGCCGTAGAGGGAGAAAGCGAGAGGAGTTAGGGGATAGCGCAGTGGACGATGGGCTGCTACAACAACCTTCCTCCACACCACTCCCAAATCCATTCCCAGCCCGGAGCACCGCTAGCACAATTCCCTCGCGTGCCTACCATAACCATGGCAACGAAAACGAGCGAATACATCTTGCTCGGAAGGAAAGAAAGGGATGCCTTGTAATGAATGCCCGACCAGGGTAGAGAGAGAGAGAGAGAAGGAGTAGGAAGAGGGGGAAAAGAGAGGGAGGAAGAGAGAGGAGGAAGGAGAGGGAGGGAGAGACAGGGAAGCAAGCACGCGCGTGCGCCCGGGAGGTTCAGCTGAGGAATTTTTGGGGAAAGAGTGTGCAGATGTTTATAGGTGGGTGTGTAGACGAGCTCGAGTGCGTGTGATCGTACGCATGAGCGAGGGAGGAGAGCAAGGCAAGGCAAGGCAAGGCAAACAGCGGTATGGTTCATTCACAGACAGAACGAGGTCAAACCGCGACAAGGGACGGAGGGAGTACAGAGAGTCGTCCTTTTGTCGCGTGAGAATGTACTCGCGAAAGCGATATGAACCACGGGATTAAGGGTGAGGTGAGACTCCCTCCCACGGCTTCAATCCTTTCCCTCGCGCTTTATATATATACACCCACACACCCCCACACCCACACACACACACAGTGGATCAAAAAACACCGATTCCGGTGATTTTTCTAATAAAAAGTATTTACAGAATTATGATTTCAAAAGCTCACCATAAAATGCCACTGATTCTAAAAAAGATATTAACTCAAACATACGTAGGATTAATTCTTTATCCGTTTTTATATAAAATGAATGCTCGGGCTGTTTTCATGTAACTTTTCGCTTGGTTTATTATCTTTCACTTACCAGTGAGTTTATACTAGTGATAAGTTTAAACAAGTTAGGAAAGTGTACACCGTATCACGAAAGGGCGCGTTTCGTGCAATGGAGTATTAGAAATAAATTATATACCTGAACGTAAGGGAAATTGCGTTTTAAAGTTCTTTTCTTCGTCATAAACAATCCGTTTTCTTCCTATTTAAATATATTGCATGCACAGGTAAGGAAATTAAACATTTGTTTGTGAGATTATGTTAGCAACAATGAAGAAGTAACCATGCAAGAAAATTTCTGTTCAACTGGAGTTAAGGCATACTTGTTTGATTTTCTTAATAACGGCTAATTCTACGATAAAAATACGTTGGACAAGAAATACTCTTATTTACTATTTATATAACTTTTATTTGAAAAATATTTTAATACTTTACGAGATATGACGGAAATATCAGTGTTTGTCACCAGTAAAGTGGTACCCCTTATTAGATTACGTGATTCATTTTTGCGATTTTCTTATTGTCTTTGATTGCAAGTCCTTAATATCAAATTTCATGAAAACCCGTTGGGTAGAAGCCGAGAACGAACATGCGGACGGACGGACAGACCGACGACAATAGGCGCTCAGGCTGGAAGCGAAACGCGCCTAAAAAGGGCAAGCTGCCCTTTTTAGGCGCGTTTCGCTTCCAGCCTGAGCGCCTATTGTCGTCGGTCTGTCCGTCCGTCCATTAAATTTCTCAAAACAGAATGCGAAAAATAACATCATTAAATTTATAATTTCGCGATTACTATATTTAGTCTTCAAGATTAAGACGAGATGGAAAATAAATGGATGTGAGAATGAAGGAAAAGAAAGCTTAAATTTCATTGTGATAAAAAATTCCTGAGTTGTGAATTTGTTAAAACATATAATGAACTACTATTTTGTACAATTTTCATTTGTGTGCTTATATACACGAGCTATTTTGAGGCATAATATTGGAGGAATTTAATTATTGACTGAAATTTCATTATAATTGCTTATAGGCTTACATTTCGCCATTTATGTAAATGACATTTTATATATTGGTATCATTGATATAATCCTCAATTTGAGAAGGTTGTATTTAGTCTTACTGCCACTCATGTGGGACACTATGGAGTTAATGAAAGATATAACTCTCGAATTCTTGATGAAACCTATGAAATATAACACTGTGCAGCTAATTAACTCTCAGTACCCGAAGCTGTGTGCTTTAATGATAAATTTCTGAAGAAGCCAGGGTTAATTTTAATGAAGACCAATCAATGTAGCTCATTCTTCTGTTTGTTAATATTAAATGGTACCAGTTAAAGACTCGGGTTGATGGACCTAGCTGAACTAACACACACAAACGAGAAGTTTAGAATCCGAGAATTATAGAGTTCTATTATATTAGTTAGGGCAATAGAGTACAGCCAAGATTGCTGCGTATGTTTCGTCGACTGGCAGAAGGCCTTTGATAGAGTAAATTGGGTACTGCTGATGAGGATATTAAAGGATATAGGTGTAGACTGGAAAGACAGGACACTGATCAGGAATCTATATGTGAATCAAGTGGTAAAGGTCAGGCTGGAGAATGCGGACACAGCGGAGTAAATATCTGTAGAGGAGTAAGACAGGGCTGTTGTCTACCGCCGATCCTATTCAATATATATGGAGAGAGGCTAACAAGTACAATGAGCGTTAGAAGGCCCTGGAGATTTCAAAATCGGAGGAAGGATTATAAGAAAAGTGAAATACGCAGGTGATCAAGTACTTCTGACAAGAAAGAAAAAGTAACACCAGAAAATGATAAACAGACTAGTGATAACAGGTAGAAAATAAATACAGAAAAATCCAAAGTAATGAAAATATCAAATAAAGAAGGAAATTTGAACATAAGTATTGGAGGAAAGCTATTAGAACAAGTTTCCCACTATAAATACCTTGGAATCATCATAACAACATGTTCCGATGAAATCAGGACTAGAATAACAAAACCAAAGCCGCTTTCAGAAGAAAGAAACTCCTACTAACGGGAAATATAAAGCAGGAAATCCGCAAGAGGTTGATAAAATGTATGTATGGAGTATAGCATTGTATGGGGCAGAAACATGGACGCTAAGGAAAAATGATATTAAATACTTGGAAAGCTTCGAAATGTGGACATGGAGAAGAATGCTGAAGATAAAATGGGCAGATAGGGTGAAAAACGAGGAAGTACTACGAAGAATAGGAGAGGAGTTGAAGATTATACAGACTATCAAAAAGAGGAAGGCGAACTGGATTGGGCATTACCTGAGGAGAGAGTGCATGATTAAATTTATAATTTCGCGATTACTATATTTAGTCTTCAAGATTAAGACGAGATGGAAAATAAATGGATGTGAGAATGAAGGAAAAGAAAGCTTAAATTTCATTGTGATAAAAAATTCCTGAGTTGTGAATTTGTTAAAACATATAATGAACTACTATTTTGTACAATTTTCATTTGTGTGCTTATATACACGAGCTATTTTGAGGCATAATATTGGAGGAATTTAATTATTGACTCACTTATAAATACTGCTCCTACTATTTTATTTTATTTGGAGTAAGATTAAGTAATGATTAAGTTTTAAGTAAAATTAAGTAATGTATATGTATGATTGTAGCAGTAAATGTAAATCATCTTCTGTGTTTTTCATCCTATTATGAAAATATTACTGCTGTAATTATAAAATGCAGCTTACGAACAAGGATTACTGTAAAGTGCTTCCTTTTCAAATCCTAGAAGAATTTGCCGTTTCTTATTTCACCGCCAAGATGAAAACGTCGCCTGCTGGGAAACGGTAAGGTCCGAAATAGCCTTGAATATCCACGGGTCCATCTGCAATTGTCCGCTTTAATTATCCTTTATTTTTTATTTATAATGGTATTTGTCAGACCAAAGGGCAGTGAGGTATCAGCGTCACACCGCCTTGATTGTTTTTGTGGAATGAGAAAATGAAAGAAAGGAAAATGGAAGAAATGCAAACCTCGATGCATCCTTTGTGTAGAGATTGCCATAATCGAATGATTTCCATAATAGTATGTTTTTTAATTATTATAAATCGAAAAAAATAGTGTTTTTTAATCATTTTAAATCGAGAAAAACGACATAGACATCCAAAAGACTGACTTCCCCAGTTCAGTAAAAAAATCGATTTCGACTCCTCGGTAAAAAAAATCGATTTCGACTCCTCGGTAAAAAAAATCGATTTCGACTTTTCGGTAAAAAAAATCTATTTCGACTTTTCGGTAAAAATCGATTTCGATTTTTCGGTTTTCGACTTTGACTTACCGACTTTTCGATTTTCGACGGTCGAGTTACCGATTTTCGAAAAAAATTGACAGCCCTAGAAAAATTGATGGAAAAAGAGAAAGAGGTAGGAAAAGGTTTCAGATGATAGACGACTTGAAAGGGAAAGTGAGCTATCAAGACATGAGGAATACTGCGGAAAATAGGAGTATATGGATAACCAGGTTTAACCATGAATAATCACTGATCTGTCTACGGATAGACTACCTATGATGGTGATGAAGATTACGTGATATGTATACTCAAGTGCTGCACACTGCAATTTGGAAACTCTCTCAATATCGTATGACCATTTTGATTTATATCAGAAAAAGTGCATAAATCACGTTGTCATAACTGCGTATATATTTACTTATTAATTTAAGGGGCATTATTAGGGATATTCTATAACCATATTTCCACGGTTTTAGCTGGAATATGAGTCATAAAGTTTACTAAATATCAATAGTTATTTTGCAAGTAGGCGCTCATTCAACATTACAGTAACGTGGACAAATAGGGACAATATACGCACCCACAGGAACAGAAATAGCCCAAATTAAACTTGAGGTATTCCCACAAGAATCATGTCCTGCCAGATTATAAATACAATTATCATTGTACACATATATATACGAAATATATTTTATACATGCTTGCATAGAAATATTCCCATAGTTATTAGATGTTGTCATGAGTGCATACCAGTCAGAAGAAGTAAACAAGATTTAAAATTTCCTTGAGCTTTTTAGACAGAAAATGGTAGTATTATTATTATCTCTTGATGAATCCTGTATGATCATGATGCGCAACGCGAAGATATTAAGAGCATTCTGAGAAAAGCGTCCGTCCCATTTTCATCCATTCGCTAAAAGTAGAAGAATTTGCATCGAAATTATTACTGCTCGCCATAAGGAAGGAATAAATCCTCTCGAGCGAGGAATAATCTAATAAGATGAGGCAATAACAGTCCAAGTTACAACCCACTGAATGTCAAACACTGCAATCGTGACTTGATTCCCAATCACGAGAACTTATCATTCCAGTAGGTAATCGCTTTTCTTACCCCTTTCATTCCCATTCGGCCTCAAACGGAATTTCCATCGTGACAGTCTTTCTTCCGTGTCTCTCGATATGAAATCGTCGATTCTCCGCCGGAACGGGAGAAAATTCTATTTCTCCCAGCAATACAACGCGATCGCTCGCATGTAATTGTCCGTATTCTATATAGTCAGGTCGGAATGGTGACGATTGGCACAGAAAGGAACCCGTTTGCAATGCCATGGACGTATTTTCAGTGAAAGGGAGCGATTTCAAAATTCCTATAGGATAGAATCG
The DNA here is from genome assembly GCA_036926305.1 of Uropetala carovei. Classification (NCBI taxonomy): domain Eukaryota; kingdom Metazoa; phylum Arthropoda; class Insecta; order Odonata; family Petaluridae; genus Uropetala; species Uropetala carovei. Next base: position 207,651 of record JAXCHB010000118.1, on the reverse strand, counting down.
ATTGAATTCCGTTTATGTGAGGAGGGGAGGGAAATTGGGGGGGGGGGAGGGAGGAGGAGGGGAAGTAGCAGGAGGGGGCGTGGGAGTCTTCTTAATGGAGGTGCCGAGAGAGAGAGAGGGGGGAATTACGGGAGGACGTGGGAGCCAAGGATGATCGTTGGGAGGGCAGGGGAGGAAATTGGGGACTGATTTTGATGGATGCGAACGAGTGACACGACGAACTGGTTGTGGGAAAAGATTATAGAATGTTTGCGTGATGGAGAGTGTGGGAAAACGGGGGAAAAGCAGAAAATCAGGAAAGCGCGGAGGAAAAGAGATCGATAAGAGAGAAAAACGGTGGCAGAGAAAGGGAAATAGAGGAAGGGAGAATGGGAGGAGGAGGAAGAGAAAATGGGTGAGTTCGGGAGATAGAGAAAAATTGTAACAGATGGCGTAAATGAGCAAGAAATGAGGAGAAAATGATAAAACAATGGAGGAAAAATCGAAAAATGAAAGAGGGAAGAAGAGGCAGAAAAGAGAAAGAAAGCTAAGGTTTTTGCGTGCGATTGAAAAGGAATGCTGATGGTGAAAGTCAGGGGAGTGAGATCATAGTTTATGAGGGACGAAACACAGAGTAAAAAGCTTCAGAAACGCGTATCAAAATGTAATATTGTAAGCTCCCATGACAAAAAAGTTTCCTTTTGAACGAGAACAAATGAAAAAAATTGGAATGGCAAAAACTTCTAAAATATTTGCTAATACTTTTAATTCTCAAGCAACGTGATAAGAACGCCGTTCACTGAATCATGTAATGTCACTAAAGATAGTTCATGTAAATTAATTGCCGCAAAATAGATAATATAATGTAAAAGCTTCATAGCGGGGTAACGTCTCTTATTTAGGGATATAGCTAGTACATTCTACTTATAGTAACTTCTGCTAGCCCATTTAAAGAGAAGGACTTTCTGAAATGTGACAGCTGAATTTGTGAGCAAGTGTGACTTCGGTCGGAGATCTGCCGCGACTGCAATGTTCGGTGCTTTTGGCGAGTTGCTTCTTTCTAAGTGATGCTTGCTCTGCGGGGTTAGTGAATTAATTACGGACGTAATTTGTTCTTTGATTAGCTATTGTGTTTTTCCATACCAATTAATTTCTTGTGGTGAATAAAGCAGTCGTTTCGAATCGGAAGAGATTATCTTAACGGACCTTGCAAATCTATCACAGTATTAACTTCTGTTTTCACGATAAAATAGTGCATTATTCGATAAATTTTCGTAAAGAAATTATCATAAATAAATTCATATCAATCATTTAAAATAACAGTTAGCATAACGATAGACTAGTTAGAAACGGACGACTTAAAAATAAATCCAGCATTCTACTCTGGAAAATTGCTGACCACTTGATGAAGAGCTAGAAATTGGAAAAGATCCAAGAACAGCAAATCCAAGGGCAGTACCAGATTTAAACCGTCGTAAATAACCTTAATATCAATGCGTGGCAAAACGCCAGGCTAAAACATTAGTGCAAGGATTATTAACGAGCGTCTGAAAAACAAATCGATTAATGTAATTGGTGAGCTCCACAGAAACTGCTTGGTGATTAAAATTATGCTTAGGAATTGGCTTAAGACGGATGACATCTTCACCCAAGAAAAGTGAGTCAAGCTAAAATAAAGAACTATGGGTTAGCTCTCCGAATTTTCATTATTTTACCTTTACTTTTATTTATTTCTTGCATTAGTGGAGAATGCAGTTATACTTTGCAGTCCAAGCAAAACCTATAAAAGATTCGATCACGATGAAAAATATCAAACGCATATAAATGATTTATGTTCGATCCGTCCCAGAATGTGGTGATAATAAATATACAGAAGACATTACGTATTTTAAAAAACGAGTTAAAAGACTCATCTTAAAACTTATTTAGGCGATTCTTGCTCAAGTGAAAATTTAATCCATCAACGTACAATTAGAACACACGCTCAAGGATGACGAAAAATTAAATGTAAATATACACCGAATTGTATGACGCAAAATATTGCGATGAAAAGTAAAGCAAATTGTTTGTTTTCAGTATAGTAGATAGTGTATCACTTTTAACCCTCTTAGTGCCACGGGCCGATATATCGGCTTCTGCTACTTGGGCGAAGAGTGCCACGGGCGGATATATCGGCCCGCGCGTAGACCGAAACTAAACTCGTAATAGTTCATAGTAGATGCTATAGATGGCATTTGAGAATGTCATCATCTGAAAGAGGATGCTTCCTACTTTATAAATCTTTTTTTCCTTTTGTTATACTTCGATCGTGAATTTATTACTTAAGCTTTATAAATGGTCATATTTGTGGCGTTTAGTCGTCTGCGTGGTATGGAACGCAAATAATCTCGACATTCAAATTTTTTTTCTCTCATTGGGGTAAGGTCCTGTAGCCACGATTCCTTTTGTATCCTATCCCGAATGTTACTGCCCTCTGCTGTGACATTTTTTAACTGGATAGTATAAGTAAGAAAGCGAATAGATACTTTCATGCGGAGGCCGTTCAGGAAATGCTGGCGCTACATTTGAATTAGTTGTAACTATATATTTGTATTCTTCAAAGTATAAATAAACTTATTTAAACTTAATAAATAATGCGTTTATTTATAATGTAAACAAAATTTCACTTAAGGTAAAAGAAACGAAATATTCTCTTTCGAAGTCAAGGGCGTTGACCGTGCGAATACGCGACCAGACGTGCACACATTTGGTCACGAGAAATGCACATATAGATGATCCCTGATCCCTCATAAAAGAAAAACTCGAGCATTATTGAGGGTATTGAGATAGAGTGGTAAGGAAAGAAGGACTCAAGTGTACCTTCCACTTCAAGCGGTTTGGGTGCACAAAGAGAGAGAGATTCGGAATTTGGACTAAGGAAACTTCCAGGCAGGAAAGAAAAAAACTGCGTTTTATGTAGCGGAAAACGTGATGGGAAGAGAATGAGGTATCGCACAGTGTGCGTAGAATGAGAAAAGGGAGTGTATAGTGTTTGTTTGTCAAGACAAACGTAAAGTGTATTTTTTTAGAAGTTATTTGTTACTAACTAACGTATGCAGACGTTCACTGAAATAATTCTATAGTATTTTTTCTATTCCTTGCTGATTTTTGCTAATTATATTCTTTAGTTTTTATGTTGTATAACGAAATTCAAACAAATTTTTTGTGATATTTTTGTTACAATGTGATGTGGAATAACTTTTGTTTTTAATTAATAATTTCATGTTCGATTGATTGAAAAATGATGTAGTTTTGAATTTTTTTTACAATTTCAATACTGTATATTTGCATTACAAAAATAGTATTACAAAAATTGTATTACAAGATTTTCCACAAATTCCTTTCTTAAAATATTTTAAAAAGTGGTCCCCCAAAGCCATTGGCTTGTCTGGGGGTTCGAATCCATACAATCTTAGTATTGATCACCTTACACAAACCCCAATCACTCACAAAAACAGCAAATGCAATTACTGTCCCAATCATACCAACATAATTTGTCCAACATACCAAAAAGAAGAAGAAAAAAAATCACTCAAATTAACACTCACTTAGCATATTAATCCACAATCAACAATTGTAAGTCCACATACATACATTGAACATTCCATATATCAGGGAAACAATGCATGAAACTAATAATCCAAAATAAATCTTACAACCCTCTCACAGACACAATCCTAACATCGAGTCACCCCACACAAACCTCAATCATTCACACAACAAGTAACTTCAATTTTTTTCTTTTTTTTAACTAAAACATGAACAGAATTTCCATCTGCATGAAATGAATAACTTTCATTAGCATAAATACTATTCATATAGCATTTCATATAACAACCAATTCTTGATTTTTCTTTTAATATCATTCATACTATTTAAATGTAGCAAATGGTGAGGCATAATGTTTAATATATGAGGTATAACAAACCTACTGTCTTTTACCATATAAATTATTATACTTATGAGTAATGTATAACGGAATATTCCGAGTTGACATAGAATGTGTTTTCAAAATACGGTTTTTATATGTATTACTAAAATAACTGTCTATAATAATAACCCACTTATACAATTGTTCCACAGTTAGCACATCATGTTTCTGACATAAGTATTTAATGTCACTTACAATGTTAAAAGTATCCTGTTTATCAGCATTTACCAGTTTTAGAATTCTTTTTTGATTCCTTATAAGTGTATTTAAAAGTGTTTTAGAAGCACTACCCCATACTGTTATACCATATCTAAAAATATTTTGAACAAACAACAAAAAATGAATACATAATAGACCTTAATTTATTATTTAATTTAGATATATGGTGACTAAAACTAAAGTGATCATCAATAATAATACCCAGGTATGTATATTTAGTTACCTGTTGTAGGATTTCACAGTCACAAGTAATTAGATCTTCATTATTCAACTGTAAGCAACAATGACTGTGAAAATGTATATTAGTCTCTTTTCTTCTAGGTGCTTGACTTGTTATATGCATAGTAGATGTTTTACTAGGGTTAATTATTAGTTTATTATCATGAGCCCATCTGCATAAGTTGTCAAAGTCTTTTTGCATCTTACTACAAGCAGTTTCAAAATCTATATGTGTTGTTGCTAATAATACATCATCAGCATACATAATTAATTTGCAGTTCTGTATAACACAAGATAAATCATTTATATATATTAAAAATAATAATGGGCCAAGAATGGATCCCTGAGGGACACCATATTTTATACCCCTCAATTCACTCTTGATATTATTAATTTTAATTTGAATAAGCCGATTTTAAAAATAACATTTAAACCATTCCAAGATTTTTCCCCTAATTCCAATATTTGCCAGCTTATATATTAATAATTTTATATCTAAAGTATCAAATGCTTTTCGGAAATCAACAAAAGTTGTAATTATATGAAGGTTTTTGTCTAAAGCTTCATTAACAAAATCAGAAAAATATTCTAAGGCTTCTTTCGTACCTTTCCTTTTCCGAAATCCATATTGGTTTTCAGATAAGATAATATATTTGTCCAAATATTTGTAAATATGTTCATAAATATATTTCTCTAAAATTTTTTCAACTGATGATAGAATTGATATAGGTCTGTAATTATTATAGTCATCTCTATTCCCATTCTTATATATGGGCTTTACTATAGCCAATTTTAACTGATAAGGTATTTTTCCTTGATATAGACTATTATTAATGAGACTAGTTACTGCTGAGATATTAAAGGAAGGATTTTTTAAATCCACCATTCAAATGCCATCACAACCAGGTCCTTTTACAGGTAGATCACTAATAATTTTTTTAATATCAAGGTCAGTAGCCTCAGGGATAACGATGCTATTGACACTAGAATATTGGCCATATTTTATATTACACAGAGTTTTGTGGCACTGATTGCTTCCCTTTAACTTATCCACCTCAACGGTAAAGGAATATAAAAAATTATTAGCAAGTTTATATTCTGAATCAACATTTAAAAAATATTTTATCAGGGAGCAATTGTGATTTTGAGTGCCACGAACAACATCATTAATTTGTGATCATAAGAATCTAGTATTACTCCCAATTTTCTCAAACTTAGCATTATAAAATTCTATTTTAGCCTTCCTGATTTCAGCAGTGGCTCTGTTTCTAAGTTTTTGATAATCAATTTTGTAGTTTGTATTTGTTGGACAGCTTTTATATTTCTTAAGCAAGATATCCCTTTGTTTTAACAATTGCAGTAAATTAGTAGTCATCCAAGATTTTTTAAATACATGTGAATAATTTTCAATAACTTCAGTGGAGTTATTATATATATGATGACGTTCATCTTTAATAAGCTGATATTGTTTTATAACATCAGATTCACTAAGAATGGCTAGGTAATTTATATCACCAAGTGAACTAGTCAATATGTTTTCATTTAGAAACAACCTAGTGCTAGGGAGATGATTCGTACCTTTAGAAATACAGACATTATTAACAAAATTTAAATTTACACCAGTTAAATAATGATCAGCTATTTTGGTATGAATTGTAAAACTATTTGTGGAGTTCACTAGTCCTCTAAATAAAATTTGGTCTATACTTGATCTAACTACGTTGAGGTTTAATATCTCTTCCCTTATGAAACCATATATCAAATTCAAGAACCAGCAGAGCTCAATATATCCTTATATTCATTCACAATAGAATCATCTTCCTTTTTATAATCAATATTAGTATCTCCTAATATAACTGAGTAATTACCTATATCAGTATTAATATAAATTTGTAGCTCATTGAGAAACTCAGTCTTGCTGGTATTAGGAGGACGATATAAACCCAGTAGTGAGACTTTTACATCAGGCAACATAAAAAAGCCACTAATATATTCACAGGTAGAAAAGGTTATTAAGTTTTCTACAAAATGTATACTGTCTTTAACAAACATAATTACTCCACCACCCTTTCTACATGCTCTAAGTGAATAGTATTTTTGATAGCCAGTTATGTTATACAGGTACTTCATTATCACTTATATTAACTTCTGTAATAAATGCTATAGCAACATTACCATTTCCATTTATGTGGTCAAAAGAGGTTTTAAATTCATCCCAATGCAATCTGATTGATCTAATGTTTACATGTAAAAATAACAAACCACTGTACTCATCAACATTGAAATCTATAATACTTCCAATGGAAGCATGATTCGGAGAAAAACTTTCAATAATATCCAATGCATCCATTTCATCACAAGATTAACAAAACTGACAAATAGCATCAAAATTAAACAGCATACCAATGTAGAATATTATTTCCTCAGATCATTTTCATTTTCAATTAACTTTGTGACAGAGTTCTCATCTTTTTTTAAAAAGATTCTACCATTTTTTACCCATGCATATTTATAGGAGTTTTCCTTACTATATTGTTTAATCTGCCAAAACAGCTCTTGAAAATATGTTGTCAAACATTCATTTAAATACCATTTACCACTATTTACATAATTCTTAATAACACCCTCATTTAAAGTCCTTCTCTTTTGGATCCATAAGTTTCTATAAAAATTGTTCGAACATTTAACAATGACTTTACATTTAGAAGAATCCCCTCTTTTATTAACAATAAAAGCATCAACAACATTTCTGCTTACATTTTCTACTCCCAAATCAGAACCTAGATTAGAAACAAATTCCTTCACTTGTTGGGAGTTTTCAAATTTACAATTAACACCATTGATTTCAAAATTATTTTGAAGACTGTTTTGCTCCAACCTATTAACTTTCTTGCTCAGGACATCAATCTTAATATCCTTCTCCTTTATTTCCTCTTAAGGTCTTTAACAGAACTTAAAGAGCTCTTGCACTAGGCTTTTTAACTCTTTGTTTTCATTCACTTGCATATCATACTTATCACTGAGGAAACTCATTGAATTTTTAATCTCAACAATGTCCTGTAGCTGTACCTTAATCTCAGAAATATCCTTGATGAGACGTTCATCAGCAAAAAGCTGAGAAGCAGCAACAGGGTCCTCCAGGTCAGTGTTGATTGACGAACTTGAAGTACTCATACAGTCCACAACCGCCAAGAATTTTTTTTATGGACTGACATAGAATGCCAAGTAGATTCACTAAGTTTAGAACATGCAAGATCCATAGAACTACTACAACCTTTGCAAAAGACAAAAAGACCATCAGATGGCAGTTTCTTCGAGCACTTAGAACAGTTCATGTTGACAACAGGAGTTAAAATGGCGGTCAATGTAAACAAATCAGTTTGTGATAAAAATAAATAAATGTAGTGAGAGATAATTGTTGCTAACAACAGATGAGACTCGTACAATACTCCCGATTAATTTGAATACTAATTTGATTGCGAAGAATGTCGAAATATTTGGAAATAATGTATATAATCGGGACCGTACTGACTTGCACACAACTTCGCAAGATCGATCAATCGATAATGTATCATTATTTAACAATCATGCAGAAATTAACTTATTACATTAAGTATAATTTTATTAACACAAATTTTAAGTCCAGTCGGTTATTTGCTCCAGATGCAAACGTCCAGGAAAATATCTGTGTTTAATATAATTTTTTGTATTCTTTGCTGATTTTTGCTAATTATATTCATTCCTAATGTAGGTTTCATAATTTATAAGTTTTAATTCTGTATAATAAAATTCAAATGGAAATTTTTGGTAATAAACTTTTTTCTTTTTTTGTTGCAACATGATATGCAATAACATTAGTTTTTATTTGATAAATTTATCATTAAAAGAAATAAAAGTTATATTTTTTTGAAGATTAGAGTGTTTTTTACAATTACTGAAAATATTAATAATTTATCCTGAGAAATAATTTCACAATCATAATTTTCCTAAGGTGATACAAACTTCAGAAATTGCCCTTGGCACTTCTGGCCCTACCCCCTAAAATTTGCGTGGCACTAAGAGGGTTAATCTTGTGAGTTGGGATATGGACACTAATTCTGAGAGCCGTAGTAATGGTTGAGAATATCAAATCAACACTCATTCCGAGTGGGAAAATGATATTAAGGCACATAAAGCAGAGAGAGAAAGAGCCAAGTAATTGAAATTACGACGGTCCAAACTGCAGACGAAAAATGGAAATTTAATTTCACTTCCGTAGTAATAAGAAGCGACAAACACTAACAGAGAGCGAGATAAATACAAAAATTCACCGAATGGAAAACATTAAAAGTGCTACATAGAGGTGCATATAAATAAGCACGCAAACACAAACGTAAAATGAAGCGCACTCACGTGTATACGTTGGAACTTATATATAATTGCCATATTTCTATAGCTAGGAGAAGATAAATTTACTTTGGAAATTCCTAATAATTCTCCGCAAGTCGAATCTTTTATGTTCTACAATCAGGTTCATATAAGTACGCAAGTTTCGCTTTTTTATATACGCGTGCACGTGATTTTGTGTACGGTTAACATAACTCTGTGAAAGCCTCCACTTATTATATCCAGAATCTGGGATTTTACTCTCCATTAAATTAAATAAACCCTCTAAAAATTGTTCCTTTTAGGTAAAACACAAAGAAAAACTTCGGATGAGCTTTTACTGGCTTCATTTCATCAATTATAGAGTGGCATTTCCATCGATCATGGAGAGCCCTCTCGCGAGTGATGTTTAAAAAAAAATCCTTGTAGAGAACCTCTCCATCCTTTTCTCTCCCTCTTTCCTTCATTGCATCCCGCATCAGGCATCCCAGGTCAAGGTCCTCTAGGCTCTCAGAACTTTCTGCCCTCTCTCCTTCCTCCGCCTTCCCTTATTCACATCCTTAAAGCCTTCCTAGCGCCGCACTAACAACCCCGTAGACGACGTTTCTCAAGCGATCGAATATCTTTCTCCTCTCCCATATCCTTTCTTCCGGGTAGGAAGGAGCCTTTATGGCGTGGGTAGCTTTTCTGTCGTGCTCTCTGCAAATATCTCTCCGAAGGTTATCGCTCGGCCTCCGAAATCCTTCCTTCTTAACCCCTTCTTCTGCTCCCGACAATATCTCAGCCACGTTTTCTTATAATACCTGCTACTCGCCAATTTCTCCTCCTGCTAATTTATTTCCATCACTCTACCGTTTAACTCCTCCTTACCTTACCGCCCACACGTTCCTCTTACTAAGCGTCCGTATTATTTCCTCCCGATAAAAAAAGAAATAATGAAGTTGCTGGAGAACTTTGGAATATATATATATATATATATATATATATATATATATATATATATATATATATATATATATATATATACACATAGATGAAAGGAATAAAAAGTATGTAATTCTTCAGAAGTGTAATCAAATAATTGCTAAAGTATTTATCGTTCTTTCCTTAATGTAATGCCTATTTGAAAAATTTTGGCTACCATAACAAAGAATTTTAACACTTTTTTAAAATGACTTTTTTAATTATAAATTTGTGATGTTATTTTTAAAATGTCGATTCAAATGTTTAAATCTTTAAGTCCGATAAATCAACTCGGACTTCACGTATTTACACACACTGCCTAATACAAACAACGCATAAATGATATTTGCACTATGAATAAAAATATAAAGTTGGCATTCTGAATCGCTCTTGACATTATTCGCGTCTATTAATATTAAAACTAATTTAGACGCCATACAAGATGGTCTAGGTTACTTGAGTGGATTCAAGAAAAATTACGCTTCTTAGCACGCTTAATCCTTCTAAATGGATTAAAACACTGCAATAAGGACGAGAAGCGTTTCTCCATTATGCGCTAGAAAATGAACGAGTTAGGAACGCGGAAGAAATTCAACACTTTATCTCTCCGATTTGAGTGTCGTCTTTTCTCAGCGCTAAAAAAAACAAAACGTTTTCACAGAACGATTTATAAGGCCAAAAGAGACTAGTGGAAAGGTGTATTTTAAGTCGCAACACAAGTGAGTCGAGTCCCTTCTTCAAAAATGCATGTTTTCTTTCCAAAAGAAAGCCGCCTTTTTAGGCGCGTTTCGCTTACAGCGTGAGCGCCTATTATCGTCGGTCCGTCCGCATGTTCGTTCTCGGCTTCTACAGAACGGATTTTCATGAAATTTGATATTAAGGACGTTCAAACAGATATAATAAGAAAATCGCAAAAATGAATCACGTACGCCAATCACTTTACCACTTTACTAGTGACAAAAAATTAAATTTTTGTCAAATCTCGTAAGATATTGCTCATATCAAAATATTTTTCAAATAAAATTTGTAGAACTGGTAAACAAGAGTATTTCCTTTCCTATATATTTTTAACGTAGGAGTAGCCGTTATCGATAAAATCAAACCAGAATGTCTTAATTCGAGTTGAACTTCTTGCATAGTTACTTCATTGTTTCTAACAGAAACAATCTCCCAAACAAACGTTTAATTTCCTTACGTGTGCATGTAATATTATTAAATAGGAAAAAATGGATTATTTATGATGAAGAAAAGAACTTTAAAATGCAATTTCTCTTACGTACAGGTACATATGTAATTTTACTCTAATACTCCATTGCACGGTACGCACCCATTTGTTTTGTTGTACACTTTCCTAACTTGTTTTTCTTTTCTCCTTCTTGCCTTTCCTTTCCATATCTTACGCGTCTCTTACTCTCTACTCCTCTCTCGTTTCACGATCATTACCCTCTCTTTCTCTACTCGATTCTAAGATCAACATTTAATGGGACCATTTTTTTAATTTAAATTTATTTTCAAAATTAATAATTAAGAGAAATGTTCATAGTTTTAATTTGCTACACGTTTGATAATTAACAGTATTAAATATGGGATCGCTATTTTCATTTTTACCATTAAAATAAATTGATGTGTACATGACTTTTTCCATACGTAAGTTGTCAACTAAAATCAAATAAATACGGCGATAGGAACAGTTCCACTTACATGCTTCAGCGCTAGCGATTCTATTGTTGTCACTAACACTCGTGCGAGCTGTCCAATAACCGTCAATTTCGAAGAAAATTGTATATCTCTTGAAATATTCCTCATATGACAATTTATTTCAAACAAACGTCGTATAAAAAATAATATCTACAACTTTTATATATATGTATGTTAACAAAAATTCAGTTTAAGCGAAATATTCAAGAAAAACTAAAATTTTACAAGAGTTAACCGCTGCTTCCGTTTGACCGATTGTTATCGAAATCTTTTCAAATCTTAAGAATATATATAAAATCACAAATGCTGATCTGATGAATAGTTTTTTTTGTTAGAGCGCACGCAAAATTTCTGTCACAAATATATACACACATACAGACATCATCAAGAAAACGGTCAAAACGTGTTCAGGGGACCTCAAAAGGTGTATTTCCGTTGAAATCTCGAATTCGAATTTTTTTCATTAAACAATACTTTCTCTTTACTACGTATATGGAAAAAGTAAAAATGTAGATTTATGAAGAATTTTAGTCCTTTACGATGCTTTTATAGGGTATTTAATCTTCATGTAAAAAATAAACGCCGTAATCTAATCTACTGGAGAATTATCGAGTTCTTCTTATGGCCGAAAATAAATTCCATAATAAGCACACAAGTATAAAAAATCGAAAAATTAAGTCCCTTTGTTAAAGCTGTTGGAGATATTGGAGTACTTAACTTTCAGTTTTTTATACTTGTGTGTTTATTCTGTAATCCTAATCCAACTATCAATATTATCGCCCTACCATTAAGCGGATCGTCCGAAACGCGGCTGATTAATGGATGAATATGAGAGATTCGTGCGTCAAGAAGTAAACTTGTAATATTAATTTAAGTATGCACTGATTCAGTATTTATGTCAGAGTTATAAATTTCTGAGATTCAACCTCCTCCACTTACATTATTCTTGCCTGAGAGCCTTCCTCCTCCTCCAATCCTCGTTTCTCCTCTCTTCATTAACCAACTTATCTTTTCTTCCATAAACTAATTTCCTCGCAATTCGTTTAAAAAAAAAGTTCACCTCCGAATTTTAAATCGATAGGTTACTAAGGGTCATTCGCCTCGTTATCTACATAGATGTAAATTTAATCACATCAACTGAAGCGAGATTAATCGATCATAGATCATCACGGCGTATTTCCTCTAGGCACATTCTATGAATAATTTTAATTTTATCGACGACAGTATGTCATCTAATTCGGGGCCTAAAGTTGACATTCGTATTATGGATAAATTCTACAGGCATCATCGAGTAATTAAGAATTAAGTCACTTTTAATTAAAGACATTATTCTTTGAGAAATCAAGCAGTAGAAAAATATTCTATAACAAAGCGCCATTTAATAGTCCAATTTCATTAACTACACCTCATTCACAATATTCTGATAATGATTATACGCACTTATTGAGTTTTAAGCTAAGTTATTATTTTTAAGTTTCTCAAAGTCCAGACATTTAGCGTAAATGTGAACATTTTGTGTCAGTATACTATTAATCTATATAAGTTCTTATGGTGTAAAATTTGAATAAATTCGTACATGCGGAATATTCCGACGTTATGTTACACGCATTAACAAAATAATACGACTGAAATTGTTAGATATTTCAAAATGTCGATGTGGCATTTTATTTACTCTTTTACAGTAGACTGATATTCGAAAAGCAAAACGATACATGAGAGTATTTATTTTTTCCTGAAAACCTGTTCAATATAAGTATATAATACGGATTGATTGCATTTATAATAAAATTAATTATATTAATCTATTTCAATGGAAAATCACACCTTAACAAAAAGAATATTACTCGTGGAAGAATATCTTGTTATAATACGAATCATGGTTGCCTGTTTTCATCATTTAATTCCTCAGTTTGATTTCTACAAATTTTACCGGATTAATTAAGATTTAAATGGAAATAATAGAGAAAGTTGAGGGAATGCAGTAGGGTGGAGAGATAGAGAAAAAAATGAGAAAAGAAATGTTAAAGAGGCAAGGACAGACAGTGCTGTAAAGCTCTAACGGACGGTATGTCCTCACACCAACGTTTCCCATTCCCACTTTCTCTCTTTCCCTCTCTTTCTCTCTCTCTTCGCTTCTCTGCCTTTCATTCACACGTCTCTCTTCTTGACAAGGCTCCCCATTTTCATGCATGCTTCCCTCCAAGCTGTCCGCTTCTCCCCTTTCCTTCTCCAACTCCACCCCACTCCACTCCCACTCCTCCGTTTCCGCTCTCATCTCGCTCCGAATATTTTTCCCGCGCAGACAAAAAATGATGATGCGCGCCGACGGAGAACGTCGCTGCGACTTCGGAACTCCTCTGACAATTGCCTATCGATCGTGAAAGTGTCGCTTTTGGTGTACCGCGCTCCAATCCGAGAACCTCTATTTCTCTTCACCCGGTAAAGGGATTTTTTTATACCGAGAGGTGACTCTTTTTTCCTTTTGTTCCAACAATTTGAAGTTTTTTTAATTAACCCGAATAGCGCAGTTGCAGCGTGAACTAGTTTTTTTTGCCAGTTTCTCTAACCAATTCGCTTGGGTAATCTGTCAAAAATATCCCTACTTGCGTTATTTCGGAGGCAAATAAGGTACTTCCTTGATCGCGACAACCGATAAGTTAGAGTGACAAATTTCATCTTCGGAATGAAAAACCTTTACACAAGTAATTGAAATCGAATAAGTTTATAACAGTTACTAATTATGCCGTGAAACAAGATAGTTCGTTTTGGTCAAGATACATCCTCTTGATTAAGGCACTTAGCTTTGTCCCGCCCACGGAGATATACGCATAAAAAAAAGAAATGCATTAATAATTTTTATTATAAAAACGGAGTCCATAATCCTCATGAAGTACTTTACTGCATTGGAGATCTTCTGTAACTTTTATGTTTTGAAGTATCTCAGCATTTTAGAAGCTCCCTCTGGCGGAAAAAATTATTAATCCGTTATAACAACACCTCTCTCCAACAATCAGGTAAATATATTCCGTTACTTGTTTAAAAAATATTTGTGTTATTGAATATTTAATCACTCGTGAGGTTGCGCTCTCTTTCGTCTATCCAACTCTCGACAGAAAACAGCTAGCGTCACGAATGACGCCGGGCTTTTCTGGAAAATCCCCATCCGTTGCATGAGGGGAGAGATCGTGTATCGCCATTTTTCAGGCTGGGGATTTTATTTAACATCGAGCAATGACGAAAATTTAATCCTTTCGATGCCTTATAAGAGATTATTGACATATGTCATTTCAAGAGATGAAAATGTTCTCCATTAAAATAACTGAAGGAACGATCTTGCCTTTCAAACTTTAAAAACAATTGAAAGACACGCCCGCTTCTGAGGAAATATCTTTTACAGATGGACGGTATCACTTTGAGTGTGCTACGTCAAAAATAAAACTATCGATTGTCGTAACGCGCAAAAACCTATCGTAACCTAACATTGATTAAAATTTAAAGAAATATATATTATCAAAATCACCTAATGCGTTGAACGAATTATTGAAAGTCGCTCGAGTAGCCATAAAAGATTTTAGTAGAATATTTACACAATCCACGGCCTCATAGACGATTTTAACTTTTGGTCCTAACTAGATTTAGTTTCCGATGAAGCGCAACTATAGATGTTCTAGTCATATAGGTTATCAATACTATTTACCAATAGTGCAGCATGGGTGTTATTGTAAGAGAAAAAATCGGATTTATATGCGCTGCTGTAGAAATCTTCGTTCATAGATATATGCAGTTATTGCCAAGGAACCCAAAGAAGGCTTTTGTACCTACCATACGTTTCCTTTCTTACTCTTAATTTTTAAAATTCCATAAGTAGAATTTCATTGAACAGATTCATCAAATCTAACATTGTAATATCAATTTTCCTTCCGGTTCCAATAAAAGTTTTAAAGCAAACTACACCGTTAAGTTTTTCGTGATTTCCTTTTTCCATAAAAAATACAGATAATTATGTACTCGTTCAATTCGTGCCATCTATGATTCATGCAATAGCTATGGAGGTGATACATTTCAAAGTCTTGTAAGAGATAACGACGCAAATGAATTCGCCAAACAATCCCAGGAGTTCTCTCCGATGTAACCTTTGTGGGTAGAAATACTGCGTTAAAATTTCCTTCGATTGGGAACAAGAGATCTGAAAAACGATAGTTTACGAGTTTCTCTTAAATCGTTTCTAACCACACTACAACGTTCGCATTGCTGCAATGAAAAATTCCGTATTTGATGCAAGTAGCAATAAAGACCTACCCCCTTGTCCCGATGCACTACATGACCTAAATTATCCATGAAAGACAACTTCCATCTGTATTGGAATGCTCTCCTCTTCATTCTATGCGTGAGCATGTCTTTCATTATATACACCAAATAAAAATTGTTTTATGAAAGTTAATTTACATAAAACAGTATAAAAACTTACTTCTAAGTTCAAAGTCGCGCAGAGTTTCTGCCGAAAGTCTAGTTCCGTAGCAAATAAAAATGAATATAACCTAAATGAACAACTGTTATTTCCTCGTCAATATTCTCAGAAATTCCGATAAGACGTTATCTTTAACATAATGTGAGTTTTGCATAGTTTACAAATATATTATTTATCTCAAGATTTGTAGGAATAGTAATCTTCCATATACTTTGGTCTATCCTCACACAAATAACTCCATTCTTTAAGGAAAAGGACCCGCAAATATATAACTATTGAGAGAGAGAATTGTCCTTGAATATGGTTGGGGTAGGGTGGAGACGCCATACTGCCGGAATTTGAGAAGACTGGTAGATATAGCGGATGGAAGAATGAAGAAAGAATTGGCGAAGTAGGGCAGCAGAAAGAAAAGAGAGAAGGGTGATGGGAGGATCAGTTTTGGTGGAGGGGTTTTGGAAATGGAGGAGAGAAAGAGGAGGGTTGAGATGAAAGGTTTTCAGGGAGAACATAGGAGATAAATGGATGGGTAAGAGGGTGAGGGAAGGGAAGGAGAGGGTAGGGAAGGGGAGCGGAGGAACAGAGCGAAAGGACAATAAAGACCATGTGGCAGATAGGAAGAAAACCGACACCCTTTTAGCGAGAGAGAAATTCCAAGACTCAAGCTCAACGAAATGTCTCGATATCTGACGCAAGGAAAACCACTTTTATCACAATCAGAACGTAACGCATTCTTGTGTAATATTTTACTAATATTTTATGCGAATTTAGAAACTAGTCTTATCGTATTTGTGCATTTAAATTTATTGATTAAAGTTGAACGGTAAGACTAAATATAAATAAAAACTCAACGGCGTGAAAAAATATGATTGGAATTTTTTTCTTATAAGAAGTAATAAAAATTCCATTTCAACGGTGCAATTATTTATACTAGATGTGTTTTTTCTTGGATCAGACATCACCAATATTTAAAAAAGAGAAAAAAGAATATATATATATATATATATAATTTAGTGTGTTTGTATGTATGTCCGTTTAAAACTTAAGAACCAAAAGTTCCATAACTTTCAAACTTTGCACATGATTTTCTATCATCCCTAAAAGGATTTTAGGCAACTTTGTATCCCCCCATCTCCACCCTATAACCCCCCACTTTCTTGGAATTTTTTTTAAATTTTCATATTTTTCAATTTTTTTACTTAAGTCGTACATTATCCCTTCTACAATGTGTATACAAAATTTGGGGATCCTATGTCTCCCCGTTCCTCCATAATTTTGATTTAAAGTTACCCAATCCTTCGACAAATTGACCCAGGAACGCCGAGTACTGCAGCTAGTGTGTGTGTGTGTGTATGTATATGTATATATATTATGTGCTCTGACTTATTCTTCTGCCTTGAGGGAACGATCTCCAA
This sequence comes from Uropetala carovei, assembly GCA_036926305.1. Classification (NCBI taxonomy): domain Eukaryota; kingdom Metazoa; phylum Arthropoda; class Insecta; order Odonata; family Petaluridae; genus Uropetala; species Uropetala carovei. The sequence goes on along the minus strand of JAXCHB010000118.1, from coordinate 190,358 downwards.
GAAGCAGCGGAACGAAAATATGAATCACCTCGCTGAGCACCGATGTGGCAAAAGAATATTCACAATAAGAAGCGCAGACTCTGTCGCAGTGAGACTTGGCTGTGTGGAGGAAAATATAAATGGTGTCATTTTTCGATGGAAGATATGGCACGGAGAATGGGCTTCGAGGGTTGTCTTTTTCAAGGTTTGTTGAGGCGAGAGAGAGAGAGAGAGAGATAGAGGAGGAGGAGGGGTGGGAATTCATCGAAAATAAATATCAACGAGCGTAGGAAATCAGAGCTGGCCAAGATATAATTTTACCGAGCCTTGCGTATTCGGTTCAGGACGATGATTGGTCAAGGACACATGAAAATTTTAAAGTGTTTCTAAAAAATTCGGAAAATGAAAACATCCACTTATAGTGACTGCTCGAAAATATTGTAGAGAGTTGATATTTATAAAACTATAAACCTCGCTTAATTCATAATAGTGTACCGATTTTAAACGAAATGTCTATAATCGTAAAATTCTCTCCGAGTTAACAGTGTTGTGCAATATTACTCCGACATGTCACACGCAGATTTTAACGAAATTTTCAACGGACCAAACAACCAGCCCACTAGGAAGGTGAATGTAATTTTTTCACGGTAAATTAAGGTAATCATAAGTTCCATTATCAGTGTTACTTCATGGAAACAATGAATCAAATTATTTTCTGTGGGCTCCCCTAGCAACAACTGGGAAAGGAGAGGATCAACGACTGAGGCCTTTTCAAGGCTAAATAACCCCACCTACTTACATGTTAATTTGATAAAATATGAGGTGAATGGATTGAGAATAAGAAATTCCTAATTTGTATGGTAACAAAAATTATTTTTTAGAATAAGTGTGCATCTTTCTTGATAGCAATGTTCTTTGACAAAATACTTCTAAACGTACAAAATATTAACCCATACAACTTATACCTGAAAACTATTAAAAAATATATAGATTTATAGAGTGGTTTTCTCATAAATGGGAACACCGAAAAACAGCGAAACGGTGACATTAGATGTCCTTACTTTCCTAAAAAAGTCATGAAAATCCGCTTTTGAAATGTCTCGTCTTCCTTACAAGGTTAACATATAAAACGTTTTAACAGGGCTTTAAAAGTATCACTTTTCAGCACATAAAATATGCACAATAATAATCAATCATTTCAAATTTTAAAGTGAAACCATATGAGATACCGTATAAAACGCTTTAAATGGCTTGTGAGATAAAATAGAATTGGAGGACCAATGTCGAGAGGAAATTACCGTTATTCCTACGGCTATTAAAAAGTTTTAGTCCAATCATTTAATCTAGTATACAATAAGTTACTTTTGGTGACTATCGTTTAGGAAGGAATTTATCTGGTCATTAAATACTCCCACTTCAAAAAAAAATCTTTTTATACTCTTTTTTTAAATTAACTTTCCTCATTCTAATAATAAGGTCAGGGATACGTTTAAAGTCTAAAGCATAGCAATACCAAGTTTGGAAATTCGAATGGAGCTTTGTGCAAAGTTGTATTCCATTTTATTTCTTTGTACAATTTCTCGAAAATATTGGGTACGAGAGAGAGAGAGCGACATGAAAAAAAGAGCATCGAGTTCGCCGAGTTGGGGAAACAGTAGAGCGGCGCGTAAAAAAATGGAGACGACAGTGAAAAAGGAATACAGATGGTGAGAGAGAGAGAAAGGAGGGAATAAAAATTCTCAATTGAGGTTCGAAGGCCTCGGGAGAATAAGAGCGAGCGAGAGAGAGAGACAGAGAGAGAGAGAGCGAGAGAGAGAGAGAGAGAGAGAGAGGGAGAGAGGGAGAGAGGGAGAGAGGGAGAGAGGGAGAGAGGGAGAGAGAGAGAGAGGGGGGGGAGTAAAAGATGAGAGGGAATGAATGCGAGGTCGGAAAATACCCGAGTTACCATAGACACAGCAGAGACACGCCGGGAAAAGAATGATGTTATTTTCGCTGAATTACGAGGGGAGGGATAATCCAAACGGATCCCCGATGAAGTGGAACATTATTCTGGGAAAGAGGACCCATGAAAAATTCGACGTGCAGATAAAGTGCCGCACGCATTGTAACTTTTTAGACTTAATGGTCCGGGATAAGTGACGGAAGGTTTCGACAGGAATTTATAGCGCGCAATGTGTTTGATATTTTAGTAAACGATCCGATTATAATAAAAATGGCTTTTAAATAGACACACACAGGTAACTATAATTACGATCGAAAATGAATACACAGGGGGAAAATTACATAAATTACTAATCTGTATGTGTATCAAGGTTGAATTTTCTATTTTTTCTCTTAAGTCTAATAAGATGATTTTCTTGTCTTTTCTGATTTGAGTTAAAAGCATTCGGTCAAACCCATCGCCGAATGCTTCTAAAATTCTTTAAAAACGAAAATAAATTTCCATTCGACAATATTTGGTATTCCTGAACTTTAGATCAACTTATAACTACACATTAATATGCTTACACCTCATCGCTCCCTATAACACGCCCCTATCTTTCAGGATTATTTTCTTAAAAACAGATTTTTATTCTCTTATATACTGATTTTGTATCAAAAGTGCTCTGGCAGTGTTAGATGAAGATCGATGCTACGTGTTAAACAACTTGAACTCAGAAAATATATTGTTTTCAATGTTTTTTCATAAATTTATAAAACATCTCATGTGTCTCATTAATTTCTCTGTATAAAGTAACGAATCTGATTATAGTAGAAATTACAAGCTATTCTCAACAACGGTGATCTCAAGAATTGCTATCGGAAATATTGTCGTGAATAATTTTGAACACTAAGTTTCACAATGAAAAATACTTTGAATAACCTTTCACAACGAAAAAGTAAACAAAATTACTTTTTGTTGCTAAATACAACAAAATATCGATGTGATACTAAAATTACCGTTGGCATCGCAGTTACTATTTAGGTAAAAGAGAATTTGTTTAAAAATACGACGCTAGATGACTATGGAATGATTTATATCGCAATTAAATTGCCCTGAGCAGCGTGGGTAGAGCTATCAAAAATTAGAATTGTTGATCATAGCAACGGTAACTAGGTTGTCACCTATCGACGTATTTAAAATAAATTAATACGGATAAGCAAAATATCTTTTAAACATTCCTTTTTATAAAAAATGTTTCAAACAACACTTGTAGTCAATTTTACTACCTGCAAATTTGATGAAAATAAACTTTTAAATAATTTGTCCTAAAAGGGATTGAATGAAAAAAACGGAAATATAACATGAGTAAACATCCACTTTCGGTTGGCGAATTTAGCCAGAATGTAATCATTTATTGATTTTATATAAAAAATCTTAAATATAAAGTTTAGTGCTGATTTGATATTGTTTTTTTAGCGTATGAAGAAAGTAAAATAATATAGCACCTTCAATTGAGACGACTTTTGTGAATAAAATTAAGAATGAAATGATAAAGATAATATTTCCTATTGACGCGGACACGAGGGGTCAAAAAAACTTCCATGCAACCTTTTCTTAATGGAAATGACCTATTCCGCCAGCTTTCGTCAAAGCTATAGGAAGAAAAACGAATTCAGGAGAGGCCAAAATCAATGGCGAAGGACCTGTTAAGCACAAGCATCTACTCAAACTAACGTTTTATATTTTAAAATTCATCTCATTCGTTTGATCCGTTTGTTTCATTTTTCGCCGCTGCGAACTTTTAACGCGCCGTATTTAGACAGGTGACTCCCTAAAGCCGTTTCTCTTACCCCGTGGCACACGGCAAATGTTTAGCTCTGAAGCAAAGCGAGAGATATAAGAGACGGGCAGCTGGTGCACTGAGGAGGTGGAATTTGGGGTGGAGGAGGTGGGACGAAGAGGTGGAAGGAAGGGAGAGGGGGGAGGGAGGGGGGAGAGTAAGGAGGAGGAGCTGCAGGAAAGCGCTCACGGCCTAAAAGCCCATCTCGTCCGAAATCTCCAGGGGTGATGCCTCCGTGGATGGAGGTGAAGGTTGGGGGAAAGGGGCAAAGAGGGCATGCCCTTTGGGCTGTGCGGCTAAAAGGCAGGGGAGTGGAGTCGGAGGAAGGAAAAGAGGAGGAGGAGGGAGAATGTTATGGAGGTAGTTTGAGCAGAACGAGAAGGAGATTTGGCGATTAAATAGATGGAGGAGGGCGAGCCGAAGGAGGGAAGAATGGGCGGTTGGTAAGGAACGGGATTTGGTTGGAGGATGGAAGGAGTTGAGGAAGAGGGGGAGGAGGAACGAAGGATGAGGAAAGGAGGAGGATTAAAGGAGGTGGAGAAGAGGAGGTTAAGAATGGATGAAGGAGATTCAAAAAAAGTGCGGCGAGGGATAAATGAAAAGAAGGGAAATTATGGAGGGGTTATTGGAAGGAAGGTGAGATCGATGGGTGAAAAGAAAAGGAATAACTGAGTAGGCAGAGGATAGGGGAGTGGGGAGGAAGATTAGGGGTAAAATGGAGGCATGGTAGATCGATGCGGGAGGATAGAAGGAGGAAAGTGAAATAGGAATAAAAGAGGTGGGGTTTTGGGAGATTATATATATATATATATATATATATATATATATATATATATATATATATATATATATATGCGGACATAGATAAGGCAAAGAAACGTGAAGGAAGGAAAGGGAATATAGAGCGAAAGAGTAAGTGTTATTTTATAGGTAAAATGTTAGGAAAGTGTATAGGAAAGATATATGAAAGTTGCAAAGGATTACGGAGAGATGTAAGAGAAGCCCGGAGGACTGAGAAGAAAAATTCACAATATTATGGATATGAATCGTTGAAAAGGTGAAGAAATTTAATAACTGAGACAACATGACACCAAAAAAATGATAAAAAGTAAAATGGAAATGAAAAGTCGCATTTAACGCGCACGTTGCTATGGAAATTTAGTAAAAATAACGTAACGAAGGACACTGATAATATTGAAATCAACGTGTTCCGTCTGAAGTCGCCCTAAAACTAGAAAAACAGCTTGGAAACAAACCGGCGGATATCAGTTCAATAAAATTGAGAATACATCACCGGGGCAAATTGAAATTACTAATGTAATCCGTGCGAAGGTGAAACAAGTTAGGAAAGTGTACAACGTATCACAAATGTGCGCGTTTCGTGCGACGGAGTATTAGAAAGAAATTATATACATGGACGTGAGGGAAATAGCGTTTTAAAGTTGTTATATTCTTCAAAAATAATCCATTTTCTTCCTATTTAATAATATAGCATGCACGCGTAAGGAAATTAAACGCGTGTTTGTGAGATTGTTTATGACAGCAATAATGAAGAAGTAACCATGCAATAAATTTTCAAAGTTCAACTCGATTTAAGACATTCTCATTTGATTTTCTATAAAGCGGCTACATCAACGATAAAAATGTATAAGAAAGAAAATACTCTTCTTTACAAGTTTTACAAATTTTATTTGAAAAATATTTTGATATGAGCAATACTTTACGAGATACTAGCTTTTCGTACCCGGCTTCGCCCGGGTGCATTTCGGACTGCAAATAGTTATACTTTTTCCCGCTTAGAAGACAGCTTGAGAAAATGATACATACTAAAACTTCTCCTCTCCTTTCTGTAAACTACATTAGGAGTCTTGAAATAAAGTGGAAAGAACACGAAACGAATCAATACGAAAACTACAAAAACCACCATGAAAAAAGAAATGAATTAAACGCTAACCAATACCCGGTAGAAAAGGGTGTAAGCCGACAAATAAATAATCGTGGAACATAAATTAAGAGTAAAACGAAAGAATATAAGTTCAATGTAAAAACCACCAAGAAAAAAGAAATGAATTAAACTCTAACCAATAGCCGGCATAAAAGGTGTAAACCGACAAATAGGTAATCAAGGAACAAAAATCAAGAGCACAACCAAAGAATATAAACATAGACTACAAAATGAACAACTAAGAACGAAAACAAAAAAAACAAACAAAGAACACAAAAAATGGACACGAAACGAAAGCAAATGAAAACAGCAAACTAACCAAAACCAACCAACGAATAATCTCCTAAAGCTCAATGTATCTGATGATGGCTACTGACGCTTTCTATTCAGTTGCTAAATAAACAACCAACAATCACAAAATAGCGTGTCGTAGTGATGAGTAAATATGTATTGATTACGCGGAATATGAGTTTGTATGTCGACATAATAACAGGAGAAACTAAATAAGAATACCTATTATTACTCTAAATAGATATAAAATTATTGATCTTAATTGTGTTTTCCATCGTAATTAATTGAATAATAGATTGAGATATTCGAAATAATCGATTTTAAATAATGTAGTAAAATGTTTTACTTTTCTAACGTAATTAATTACGTGAGTGTATCGGTAGTGTTTACATTTTACCCATGGAACCGCAGACACGAATTATTAATTTTAGTTCAGAAGACATAATAAAGTTCAACAAAAGTACTATTCAAATAAAATCTTTCGAAATTCACTGCGTTACGTGTTCAAAATGTTAATCTAATTTAGTTCTCGTATTAAAATAACAATTACTCAAGAGTGAACCTTATTTCCAATTGATAAAACTCTCTTTTAATTCAAAACGATATGATATATTACAAAAAGTATCTAATTATTATTGAAACGCAAAATGGATGAGCATAGGAAAAAACTTGCATGTTAGCATGAAATGCTCAATTCAGTATTTATTGATAAACTGATAAAACAAAACACAAAAACTTTAACTTTATATATCTTCATTAATTTTCACTTAAACAAAATATGAAATAAAATAAGACAAAAGGCATATAAGAACAATTTAACTTATATCCAAACGTACCTATAATGCGAATGACACGATTACAGAAAAAGAAACAGTTCACTAATGTTTATTCGCAGAATTAACCCGTGTATAGAAGACCATAGATAATGAAAGAAAAACATACAATCAAATCAGAAGATATTAAATGAGTATTTCATCAACTATTTCTACGTTTACGATATGTTTATAGTTCAAACGTAATTTGTTTACATCGGTTGCTAAATATATCCAAATGCTGAGCAATAATGAAAATAAGATTTTCCCTTCAATTCGTCTTATTTGATCTGTAAGCCCCTCTTTTAAAAAATTATTCCAAAAGAGGAGATAATTTACCACAAAAAAGTCTGCGAGAGCATATGTCTGCGATATATATGTAAGGAGTTAAAAATTCGAGAAATTTACGAAAAAATTTTAAATGGAAATCCCATATAAACGAAAATATTTTATTATAATTAAATAGTACACCGAATCGGTTTAAAAACCTTACTACACCACCGTACACATGATAACGGTTAATATGACACCTTCCTCTTTTTTCTGCGTGTTGTAGTTTCTGAGCCTTAGCAGAACATACATACATACATACATACATACATACATACATACATACATACATACATACATACATACATACATACATACATACATACATACATACATACATACATACATACATACATACATACATACATACATACATACATACATACATACATACATACATACATACATACATACATACATACATACATACATACATACATACATACATACATACATACATACATACATACATACATACATACATACATACATACATACATACATACATACATACATACATACATACATACATACATACATACATACATACATACATACATACATACAAACACCTTACTTTATAGATATGTATAGATAGATGACGAAAATTTAATTTTTTGTCAGCAGTAAAGTGGTACCCATGACTGGCGTACGTGATTGATTTTTGCGATTTTCTTATTTTATTTTATTGTAAGTCCTTAATATCAAATTTTATGAAAATCCGTTGGTAGAAGCCAAGAACGAACATGCGGACGAACGGACAGAGAGACGGACGGGCAGACCGACGATAATAGGCGCTCAAGCTGGAAGCGAAACGCTCCTAAAAAGAACAATGGTATTAATCGCCACGGAGACGAAATCACGTACAGAATTACGTCAGGCAATTTAACAAAAATAATTTTAGCGCTGATGATACGCGCGAGAGAAAATGGATTGACCAGAATTGGTTTTACCCATAAGAGGTACACGTGCGGTCGACTAAGAATAGGTCAGATTAGGGTGGTAGGAGAAGAACGAGAAAAAAACTCTAGTACGTGGAGGATGTGGCAAAAGGAGAAGTCCCGAGGAAGTCTCGCGTGAGCGGAGCGAAGGGTATTCGGTCGCTCTTAAGTCGTAGTTCCGTCCAGTTCTGTCAGTGGCGCAGAAGTAATAGTTGCATTCACAGAGGCAAACAGAAGGCAGGGAGAGGGGGGTAGAGAGAGAGGGGGAGAGAGAGGGAGAGAGAGAGGGATAGGGGGAGAGAGAGAGGGGAGAGAGAGAGGGGAGAGAGAGAGGGATAGGGGGAGAGAGAGAGGGGGGAGAGAGAGAGGGGGGAGAGAGAGAGGGGGGGGAGAGAGAGGGGGGAGAGAGGGGGGGAGAGAGAGAGAGGCACGTGAGACTACTTTACAGGTGAGGATCGTTGAAAAAGGAGAGATTACAGGGGCAGACAGAGAAATGCGAGGGAGAAGAGTCAACAGAGAGAGAGTGAATCAAAATGTAGGTTGGGGGGATGCTTTAAAGTGCTCAAGATTGAAGAGATTGAACCTGAGAAAATAAGGAGGTAAATAAAGAAAAACATTCCATGTATTTTCCACGCGTACATGGATAGCAATTATTTCAGGTTCTGATGATATAAGTAACGGGAAAGTAAGCGAATTTTAAGGAAGCAAAAATTTCCTCCCATTATTTAAGACACTTGAAACTTTCCTCTCACGGTAATTACGTTCATCAATAGAATCTGTTACAAAATTTTTAAATGCAATAAATATGCTGCATTTTTACCGTCTTTATAACTCCATAAATAATGGATAAACTCGTAATCACCTACGATTTCATACAACAAGTTAGGAAAGTGTACAACGTATCACAAATGGGCGCGATTCGTACGTGATTGATTTTTGCGATTTTCTTATTATATTTGATTGTGTCCTTAATATCAAATTTCATGAAAATCCGTTCTGTAGAAGCCGAGAACGAACATGCGGACGAAGGGACGGACAGACAGACAGACCGACGATAATAGGCGCTCACGCTGGAAGCGAAATGCGCCTAATAAAAAATTCCTCATCATAAAAAACCATATTTGTACTAACGTCTCGCAGAGGCGGATTTAGGCCTTCCGGGGCCCGTGGTGCTAAAAAATTCAGGGCCCTCAATATTATGGTACTCATATAATCTACACACATTTCACCTATTGCTACAAACCCTCATATTCATTTTTGATTTTTGTATGGAGAAACAGATTTTCTCTTTAAGATGGAAGAAGACTCGCTAACAAATAAGATGGAGTGTTTATAAAGAGTTGACAAAATTTATAGAAAACCATATTTTTCATTATTTATTACATTATTTTAATAGAAATACTGTATATCAGGAAGTCGAACCGAAAACCCGCTCCAAACCGTTCAATTTTGCGAACCCGAACAGTGATTCTATTTTATCTTTGAACCCGAACCGAACCTGAACCGGTTTTAAAACGGGTAGAAAATGGTTTTAAAATTTTCCAGACAATCCATGTATTCATTCATAGTTTTCAACCCTAAGGTTGGTTTGAAATGACTAGGGAATAAACACATATTATGTGGTGGTTTCCCGTTGCCTTCCACATCAGATACACACACGGTTCCATGACATTTCCCCCAAAGCGCTTCACCCACGAGACGTTTCACCCAAAGACACTTCGCATGGATGTTTGTGTCGTTTTCATAAATTCATATTTCATCAATCATGTGTGTGTGTGGTATAAGGACGTTTCCCCCAAAGCGCTTCACCCACGGGACGTTTCACCCACAGACGTTTCACCCACGAGACGTTTCACCCACAGAAACTTCACCCACGGGACGTTTCACCCACAGACGTTTCACCCATGCTCTTTCGCCCATAGTTTTTTCGCCCACAAGTCACTTCCCCCACATAAAGTTTCATCCAAAGAACTTTCACCCACAGGTGTCTCACCCATGATTCAGAAAACGCATGAAACGTATTAAAATTTAAAATAAATATAATATAGGAGAAATATGTATTAAATAATAACTTTTATTTTTTATTTTATGCATGCCATCCTCTTTTTTCCATTTGCTGATGGAAATTATAAAAGAGAGAGCAGATAATGAAAAAATGATGGTTGAAGTAGAATTTGGAAGAATGGTAAGAGAACCAAGTAGGATGAAATATAAAAAAGTTACTGAGAAGTTACAGTCAATTACACTAGAGCAGTGGTCTTCAAGGTGGGCGTTTTTGGATTTTTGGTGGGCGTTAAAGAACTCACCAAATGCTATTCTAATTTTTACATTGAAAAATAAAATTCTATAAAAAAAGCCTAATGATACGCACACATATTCTGTACAACTATTTTATGTAAAACTATTACAGTTCATTTGTCATTAACTATAGTATCATATCATACTATACTAGCGACAATGTATCCATGCTGCGGTAAAATCGAAAGGCCCATGAGGGTCGTCGGAGTCTCTCACAGAAGTAGCGAAGCGTTTAAGTTTCATTTTATCAAATATATAAAATCATAAATTTTTAAACCCTGTTATTATCACTGAGACCATATGTCATCTAACGACAATCCCACTAGTATTAGGGTTACCATACGTCCGGATTTTCTTAAAATTTACCGAGATTTTAGCAAATAAAACCCATTTTTTCTGGATATTCCCATCAAAATCTTAACACTATAGACTGAAGCAATTGGATACCTTGATTTAAAAAAAATTATATTACATTTTAGGTTTAAAATTAAATTTGTCCGGGTTTTATTATCAGCATATTGTAATCCTAACTAGTATATGCCATTTAGGAAAGAAATGCTGAAAAGCGGCCAGTGGTTTAAAATACCCAGTGGGATACCTTCACTCAGATATTTGATACATTATACGGGGAACGCAGCGAAATGAAAGAGAAGCGATATTAAAAGATACTAAGTATACTCTTTCTTCCTATGGATACTCATTGATTGCAAAAATGCTATTTCGGTATTCATTGATAAATTGGATTTATTGAGAAAAAACATCCTGCAAAAAGAATTTTACCGGTTTTCGGAACTACACAACATCAAAGATGATCTTGCAGCCGAAGACAGAAAAGTTTGCAGATCACCTTTCTGTCATTAGAATTGATATGATGACTCGTTTTCGCGATGTAATAGACTTGAAAGTGGATGCCTGGATGGTGACTCCATTCATCACATATGTGTGTGATGTGGATTTTGAATACCAAGAGGAGATAATAGAATTAATTCATGATGATGAGTGTAAAGCCAATTTCAACCAAGGTAGATATGTACAACTTTGGCAGAACAAGAAAATGCCCTCTCTGTATCCACGCTTGTGGAAGAAAATATCGTTGCTCTTGTTAACTTTCCCAACTTCATATCTAGTCGAGAAGGGATTCAATGCAGTCGTCAATCTCCTGTCCAAAAAAATAAACCGCTTACAAATAACAGAAAGATGAGATCTTCGAATGACTCTTACAGACTTTAAGCCAGACATTGATTCCCTGGTTTGTAGGCACCAAGCTTATTTTAACATTGTTTTGGGATTAATAAATATAATTAAATTTGATGTCTTTTTAAACATTTATTTTATTAAAATCTTTATTGTTAAGTTGATATGGTAGGTGGGCTTAGTGGCGTAGTGAAGGTGGGCAGGGGGGTGTAGTTGCCCGGGCACCGAGTTCAGGGGGGGGGCGCTAAAATATCAAATCAAATTTGCACGCGTCGGGTCGAGGTGCGATATGCACCCCACCCCCTCCGTAAATCGCTTTGCTACTGGGGGTGCAAAATTATTCTTTGCCCCAGGCGCCAGAACCCTGAATATGCCACTGGGTGGGCGGTGAACTTATTTCAAAGTACAACATATGGTAAAAGTGGGCGGTGACTCAAAAAAGGTTGAAGACCACAGCACTAGAGTATGAAGAATACAAGCGGTGTAATCGCATAACTGATTATCTTCGTGTTTGTGGACTCAATTTCAATATTGAAATGTTTTAATTTAAAGTATATATCTTAAAACCTTTAAATAAAAACGTATTAAACCGAATGACTTGTAATTTTAATTTAAAAATTAAATAATGTTAAATATTATTTGGATTAAATTAGATTTGGATTCATGTACAAAATAAAAAATAAATGTTATTATTTAATACATATTTCTCCTATATTATATTTATTTAAATGTTTAATACGTTTCATGCGTTTTCTGAATCATGGGTGAGACACCTGTGGGTGAAAGTTCTTTGGATGAAACTTTATGTGGGGGAAGTGACTTGTGGGCGAAAAAACTATGGGCGAAAGAGCATGGGTGAAACGTCTGTGGGTGAAACGTCCCGTGGGTGAAGTTTCTGTGGGTGAAACGTCTCGTGGGTGAAACGTCTGTGGGTGAAACGTCCCGTGGGTGAAGCGCTTTGGGGGAAACGTCCTTATACCACACACACACATGATTGATGAAATATGAATTTATGAAAACGACACAAACATCCATGCCCTTGGCGGGATTCGAACCCGCGACCTTAGTGACGGTAGGCCAATACGCTAGCCCTTCCACCACCGGGGCCGGCTAATCCATATATATATGACCAAATTAAAAGAAAATAATTCTTACAGAAGTTTGGTGAACGAGAGAGAGACAAAGATGATATATCTTGAATTTTCAGATCTCTCATAAAGCAGAATGAAGATTTATATTCAGTTTCTAGATTTGATTTGTTGCTTGATATCCCCACACATTGTGGATAAATCAATCAATCAATTGGGGGGACCTTGTGACTTCAAACGACACCAGCGCTAGAAGGCTTCTCAGTCTAAATCACAAAGCAAGGGAGGAGTGAAACCCGGTGCCGGCATTAGCCTACTCTTAACGAGAAACACCAAGGGGACCAACGGCTTTACGTCCCTTCCGAAGGACGGGGCGCTGATTTGCGTGTTCTCCTCTAAACACGCAAATGGGGAGCCGGGCAACCCGGTTCGCACCGAGTTTGCTAAGCGTAGCAGGCCAGCGCCCGCACCACTACGCCACGACTCCCCAGAGTGTGGATCAATGGCGGATACAAAGAGAGGGTAATGGGTTAACAACCCCAGTTCATGACACGATATCCTCAGCTGCATCAATTAACCCCTCAAGCCCGGATGAGATTTATGAGAATTTACCTTATTCGCCGGATGAGGTTTTTTTTAAAACACAGGTAAAGCTGAGAAAATTTGCGAATATTTTCAAAAATTCATAACTTTTGATGTTTTATTCTTATTTTGATGAAAGTTTTTGTAAATATACATAAAATATGAAATTTTTAAACAGTATCATTTCAAATATCATATGTCGCACAAAAACATTGCTGCAGTAGAAGCGAATAAATAATTTTCCGGTGCGCGCTCACGGTTTTTATTAACTTTCGGAATCGCGAGAACTATGAAATATATTGACATGAAATCTTACTCTAAAAACGTCTAAACATTACTGAACATTTATTCGCTGAAAGTATCTATATAAACCAATTAGGTAAAATGTTTGTCACATGTAAACTTTTCCATGTCTTGACTGGAAATTTTTAACTAATTGTAAGTCTTGTATTTATGATTTTTAAAAGACGTTTTATAAATAATATAAACGTTTTAGTTATGCAGTCATCATTCTTAATCATTACAGAAGTCAAATAGAAAAATTGGTTACATTTCGTTCATTAGAAGCGGAGATATGGCGTTGTATTTATCATGAGATTTTAGACACAGAATACGGAAAACTTTTAAAAGTTACATATTAGCTCACAGCTCACAAGTCCTTTCCCGATTGTTTTAGAAAATGTACACATGCGTAATTGGACTCAGCATGAAATTTACATTATAGCATCGTAAACATATCTCTTGTAAGCGAAGTCTTTGAAAAGATATCGTGAATCATATCCGAGCGTGACCGTTTCCTCGTCGACACGCCCTATATGGGTCTATATGGGTCAACTTGAGAAATCGAAACTGCGTAGGTCCGTGGAATATAAAAGACAAAAACCGTGTATTATTATTCTTATAGATTGTTCATAAATTGCATTTATTATTATTGTAATCAATAAAAATGTATATTTACGTCAAAAATTGGTTTCAATGCGCTGTTTTATTTAGTTTTCCCTAATGTTAAATATCAATAAAACATACTTACCTATTCATTCACTAAAATATCAGTCATATTACGGTTTTGAGTCAGCCTTTCATTTTAACGCGCCGTTTCGAGTCTCTGGGGGACGGAAGGACTTGATAGGTAAACATTGCAAACAATACAAATAGCGGAACAAGCCGGTTGTTGAAGGTCTTTGAAGGATCGCCGAAGAGGAAAGCCTTCTTGGTGAATTGAAAAGCGATTTTTAGAAGCTACTGAAGTGGGTTGTGTGTATTTAGTATATAGGAGACATTTCTTTCTCAAGCGGACGTCCGCTTTTCTCACAAGGCTCAACAAAGATACAAAGGAAAAGATTATATTTCTTCTTCGAGAAAGTGAAAAGAGGAATCATTATTTCGTGGGAAAATGAGAATTTCATCGAAGATTTTCACGTTGATTATAAAACGTTAGAACAATAGTAAAAATACAGTTCGTGCATTACTGAAGATGCCAAAGCTTCCTCTATCAAACTAAGTAAAGCTTATTCAGATCGAAGAATATGCCTTCCGTATTTAGACAAATGTATGTGGTTGCGCTCCAAATTTTCGGAGCAGAAACAAAAATTTCACCGCAAATTTTCACGTTGATTATAAAACGTTAGATCAATAGTAAAATTACAGTTCGTGCATTACTGAAGAGGCCAAAGCTTCCTCTATCAAAGTGCTTAAGGCTTATTCAGATCGACGAATATGCCTTCCGTATTTAGACAAAAGTATGTGGTTGCGCTCCAAATTTTTGGCGCAGAAATGAAAATTTCACCGTAAACTTTCACGTTGATTATAAAGCGTTGTAACAATAGCAAAATTACATTTCCTGCATTACTCAAAAGTCCAAAGCTTCCTCTTTCACAATTTATAAAGCTTATTTATTTTTACGAAACTCTGTTACGCCAAAAGGCGATGACATTTCAGGCGCACGGTACTTTCGTAAAAAATCGAGCGCAAACTTTATCGTACATTATAAATTATAAAAAACATAAAAAATACAAAGCATACATTATTAGAAAGGCCAAAGCTTCCTCTTTTAAGATATATACAGACTATTCAGATTTAAATATGTCCCTTTCATCAAAAGACAATTAAATTTAGTGCTGGCGCTCCGTAATTTTGTGGCAAAAATGAAAAATGCATCTCAAACTTTAACGTAGATTATAAAATATAAAGTCATGGATGACTAGAAAGGTCAAAGCTTCCTCTTTCAAAATATATAAACATTTTTCAGATTTAACTATGTCTCTTGCGTCAAAAGACAATTAAGATTAGTGCTGACGCACTGTAATTTCGTGGCAAAAATGAAAATTTCGTCGAAAAATTTAACGTAGAATATAATATACAAAAACACAACTAAAATTATGAAACATGCACTACTAGAAAGGCCAAAGCGTCCTCTTTGAAAATCTTTAAAGTTTATTAGATATAAGAATATCTCTTGCACCAAAAGACAATTAAATGTAGTGATGACGGAGGACGTAATAGTACGTATGACGGCGTCTACGGGTTAAGCAATTTAATGATCAGTGCAGAAACGTGTGAATAAAATTACGCACCCCAAACAGAATGGTATTAGTGAAAAAGTTTGGCTTAAGACAGCCAATTATTGACTGTACCACACGGTGGAATTCGATATTTGATATTATTCAACGCCTTTTAGAATTCAGAAGTTTCTGCTCCGATCTTATGGATGCCGAATTATATGTACTTCAGTGACGCAGCTTGGGAATTCTCTTCAGATTTTATAGAAGCTTTTACACAGGCTAAAAAAATTACTTTAAAATTGCAAAGCGCGCAAATGACGCCGGGAGATTTTTATGGTTATTGATTTCGTTTTAAATTAGTCCTCTGTAATAATGCTCAATGCTTGGCACAAGCTTTACATTCAAATATACTTATAAGAAGGGTTAATTTTCTAAATAATGATCTTTTGTTACCTGCTGTATATTTATATCCTAGATAGAGATTGACTTTAGATGAAGAGAAAGTAAAGAAAGCTAAAATCCAAATTACTAAAACGCTGGAGTTACTGGAAAATATAAGACTGGGATACAGCTCGAAAGAAAATGTGAAACATTCTGTACCAGCAGTAAACATTTCAGACTCAGCAGAAGATGACGACTTGCTAGAGCAGTTTCTAAAAAAAACTGAGAAATCTCTCACAAACTATAATGGCCAACTTGACTATACAAATCAAAATAATTTAGAAATAGCATTCGAAGTTTGAGAAAATTCAAAGATTTCCAAAAGACAGTAAAGTTCTTAATTTCTGGGAAGAAAATAAAGATCAGTATGCTATTTTGTACCATATTTCTCAGGTCGCTTTATCAGTTCCAGCAACACAGGTCAGCGTTGAGCGAGCTTTCTCAGCATTAAAATTTATTTTATCTCCACAGTGTGCCAACTTATTGGAAGATACACTTGAAAATATTTTGCTGCTCCGTTTGAATAAAAATTTAAAAAAAAAATAAAATAGCGTTTATTTGATGTATTTTTTAAAATTGATTTTGGTATTTGTCAATTGTTGTTAATGTAGCCAAAAATGTTTATACAGTTCCTAATTCTACCAACATTTCTTATTAATTTCCTAATTCATTTTGTTATTTTTCATTATAATGTATTTTTCAATGTGGATTGTGTAGTTTAAATTGTCATTTCATAATAAATTAACGAATTTTATAATTAAATGAATTATTTTTTTAAAACCCGAATCTGAACCCAAACCGGAACCGTTCGACAAAAATTTTTATGAACCGAACCGAACCCAGAAAGTTTGAAACTGTCTGAACCCGAACCGAACCCATAAATTCTCCGGTTCGATACCCTGCTACATATAAATGAAAAAAAAATCTGTGAAAAATCCTCTTCATTTCATGTGGAAAAAAGCATTTTTCCAAAAGAAGCAACAAATTTCTTAAAATATTATCCAAAATTGTCCTTGCGCAACTGATAAAAATAATGCAAATAATTACAACAGGTATAATTACTCCATGAAAGGTACTAGCAATTCATAAGTTTCTTTTCCTAGATTTATCTTTTGCAAAAATATCCACATATTATTACGCTCGGATCTATATTATTTTAAAAAAATCATTCTCAATGCAAAGTAAAGCTAAACAATTCAGACGATTGTCACTCATTGTGTTACTCTGATAATTTTTCACACGCTTTGGGGTCGAAAATGATCTTCCCCCAAAGCATTTGAAATTGGCATTGTTAATAAAATTCTTAAAATAATTTCTACATTAGGAAAAGTTAATTTCACAATTGAAACCAATGTATTCATTCCAGTAATGATAATTGATTTATCTTATTCTTTCGCAAATAATAAAACGAGATCTAATTCACCTTAAAAATTTGTGTAATCAATGTCATCCTTGTAGTGGTCGCTAGAACCGAAAAATACCACTGATCTTTCTTCCCAGACACAATAAGACAGGCCAACAGAGGCATTAGTTCATTTGGTGCTGTGACACCCCCTGCCAAACGCTTCTGGCGGCTTGCAGGGTATTCATGTAAATGTAATGTTAGAACTGAAATTACGCAAACATTTGTGGGTCCCCTACTTCACGGGGATTCTTGCTTCACGGGACTCTGGCTTCACGGGGCCCCTGCCGCGCGTCATGTGCGCCCCCGTTCCCCCTAAATCCGCCACTGACGTCTCCTCATGTGGTGAATACCGCGAGTTAAATATTTTTCATTCCTAAGACTTTAAATGAGGCAAACAGAACAAAAATGCAGGATAATAGAAAATTAAACAATCAAAAGAGCAACGAACAAATAAAAAAAAATCTAAAATAACTTTGAGCGTTGAGGAGATACGAATAGAAAAAGAGAAAGTGTAGAGAAAGAGATACCAGAAAAGAGGTTCGCAGTTTGGAAAGAAAGGCGAAACGGAGGACGTGGTGAGGGGTTCTTAAGCCAAGGAGATGAGAGGTTGAAGGTAGTATGAGGAGAGCCGAGGTGAACTGATTAATTGCGGTCACCGCTTGACCTTCACCCGAAAGGGCAAAAGGTAGAGGAGAAGGAAACACAAAGAGTGGCCAAGGGCCATTAGGTTGGAGGTTGTAAGACAGAGGAAAGAGGGAACGAGAGAAAGAGCGAAGGAAGAAAGGTATTTTTCGGGGAAAGGGAGGGAGAGATTTCGGAGATTAAGTGAAAGGGCTGAAAAGAGAAGGAATTTTAAGAGGATAGGGGGAGATAATTGCGGGAAGAAAGGCAGAAAAGATGAGAAAAAGTGGATTACTGCGCTGGAAGGTAATCGAGAATGGAAATGGGAGGAGAAATGAAAGTTTAATGCAGTGGACGCGTGGCCTTTGTATAGGAAGATTACGATGTAGCTGGCTGCAGGATTTGGAGGGAGGAGTATACACAATTTTTATAGTATTGTATATTTTGCGATATCAATATTGTTATGTGGAAAAAGATCAAACACTCGACTATACGTATCCGCAACCTTGATATAAAGTATGTTTTTAAACATGAAAGATGATTGTTTGGAATTTCATGTTATTTTTGCAGCGCGAATTTAAATGCTGTGTTCCAGAGATAGTGTTCGAAGTTCATGACAATGTTAAGGTTTAATTTATAAATAAAGGGTTTTAAATTATAAAGCCAATTTTCATATTGAGGTATTTACGCTTCCTGTAGACCAAATACTCCGTTATCAGCCATAACCGCAATGAATTATATGTATTTAACAATTAGTTAGGTACCTTAACAGATTATATTGAACATTTATTTAATTATGTTTGAAAATACGAATATATTTTATTAGCTATAAAATCGTGTGCAATAGCTTAATTATCCACATATGTCCTGTTTTCCCACTTTTGTGGCAATTTCATTATTTCTGGTATAAATTTATAAACTTAAGCAGAAAATCAAAAATTTATTTGTTAAACATCACTTTTCACCTTATCTCAGAAAAAGCATAAATTATATCAGGAAAAAATGAGTGGAATATACACTTCCATGACGCCTGTCTCCTTGGCTTAATGCGTAACAACTCTTTAAAGACGTGTCACATGGGAGGAAAAACAGCACATTTGCCACTTTCCACTCACTGATACATTAAAACAGATTTCACAGTTCAGCATCGGCCTTTACAAATTCGATCATCTCATTCGCGTATACCAACTCAACCGCTACGCAAAGCATATAATTTTCCAAATATATTCTATAATAACGGAAGATCTTATTCTTAAAATGGGAGGCAATGATCGGATTTCTTATAATCGGATGAAAACCTTAATTGCAGTTCTCATCTATTTTCACAATGGTCGAATATCGCCTAATTTTTTATTTCGAATAAAATATGACTCAAACGAAGTAATATTGGATAAAATTATCTTCCATCATTTTGAACCTCATAGTTTCACGATGTTTAATCTGGAACTGTTAAATCCTCCACTACTGCGCTTTTATAAAGTGAAAATTTAAGCCCTCCGTCAGTCAGAACAGATATTTCAGTCTTAAGCCAGTTAATTTGGAAGAGTAGACTAGATCAGACAAGCAGGCTTTTCATCCCATCTTCCCTGTTTGATAGGCGGCGGGCGGACACCGAAAACAAACACGTAACAACTCAATTTGGGCCAAAGAGATTAGCAAATAACCACTGAAGGGCGTTACCTGCGATCGAAACCATTACAGATCTGAGGCGAGTAAATTTCTGCGTTTTCGATGAGTTAAATCAGGCTTTAGTCTACTGTTTATGAAAACAGAAACGCGATCAATCTTTTTAATTTTTGTCAGGCAGTTAAAAATACCGTATTTTTTACTTTAAAAGTTATTTTTAGTATTTAATATATAAAAACTAAAAAAATTTGTGTTTGAGAACCAATAAAATAATGTGTAGATCATTTGATTATTGTTAAACATCAAATATTAACAGCTTCGGTAAAAATTAAATATATTTCAGAACACTGATATATTTTTCTATAAAGACAAAACATATAAATTCAAGGACAATTAAAGTAGAAAAGAAGAACCAATATAAACTGAAGTAAACTTAATTTTACATGGAGCTATATTTTATGGTTACTTAACATTACTGTAGTCCACGCACATCAATGAGTTGTAGGTCTCAGCTAGAGACCTGATTTCTTGAGAAGGCAGTGTGCTATAGATTTCTGGAAACCAGACTATGAGGAAACTCTAAGGCCTTACAAAGAAACACGATTAGGCTTAGGTGCACTATTGTGCTCCCAAGGCTCGATGGGTTGTTGACGTACATGTGGAGCCGACCTATCAGGCAGAATGAGAACTACGGCCTGCGGCGACATATACTTACACAATCATTTGCTTGAATTTAATAACTTTCACGCAAAACTGATCAGGCCTGACGCGACGTTTACCAACCCGATCACCGGACAACGGGGAGGGTTAGTTTCGTTCCAGAGAGGCGAAGGGCGCGGTAGCGTCCGGAGACAACTCATTTAAAACCAAAGCAAGCCGAAGGCTCACCAATATCCTCGATAATTCCATAATCTTCAACTTATATTTCTCAATATACTTTCCATTTTATTAATGAACTATTTTTATATCGACGTTCTTATATTTATTCAAAAGAATTCTTTTTATTTACCTTTATTAGAGATTCCGAAATTTCCGTCTAATAAACAAAACAAAAGAATAATAATAAGTTTTAGGCGTTCGGAAAGCTTGGGGATCGCAATAATGAACCTGTTCCCACGATTACGTAGACGAAAATGCCCACAAAAGGAAAACCTACGTTGGTCTACATTTTGTCTTTGAACAGTATTCTGTAAATTAGTATATTTAAAATGAGATGTAGGTACTATCTATAGAGGAAAAACAAAACAACTGAAAAATGAAAAAATAAATTTTAATAAAACAAATTATTTTTTTATACATTTACTCTGAGCAGAGTTGTTTGTATCAAATAAATTTAAACAAGTTAGGAAAGTGTACAACGTATCACAAATGGGCGCATTTCGTGCAATGGAGTATTTGAAAGAAATTATATACCTGTACGTAAGGGAAATTGCGTTTTAAAGTTTTTTCTTCTTCATAAATAATCCATTTTCTTCCTATTTAAAAATACCGTATGCACACGTAAGTAAATTAAACGTTTGTTTGGGAGATTGTTTATGTTAGCAACAACGAAGTAAGCATGCAAGAAGTTCAACTCGAATTAAGACATTTTTGTTTGATTTTCTCGATAACGGCTACTCCTATGATAAAAATGTATAGGAAAGGAAATACTCTTCTTTAACAGTTCTACAACTTTTATTTGAAAAATATTTGGAACTTACGTAGTATCCCCATGACATACTTACGTACAACATTAACAAAAACTGACTGGCCTGTCTCGACATTTACAAACCCAATCACCGGACAACGGGGAGGGATACTTTGGTTCCGGGCGAGCCGAAGGGTGCGGTAGCGCCCGGAGACGACTACCCACTAAAACAAAGCTAGCCGAAGGCTCGCCAACACTCGCCAATATCCTTCTCATTTGCGGCACAACAGTCAAACGAGATAAAAATATTAACAGAATAACAACGTATTGTTGGATTTACGATATTTTATTATCAGTTTCGTATGTATTCATAATTTATTATTATTATAAATAATATATGACAAAATTTCATATAAATAAATTAATAATTAAACATTGACTTTGGGCGACCAATGATCTCTTATTACATTCAAAATGGCGTAGAATAGTATGTAAGTATGGCATGGGGATAATACGTAAGTACCAGATATTTTGATTTACGAGATTTGACGAAAATTTAATTTTTTGCCACCAGTAAAGTGGTACTCCTGATTGGCGTACCTGATTGATTTTTGCGATTTTCTTATTATATTTGATTGTAAGCCCTTAATATCAAATTTCATGAAAATCCGTTTGGTAGAAGCCGAGAACGAATATGCGGACGGACGGACCGACGACAATAGGCACTCACGCTGGAAGCGTAATGTGCCTAAAAAAAGATGTAAAATGTCACGAGGCATAAATTTATTACCTTTCTGAAAAATATTCAACCGAATTTACGTATTTATAGGATACAAATAACGTGGATGTTTCTTTGCATTGTTCTGAAGCGATTTATGATTTAGGCTCTTCATCAATAAATTTTCGTGGAATCATTTCAGGGACATCGGTTTTCGTGCGATAACAAAATTTGAAATGCCGATTGTTGAATATTAAAAGGAATATTTAGATTCCTTGTTTCGCGCGGCAGTTAATATGGCTTTAATGAGATTTCGAAACATTTCGAAGGGACATTTGCATCGTGTTAAATAACCCATCTGATTGTCGCGCAATAGGCGGAAAGCAGGGATTATTTCCCATTAATGGGAGAAAAAGCTATGTTAAAGGCATAAATGGTCCGTCCGTGCTCTGATTAATACAAAAGTCCTTAATAATGCAACTTGATGAGCACGATGAAAGCGAGGGATGCACGTGTTGGCAAATCCCCATGTTTAACCGGAATAGTCCATAATGGAGATAATTTAACATACATTCACTGTTCATAAGAGGCCAAAAGAGTAATACCATTTTTCATCAAAATATCATGAAATGCTTTCTTCTGGATATCGTAAATACTTTATTACTAGCACATGTATCATATGAATCGTGTGGGGGTCTGACAATGAGTATTTTATATAGTACA
Organism: Uropetala carovei; assembly: GCA_036926305.1. Classification (NCBI taxonomy): domain Eukaryota; kingdom Metazoa; phylum Arthropoda; class Insecta; order Odonata; family Petaluridae; genus Uropetala; species Uropetala carovei. The sequence continues at coordinate 167,472 of JAXCHB010000118.1, read as the reverse complement.
CATTCATATGCTTATACTTTGAATTTGTTTTTCTTTGGTCATGGTTTAGTCAAAGAAATTAAAAAAAAATAATACGCCGTCATTATTACTCTATAAAATTACTTATTAGATTGCTGATGTCTCATTAATCAATTAAGTGCTTCTACGACAGAATAAGAAGGCTGAAGCAAAATATCACCATAAAGCCATTAGGTTTATTGCCATATGATTGCATGATCAGCAACGAAAAATTTAATTATGATTACCAACTATAGCCGAGTACGGTTTGAATATGGCTTTTGTAGGGAAGGGAGTTAATAAAAAGATAATAAATCGTCTTTTCATAATAAAAGGCAGCATGGCTGGCAAGTGTTTAAATTATTTCCTTCCGAAGGTTGAAAGGAAGTAATGTCAACAAAGGTATTCGAAAATATACTGTGACTAGCCCCATGGGAAGATGAAAATTAAGTGGGACATCTCGAAACGCAAGTACTTAAGAAAATGCTGATTTCACACACACACACACACAAATTTACAATAAGGAAATCAGGGTGCACATTTATCGCAAAGAACTATGGTAAGGAATTTAGAAATGAGTAAAAAAATTTGTTCAAAATAAATTCATTACAAAAACGTTCCTATTGATAGCTCCAAAGATCACACCGGCTTCAAAAACGAAAGCAGGTGTCGCTCATATTACGGTTATGAAAACGAATGGTACTTCAGGATGTCTGAATTAATTTTGGTTACAAAATAGGACAGAAAAAATAATTTACTGGATGCTTCCTATACAAAATAAACTTTCCTTAATTATTGAGCAATGTCAACCATTTCCACATACACTCTACTTAGTATGATAAAATGCCTAAGTACGAGGTTTCATACATTTTCGCTCTACCGTTTAGGCTCCAGAGCCAGTAACAGACAGACAGACGGCATTGCGAAAACCACTATTTCGGATTCAGCGACACCTAAAACGTATATTTCCGTAACAATCTCGAGGTCGATTTTTTTCGCGATAACAATACTTTCTCAATATATGAGAAAGTAAAAATGAATCTCCGTGAAACCGTTTCTATCGTAAAAGAAATAGGTTTTCTTCAAATGATTGACATCCTGGTGCGTGTCATGAAGCGATAAACGAAACTACTTTTTACAAAACCTATGAATTCGAAGATAAGCGAAAGTTAGATGGACCATCATACGAAATTTTTCTCGATTGCGAGCACATACTCCAGAGCCAAGAATTCCTATAGTTACTTTTTTATTAACCCACTGAAACTTTATATACTTATATATATACATATACATATATTATATATATATATATATTATATATATATATATATCCCTTCCAACTGCCTCAGTTCACTGCCTCAAAGTCGGCGGAAGGGTGTAAACAGAGGCTAAAGGGCGAAGAACAGTGGTGTCCTCGGACACCGGTAGGCTCAACCATGCTGTGAAGTCTTTCTGCAATATCTCCGGCCAGCTTGTTGTTTTAAGGCCCACAATCCCCCCATGACATGTACACCCATAAAAAATGGCCCTCATTCTCCGGAGGCTGGATTGCCTCTGACCGTGGTAGTGGTGAGGAACAAGGCATGAAGGCAGAGGGTGCTAAGAATCCTCGGAGGTTAAACGCCCACTGCCACTCTTTCTCATCCTTACCCAATTCCTTTAACCTCAACCTAACTACCTTTAACTGCCGGACTTTGTCCAGTGAAGATAAACTTCAAGAGCTCCAAGAACAACTGGAGAAGATCAAGTTGGACATTTTAGGGCTTAGTGAGGTGAGAAGAAAAGGTGAAGGCCTATTGGAGTTGAAGTGTGGACATATTTTTTATTACAGGGGAACTGACAGAGGAAGAACAGGAGGAGTTGGATTCATCATCAACAAAAAATTGAAGAATAATATCGTGGAAATGGAAAGTTCATCCGAGCGGGCAGCTAGATTAGTGTTTCAAATAAATAAAAGATATCAACTTCAAATAGTCCAAGTTTATGCGCCAACGTCATCATACTCGGACGAGGAAGTGGAAGATTTCTACCAAGAAGTTGGAGAACTGCACGACAAAGGAAGCTGCCATCTAAAAGTGGTCATGGGTGATTTCAATGCCAAGGTAGGAGAACAAAAGGAAGACGACAGTGCAGTTGGAAAATGGGGCTATGGAGACGGAAATGAACGAGGGGACCGACTTGTAGACTTTGCTGAATGTACTAGTCTATATATAATGAACACTTTCTTCAAAAAGAGTCCCAATAGAAAATGGACCTGGAAAGGATCCAATGGTACCAAAAACGAAATTGACTACATACTAGTCAATAAGAAGCAATTGGCTGAAGACTGTTCCGTCCTCAACCAGTTTAAAACTGGAAGCGACCATCGCTTAGTAAGATGCAGAATAAAATACAACTCAAAGTTAGAAAGACAGAAGCTTATAAAGAAGAAGCCTAAGTCTATTATCAACACGCAGGTGCTAAAAGAACGAAAAGAAGAATTTCAGCTCCAACCGAAAAGAAGACCGAAAGACAGGTGGGACAGAGAGCTTGTTAAGTTCTTGGGGCAAACTTGGAGGGGGGAGGCAGTTGACAGGGAAAACTGGAAGAGTCTGAGGGAGGCCTTCATCCGTCAGTGGACTGAAAAAGGCTGATGATGATGATATATATATATATATATACACGTTTGAATAAAAATGATGCGATGTCTAATTTATGCTACTTTGCGACACGTGAAAATATGGAAAAAGACCTCCTTTTTCTAAATGTCACTGACCGCCTACTACAAAGCAACTCTCGGATGGTTCTCAAACACGTGGGTGTGGGAATTAGAGAGAGAGAGTGAGAGAGGTAAGAGGAGAAAATAAACGTAATGTGAGCGACAATGGTTCGACGTGGGAAAGGTGGGAAATAAGAGAATGAGAAAAGGAGATAATTAGGGAAAAGCGAAGGAAAAAGAGTAAGAGGGAAAACAAAAGAGAGATAATGAGCAATATAAACTGTGCGCGAAGATCTCCGGGACAATGAAAAAGTGGGAGTTAAAAAGAGGGAGGAAAGCGCGTTTAAAAAGTAAACGGGGCAAAAGGACGCGAAAGAAACGCGGAAACGAGCAGAAGAAAAAAAAGAATAGCGAAAGAAGGCAAACACTGGGAAAACCGGCGAACATTCTCCAAATCTTGTTATTCAAATACATTAACATTTTCATGAATATTCACGTTGATTGCTTAACCCGCGTCCCTTCAAGGTTCCAGGGAAGCGCCGCATTAATCACATTAAAAGGGGCAAAAGATAAAAACAAAAGCGATGCAAGTGAAGTGACGGTGGGTATGTTTGCGCTCGGGCACGTGTGCGTGTGTGTTGTGCGGTGACATGATTTTCTGAAGAAATAATCCTATGCGATTATTCGACGGTGACGTGCATCGGGAGCAGATGCGTCGTCGGAGAAAAAAACTAATTATAGGAAGGACTCGATTTCGCCATGGAAACCGCAATTCTCGTGTTAACCTGCTCCAAAAACCACTTTATTAAAGGAAAAATCAAATTTCCATTTTCGATTTTTCGCATCACTTGCTTCGGGATCGGATATAGGAAAAAAAGGCCGACACAATTTCGTTCAAATATAAATTTCGCCCATTCATCATGGAAATTGAAGCAGACCTCAAATTCCTTTTTTAAAATGTTCAGAAAAATTGACGATAAAAAGGTATTATGGAGGTGGTATGTTTTTGTTGATGTTTTTAAGCCTGCTATACTGTTTTCTTTGCCTCTTATATCGATAAGAGCCGGAAAATGGTATATTAGCGAACATATTGACTAATTGAGTGATTTTTTTTGTCATTTAACTAGATCGGAACCTTTTATGCGTCTGTTTTTGAAAATGTAATTGTCTCACTTCCCCTTCCCTTGAGATTGGGTTTATTGGAATTCGAAAAAGCATATTTATTAACAAGTACGCACATGAATAAGATTCGTGATTTTTATGTCCCAAAATTATTTAAAGTGGTATTGGAAACACTGTTTCTAAGATCAATATAGACAATTTTATGGTTATTTAAACCAACTATCAATACCATATGGTATTAGGATAAGCTTGGAATACTTTATGCGAAATAAACTTTCAAATGAATACAATACCGTTGATTTTTAAACGGAACGATCATTTTTTCCTAACCTATTGGTAGTAACTGAGCGGAAAACTTTGTAATAATTTCGTAAATTATAAAAATATTTGCTCAAAAGGATTTCCCGGAGATGTCCAGTAACTACTAGCTACCATATTCATGGAATGTATATTTACAAATAAATGTCAACAAGTATTTGAAGAAGAAATGGTATGTACTGTAACTAGGAAATAATTGAACAGTGTGTATCTAGGGGTAGATTTTTCAAATGCGTCCTTTGATATTTGTTGAACAATACTTAAAAATCGTTGGATTTATAATTACAAGAATACTATTCTATACCAGCAATTTTTCTTATACCTGTTAAAATTTTAATTCAGAATTCTCACTTTTAAGATCGTCCAACAATTGCAACCACATATTAACTGTACGAGTAACATTAAAGAGATACAGGTAAAAGTTCAATTAGGCCTTAAGGGAGGGGGATGTTCAAAGTGGTCATTGTAAACCAAAATGAAATAAGTTTAATAGTTGTGCGTACAGATTATCCATACAAAATCTCCAGTGGAGTAACAAAAAATATAGCCTCCTCCTCGTCAAAAAATATGAAACTGCGGAAAATACGATTAAGAGATATTTTGGAGTTCCTATTTCCGTCAGGCTCATTGCGGGTGCCATTACTATGGCATAAAGATCTTATAAATGTCAGTCACGTTGTTCATGACGCCCCCTATATATTCCTCCACTTTGCACATTCCCTGCAAAGAACGTTGAACGATAATATCAAATTTAACACACATATTCAATGTAAGTGCTACTGTTTGACGTATTTATTATGCTAGCACACCATGGTAATGTGAATAAAAAATTTTTTTTACATGAATGGGTATAACCATAAATTAAAACTATTATTCTTGTTTTTTTTTGGATGTTCCATGATTTTAAAAAAATAGCTCAAAATTTTAAGCTAAAATGATTAGATACTTAAGGTTACATTTACACTAGCCTAGAAATTTTCTCATCAATTATTGAAAGACTGAAAGAGGAAAGGATTTCTATGAAATATTGCCCTAAAACAACATACCACTGCACTAGGCTCTTTAGAAAACCTTAAAATTCAAAATTTCTCCTATTAACAGGGGACATTTGTGGAGGTTGAGAATTCATAATGATTCCTATATTAAGGAAAAATAGGATATTTTGTAAATAAAGCTACAAGGAAAGGAGACCTAAAGCCTATCGTAAAAAGTTTATTGACATCGGTTATAAAATAATATTTTGATAACATTTTTCATCATTATTATAGGAAAGTATTTTCACCGCGGTGATGGTAACTAGATGTTTTCATCGACAAAAAAATGTTTATGCGAGTCCAATAAAATTTCCTCATTTCCTGCGTTTTTCAGGTAACAACAGAATGTCTCGTATTTCCGCTCGAAAGACATGTTATAAAATAAATAACGATAGCCGACAATTTTTATTCTCTCTGTACCTTATCCTACCTCCCTCTATCCTGCATCCCATACCTCCATGAGGGTGAATAGCTGCAATAATCATGACCCACATACGAAGGAAAGTACAGTTGCTAGGTAACAGCTTGCTCCCTACAATAACTCCAATGGATCGTAACTTACCTCGCTTGTCGTTATTGGGGCGGAAGTGTTTATAGTTTTAAAAAATTCCTATGCCTTGCTTTTGAGGGAAGCCGTATTTCATGCTCCTCATTTTTAAAAGATATCTAACTAATAAAAATCAAATAAAAATACAAGAGTTAAAAGCAATAAAATAGTTTCTGTAGCAATGTTTTGCCTGTCAGTCGAATTTCCCGCAGTATCAGATGCAGTGAAAGCATCTATAATACCTTCTTCAACTTGGAAGGCGTTAACATTATTCATAAAACATTGCAATTTGAATTGAAAGGCAAGAATGTGCAGTTTATCTTTTAATTTCTGCATGCCACCTAAAAATGTTAAGAAAAAAGAATTGTATTCTAATTTACATTAAGACCTTTCATTCTGTTTTACTGTCGGAATTTTTTAAATGAAAATTACACAGCACTCGGATGAAAACAGTTTATAATCAAAACTGAAATGAAGAAACAAAATTAATTTAGCTGTGCAAACGTTGTTGTTAATTTGAAAGTTTACATTTATTTCTCAGCAATTTAGACCGGGCTGACTGCAATTTCAAGGTAGCGATTTCTGAGATATTTCTAAACCGATCTTGAATCTTAGATATATTTTTATCTTTAGCGGGAACTGCAATTTTTTCACATAAAATATTGGGGTAATATTATGAAAATACTAGTATATATAAGAGCCGGTCAAAAATTACGGGGATGATCGATTATTCTGAAATAAAATTTAGGCAGTCTTCTCTGACCAGAAATCATACCTCTTGTTGAGAGGGTTGCCTTCGATTCCAGCGAAGGTTCGAAACCCTCGCCGCGAGTATCTATTGCGCTTCAAAAGCTGACCTTAGTCCCCTCGTGCCAGGTATATTTCTGTTTTTCAGAGCGTGACAGAGGGAGTGACAAAAGGACAAAGGGACAGAATAAGGCTTTTATATATTACCGATACATTAAAACGGTTTGTTATTATATCATAATGTTTTCCTGAAAATTTCATCAAATTCGGTTCAGTCGTTTGCGAGATATTAAGCTTCAAAAAGAATTACACGACAAAGGAACAAAGGAACAAAGTGACACTGTCTTTTATATATGTTTTATGATATAGGCTAAGCTGGCGAAAATATTTTTTTTGTTACACTAAAGATATTCTCAATTATTTTTTCTCGAAACCTAAAGGCTGATCATACCTATAAAATTCTACTGCGTCTGTTAGGAATGCTGCATGCAATTACTTGGCAGTAGGCCTATAAGGATAGTTGCAGTTCCGATATCACTAACTCCGATATCACTCGCAAAATTTCATATTGATTACCTACTATTATAACAGGTGGCTTAGGTCATAAGAGCGTTTCTTGTTTTCATTTAATTTTTAAATTGGCTGAAATCCAAATAAGAACTCAGAGCTTGGTACGGTTTAATACTCAAAACGGCCATACTAAAGAGGATTAACCCCGATAAATGTTATCACCGTCGGTACAATTCGCATATTATCCGTATGCAAATTTGTTAATTTAGATACCTTGGTAACTTCATTAATGAAATAACATGCCATGGAAACATTTTTACAATAGATTTTCCAAAATACCTAATTAAATTTTAATATGAAATTTTAATAATGTTTTCCAAAAAAAGATTTTTGCTAAATAAATGCTGTTAAACAAGATGTCTGCATGATATGAGTTATTTTAAGAGACGATGTTTACATTTCAGAACGTTTACTTAAGCTTATTGGGGATTAAACTATATGCTAACTTAGCATACGGATGGAGCGAAATTATAAATAGAAAATAACCGAACTTTAATTCCGTAAAAGTTTTAACATGTCTTTATAGGAAGTTGCACCAGATAATAGAAAAATATCATATCTTAATTAGTACTGAACGAAAATTAGTCGGTGAGAACCTCCTTAAATGGGATAAAGAAATTCATTCGATGGTAGAGATCATTGATATTTAATAACTGAATATTCATCACTATTCGACTGAAAATTGGAACTTCACTTAATTCATACATGTAAATCCATAATATGGATTCATAAATTCGACATTTTATTTCAATTTTTACTTTCAGCTACCACAACGGAAACCAAGCACCGCCTTTCTCAATTCCAAAATATTTTCGCCACCCTCTGGAACGTCAAATATTTTGCCTCATTTCATCATCCACTTTACATATTACATTTTCCCGTAAATTTCTTCGTTTGTCGTCCGAATATTCACCAATAAGCTACTACCCTGCACATCATTTGCTTATGCTCGCTGTTTTCCTTGCAAATATACCATCAGAGATATGTAAAAGAATTTTAATGAACCTCTATCCGACCCTGTATATTATTCCAAACTCAAATCTAAAGTAAAAACAAATGGCAGCAGCACAGAAATCTGCACTCCAATTTTCTGTTAGTGGACATTTGGTCCAATCCAATAGGCCCAGCCTTCATTTTCATCCAAACGATTTGGTCCATACCAAAAGGTCCATGATACAAGGCCAATTTATCATATTTGTCCCTTCTTTATAGTCCAGTCCTTTAAAAATTCTACTTAATTTACCAGAAAGAATGCTTTGAAAAGGACTATCAACAGAATGAAAATTAAAAACAGACTAGTAAATCCAGTAGGATTAGCGAACATTGAAATTCCTTACACCTACACAATGACGAAAAATTGTGAAAGGTTTTTGATGCATGATTCCTATGCTGATGATGAAAATCGAATCCTCACTTTTGCAACGAATGAAAATTTAAGATTGTTGGCTGCCAGCACAACATATTTTAGTGATGGAACTTTCAAGACATGGCCACGATACACGGCATTCTTATGGGGCATGTTATGCCCTTAGTGTTTGCTCTAACGGTCAGGAAAAATGAAGATACCTACAGATATATTTATCGGAGAATTGTTGATTTTTCTAGGCAGAGAAACACGCTTAAATCCAAGCATCTGCATGATGGATTTTGAAATTCCAAACATGAATGCTGCAAAGGAGATATTCCCACGTGCTGATGTGAAAGGATACCTTTTCCATTTCTCTCAATCAATCTGGCACAATATTGTACGTTTAGGCCTAAAGGAGGATTATACAACACCTGGAAACCAAATTCGTAAAGGTGCATCGATGTTATTTGGATTACCATTCGTACCTATAAAGGATGTTGTTGAGGTGTTCGCCTTTATTGAAGAAACCGCTGTCGAAAGTCCTGTTGAATTAACAGACTATGTAGAAAGAACTTTTGTTAGGGGTAGATGAGCTAGAGGTAAAAGAAGGGCAGAAAACCCTACATTTCCTCCAGAAGTATGGAATGTTTACAATAAAGTTATAAACGGAGAAAAAAGAACGAACGATGCTGTCGAAATTATGACAACGCACCATCCGTCCCTGTGGAGATTTATAGAAGTGATAAAAAATGAACAGATACAAAATGAACAAGTAATAAATCAACTCATGGGAGGTCATACGCACATAAGGCCAAATGTTAATCTACGATATGTTGCCAATCAACGCCATGTCACTGAAATGGTTCTAAACTATCAGAAATACAAAGAAGAAAACCGCCTGAAAACCTATCTCCGAGGCACACCTTATAGACTAAAAACTAATCCGTCGGATAACGAAGAGAATGATGATTAAAATCTATTAAAATAATTAACTCTCATATTTTTCATATTACTGTAATGTTAAATTGCTAATAAATTTCGTTCATCATAAATAACAGTAAATTATTTGGATAACAATTACGTCAGCTAGGACAAGCGATCGATATAATATTTATTCAATTTTAAATGATACGGACCTTTTGGATTGGACCAAAACCTTTGGACGAAATTGAAGACTGGACATTTTGGATTGGACCAAATGTCCTGAAAGCCAATTTTCAGCTCTCTATCGTTTACGGTTTAATCATTTAAACAAGTGCAGAGACTGACAGACAGACGTCAAAGTGAAAATATAAAAGGTATTTTAACGCATAATAAGACTTGAACGGTCATTTATATGCCAATAAAACAATAAGGATTAACATAGGTTAGCTACTGTTATATTTAACAACGTGTATTATGTTTCAGCAGCTTTTCTTCAGACCAAATGATCAAGGCGGGAATCAATGAGCTCCTTTTAAATTTGAGTTTTAAAATTAATAAGTGTAAAGATGAGAACACGGACGCCCAAACAGTAAAATTCATTTCCGTTGAAGGGATGGAGTGGACAATTGTCGATATATCTATAAAATTAGGCAGGAACCAGAAAAATGAGTAAAGTTTTTTCTTTAACAAAGACAAATTAATTACGATGAATACTTCCCGCTCAGTTTTTACAGTTCAGCTCAATGTTTAAACAGACGAAGTTTTTTTTGTCTTTCTTGAATAAAATAACTAAAGTGACTCAATAAAGCCTCATTTATGGAGATATAAAACCACATAGTACACACTTTGAATACTTCCGTAATATCCATTTAATTCATTAGCAACTGCCACAATGTCTTCTTATTGCAGGACCAGCATATGATTAAGAGGTTAGGACACATATCGTAAATCTTCGTACACTGTATTTACGTCGATAAGGAAATTAAAAGTTTGGTTCGAAACGCAAAATTTTCATGTAAATTTTCCTGAATATTAATTTATTAAAAATGTAATAATTAACATTCGTATGAAAAGGCGTTTAAAACTTGCAGGGTTTCTCCTACACTTTGTATTTAATTTACGCCTCTTGCCTTAGGCTAAATTCATTACTATTAGCACTTATTTGAAACAAATTATAGATTGATTTGCAAGAATAATATAAAAAGGGAGGAACTGATCCAACGGAAGGAGAATGGATTGGAAAGATCGGATGGAAATAGTATATTGCATTATGGAAATGCTACATATTACTGGGCAGTTTACCTTCTAATTTTTGTACATTTCTGATCGAGAGAAAACTTTTTTTTTATATGGGAAAACAATGTTTACTAAAATTTGTGATCCAAATTGTTATTTATAAACCGAAATTTCTGACTAATCTAGCGATCATCATTTCCACAAATATATGCTAATCCAAACGACTAGTATTTACCAATAATGAGTTATACGGTTGATTAATTTTCCATTTGCATACGTGCACCGTGTATATTAACACACGGTCATTGAAATTACTGAGTATCTGAAATTAGAACCGATTTTATTAAAAGCCTATTCTGCTGTATCTCTTTCTGATTTTGTTAACGAAAAAGTAATTCCATCAACATACGCAATGCATCTCTCCGTTCTTTTTAACATTTTAATCGTTTTAGCTCAGAGGGATAGCAATTACACTTATTCTATTATTATTTTTTTTTGTTGCTATGGATATTATTGTGAATTATGTAGTTGTACTTGTAACTATTATGGTTACCGTATTTTTGTGCCTTGTCCTTTTTTTTTATGAAAATGGAACATTAATTAAGTTATAGTGTGGCATATAGGAAAGGGATTTTGGTGTGTGATGCTGAAGGAGGGAGAAGAAAGCGCGCGCGAGAAACTACGTTAAGGAGTTCAATGATGAATAATTCAAAAACCAATTACGGAACTAACCTTACGGCTTGAATTCTATAGGTTACATAAGTAACGTCCCTTGAACGTAAAACAGTCGAGAGCAGCAGACGCACTTTTCAGCTAAAGAAGAACCTTTCTCGGTGACAATTCACCCATTGTTGATTCTTTTTAAGGAGATATTATTTTTAGAGTCATCGATCGGATTAACTGCCACAGCGGACGGCGACCGTGTTATCAGTTATGCTCATCCGATTTGCTCAGTCGATTCATGATTAAGGAAGTTAACTTGATCGCATGTGACATGCGGTCTTAATGGGGATTGAAATGTGGTGGTGATGTCGGAGAGGGGAGGAGGAGGAGGGTAGAACTTAAATATGGACGAAAGAAGGAGGGTTATGTTGTGAAGAGGAGAATGGAGAAAAGAGAGAGGTGCTTTGGTTGGGAGGGAGGGAGGGAATCGGTGGGCGTGAAGGGTTGAGGGCGTATGGAGAGAGAGAGATGGAACGGGAGAAGTGAAAGGAATGATGAGGCGAAGAACGCGTACGGAATATGGGATAGACAAGATCTGTCAAGACTATGGTAACTTCATTAGGAGTCTCGAACCACCTTCCGGAAAGAGCTATTGGGTTATGCGATGGAAATGTGGAGAATTGAAGAGAGGTAATAACACGGTTAGGAAATTTTCAAGCACCTCTAATAATCAATTATACGAGCTTATCATAAATTACCTATACAGACATAAATCAATTAGTAATTTAATGCAATTAAAACGTCATAAAATTCAATGTAATTAAAGAAGATGTGTAAAGATTGAAAGCGATACTTTTAATATTTTGCTAAAATATTTTGCAGTACACCGTATCGGTAAATTAATTTTTGCAATAGATATTCCATTGTGGCTTTTGTAAATATGAATGCTTTGTTTTCTCTTTTAATAATATCTTATACTGTTATGCAGTTCTGTCACTTCATACACTTTTACTACTCGTATTTAATAATAATCATATCTTACTAAACAACATATTTGTGTTTCAATATTCTCGAGCTCGTCCTATGAGAACTTTTCCTAAATTAATATCGGCATTCTCTAGAATGCTTAGGAATTTTATAGAATGCCCAGGTAAAGTGTAAAATATCCAATCACAACTCGTATAATTCATACTTTACCTAAAAACTGCCAGGCATTCTATATTGCCTAGGCATTGTATAGAATGCCTGGATTATACACTTTGCCTGTGACATATACACCGATATTGATAGACTATGATTCGAAGGACAAAATCCGAATGTTGAATAGTTGCAAGAGGGGTTTCAAATTTCTGTAAAAGTTAGTATTCGATCATCTTTAATGTTTATTCGATCAAGTTTATTTCTCATTTAGGTCCTTGAAGAAAATGAATGCCAACAAGAGTTCATCCGAATTTCGAGTGCCTATTGAATATCTACCACCACTTTAGGTCGCTGCTGTACCTGCCTCAAGATTAAAGCAAACTACTTTATCTGAAATTAACAGTCATTAATTGATTAATTTTTTAAAAGGTTGAGTCATATAATTTGGTTTCAAGATCTCAAAAAGTCATCGATTTTATTTGGAAGGAATTCTTCGGCTTCGCTTTCAAAGAATATGATTCCACTTAACTTAATAAATTAACTTTCATAAAATTTAATTTTCTATAAAAATGTTTCAACCTTAAAGTTATCTAAGAATATACGTTTATAGAAGAACATGTACTCTTTTTAAGTGAGTAATCTTGCTTGTTTTCCTGTGCAGCATTCAATATCTTATTTTCTGGCAGGGTTTGGACAATGCACGAAGAATTCTAATCACTTTGGAAAACATAAATTTAGACGTCTGTCGGTGCCTATATCTAAGGCATGTGAAACTCGAAAATGCATCAGGACTATATCGAAACGATTCGTGTTATAGAAGGGTTGCATTAACATTACAGTTGCGTAATTAGGTTCACCGCTGGTAATGTAGGCTTCAACCAGAAGATGGCACATGTGTTTTGCTATTGAAAACCATAATTTAGAAAGGGTTCTCTTATTGTACCGCAGTAACTACGAGAGAATCTAGTTTCCTTTTTACAAAAATAAATTACTAACGTGAAATCTCGAGAAGATTTACTTAAGACAAAATTAGCAATCGGGCTGCCATCTTGACATATCCGCTCTAACCTAGCGTCGACTTTTTCTATAATGCTGTATAACTGCTCAACTGTTTTCATTGTTTGCTCATCGGGGAGTCGTGGTGTAGTGGTGCGGGCGCTGGCCTGCTACGCTTAGCAAACTCGGTGTGAACGCTTCCCCATTTGCGTGGTTATGTGGAGAAGGGACGTAAAGCCGTTGGTCCCCTTGCTGTTTCTCGTTAAGAGTAGGCTAATGCCGGCACCGGGTTTCACTCCTCTCTTGCTTTGTGATTTAGACTGAGAAGCCTTCTAGCGCTGGAGTCGTTTGAAGTCACAAGGTCCCCCCAATTGGGTGGTGGTGGTTTGCTCATATACATATTATGTTCCTTTGAACATCTCAACATGAACACATTTTGCTTCATAATCTTTTATTGCATGCGTAAATTATAACGTTACACAATTCCGCGACATTGAAAATTATCAATTTCATCCGGATTCAATTATTTTTATTTTATCCGCATTTACCATCGTTATAGAAGATACTCACATTGCCAATAATACGTTTCTTATTTATTTTAAGATATTAAATTTCGCCTAAGACTTCCTATAAAGTGTTTATGCGAATAAAAATAAAGGTTTCCATTATAATTTTAAATCCATGTCATATGTGTCGCGTTATTTTTACAATATCATACATAAAATGAATAATTATAAGACATATAGTATGAAAGGTTTTGTCAGGAAAGGTAAATGAAAAATGAGAAAACCCGATTAAGGGGAGGACAATGGAGCTACATCGACGACAGTCCATACTGTTTTTAAAAACTATTACTTATAATATTTCTTTTAACCACCAAAGAATTTATGTACGCTGGCTTTCTCTTGAATTTGATACACGGAAGTACAGAAGGCCGGAAGTTTGGGAAGGAGTCGCGTAATTAGGATATTAAATAATTTTTTTAAAGTATAAAATAATTATCCGCAAAATTCAGATCTTATATTTTGCATTAACTTTAATCCATTATCCATGACATCATTGTGTTGAGATAGGCAAAATGCTCATTCCCGTCCATTTCTACCCTATATCTCCATTAATATCCTCTCTCCCTCTTCACCATCCTCTGCATAGGATTAAAGATGTTGCTTTCAGATGGACTCGGGCCACATCTCGCAGAATGCCTAGTACTCTGACAAGTGGAGTCCCCGTTTGCAGCGGAGGAGGAGTAATGGAAAGAAAGGATGGGGAGTTGATGGACCGGAAAGAGGTGTTCTGGAAAGAGTGAGATGGAATGGTTATGACGTAGAAATGGGGGGGGTGGGGGTGGAGGAGAAGATGAGGCACGGACTCCAAAGAGAAGAGAATGACGGGTGGTTTATACGTGAAATGTGGAGAGAGAGAGAGAGAGAGAGAGAGAGAGAGAGAGAGAGAGAGAGAGAGAGAGAGAGAGAGAGAGAGAGAGAGAGAGAGAGAGAGAGCCGCTCAGAACAGTCAAGAAAGGTAGACTGGGCTATAGATTCGATTTTTTATTGTATTTTCGAGAAAAAGTAGACAGGTGATGGTTCCATTTTAGAGAAATGCAGAGTGCCTCCATTGAAATATAAGAACTTTGAGGTGCCATACATTTTCGATACGATGCGGTATCTGTGCATTATTAAACATTCTCACTTTCAGATATTAAAAAAATCGGTACAACATTGTAAAAACTTTCTCGTGTAATAATGCGTCGTTTAGTTATCTTTAGAAAATGAAAATCGTATAAGCCGGTTTTTAGAAAATCCTATTTTTTTTCAAGTTAATCAAGAATAAACTATCCTTATATTCATTCATTTAGAAAAATGAAATATGTAGAATTATTGCAGATGTATACTCAAGTAACGGTACGAAATTTGGTCAAAATCGTTAGAGCCGTTTTTGAGAAAATCTAATTATTGTTAAAGTTGCCCAGAATAAACTAGCCTTATATTCATTTTTTGAGAAATATGAACTATATATTTGGTATTATTGAAGACGTAAGCCAAAGTAAGTTTACGAAATTTGATCAAAATCGTTAGAGCCATTTTTGAGAAAATCAAATTGTTTTTAAAAATGCGTAGAATAAACTTCCCTTAATTATTGAGCAATGTCAACCATTTCTTCATATACTCTGCTCAGTATGATAAAATGCCTAAGTACGAGATTTCATTCGTTTTTGCTCTACCGTCTAGGTTCTAGCTCCAGTAACAGAGAGACGGCATTGGGAAAACCATTTTTTCGGATTCAGCGACACCTAAAACGTATATTTCCGTAAAAATCTCGGTCGAATGTTTTCGCGATAACAATACTTTCTCAAAATACTTCGTATATGAGAAAGTAAAAATTATGAAAGATGCAAAGTTGTTACCTTTCAAAGTGGACACCTTGTACGTTTATATTTTCAGGACAAGTTTCACATATTAGAATAATTATAATGAATACATATGTTCAGTAAGTAATCTTAAATATCATAAAAGCACGTTCAAAGACGTGCACTGAGTGAAACATTACAATTTTTATATTTATACTAGTAGAATTGCCCGTTAAAATTTAACGGCAGAATTACGATCATTCGAACATTCAGAAAACGAAACGCTTCAAATACATTAATAAATCCTGTACGGCGAAAAATTTATTTTTACGTTTTATCTTATCGGAAATGGAAATTATCATCCGGAGTCAAATCCGAGTCTTTGATCTTGAGTTCGATACAATAAAAAGGTTTTCTTATTATATCACTTGCTGCAGTACCCGGCGTCGCCGGGTCAATTTGTCTAAGGATTGGGTAATATTAAATAAAAATTATGGGGGAACGGAGAGACATAGGCCCCCCAAACTTTGTATACACACTGTAGAAAGGATAATGTAAGATTTAATTAAAAAAATTGAAAAAATATGAAAATTTAAAAAAATATCCAAGAGAGCGGGAGGTTATAGGGGGGAGGTGGAGGTTGGAGGGAAACAAACTTGCCTAAAATCTTTTCAGGGATGATATAAAATCATGCGCAAAGTTTGAAAGTTGTGGAACTTTTGGTTCTTAAGTTATAAACGGACATACATACAAACACACTAAATTATATTATTAAGCTTCAAAAAGCATTACACACAAAGTGACACTGTGTTTTATATAGTTTAGACTTTACAGAGTTTTGAAATATTTTTTTATAGGTTGCATACGACTAGCATATTAAATGCATTTTCCTTCGCTTTTAGAGAATGGGATAGTTAAGCACAGTAGTAAAGAAAATAATTTATACTAGTGGATGATAAATAGTCAATGAATGGCTTTTAAAGAGAGTGAAATTTCGTGTGCGTCGGAAAAGAATAATAAAAGGAAATGTGAAAATAATTTCGTACAGTTTTACTATAAACATTAGAAAGAAAGTATCGCAGATTTTTTTGAGCTCGATATTTTTTCTACACTCGCAGAATGAGACGCTTCAAACTTCTAGATGAAACAGCATGTGCGCATTTAACCATTTTGTTTAGCATAAAAAGGAATAACACAAATTAATTTTTGATCTAGTAAAAATACATAATTTGTTCATCTTTATCCTTCTCTATAGGATTCAATAGGGACACGGGTAATGTGTTTGCCTTCAAAATATTGATGATTTCGCTGTAAACGACCGTCTAGAGCAGCGTTTCCCAACCTACGGTCCGCGAAGGTTTTGTCGGTGGTCCGCGGAGGTTTCCATAATATATTGTTTTATTTAGGCCAAAACTTATACATGCAGTAATACCTCGATATACGAAGTATATCGTTCGTATATTGAAAATTCGTATATCGAATAACATTAATATAATAGGATGCGATAGAAACCTTAATAATTTAAAATCTTATAACATAAACCTTTTAATAAGTACTAATCGTGTTTTCAAAAGATTATATTTTAAATAGTATTACCTATACTATTTATTGTACATACATTGTAATCACAATAACTTACACTATTAGAAATCAAAAGTGTACGTAAAATTTCACTTACAACACCGCTTTTGTGTTAACGAGATAACTTTCCGTGATTTTATGATTGGTCCAAAAACATCGGCAAATGGTTCCATTATTTCGGCATTTTGAAGTAAAATAACATTCTTCGGTTAACAACAGTCACTTTTTACAAATTAAACATTTTATCGTGGCGAAAAACAACACAATGTTCGAACAAAACTGGAGAAAAGTAGATGTACTGCGTTGCATTGAATCTGATATTCACTGCCTAACTAAGATCATGTGTTCATTAGTTCTGATTGTGAGCCAGAGTTATTCCATCATCATGTACACTTACAATGTAGGCGCTGATTGAATCAGCTGGATTGTCATAAATACTAAGTTCGTTATAGCAAAATTTCGTATATCGATGTATTACTGTAATTGGAAGTTTTTTGGGAAAAGTCAATCAAGTTTTATACTAACACAAATATTGAATTGATTGTGAATCAGGATTTTCAGTTGTGGTCGCTATAAAAACAAAGGACAGAGATCGTTTAAAACTGCAATCAACGTTAAGGTTATCTCTGACTTCTTTAGTTCCAAAAATAATCAGGTGATCCGCAAACAGACATAAACGTGTGTAATATATTTGAAACTGGTGAAATAAACTACGTCACCCCTTTTCTTAAACGTTAACACATTAAGTAGGCTAGTG
Source organism: Uropetala carovei (assembly GCA_036926305.1). Taxonomy (NCBI): domain Eukaryota; kingdom Metazoa; phylum Arthropoda; class Insecta; order Odonata; family Petaluridae; genus Uropetala; species Uropetala carovei. Next base: position 149,447 of record JAXCHB010000118.1, on the reverse strand, counting down.
TAAGAAATTTGGTGGTCCTCAGGGCCTGAAAGGGTTGCTGAAGTCCAAAACGCTCATCTAGAGTAACGATTCGCGGAAGAATATTTTACGTAGCATTTGCGAGACTAGATATTTTTGTCATCTGAAAGTATAAGTCGAAAGGCATTTCGCGGTTCACAACTGCTCAGGATGCTTGCGATAAAAAAATAACATCATTTAAAGAAATATACTAAATCCGTTCTTTACCTAAAAGTAATTTTCATTTTAATACCAATTACAAAATAAGATCATGAATTAATTACTGCAAAACTGAAGCGAATTTAGCGCATAAAATTCCAAGGTTTGGTTTTTTTACGTTAACTTTGTTCACTTACGCAGCTGAAATTGTCTAAGATTATATATGAATCAGAGAGAGATTTACGAACGAATGGCTTTGAGGAAAAATTAATTTAGGCATCGAAAGTTATTAAGGAGAAAGCCGAGGCAGAGTTAGATTTTAAGTCTCAAGGTAATTTCAAAAGAAAATTCCGTGGCTTTAATTCTTCGAAATGACTTGAAAATTAGTTTATAAAGAAGGAAAACAGAACTGAAGAAAGAAAATTTCGAGAGAGTAGTGGAAGAGGATGTGGAAATACTAGAAGTGAAGGGAGAGTGGGAGTGATTGGCAAGGGGGGAAGGGGGAGGGGGGTGAAAATTTGAGAATTCCAGAAAAAGGGTTTGATGGAGGAGAACGACATTGAAAGGAACCCTGCGTTATCACGAAGGGGCGATTGAAAAGAGGTTGAGATGGAATGAGGCTTAAGAAGAGTGATTGAAAGAAACTGTCTCAGCAAGTCATTATTGATGAGCAGGAGTTGTATTCCGGAGAATAAAGAGGATTATGGAGAGAAAGAGAGAGAGAGAAGGGTTGTTTGCTGAGATATCGGAAGAAATGAGAAGATTGCTTATGCATACACGCATTAAATAAAGGTGTAGTAATTTCGGTGGAAAAATAGAAAGAATAATCGATCCTTGAGCCCAGATAATTCCTATCCATTAATCTCATATGCTCGCGACTGTAAACTGAAATTTTATATTAAAAATCACAAATAAAAAATTATCATCCGTCTTCATTTGCATATGAGATACAGTAAATGTGTTTTTTCATTTTCCGCAAATGATAATTAACTTGACGTACATTTATAGAATGCAATAAAAGCAGCAGATGCGTCAACCTTTGATGAACGGAGCTAACTGTTTCACATTATCGATATCTTTTCTGTATTAATAATTCTAAATTATTACGGAAAGCTTAAGACAATTTTTTTTGTGTTTTACATATTATTGAGAGCTGTACTTATGCAAATTTTTATAAAAATTCTTTTAATTGATTTTCTGTGAAGATACATACATTTAGTTATTTATACAATATATCAATAAAGCGCCTTTAATTCATTTAGAGCACACCATAAATTATTATTCCCGCTTATAATAAGCTATGAAAATTTCTCGTTTTTTTTTTAAATTGCCCCGTGTAGGGCAAAGTTATCATTGTAATGATAATGATTTGCGTTCGAGACATTCAACGAGAGAAAAGATTTTAAAAACGCATAGTTGTTCACACAAAATCAAAGCATGAGAAATTGAGATGATGAGATCTGAGAATGGAATAAATAAAAGACTGATGAAATTGGATTGAAAGAGAAGAGATTAAGGATACCGGGAAAACGAATTTTAAATATAAGAAGAAATTATTAAGGTAGGAGAGATCCAAAATAAATCCGACGAGACAGAACGAAGTGGAAAAGCTCAGAAGGTCTAAATCAAGCAAATCACAAAAGACAACAGATGGAGATAAAGTTATTTTTGTCACATTAAAGACACACTTATAAAAATCGTATTGACTGTAATTTGAAAGGAAAATGTTACATTTTATTGCACTTCACAGTAGAATAAAACTCCATGAAATCTTTGATCATGAATTTAACGGGATGACAAATACGACAACATAAACTAGCACGAAGCAATTAAGGTCAAGGACCCGCTCCCGAGCGAGATTAATGCTTCAAATGAAAAAGTTGCATTTCCTTTCCACAAAGGCAAATAAGTGTCATTCAATAACATAACGTGATTTGGAAATGATAACTACAATTTAACAGGATATCAATTGCAACAGACTGTCATTAAATCTGCAAGAACACTATCGAGGGGTTTGTTAATCATAAGTTTCATTTCCAGCTTGAAGAAACGATAAATAACATTTTCTAGAGTGAATAAATATAATCAGACATTTATTAAACGTTAACAACAATATTCATTAATGAGATGAAATTATAATATTTAGCTTAAAGATAAATTCACATAAAAGATGAAAATGTTTCTAATGTTATTTAAATCCGTAAATATATCCTCTTACGCTTAGATCACGTGTCTTGCGGGCCATCAATTCCACAATTTATTCAATATCGGAAAGTGGTCGCTAATGATGAATACAGCTGCTCTATATGTAATGACACCTACCAAATTCCAGTAGTGGCTTGCATGGTAGTAATGTATTAGATATGTATATGTATGCAAAGGAAGGTTTTACCGGCTGCATGGGTCGTCTATATGGTCCCGCTTCTGTGGCGACTAAACCTAACGAACCTCCAGACCGCATGCGATAACCTTCAGAAGCTGGAAATACGCAAGACTCGCTCACCATTTACAAATAAATGTAGGTTCAGTGAAAAACAGTCAATATTCGAAGAAATTCAGAAAGAATGGGTAGCTGCTAGTCTCAAGTCAAACGGCGATGATCTGTTCGGTAACGAACAGTTTTGCTTCATCCCTTAAATTAGAAGAGTAGAAACAGCCGCACTTTGTAGAAAAAGTGCATGATTAGGCTCGCGATCTGCGGTTTCGCCACTTATTATGCTCAAATTTTTTCCTCTCTCGTCATACCCATCAATCATCAGCGTTTCTTACTGTCATCTTTTCCTTGTCCAATAAGCGATCAACCTCCAGCAATTCCTTAATGTCTTCTTTTCTAAATTTCTGCAAGTCGAAATTTGTTCGAAATCATTGAATAAAGTCAGAAACTACTACATATTCATTTCTCCTATATTAATTTTTCCTGAACATTCCACACATCTTTCTTCATAAGACCAAAGTTTTCACCGAGATGCTTGTAAGATGAACATCTCCAAGTGTTCTTGCCACCATGTAAATGATACATGTACTTGAGGTAAAGAGATTCTGACCGAACGAGATTCACATTTTGCGGCTCTATTTTCTCATAAGCGGATTTTACAGTTTCTGCTTTAATCTTTTCTTTTTCCAAAATCTCTTGTTTGCCTCGCCAAAGATGTAAAATAACTCATCTCCTTTTTTGATTTCATTTTCAATAGAATGTGATGGAGTATAATTTCCGTGAATTTTTTTCAGCAATTTCTGTTACGGCAAGATAAAAATTCAGCGTTATGTCAGTGCAGCATAATTTAAACGTTTGTTACATAGGTGACGCAATTACATTAATTTGCCTATATTAACTTATACCACCCAACTTACAATTCGCTACGCCTATAAACTTATGCCACAAAACCTGCATTAGATGCCCCTTGATCTTATGCCACCCAATTCACGCGCGGCTGCTCCTATAGATTATGCCACCAAAAATTACACCAAATGCCCCTTGATCTTATGTCACCCAACTACACTCGGTTGTCCTTAAAACTTGTATGTACCACTAAATTAAACCAAATGCCGTTTGATTTCATGCCATTCTTCTTTCCATAAAACTTATGACAGCTAACTTATGCATAATGCACCCATGATTTTATGCCCGCCTACTATGTCCCTGAATCACAACATAAAGCAGACACCAGTGACCCATACAATTTATGCCACCCAACGTACTGACAGGCTCATGCGGTTTATACATCCTATATGACTTCCTTAAGTTTCAATCTTTTTAGGCAAAGTTGTTGTCTGTGACGGTTCGTGGTTTGGCCAAAACTATATTGATGATGATCCCAAAGTTGTCGGTGTAAACATTCAGGGAGCCCCCAGCCTCAGTGGACGAAGGTTTGTAAAAGTGCAGGAAAAGTTTTCTTTAGCAAAATCACTGTCAGTTATGGCCAACGACTACCAAGAGATAAAGGAGTAAAGGACCAGTACTATTTTAATGTTCTGAGAGGCTCATTATAAGCATAGCTCAGGAAAAACGTCCCCACCTAGTTCAAAACAGTTGGATCTTGAGCCACGATAATGTACCTGCGCATCGCACTCATATCTGACAACATACCATCATCATATTTATCAAAACTAGTACCCTGAGATTTTTTTCTCTCATCTGGAATTAGAAAGAAATTGTGAGGTCACCATTCTGTGTCAGATAATGAGCTCAACAATACCGTTAAGGATGTATTTAATAACCTACCGAAAAATATTTTTTCAAAAGTTTGCGGAAAATAAGGCGAAACTGTTACGGCTGAATAAGGGCTTTTGAATAGCAGCGAATACATTTTATAATGTTATTGATATTGCTGTATCACTGTCACGAAAAAACGCCAGCATTTCATTCTTTTGCAGCTTGATATCATAAAGGTAGTTACCAACACCATATTCATCGCACAATTTCAAACAGAAGGGTCTTTTCAAAACTCTCAGAAATTATTCGAGATAGAGAATAAATGATATGTTTTCCTTTCAGCATTACTAATGAGGCTATCTGTTACCCTTTTTTAAATATCCGTATTAAAACTTTGCACAAAATTACAATACATCATATAACGCAATCCTCCTCAACCAAATCACAAGAAAAACTAAGAAGCGCAGCTCGGAGACATAGCTTTAAGTCACCTGTATTCCTCTATATTCTTCATTTCTTGGCAGCTCTCTTTCTCTGCCGAGCTGTCTATCAGCTGAAATGTTTTCTTTCCTCTCTCTTATATTTCATAAGAAATTTATTTATTACAAGTAACCGAATAAACAAAAAACTACCAGCGATACAATATTGTCCAACATAGCAAACATATTCAGGCACTTGTCCCATCTTTTAATGCGGTTGTCCATGACCTGGGAATAGAACTCCTATCCCTGGGCATTCAACCACGCAGTTTCATGATCGTATCCGAGGTTAACTGAAGTCCTCCTAGGTGATCTTTAAAGAGAAGAGAAAAAAATCACTGGTGGCGAGGTATGGACTGTATGGTAAATGCTCAAGCACGCCCCACCCAAACTGTGCCACTAACTCCCGAGTCCTATTGAATAGGCGACAACAAAGAACCTTGCCGTACTCATCTCCCGATATCTACTTCACTGGTATCAGGTTTCTCCAAAATTACTTCCACAACTAATTCAAATACAGATACCTGAAAATCTCCTTTATTCACAATATACACCCATAACCTTTAATAACCTTATCAGCATTTATCAATTTTTTCTTATCACAGGCCTTCTTCCAGTCGATGAAATATGCTGTGTTTGAATCATTCCTGTGCTCTTTTGACCTTTCTGATACAATTTCCGTTATTCTGATAGCATCTCTGGTTCTTCAACCTTTACTGAATCGAAATGATCTCCTAATGTTTATTCAATATTTAGTGATAATTCTTTAGACGATCTTAAATACGTGCGATAGTTCGACTTCTTCCATAAAGATATCATTATTATTTCTAGGATATATACAGAACTTATTAAGAGAATCAATTCGTCACAGCGGGCTGGTGGCGAAGGGATTAGTGAACGTCGCTCTAAAAAATTGAACAATCCATTCAATGAAATTTATGGGCATAGTAATAAACGAAACGGTTTTTTCCTGTTAACGGGAATACCTAAAAAAATGAAGATGTATTGTTATGATTGTTTGAAAGGATATAACATTGAAAGGATATTTTGACGTATTGTTGGATTTACGATATTTTATTTTAAAAACAACATTAACAGAGACTGATTGGCCGGTATCGACATTTACAAACCCAATCTCCGGACAATGTGGAGGGTTTCTTTGGTTCCGGGCGAGGCGAAGGGCGCGGTAGCGCCCGGAGACGACTACCCATTACAATGAAGCGAGCCGAAGGCTCGTCGATATATCCTCTCAATTTGCGGCACAACAGTCAAGAAGATATAACATTGAAAGGATATATTGACGAGCCTTCGGCTCGCTTTGTTGTAATGCGTAGTCGTCTTCGGGAGCTACCGCGCCCTTCGCCTCGCCCGGAACCAAAGAAACCCTCCACGTTGTCCAGAGATTGGGTTTGTAAATGTCGAGACAGGCCAATCAGTTTCTTGTCCGGTGATTGGGTTTGTTTCTGTTAATGTTGTACGTAAGTATGGCATGGGGATAATACGTAAGTACCATGTCCTGCGAAGGGTCCTGGAGGTATTCCCGTTAACAGGAAAGTACCAACGGAAAATATTACGTGTTTATATTTGTTAAAGGTCTTTGTTTTACGGACTACAAAATTAAAACAGCGGAAGCGACTTTATTCCTGCCGCATTGTTAATAGCCATTGTTTATTTACTTTTACTGCATCAAGATATTATTTTTGCTGTTTATGATACAGATGTGTCATCATAAGAAATTTTAAAGAATTTTAAAGCTTAAATTTATTGTTAATCAACTTTCCTTCTTTCACAGTTACTCAGCTGCCCATCGAAATATTGAACCGAGTAACATTGGGTAGAATATCTCGCACGATTAAAACAGTATAAATCTTCTTGTACTGAGGAGAAAAAAGACTGAGCCGTTTTCAAAGTGTAAGTTAACCGAAGAGAGGAATTCTCGTTTTGTAACCATTTGAAAAAAATGACATCGTTAGAATTATGAAACTATTTTGAAATACATATTATCATTACAATTTTTAAGCGAAGATAAATCAGACGGTTTATCCGGAGAATCAGTTAGGGATCGTCGTTTAAGAGATAGTGCACTCCAAAAATTTCACAATGATATGATCACAAAGCACACTGATTGTGAGATAAACATGGGAAAATTCATTAAAAAACGAATGAATAAACTAGTACGTTGCCGGTGAATTTGAAGGGCCTTTGAATGCTCCATCAACAGTAGTTATCTTGCTTCACATAATTAGGAGCTAAATGACACATTCGTGCGCCTCATCCCCTTTTTACTGCCAAAGACAGCTTAACCATCGAAAATCCTATTTATAGGCCATTACTTCATTAATTGGCAAAGCGAGGAAAAATGTTTTCCTATTGATCGCTTCTTCGGCTTTATAGCACGTTTGCCTAAGTTGAACTTTTACGGAAAAGTGTATGAATGCGGTGCACTTGGAACAAACAGATGATTAGGATGAAAGGAGGGAAAAATGGTAATAAAATGGCAACAGAAAATTGGTAAAACACTGTTTTTCGATGACCAATAGAATAGGTGATCGATGAAATACCACTGAGGATGGCCACATTGTAACATATACGCCAATCTTGTTTACGCAATTATTTAACTGAATAGATGTCCGTGCACTCCGAAATCGGAACTCTGTTGAAGTATTACGGTAAGAAGGTATTCCACTGCCCATCCCGCGTGCCCCCGACCAGCGCATCTCCTTCCCCTCCACTTCCCCTCAAGCGTGGCTGATTGAGTGAAAGTGGAGGGGAAGCTTTGTTTCAGGTTGTGACTGATATAGGCCTTCCGTTACTCAAAATCTATCAACGTGTATATTAATTAAGTGATCCTTAACACAAGCCTAGAAATGAATTTTGTTTTTCGAGTAATGTCTTTTAGGAGCTATAAAAATCGGTACAACATACATTGTACAAACTTTCTCATATACAGGTACTAATGCGTCGTTTATTTAGCTTTAGAAAATGAAAATAGTATGAGCCTGTTTTTAGAAAATCCAATTTTTGTTAAGTTGCCCAAGAATAAAGTAGCCTTATATTCATTCATTGAGAAAAATTAAATACGTGGTATTATTGTAGATGTATACTCAAGTAACTACGAAATTTGATCAAAATCGTTAGAACCGTTTTTGAGAAAATCGAATTGTTGTCAAAGTTGCCTTATATTCATTTTTTGAGAAATATGAACTATGTATTTGGTCTTATTGAAGACGTAAACTCAAGTAACTATACGAAATTTGATCAAAATCGTTAGAGTAATTTTTGAGAAAATCGGATTGTTGTTAAAAATGCGTAGAATAAACTACTCTTAATTATTCAGCAATGTCAACCATTTCGATGTATACTCTGCTCAGTATGATAAAAAGCCTAAGTACGAGATTTCATTCATTTTCGCTCTACCGTCTAGGCTCCAGAGCCAGTAACAGACAGACGGCATTGCGAAAACCATTTTTTCGGATTCAGCGACACCTAAAACGTATATTTCCGTAAAAGTCTCGAGACCGAATTTTTTCGCGATAACAATACTTTCTCAATATACTTCGTATGACAAAGTAAAAATAGCGAGTAAATATTCATATGATCTCATACGCACGTTTTAAAAAATAATCGAAAAGCATATATTTGACGATTCCGCTCTAATATTTGTTTCTCCAACGTCTTAAGATAACTAATTTTACGCCACACTTCTCACATACTACATCACATTGAAAGCTTAAGGGCATTCCTGAAAAACGTTTCCACAGTTGACCTATCGATTGCTATTAACGACGCTATCTGAAAGGGAGTAAAGTTGCTATTTCCTGTTATGCCCTCGTCATTGAGAGAACAAAGCTTTCGCCGTTTAAAAACAACCAGTGGCGTAATTGCTTTTTTCGACGGAGCGCCAAGAGGAGGAGTTGAGTATGCGTAGCAATTATACGCTCCTCCACCTCCTCAGAGCCGCAGGGATGGAAAGAGAGATAGATAGATAGAGAGAGAGAGAGGGAGATGGGAAAAAGAAGAGAATATGAACAAGAGAAGGCAAGTTATGGAATGAGCGGTCGAAGTAATTTCTGAAGTTGAGTCAACATGAGCTATAAACCAGACTAGTGCATTATGTTTCGCATTAAAATATGTACTAGGATTAACAAACATGAATGGAATATAGGTAATTATTAAATACATATTTGAAGGCTTTATGTGAAAAACAATAGAAGGTGATCAATAAGTAAACTTCAGAGGGATGCAAAATGACAGAGAGTAACGGAGGATTTTTCATCGTTGTAAGCAATTCACGACATAGTTAAATATTGCCATACACTAGATAAATTTGGAAGCATAAAAATTACATTTTAGAGAAGATAGAGAAATAAAACGGATAAAAAAGGTGCGTTACAGGAAGATACATACGACTATTAGCAGCACGAGAATGAGAAAATAATGAGATAGATTCCTATAGGAATTGAGAAATGGAGGGTAACAGTCATCACTATAAAATAATGATAAAAACTATCGTAAATACATGTCAAAATTAAATTTTTTACCAATCTTTTATTGCTTTTCAAATAGGAAGAAATTTTTTGTAAATGAAAACTTTCATAAAGAAAAACAACTTAAATAACAACATTTACAATTGCAATTGATGGAAAATTTCCATTTCCACTATATTTATTTCGCACCCATTCCCCTCCATCTCTCTCCCCGCTGCCTATCATTCCTCCTCCATTTTTCTTCTCTCTCTCTCTCTCCCTCCCACTCTCTCTCACTCTCCCTCCGTCTCTCTCTCTCTCCCTTTCTCTCACTCTGTCCCTTTCTCTCACTCTGTCCCTTTCTCTCACTCTGCCTCCATCCCACTCTCCTTGACAACTCTTCCTCAAATAATTGGATTTCTCTGTTAGGTAGTTAAATCTAAGATATTTTAATTGCAATTTACTGTTGCTATTTTTTACTTTCTCATACGAAGTACGTATCGAGAAAGTATTGTTATCGCGAAAAAATTCGACCTCGAGATTTTTACGGAAATATACATTTTAGGTGTCGCTGTATCCGACAAAGTGGTTTTCGCAATGCCGTCTGTCTATCTGTCCGTCAGTCTGTCTGTCTGTCTGTTAGTGTTGTTGGAGCCTAGACGGTAGAGCGAAATTGAATGAAATCTCTTACTTAGGCATTTTATCATACTGAGCAGAGTATACGTAGAAATGGTTGACATTGATAAATAATTAAGAGTAGTTTATTCTACGCATTTTTAACAACAATCCGATTTTCTCAAAAACGGCTCAAACGATTTTGTTCAAATTTCGTATAGCTACTTGAATTCAATAATACTGTATAGTTCATATTTCTCAAAAAATGAATATAAGGCTAGTTTATTCTACGCATTTTTAACAACAATTCGATTTTCTCAAAAATGGCTGTAACGATTTTCATTAAATTTCGTATAGTTACTTGAGTATGCGTCTGCAATAATACTACCTATTTATTCTTAGGCAGCTTTTAAAAAATTGGATTTCCTAAAAACAGGCTCATACGATTTTCATTTTCTAAAGATAACTAAACGACGCATTATTATATGAGAAAGTTTATACAAGGTATGCTGTATCGATTTTTAAATTTTAAATCTGTATTAACCTATGGATTAAATGGTTTAGGTAAAACATATCTTATGTCACGAGAAATTTACAATAACACGTCGAGAAATAAAAATTAGTCAAATTCAATTTTATTCTGAGGATTTTTCTTCAATGAAATTAATAAATATTCCATTAGCCAAAGCAGAATTCTACGAAAATAGCATTCGGCAATATCTGGTGCAATTTAACATGAGTAAAATTGTGAATAATTTCCACATAAAAAGCTGTGATGGATTTTGCTGCATTGGTGGGAATATAGCTTGTGTTATTTTAAAAATTTAATCATTATTTATCAATAACTGGAAGCAGTAATATAAATTAACACCCATAAAATAATGATAAATAAAAAGTCTGTAAATATTTCAAATGAAATGGAGCGCTGAAATGGATACGTAGTTCCGTAACAAGGGTATGGCAGTAGTGGCATTTGCCATAGGTGCCAAATCGCTGGAAAATTGCAATAAGCTTAATGTGTCCACTAAAAATATACTATATGTAGCAAAGATACAATTAAGTTAGAGAAAATGTAGTATGTGTAACTTAATTGTATCATCGTAAATTCTTTCATTTCTTACTACTTTTTGCTCAATGAGTTCCTCCGACCAAAGATTACTGGAACTACTAAACCTATACTTGAATGCACCTTTCACCATTCGGCAGCTGGCAATATTTTAGCTTGACCTCGGTTAGCTATTACAGTGCAGAGAGATGAATACCCAAGTACGGGTGGATGGTTTTAAAAAAGAGTGGATGTTCAAAAGTTAGGAAACAACGAAAACCAACCAATAACATGGATATTATTTATAAAAGCAAAGATGTGTTATATTGCTTTCTATGTCTACTTTTTGCAAAAAATTCTAAATCCAATTTTAACAACCAGGAATGTGGATTCAGTAAATGGCAACCCAAAAATAATGAATCACGAATCCTCGCTTGAGCATATTACGTAACATACAGACTGGAATTTAATTGAGAAGAATCTTAAAAAGGGCAACCATCTTGATACTTTGAACCAAAAACAAATAGACGACGAAGTTAAGAAAGGAAAACGCGTACTTAAAGCAATATTCAAGTGCATAAAGATTTATTCAAAAAAATAATTTAACATTGCGAGGAACTTCAGAAAGCAGAATAGACGGAAATCCAAAACGTGGGATTTGTCATAAAATGATGCAATTAATAAGTGAATTCGACCCCAATTTGAAATATGTTTCGGATAACAGAACTAAAGGCAAATTGTCATGTTTAAGCCCATAAATCCAGAAGTTTTCAAAATCTAAGAGATGATGGGTTAACTGAAAAGTTGCATGGATCAGAAAATACGTATATGAATTGGTCTAGGAATTGCAACTACGGCAAATACAAAAAGAAAATGCAAAAAAAGTAATTTCAGGCAAAAACGGAGAAGATGAATTAGTTAATTTCTCTCGTTGTGACGAATTGGGATGGTTATTTTTTCAAAAACTGTATGCCATAATTATGCACTTAACGCAATGATTTACGAGTGTGGAGAGGATGACTGCACTAATCAGCTTTTTGTCGTGAGGAAACCTTGCGAGTTCGTCTTTTGAAGAATTAAAAGATGGAGTGAAACACCCGTGCCTGGAATACCCGGATCTTGATTCTCTCTCTATGCTTAACGAAACCGAGTGCTTCAAATTCTCAATAAAGCTAATTGTAGAAAATCTTATCAGTTTGTACTATTTTGAAATTTTAAAACTTTTGGCACTATGGGATTTAATGGATATTTTCCCAAATATTCAAATATCTTCAAGGATTCTTTTGTCTGCCAGTTACTATTGCTTCAACTAAAAGAAGCTTTAGTTAGTTGAAATGGATAAAAAAAACCAACGGCGGTACTCAATCACCTAAGATAGGCTAACTAATTTATCACTTTTATCAATTGAAAATAAATTGTACGTGATAAATGATTTTAATGATATTATTAATGAATTCGCTAGCATGACAGCAAGAAAAACAAATTTTAGTTTATTATTAGAACTTAAAATAAAATTAATATTTATTATTTTATAATATCTCATGTAAATATTTAATTTGTTTACATTTTATTTATAATTACCTTGCTGTATGAAAATAATCATTTCGGGAAATAAAAGAACTGATTTCGAATTACTATAAATGTTTTTTTAATAAACCTCTAAAAATAAAGAAAAATGATATATTTACATTAAAATATTGCGGGTTCTAGTCAAAAATAATTTATCAAATTTTGGTCTCGAATTAATAGATTACTTCTGATTCTCATATCTTAAGGAGCATTTTCAATTCTTGCCATAGGCGCCAATCTATCTAGGTACGGCACTGCCATGTACGAAATATATAGCGTTGTTCTTGTTTGCAAAAAATATCATTGAAATCAACCGATCGGAGATAAAAAAGCTGTCTCCTACTTGCCTCGGTGATATAGATTTTCCTATCAATAAAAATAGTATTTTAAATAAATTCAAACCTTATAAGCAATTAAAATACCTAATCCATTTCTTTAAATTTTTCATTTTCTAAACTTCAAAAATGGCCGTCCAACCGTAATATTTTTTGCTCCGGTTTTCGTTTCGGTTCACTCAAAACAAAATTTCGGTTCGGTTCCACTTTCCCTAAGGAAATCATCAGTGAACCGGTTTTTTTCGCTCCGATCTTAATGTTTTTAGGAAATTTTCAGGAATTGATTTATTAATTTACGTAATTTTTAATTACTACAAATACATCTTCACTATAACATCAGTGCTATTATTGCAACTAATAATAACACAAAAATAAATTATTTAAATGTAAATATTTGGTATACATTTTGCTTATTTAAGATTGTATTTAAAATTACATATTATAAATTTATTAACCCGAATATTTCCTTCCTGTCAATTTGACGGGTAATTGCACTAGTATATATAAGTTTGTAGAATGAGGGGCAAACAGAAGCTATTTAAAATATACTGATTTTCAAAACAATACAAAAAATTCCCGGAATCACCGGAAATCGGTAGATATTAGATTACAAAACACTTTAAGGTCGTATTCATGAAACGATCCAAGGAACTTGAGGGTTTGGCCTCCATGGTGACAGGGTATGGGAGTTTTGAGAGAGGCGAAGGATATTTGAACATGGAAGATTATTAAGCAGTGGGAAAACCCCGCCTTACGTTTCCACTATATATGCGGACCGAAAAAAGAAGCGAAATGAATATCTGTTTTCTGTTACGGTTCGGGTTCAAAACATTTAATTTTTCGGTTCGGGTTCGGTTCCAATCCGGCCAAAAATATCCATTTTTTCGGTTCTGGTTTTCGGTTCGGTTCCGGTTCGATGACCTGCTTCAAAATAATAAAATTGTGGATGATTTTTGTGAAGTGCCTATTTGTTGACCTTACCATCAATAAACACGACAGGTCAAAAGACTTAAGCGCACACGTTTCTGTAGCCATCACAATTTAGTCCCTCTGCAAGTCCTTTTAATCTAAAAAAAATACCCTCAAACGGTTCGCCCCCTTTCATCTTCCCTTTTCTCCCATTCTCATTGCTCATTCTCCTCCCTCAATTCCTCCCTTCTCTCTCTCCCCCTCTCTCTCTCTTTCTCCCCCCCTCTCTCTCCCCCCTCCTCCCCCCTCTCTCTCCCCCTCTCTCTCCCGCTCTCTCTCCCTCCTCTCTCTCTCCCCCTCTCTCTCCCCTCTCTCTCCCCTCTCTCCCCCTCTCTCTCCCTCTCTCTCCCCGTCTCTCTCTCTCCCCCTCCGCTTTCCCTTCGCCACTATACACTACGTGTCATGTGCACTCCGGCGACCTCACTCCCCTTACCCCTTTACATTGCGCCTCTCCTGTCTCTCCCGTAAAGCAGAAGAGCGTGTGTGCGCGAGAGAGAGAGGAGAGAGAAATATCTTCACCCAGCCACTTTTCCTCCGCATCCATAGTCCAAAGCTTCGCCTACCTCATCCGTACAACCAACTCTCTTACGCATTTCCTCCCATCCTAGAGACTCGTCTGATCCTCCGTCATTCTATCACCGTGGAAATCCTCCTGACCCATCGCACAGTAGGAGAGCGGTGCGGTAACAGTACGTGGAGTGTGCGATTTCCGTAAATTAGCGAAGGGCATATCTTCCTCCCTTATCGCTCTTTCTTCCCTTCTATTCGAGACTCCTCCTCAGTCCGAAGCTCTTTACCTCCCCTCTCCCACCATTTCTCACAATGGACCTTTAATTATCTTCACTCAAATCTACGACCGTGCTCTCTTCGACCGCAGACCTCCGTTCTATAAAACCTTGTCTCATCTCCCTCACCTCTCTTTCCTCTCCTCTCCGCTCCTCTCCTCGACATCCCTCCGACGCACCCTGCCTTCCGATTGCTAGCAAAAAAATAACCCTTAAGAGACTAATGTAAGTCACACGCTATTCCGCATGCCTTGCCATCCTCCAAAAGACCGAAATGGGCAAAGCCAAACACCGGGGATTCATTTTCCTTCTTCGACACTGCGTTTCTTTGATGATTATTACATGTTCATTAATTTTATTTGTACGAAAATCGCCGAGAGGCTGATCCGACATTTTTGCATGAATATCAATAATTTTACACTAGTGTTTATTTAAAAATATTCTTTCGACGTTTCAATATGTTGTAATATTAAACAGAATAGGAATCTTAAACATAAAAAAACATTTTTAAAAACTATGAAATGAATTTGGTATGTGCTTGAAACATCAAGGGACTGAATTACAAAGATGCTTTCAGACGCTAAGAAAAGGAAAAGAAAAAGAGAATGTACTTGGTAAATGCGACTGATAATACAAACATTCTAGAAAAATCACAAAACCAGAAATAATTGCTAAGCATCATCATCATCATAATCATCAGCCTTTTTCAGCCCACTGACGGATGAAGGCCTCCCTCAGACTCTTCAAGTTTTCCCTGTCAACTGCCTCCTCCAAGTTTGCCCCAAGAATTTAACAAGCTCTCTGCCCCACCTGTATTTCGGTCTTCTTTTCGGTCTCTTGATGTTTCTTGGGATCCAATCGATGACACTGGTCCAACGCTGGTCATTTCTTCTCGCAATGTGGCCCGCCCACTGCCATTTTAGCACCTTCACTCTTCTAATCACGTCACAATCTCCCGTCTTCTTTCTTACCCAGTCGTTCCTCTTGCGGTCTCTTCGGGTGATCCCTAACATGCATCTCTCCATGCCCCTCTGTGTTGTTTGCAGGCGCTGTATCATTCTGGCATCACGGTCCATGTTTCACAACCATATGTCAGAACAGGCAGAACACATTGGTCATACAGTCTCCTTTTTAGTAAGACTGGAATATTTGATTTAAAGATGTTCGCATTCCTGCCAAAAGCACTCCATGCCTTCTTCACTCTCCGGTTGCATTCTCCAAGAAGCGCACCATCAGTAGTGATGAGTTGACCTAAGTAAACATGGCTGGTTACTTCTCCGAGTTCTGCTCCGTTGATATATATCTTCTCAGAGCTTGTGAAGGAGTTGTACATAACCTTTATTTTACTAAGATTCATCTTAAATCCAGCTTCTCGGCTTGATTGCTCAAGCTCTTCAGTTCTTCTACGGAGCTCTTCTGGGCTCCCTGCGAACTGTATGATATCATCTGCAAAGCGATTGTCTGTCCCACCTCTTCCGGAAGGATATCTGGGACTTCTTCGGTGGGCATGATTCCAACATCATTTACTTCGTCATTTCCTAGAGGATCCACATACAGCTTGGTGTAAAATTCTTGTACCCGTTTCAGGATAAGTTTCCTACTATGGGTCTTCTAGCATCAGGTCTCTTTCCGATCGTGAGATGTTGCTTCATTTTCTTGTAACTTCTATTGTTTTCTATGGCTTTCTCGATTAGCTCATAATTATATTTTTTCACATCTTCCTTGATGCATTTACTTATAGTTTTGTTTAGTTCTGCAAAATGGATAATTTCTTTAGGATCATTAGTAATTATCATTTTCCTTCTTTTTTCCATCAGCAATTTTGTTTTTTCGGTCAACTTTTTCTCTGGCTTTGTTTTAACTGTTCCGACTATTTCTTCAGCAGTTTCCTTGAGTATCTCTATAAATTGGGATTCAACTTCTTGGTCTTCCAGTGCACTGAATCGATTTTTCAGTTGGAGCTGAAATTCTTCTTTTCGTCCTTTTAGCACCTGCGTGTTGATAATAGACTTAGGCTTCTTCTTTATAAGCTTCTGTCTTTCTAACTTTGAGTTGAATTTTATTCTGCATCTTACCAAGCGATGGTCGCTTCCAGTTTTAAACTGGTTGAGGACGGAACAGTCTTTAGCCAATTGCTTCTTATTGACTAGTATGTAGTCAATTTCGTTTTTGGTACCATTGGGTCCTTTCCAGGTCCATTTTTATTGGGACTCTTTTTGAAGAAAGTGTTCATTATATATAGACTAGTACATTCAGCAAAGTCTACAAGTCGGTCCCCTCGTTCATTTCTGTCTCCATAGCCCCATTTTCCAACTGCACTGTCGTCTTCCTTTTGTTCTCCTACCTTGGCATTGAAATCACCCATGACCATTTCCGTCAAATACTTAGGCGTTACTTTAACAAGCAACCTCTCGTGGGATATGCACATACGAAATATATGCGGGAAGGCTAAACAGAAACTAGGATTCATCAAACGCATAGTAGGTAAAAGTGAGGAAAAAGTCAAAGAGACATGTTACTTCTCGTTAGTAAGACCGCTATTAGAGTACGCGTCGAGCATATGGGATCCGTACGTGAAAGGATCAATCTCAGAGTTAGAAAGAGTGCAGCGAAAAGCCGCTAGATTCGTCAAAAATTGTTACGATAGAAACAATAGTGTTACAGCCTTGATACAGGACTTAGGATGGGAATCACTAGCTGAGCGCCGATCACGCTCTAGGTTAAAACTTCTCGAAAGATTTAGAACGCATATATTCTCCAGCGATGTCGAAGAAATAATAAGAGCGCCAACTTATATTGGTAGAACGGACCATCCTCGTAAAATAAGAGAGATAGCCTGTAGGACTGAGAGGTATAAAGGCTCGTTTTTCCCTAGAACGATAGCTGAGCAGAACAGAAGTTACGAAAGGAAATCAGCCGACGTAGAATGATACTATACATTATTATGCGCTTTACCTTGGTGCTATTGCACCCCCTGCCACACACCATTGCGGTGGCTTGCAGGGTGAACTATAGATAGACCACTTTTAGATGGCAGCTTCCTTTGTCGTGCAGTTCTCCAACTTCTTGGTAGAAATCTTCCAATTCATCTTCCGAGTATGATGACGTTGGCGCATAAACTTGGACTATTTGAAATTGATATCTTTTATTTATTTGAAACACTAGTCTAGCTGCTCGCTCGGATGAACTTTCCATTTCCACGATATTATTCTTCAATGTTTTGTGGATGATGAATCTAACTCCTCCTTTTCTTCCTGTGTCAGTTCCCCTGTAATAAAAAATATGTCCAATCTTCAACTCCAATAGGCCTTCACCTTTTCTTCTCACCTCACTAAGCCTTAAAATGTCCCACTTGATTTTCTCCAGTTGTTCTTGGAGCTCTTGAAGTTTATCTTCACTGGAAAAAGTCCCGCAGTTAAAGATAGTTAGGTTGAGGTTAAAGGAATTGGGTAAGGATGAAAAAGAGTGGCAGTGGGCGTTTAACCTCCGGGGATTCTTAGCACCCTCTGCCTTCACGCCTTGTTCCTGACCACTACCACGGTCAGAGGCAATCCAGCCTCCGGAGAATGTGGGCCGTTTTTTTATGGGTGTACATGTCATGGGGGGATTGTGGGCCTTAAAACACCACGCTGGCCCAGAGCGGGTTGGTGAGTACCTCTTTCACTTTGGCCGGAGATATTGCAGAAAGACTTCACAGCATGGTTGAACCCAGCGGTGTCCGAGGACACCACTGTTCTTCGCCCTTTAGCCTCCGTTTACCCCCTTCCGCCGACTTTGAGGCAGTGAACTGAGGCAGTTGGAAGGGATATATATACATATATATATCTCCAACAGTAATAAAAATGTTATAAAAACCAAATACGCATTTCGGCTACAAAGCATCTGTCTTCAGTGGTGATTCGCCAAACCTTGCCTTAAATTTCCAACTTTTGATGCTTAAATGCTTATTTTAGAATTTGTGCCAGCCATAAGACGAGTTTGATAAGTCCCTAGAAAATTAATACAGAGATGAAATGAAATTACTGTTTGTAATGTACATCTCATAATACAGGAAGGAAAAAGTCTGATTTGAGTGATTCTTAGGAGATTGAAGGTCGCGGGAATACGATGGAAAAATAAATCAATTGACTTGTAGGAATGAAAAGGAATTTCAAATGAAAAATAATGAACATGAAAGTTGTAGTGAAATTAATTTTGTCTTTGCAACTTCCGAAGAGTTGAAAAAGAAAGAAAACAGCACATATTGTGTGCATTCCATTCATAATTATATCATTGTTCAAGTATTCGCAAACAATGAATTTCTTACAGATATTTCTCATAGAAAAGCTTTACCTATTGAAATAATTGAGGAGATAATGAACTTCAAAGGAAATTAGACGGAAAAAATGTGCATGGATTTTTATCTATAAATATGGTTCATAATTGCATAAACTTGAGATAATACAATACAGTTCAAAACTTAGATAAATACAACAATTTGATAAAGCCTTATATGTATAATTCCTCTATTTTTCACAATACGTGATTGGAAAAGTAGCTATTAGAGTATCTTACGGGCAACGAATTCAGAAATCAAGTGGATGACAACGCAAAACATACAAACAACAAGAGCTCACGTGCTCTCGTTGACACTATATTTCTAGAAAATAAAGCAGCAGCACATGAGGAAAACAGTGATTGGTACATCAAACATTTTGTTTACGCATTCGGTCTCCGTGAAATAAACACAATCACTTTTTCGTTTGATTAAGGTTACTAAACAATCAGAATCACAGAAACCGACAATATTTTTCACTAAAAAGCACATTCAAGAATAAATACGTGAGCGTCAAAAATCAACAAAAATAAGTACTTATCTTAGTTATCTCAAATCTTTGTTTACAGTACAAACGGTTAACTAATAAGGCATTTTACGGAAATTAAAAATTAACATCGTAGAGACAATTGCCAATATCCTGGTTATCGCTATACTCGGAGACTTTTTTGGACTTTTTATTCGTTATTGTTTTAAATTTCGTCACTTTTTAAAAAGAAGTAATAAGAAACAAATTTTATGGTATGTCTTCATAAGCTGAAATAAAAGATACTATGTTAAAATGTATCCTTGTCCGGGGTGCCAAAATATCTCGTGCCGGCCACGATCACGATTAATCGGCCGTTCCCGAAATGCTTCGGCCGCTAAGCTTATCACACATATGAACGGCAATTAGCTTCATTGGCGTATTCCGACGCGATGAAATTTTCCGTTCTGCTATATCGTACAAAAGCTACTTCAAGAGTTGATCCCGAAACAAATACAAAGAAAAAGCTGACTTTCTATGGATTATGCGATGGGAGTAAAAATTAATCCATATTTACAGTGTATAGGGGCGAAACGAACTGAAGCTGAAGTCGAGGTGAGACAAACTGTGATGCGCTGGGGGCGATTTTAAGTAGAAATAATGTGCTATCTCCTGGCAAAAAAACTGAACCTTTTGAATACAAATTTCATGTGTTTACCAGGTCCACATGATTAAACAAAGATTGTATACTGTGGGATATGCATATAAATGAACAAATATAAGTTTAACAAATACTATTAATTAAAACTAACAGTTTAAAGACCTCTTAAGTATAAAGCTTCAGAGATCCCAGTAATTAATCAGAATGATAGAAACCCTCACTTCGATCTGCCCTACGGAAGAGCGAATATTGACAAAAGACGGCTGACTTACTACTCGAGATGCACAGGAAGAGAGAGATAGAGAGACAGATAGAAAAAGAGAGGAATTCACAATAGCGGAAGATGGCAGAGTCGAATGATTTTATTCGTTCGTTCTTCCCCGCGTTAATCACACAGGCAGAGAGAGAGAGAGGAAGTGAGGAAGACGCCTAAGCGAGGATCTAAACCCTTTAAGCGTCCCACGAATGGCACGCTCCTCTACCCTAAGAAGAGGGGTAGATGCCGCTGCGACCAAAGTTCGGCGTTCGAACGGTGGAATGTAGGTCGCGCGGCTGAAAACGAATTCGAGTCTCGCGATGCAATTTTGCCTTTGCGAAGGCAACGGAAGAGGGCCGCGGAAACTGATGATATCTCTTCACTACTTCGAATCTAAACCCTCTTCGTCCATTCTCAAAACGCACCAGAACGCATATCGCGGGGCATTTACGTTTGCAAAAATATCCCTCTTTACATAATCTAACGTCCGATTTTCCTTTCCCAAACCTTCTTTTTCTCTCATATTATTAAACATCAGTGCAAGTGCACCAGCGTCGAGGACACTCACCGTTACACTCCCTAAACTTTAGCAAAAAAAAATATTTCTTCATCTCTTCAGCTACACCAGATGCATATGTTCCTCCCTCCCTCTCTCTCTCTCCCACTTCCCCATAACGTCCCTTTCTTCCAACAGAACCTCCACTCGTACTCAGTACCGTTTTACATCCTTCCCAAGCCTTTACGCTTACTAAGTTCATTCAGTCAGTCGAACTTCATGTTTCCAATCCCCTCCTCATTCTCCTCCTAACCCTGCTCTCATCTCATCCTCCCCTCATCATCTACCAACTTCCCTCTTCCTACTTCTATTCAGTCTCACTCTAGTCCACTGTATGTTATCTTCCGTCTAGATAAGGCACTTTAACCCACATTCTAATGTTCTCCACGCACTAAGAACCCAACTCGAATATCCACTTACACAAGTTCCTCCACTTCTTCCTCGGGCATATGAAGCCTCTTCTCTCTCTCTCTCCCCCTTTCTAACGGACATCCTCTCTTATTACATATTTTCCTTTCCTCCTGCGCCTGTGGCCCTTTATCTCTCATTCCATACGTCCTTCGACTCTTTCTCAAATCCTCTTCGACCCTTTTCATTCCGGTCTCTCTCTCTCTTACCCTCTCTCTCTTACCCTCTCATCCTCCCTCTTGTCTTCCTCATTTCACACTTCTCGCCCCCTCTCTCTCGACATATCAATTTCTCACTCTCTCTCTCCAATTATCCAATTCCCTCTTCATATCTCCGATCCTTCATCCACTTCTCTCGGACACTCTCTCTCTCTCCAACTTTACACCCCTTTATTTAACAGAAGACCATTCCCTCCTTCGGCCTCTCACTCACTTCTGCCTACAATCCATTTCCATTTTTCTTTCTTTAGTTTATCAAGAAATCTCTCCCCTCTCTCTCTTCCCTCTCTCTCTCTTTTACTTGTTCAGCCGCGTGTGCATCCTGCCCATTAATAATGTAGGCAGATCCGGAGGTAGAAGTGAAGTTTGGGGAAAGAGGTGGCGAAATAGACGGGAGGGGATGTGGAAGAGGATTCCTCGGGTTTTCCTGCGAGTTTGCTGAGAATTCACATCACCCGTTCTCTCTTCCATTCCTACGCTCCATATCAACCAACGATCCTTTACTAGTCTCCCACCCACCCACCCTCCCTCCATGTCCTCCCTCACTCACTCCACTCGATCGCTTTCTCGCGCCCAACTCTAAACTCATCATCGGACCCTTTGTCGATTGTCGTGAAAGTATTTTATCTTCAGCTGTTTTGTTACCTATTTGTTCCCTCAAGTTTGCGCTCAACTAGGAATCAAATTCATGCCGTTAATTCCTGAATTTCCGTAAAGGAAAATGCGAGAAATACCGGAAATATTTCACTCGAAATGTGCGGCCCTAGCTTGTATTAACACGTTACAATCCAGCTACAAGAGTGCTAATGATCAAAACCAACACTCATCATTTAAATAACCATAACTTACAGCAAATAAAATAGAAATATACATTTTCTTCTATTATACAACGATAAGCAATCAAAATTATAGGTAGCTTCGTATGACTGATCTTATTGTTAGACATTCAAATTTTATTTACTATCCAGTGTAATAATTATTATGTTGCCAAACTGGGAATCTTAAATGTTAACCTCTTTTCAGTCCCCATCAACTAAACCAAAGATAATATAGGGAAAAACATTGAAATTGAAATTGTGAGAGAAATTATTAGAACGAAGCACTAAAATATATATCCAACGATCACAATAATTTAATGTAAATTAAAATTTTTAGATATGTATTAGAAAAAAATTAAAATAAAAAATTGTATGTTAGCATAAGCTTTAAATTCATTAGATATATAAAATAACAAAATTCCATTATGGTACATTAAAATAAAGAAAAAATATTGTCAAAATGTCGCATAACCGCCATCTACTACAACCGGAAGGAGGGATCGCTGGGTCTCCGATTTGCCACGTTGTGAGGAGGACGAACAGGTAAATAACTGTATCCTTAATGAAGGACTACATCTTTCCTGCACACAGCACAATCGATAACGGAAATGAGTAAACCTTGCATATTGGTAGAGTGTGCGAATGATACCTTTATCCAATGGCGACAGAATTTACGAATCCTCCCAAGACAAACAGCCGAGCTTTCGAATACACATCTGACAGATGGCATCGTTCAATCTTTATTATTCATTTTGGACTATGTAAAAGGCTGATCCTCAACTCCTTCCCCTCAATGTTGACTAGAGATTATTTATTCTCCTTCCATTCTCTTTGCTTAATAATTCTCTTTCCTCCGCCATTTGACTCAATTCAATTCATAATGACTCATAAAAAACTAACAGTAATAAAAATGCTAGGAAAAAACAATTTGTAACCTTTGTGTCTCAAACTCAAGGCGATGCCGATAAAAATACAAACTGTAGAAAATTTTACTGTCGAACGTTTAATTGCATACTTATTTATAAACTAAAAATTCGCATCCTGCGTATTTGCAATATAATCAAGAGAAAAAATTACTCCGTATTTGTACCTACGTTCTCTATTGCATGAAATGAGCTGCTTGTTGAAACCAAAAACTCGGCATAATAAATCCATGAGAGTAGTAGCATTGCTCAGATCCGCTACCAATCAATAGGAGAGTTTTAGTAGACACAAGGATCTGTTAAACTCCTATTTAATAATAGAATTATTCGGTCTGTACGACCCGCCTCAGTTTATTGGACCTTTCCTTGAATTATATTCTATGTGCCTATTACAAAAGTCCAGGTAGTTGGGTTATACTATTATGTCTCTCAGTAGACACGTATTAAACCTGAAATATGAGCGGAGTTAAAAAATGATTTCGTTTAAAAAAAAGGGAATAAGCTATGGGTCTGTGATTCATATTCTTATTTGGAATCAATAAAAAAGAGATTTAGAACATCCTTTCGATATCCTTCTGTATTTAAGAGAGTTTTTGAATATCTGAGGCAGCACATTCAATAATTTGTCATTGGTTTCTTCCAGGAAAGCGCTCTTTTCCTCTGGAACACTTCGGCTCTGCTTTTTCATGGAGCTTTTCGAATTTTTATTATTTCTTTTCTCAGTTTTTCGTTTCATACCGTCTATAAATGAGATAATGAACAGCAAAAAATAGAATGCATATACTTTAATAATAATACAAACTAAATAATTGCCCTAAAACCGATCTTCTCCATTAAAAAATAGTATTTATTTGCTGTAGAATTCGACTCGTCTACTTCTAATAGGATGGAAATTCATACCCGTCGTTATAGCAGAGGTTAACCTTTGCGTAGCACTGTTTCGGAAACAAAAACTTAGGTTGCTTCATTGCATTGGAAAAGGCACCGAATAATTTACAATGACTTTGTGTCATATTTCGAAGATAAAAAGAGAATTAACGTCAAATGTAACGTAATATTATAGAGTATGATACAGAAGAAATACATTGAAAACATGTTTCGTATTTTATCATTTTTATGACAATTTAAGTGATATTTTGGTGTGAAAAATGTATATGAGAACAAGATATCGTAACTCCATAAAATGCGACGATATATTTTTTTACTGTAAATTCACCTAAAAATGATTTAACGCCTCTCGGCAGATACATTAGTTTTCACGTGAATCCCACTGAATTATACCTGGATTCATTTACCTTCACACACTTCAATTACGAAAAATCCTACGGTCTACTTAAAGAATTCAATTCACGTTTAATTCCTATTTTAATTTCCTCTTCATGTTCCAATGAAGCGAGTTTCAGTCGATTCAAAGTAGATCATTAGAAGTTCCAGCTATGCCAAAAGAGCTTGCTGCTCCTAAAAGTTACCGTAGCAATTTACACGGAAGTTTCTACTAAATCGCCTTTCTCTCGAGAGTAATTATCCCTCGCGTTGTGGCACTTAGACGTATAAGCAGTAGAATTATTTAATTCGATAGCACATCGTACTCATTCAATCATTTCCATTTCGAAAAAAGTCACGGGTTCTACTCCAGAGGTTGAATGTCGTTTCCCATAACGTAAAAATCACCTTTTTGGTTTGAAGGCTTTCATTCTTTTATTCTTTATAATATCTTAAAATTAAGTTATCGCATAAAATTTGCGCTAAAACACGCCAAAATAAATGTGGATTCTTATTCTTACCGTCAAATACTCAATATCATTCCAATTCGCTAGTATTTTGAATTTATACTCGAATTCTGGTAAATCTTTTAACATTTCAATAATGGTTACCGGTATTGTTGTCCTCGGTAATATCCGTGCATATGCACTTCAATAAAGACGTAAAGATCGAAAATAAGATTAAAAGTTGCTCGAAATGACCGAAGATATGAATTTAATGCAAATAATTCAAACGCAGTATTCATGTTATTTCTATTTTTCATCTATATTACTAAAATCCTATTTCTGGTTGTCTCTCTAACGATCTATACCTCAGCCATTTTTAATCTCCGGGAATTTCAGCCATCTTGAGTTTATTTTTTATCGAGTTAAATAATTTTCTTAATTTGTTATTAAAAACCAAACATACATCCCTTATGAAATATATTCATTAAACTCATATTCAAAACCTATTCCCATAAACCAATCTAAATCCAATAGGTAAATGGTAGGAACGAAGAAACAGCGAGCCCCAGCGAGCAGGGGGATTGCCCTCTAGTATTTATATAAAAGTACTAATTCACAAAATTTTGTCTTCTTATCCGTCTATCGTGATTTTTTAGACCTCATTTGGAATCAATTACTAATATGTATATGTTTTGGATGCATAGCTGATTGATAATAAAAAAAATAGAATTGGAGTAAGAGCGGGACATTTTTAATTTGCACGATTAGAATGGGGATATGAGCTGGAAACTTAAAATATATGTAAGAACAATACAGATTTTAATTTATATTATTATGAAAATTATAATCTTTTGCGAATTAGCCTAAAAATTAGAATTGATTAAGGAAATTTTGACGGTTTTATCTCCGTTATAAAAATATTAATTTATATGGAAATTTTCCAACTCCATTGTTCCGTACCCACTCCTCATAAGAATAGCATGCAGGATCTAATGAAATTGCATTTTTAAATTTAAAAATTAAAGTTTAAGTTAAAATTAAGGTACGAAAAAGTTTTATAGCTGAAAGAAGAAATTTCGCTTTTATATAAAATTTAAAATCCGTACGAAATTAACTTACAAATTAGATTTTAAGCGGAGAAAGGGGATTTTTCCGGTTTTTAACTATGAAAAATGTTAACTGCCATAGGAACGATCCCAGCTCTTTTAATGGAAACTACCTACTATACTATGTAATAAAATACCGTAGATTTAAAAGAACGACGTAAACATATGATGACGTCATAACCCCGACACACGAAATACTGTATCCTGTTCATTTATACAAACACAGTTCCCTTTTATTTATCATTATTTATATACAAATTTCAAATAGTTTTTAAATTCATATTAATTTAGTTTGAAGATAAAAGACGAGCAAAGTGAACCGAGTGAACGAGGTTGGGCCCCATAA
This sequence comes from Uropetala carovei, assembly GCA_036926305.1. NCBI lineage: Eukaryota > Metazoa > Arthropoda > Insecta > Odonata > Petaluridae > Uropetala > Uropetala carovei. The sequence goes on along the minus strand of JAXCHB010000118.1, from coordinate 123,093 downwards.
CGCCCATGAACGGAACCGTTGGTGACAATAAATTTTAAGTGCCATGGCAACTCACATTGGCGTCATATCATTTTTCGCAGTTAAATTAAATTTTCAGATCACATCTCTTATCTTCTTCTGATCTTTAATTATTTGAGAATATCTTAGATGAATCAGCGCTAAAACATAATCGCTAAATTCTACTAATTTCATTTTTTGTAAACAATTAATGAGTGAAATGCTACGAAAAACATTTTAGTAAGATAACAGATGAAAATCAACTAAAAATTAGTATTTTAACAAAAAATTTTTAAAATTAATTTCAGTAACCAAGGTATGGTTTCCATTATCATTATTTTTTCTTACATCTGAAGAACATTTTCCCGCATAATTCAAGGAAATAAATATATGTTTCCGCCAATACATCCCTGAAATTAAGCAAACAAAAGCTTCGAAAAATTAAATGTATCGAAAGAATTTATTCAGAAAAGAAAATGTTCAAAAGGGTGAAGTATTGAACCGAGAGGACGTAATAGTGACCAGCGAGATGCAAACGTTCAATACCTTTTCTGGAGAAAACGCAGCCCGAAACTGTTATGGCACTAAACAAAGATACATCGGTGAACATATTTAAAATTACCTCATAATGAGCGAGCGAGGTCTAACAAAGGAGTTATCGCCTCGAAAGAAAAGGGAGAGAGGAAAATAATGTAGGAGCATTTACCGTGTGGCAAAGAACTCCCAGGAGCGGGAATCTGGCGCAATACGCCCAGACGTGGACGAATGAGGGGATGAAAAAGGAAGGAGGAAAGGCGATAATTAGTGTGCGCAGTAGGGAGAATATAAGCATGATATGCTAATACGAGCGAAAGTCAAAAACAAGTTCTCAGCAACCCTGCAACAAAATTTCATTAAGGACCTTCATATTACCAGATATAAAATCACAAAGCATTATTAAAATTAACGATCCTTGGAGATATTCCTTTGTACTCTATTTCATACCTATCTACATACATATTATATTTTCATCGATAGTCGGTCCGTAGGCAGGTATGTGGTTATTATTGGTTGAACATGGTTCCCAATATACTCTTTTCCACGACTTTTTTAATTTCTAGGCTACAGATAGACGAGAAATGGATGTAGAAAGACATTAATAAATAAATCGAGCGCGATTTTACATTTACTATAAGCTAAAGTCTACATTGAGCTTCTCTGGTTGCGACCATAATACCGTTTATACAATTCCTAATACTGCAAATGCTTTTGCCGGCTAGTACAGCGAAAGTTTTTCTCCGCTAGAGGTTCCACGTGTGTGCATACGACCCCATGCAAGTAATACATACTGATCTACTACATTCCCAGAAGTATATAACACCAAGCGAACAAAAAATCTTCCCAAAAATCGATAAAACCTCCATTTGTGCCCCTGAAAAGTATACCACCCAACAATCATTAAACGCCCCCTGGTTATATGCCACCCACATTACAACCTTTGCCCCTGATCTGCCTACCACCAACATTGCATAAAATACTCCCGTTTTTATGATAACCAACTTACTTTTATATGCTAAAATGCATACCACAAAACTTATATCGACATCCTCAGTTTTATTTCACACAATTTACGCTAGTTTGCACCGGAACACATACAACGGCGGTCCGTAAAACTAATACCTCCCAGCAAACACGCTTTTGCATCGAATTGTACAGAAACATTTTCAATTTTGTTCCAGGTATTTTCTTTCAAATCGATTTCAACAGTTGGATCCCCACAACTGTGACTTTGACTTGAGGTTCTTGAATGATGAAAGTATTTTTAATCCCACTCATTTAAAAGCGCAATTTCGGAAGATCGTCAACAATGCAATTCACCGTAAAAGCGAGAGATTTTCATTTGTAAAAACGTCGAATTCCCACATTAAAAACAAATTCATGGCACAATTCAAGGCATATTCGAAAATCAGCGGTAGTAAAACGAATATTGATTTTTTCGAGTGCGCTTTGTTTTAAGTTTCAAATTTTGATTTATTATTGTAAGTAATTAGAAATGCTTATACAAATACGCTTACTATATTTCCATGCCACTAAAATAAACAAAAAAATCCTGCAATCGAACTAGAATCGTTAAATTATTTGTTTACAAGCAAGATACAAAATTTGAAGAGCATAGCTAATAGAAAGAAATAACGGTTTATGTGTTGCAGATACGCGGGAAAAAGGATATGTAGCTAAATTTAAATTAAATTGTATAAAAAGGGACTGAAAATGAAAGATAGGAAAGAGGATGGAAAGAAAGCTCGAAGACGAATGTGAATTACTAGCAAATGAAGGTTTTCGAGTAGAGAAGGATGTAAAAAAAGCTAAAATCAAGGATCTATCTACTTTGAGATTAATAATTATGATGATGATACAAGCATTTTCGAAATAATATGAGTGTTTAATGTACTACACGTTAAGTGCCACCGTGTTACAAAAAAACAGCCCTTGGGCCATTTTCTTTTTCGTCTTTTATTGATCTAAATGTCAATATTATTAATGTAATATTACTTAAAATTATTAGATTTATTTTTTTGTTTATATTTTACAATTTTCAGCGTGAGACAATGTTTGACTCACGCGGTCATAAGTCATCAAATGTTTCAGTTTTGCCACGTGTGATTCACTTGTCTCACGACAAGCTCTGACCTGTATGTAAGTATATGAAGCATGCACCAGTTTCCAATAAATTAGTCATTCATTCGTAAATTCTTGTGCCGTGTTGATCGCACGTAATGGATACTTATGAAAAGAAGCAGCAATATTTGCGAAAGCTATTAGACGAATATTTATCGGACGACAAACCGATTTTTAGTGATGGCTCGTCCGATAATTACAATACACATTTGGAATATTCGGAAAGTGATGATGAACCGCTAAGTAAAAAATGTAAAAGATCTAAAAGAATGACGAAAGCAACTAAAACGGTATCATCTAATAGGTTTGTATCTAAATAAAATACATATTTCATACTTCTATATTTTTGAATGTCTAAAGAGTATATTTCATTGTGCTCATTTTAATTGTTTTTAGAAGCCAAAAAATGACCGATTAAAACACTACTGAGAAAGATAATAAATCTGGGCCATCAAATAGGATTACACCGGTGGGACTTGAAAGCTGTCTAGGTGGGACCAGAGCCGGCTGAGGACATTTTGGCATCCCATTCGGTTAGACTTTCTGGCACATTCTCCTTTATATATTTAACAGTCTCAGGCGTAACTTGATCGAATTTCTTCATATTGTCGAAATAAAAAGGATTTACTTGGTAATTCCACAAAAATTAATTTAAAAAAATAAATAAATAAACTTTTGTGGAATTACCAAGTAAATATTTTTTATTTCGACCTCCTTTGTGTCTACCAATTATTAATGTACCACTTATTTGCTTATAAACGTAGAAATACATTTATTAGAAAAAGTGAGGTTTTTCTTTATATCACGGTGGGACCAGGGTTTCTTGAAAAGGTGGTAGGTGGGACGCAAGAGGCAAAAGGTTGAGAACCAATGTTATAGAGGACTACATGGTTGATTGTGATGATGAAAATGACACCATTGACGACATCAATTGGGGTCCAGTAACTGGAGATAATATGAAGACATTCGATTTTACGGTACAAAATGTAGGAATTGACTCTGAAGTTTCTCAAAATTATGTCTACAAATCTCCTATAGATTTTTTGTATCTATTTATTGATGATGATATAATTGAATTGATGGTGACTGAAACAAATAGGTACGCCTCGCAGAATCTAACAAAATCCCGAATTAGGAGCACAATGCAGACTGAATTTAGTATTTTAGTTATTTTTTAATATTTTAAGTGATATTTGGAATCGACAATCATGTTTTCAGTTTGTTCATTATTTTCGTTTTGTTTGAAAGTATTTTTTATTTATTTACAATTATTTTATTCAACAAATACTGAAAATATTTAAAATCGTTTTATTATTCTATTGTGAGTCTCCTGTAACGTAAATTCATAGGCCAAAAACGGAAAACGAACCCCAGGGCCGCTGCCGTTATTGCTACATATAACTCTTATCGATATGAGAGACTGCAGTAGCTACACGCGGCTCGCAAGTAAAGCTGAGGCTAGAGACAAACCCTTTCTCACGCGGCATATAAGCACATAAGGTATGTGAGACATATGCTGTCTCATATGGCAGCTAAATCTTAGGTGTTTTGACTCTAACAGAAAATTCCAAAACATTCTTCCATTAATACACCCTCCCATTGTAGAAAATTAACTAAACATATGTACAACATAAATAAAAATATTAAAAACAGAAAGGTTTACACTTTTCGTATATGAATTCATTGAAAAATGCTTAATATATAAACATTAACTTCATCATTGCAATTATGATATGAAATTGGAATAACAAGCATGTCACTAATAGGTATATTTGTAGAATTTCTAAATGTGAACCGTCAAAAAAGTAACGTTAATAATAAGAGCTACTAATTTTAATAAAAAACACATGCATCGATTACTTTGCGATATCACGCAGCCTTCCCGTGTTCCAAGTATACAATTTAATCCAACATCTTCAGCAAATATCTCACGCTCTAAATATCTTCAGAGTAAAAATCTTCCGGAGAGTACAAAAAGGACAAATGTGGTCATATTAACGAAACCTCGCTTGGCATGCCGGAGATACCACGAGCGGGTGCTGCTTGGTCGAGAGAAGTAGGAGGCAAAAGGGGTTGAGTACGGTGAGAGGACTTAAGTTTTTCCCAGGATCGCATTATTCTGGTCGCCTGCATATTTTCCGTTGGGAGGCAATTGCGGGAGAGGCAGAGAGGAAGAATTGGGCTGGCGGTTGGCACCAAGGTCCAAAAGAGAGAGGGCGAAAAGAAAGAGTAAGCGAGAGAGGTTCAGAGGGATGCTGAAGGGAATGGAAGATTGGATTCGAGATAGAAGGACCGAGAGGAAAGTGGATGCCGAGGACTGCAAAGAGGAGAATTTTTGGGAATAAATGCCACAGAATGAGCGAAAAAGAGAGAACGAAAAGGGAGGAAGGGAAAACAAGGAGAGAGAAAGTGAGATGGTGGAAAGGAATTTTGCATGCCGTCAGTTTGGAATAATGGGCAGAAGGGTTTACGGATTATATTGAAAATTTCACTGATCTTTGGTCGGTTTAACTTCATGGTAAGTTTCGCATTCCGAAAAGGAATCCTTCCTAAATTTTAAAAATCAACAAAAAAAATACTGCGGCAAACGTTTCTCTTTTGTAATAGTCTGCTCCCATGACCTCGCCTTTCTTGCCGAAGTAAGGCGAAGAGGAAAACAATTCCTTATTGCGACTGGTCCTTGATTTTATTCTTATTCTGCCAAGATAGTTAGAAATTCTCCACGTTCCTAGTGGGATCGACTGGAAAGCTTCATTAGGAGACGAGGAGACCCTCGGAATTAATCCAGGAATCAATCGATTTTGAAGCCATTAGCAATTCCGTCGAACTAGGGACATTGTTTAACCCATTATTCCCCAAATCCATGATCCTTTTTTTTTAAACTTAACTCAGCGGACGACGATGGAAAGTTTGAATCGATGGATGGAGAAAGTGTTTAGAGAGTGTGAGAGAGAACGAAGTGCCGCTAGATCACAAGAAAGGGCCAAAAGGAGATCAGACCAAGAGAGAGAGTATACGAGAGAGAGAGAGAGAGAGAGAGAGAGAGAGAGAGAGAGAGAGAGAGAGAGAGAGAGAGAGAGAGAGAGAGAGAGAGAGACTTAAAGTTCCCACACGTGAGCAAGAGGCAGAAAAAAGATACGTTTGGAGCATTTTCAGAGGAGCTATCTACTCGCCTGCCAATGCCGCTTTTCTCATTTTACCTTTTTCCTATTAATGCGTCATTCGCCTTCTCCCTCTTCCGTACCCATTCTTTCTCCCTTTCTCCTCACTTCTCTCCTCGCTCCTTTAATTCCGTCCCACCTTCTCCTTCCCTTTCTTTACTACCCTTCTCCCCCTTTTTTCCTATTCCTTTACCTCCACATCCGAGAGCTCCATCCGTTTGCACCCACTACAATTTTCAGACAAATGGAGAAAGTTCCCATTGTTTCGCCGAAAAATGATTAATTGATAGAAAAACACGTCATAAGCGCGAAAATTTCAGTGAAAATCGTTTGTTTCCTGGGCAATTGACAGCAATATGTCGATATACCGCTTCATTTTTCAAAGAATAAATGCATCCAAAAAGGACTTTTGCGGTTTATTTCCGATCGTATTGCTAACTACATTCATGCAATATTTCAACAGCAAACATTCGAAATTATTTTTAATATTTCATTTCGCAATTAAAGCTTACATTTCGAAAATAAAAATTCCTTCGGGCGAGGCATAAAAGTAATATTTCATTTGCCTATATATTAAAAATAATTGCAGCATTTAGTCAATTCACTTCCACGTCGGAGGAAAACTCAACAAAATGTATTATTCTTCAATAGATTAATCAAATCTTTCAATTTTCGATTTAAAATAATTTCATGAAATATCATTTCCCTTGCTATTTCAGAATACGGATTTTCAGTTTTATGCTTTTTTGTTTAAAATTGGAAGCCAAGCGAAGAGAGAATGAGGAAGTAAGGGACAGCGACTAATATCCGAGTCGGTGAGAGAAGGGAGATGGAAAAGCAGGTTATTTTGCCCCGAGGAAGAGAAGGAATAGGGAATTGGGCTGGTGATAGGGTGTTAGCGAGGAAGATGTAAAGGAACCAGGAGAGAATGAGCGGAAAACCGAAGGCCAAAAGAGTTGGAGGGATGAGGAGAGATTTCTCGAAGGAATTAAACCGGGTTTCGTGGGAAACGAATCGCTCGAGGCACGATGGATTCGTCTTCGCCTACGTTTTTCCACTCACCCACCCTCACGTGCTCCTTCCTCACCCGATCCATTCCTCCCTCTCATTCCTCCGAACCAACTTTCAAAGGGAACAACTTTTCTCTCCTTCCCCCTCTCTGCGGCCCATCCGTCGCTATGTGCTCCGACTCTTAGCCTTCCAGTTTCGCGGAACCCATTCCCTCGATGTTCTACTCGACCCTTCTACGCTACCCTCTCCCACGAGGGCTCTCTCTCTCTCTTACTTCCGAGGATTCCTCTTTTCTCTGTGTCGTTCTATCCACAAGACACACTCTATCCTCCTCCTTTTGGCTCGCTTATTTGGTCATTTCGGATAGGGGGATTAATGTTTCCACATGCATTGCTAATGACATTGCCTTACAGCTCACATACGCAAAGGATTGGGGTGAAGAGGTTTCGTGACATTGGTTAAAGAGATGTTTGATGAGGAATGACCGGCAGGAAGAGGAAGACAAAGGGGCAAATAGAGAAGAGGGGAAAGAGAAAGGTGGAAAGGAAGATGCAGCCATGATTCTCGCTTTCTTTGTGGGTGTTATATTAAACCATTGGGGGGAAATAATGAACGCGGTTTCAATTCAGACGAGTTCTGGAACTATTCTGAAAATCTTGCTCATTAATTTGCTGAAGAGGGGAGGTCAACGAGATGAGCTGGTTTTTATGAAATTCATTTTTTATCTAAAGATATCGAGTTGTTTTCCACCAAACCTATGGAAAAAAGGAACGATCAAGATTTCTATCATTAATAGAGTGTAAAAGGAAGTGTGAATAGTGATTGTAAGAGTGCATTAACAATATTTTATTTGAATTAAAGCTCTTTATCGATAACTATAAAAATCTCCATTTTAGATAAAGAAATTATTCCGTTAGATATTCTTTATATTTTTTTATTTTACACTTTCAGGTAATAATCGTTTTATTTTGATTGTATGAATATTTTGATATTTTTAATGATATTTTTTGTAGCCGTTTGTAATGAAATGTAATATCACAGTATACATTATTTATTTCTTTATGCATTATATGGGTAGTATGTATTTATTATATTCTGAATAAAATATTTTCCTAAGTAATCATCTTTCAGTCTAATGAAGATTTTCCCTGAAAATAATAGTAAAAAATAAAGCAACTGGCAGTCATAATTTCATTTTTCTTCAGTACTTCATTTTACATATACACAAAAAATTTACTTTAATTGATTATTGTTAGATATCATGCAGCATGCAATCCGATTAAAAATTTAACGTTCATTATTATTTATATATATTTTCTGTAATTATGTTTCTCAATATGGAATTTTATGTATTCTTAAACAATTTGCATGAGAAATGGATGACTAAAATGTACATGAAAGTTAAGAGAAAATTTTGGATTTTACATTCCTCGTTGGTTTATTCCTCGTCTGCTTATCGATGTGGAGGAAAGTACGGCATAAAATATTGTCCAGAGACAAGAGACATATAATACCCGTGGAGCGGGAAAGAATCCAGTCAGAGAGAAAGCGATATTTTATTCCGATTATTTGGGCACGCCTCAGATTTATGGCTCTCGGTTATTTTTCTCTACCAAAAAGGCAATTACAAATAATATTTTTTTCAGATCTCGAGCATTCTAAAGATAAAAACATCACAAATGGAAATTAATCTTTAAGATGCACGTACATCATTTTAGCGCATAAAAATGCCCAAAATTTAAAATGAATCCGTTACAACCATGCAATTTGCTAACTGGACTTTCATAATTTGACATTGAAATCAGGGACAAGAGTAAAGGGGAAACAAATGTTAAGTTAAGATAGACTTTATACAAAAAAGAAATTATATGAATATTTATAGGTGTTTGGTACAGCCCAAAAGGTTTTCATTGCTGCCAATATGAAAATTCCTCTAGAAAGAGCTCGATTCTGTATTAAGGCATTTAAGGAATAATTTGTTTTTATAGAATAGATTCTTAGACAAAAAATTTCCTGGCGCGCATTTTCCTGAATGTTTTACATACGTACTAACGATTGTCAAATAAACTAACCTCGATTTGAATTAATTACTAAAATCCATTCACATTTATTAAACCCCGAGATCTTAACCAAAGTGACCATATTATATATGGGCGCGTCGTTTTAGCGGTCCTTTTCACAGAAAAGATAAAAATATAGAATAAATATGATAATTTGAAAAATAACAATTTTATTGACAATGTCTCTTCAAAATACTGTTCACTGTCAAAGCATAAACTAAAGAGATGTTATATTTAAAATTAGAATACGGCGAAATCGCCGAGACAAGAACTTATGATGAAAAACGAGGTGCTGTCTGTTTGATCAAGGAGTGCGTCTCTCGAGCAAAAATACATATCGAGCGACGTAAGCATTTCTTAGGATCGACATATTGTGTCATTTCCCGTTTATCCCAATTCGTTTTCGTTAATGGCGCGCCTGTCGGATTTTCCGAGTTTCATGGGGCGCCTACAACGCCCAACAATCACCTCTCATCTGTTTTCCTTCTCGTCATTTCATCATCCATCTTAAGTTGTTTTTTTTTTCCTCGTTATATCCAGGAAAAATATTCAAGTTCATTTTGCTTTCAAACGGTTGGTTTCGGGAGATAAAAAAATACACGAAAAATCTCATACTTAGTTTGTGCGAGAAAATCACTCCCAGCGGAATATAATCACGAAGAATTTTCATTTCTCTTCTATATATGTATATACATAATATAAGCAGGGCTTCCCAGCGTGGCGCCCGTCAAGGTTCGCTGTGGCGCCCGCCGAGGTTTGTTCAGGTGTCCTCCTTAAAACTTGCAGTTCTTGCGAGTGATAGTGTTGAGCGGTCACAGAATACTGGAAAGTACTAATCTAAAAAGACTTGGTGACTTTATATAACAGAATTGACATACTATGTCATTTAATGTATTTTATGATTTTTATCGCAGTTTTTTTCATCAAATCGCCAACCTCTCGGAAGTACCTCATTGTATCATTTACCTTTAATCTTTATTGTAACGTATCTCATCCCTTTTGTGAACATTCATCATTCTTTTCTTCCTTGCTGACGAAGGAATGTCATAAATAAAGAGAAGTGGAGACTACGGTAAGATAGTCATTAAAAAATATCAAACACCAAAACAGTAAAACAAAATCATTCGAGACCCACAAGGAAGGGGGTCACGAATTATCTTATTTTAGGGTTTAGGAGAAGGAATGTCACTTCATCTTTGCCCTCTAGTCACATTTCTCTATTCATGGATTCATTAAAAACACCCGTTAGTACTTTTCTTATAAAATATTCGAAAGGCTATATGCTCGTATTATACAGGATGGTTTTTTTATTCGAAAACGCTGAAAAATCGTGTCAGACAATATGCTGAGGAGAGCACGTATACTATGTAATCAGCAAGGTGGTGCTCATTTTCAACATTTGATGTAAGAGTTTTTTTAATAACATCAAACTATGTTCATAGAAATTTTAGAAATTCTCTCCGGTTTATATTCTAATATATTTCAGGGTCCTCGAATAAAAAAATCACCCCGTATAATCTCCTTACTTTGTAATTTTTATATTTTATAAAAATGATTTTTAGAATAAAATTTAAGATACAGCTACGAACTTTAAGTGTTTAGTGGAAGGGGGAGGGGGGGGGGGGGGGGGAGAGAACACTGGCGCCCGCCGCATTCGCTGTTAAACCGAAGGCGCCCTTGCCAACGTAAGACGGACATACAGACAGGCAGATAGCATGGCGAAAACCACTTTTTCGGACTCAGGCACGCCTAAAACGTATATTTCCGTAAAAATCTCGAGGTTGAATTTTTTCGCGATAACAGTACTTTCTCAATATACTTCGTATATGAGAAAGTAAAAAAACGGTACAACATTCATTTTACAAACTTTCTCATATACTAATGCGTCGTTTAGTTATATTCAGAAAATGAAAATCGTATTAGTCGGTTTTTAGAAAATCCAATTTTTGTTAAAGTTGCCCAAGAATAAACTAACCTTATATTCATTCATTGAGAAAAATGAAATATGTAGTATTATTGAAGACCTAAGCTCAAGTAACTGTAGGAAATTTGATCAAAATCGTTAAAGCCGTTTTTGAGAAAATCAAATTGTTGTTAAAAATGCGTAGAATAAACCACTATTAATTATTGAGCAATTTCAACTATTTCTTCATATATTCTGCTCAGTATGATAAAATGCCTAAGTACGAGGTTTCATCCATTTTCGCTCTACCGTTTAGGCTCCAGAGCCAGTAACAGACAGACAGACGGCATTGAGAAAACCACTTTTTCGGATTCAGCGACACCTAAAACGTGTATTTTCGTAAAAATCTCGAGGTTGAATTTTTTCGCGATTACAATACTTTCTCAATATACTTCGCATATGAGAAAGTAAAAAATTAATGTGGAATTGAACCAAGGCCATATTTCAGAGTTCTTTTTTTTCTGACCATTATGTGCAATCATCCTGGCGAGGGCAAAATTCCAATTCTTAATTTTACCTAGACGCGTCTGAAAAAAACGCGACAGAAGTACAATTGGAATTTGCATATAGATAGAAGAAGATAAGTATCTGCCACGGAGTGAGAAGTTTTCTTACCGCGAGAATCGAATAAGATTTTTTTGGATTAAAGCAGCTTGGAATGCTTCTGCTTCGTTCTTTTTCGACTTTGCGGCGTATTGGAATTCTTATCCTCGACCATTTTCTCCCGACCAGATCGTGTGTCACCCGACACGAGTATCCAGCATCGGATTTTTGTGACCTATACCACCACATTCTCCGCATCTCGCCTCCGAATGCTTCCATCCACTCTGTACGTCACTCCTTCACTCAACCCGCTCTTTCATCTCGATCGCTCTCCTGCCACCCTTCCCCCCTCGCCCCACTAATTGAATAGGCGGTTCCCGATAATTAAGATAACAACGTACCTCGAACGAGGCAGTGGGAGGGGGCGGCAGAAAAATGATAGGACAGGGAAGTTTGAAGAGGGAGGAGGGGAAGAGGGAGAACGTTAAGGAAAGGGCACAGGGAATGTCGAGAAGGTGGAAATGAGAGGAGTGGGACGGGTAGGGCTTCCGATTAAGTCCGAGAAAATGTGAGTTTTAAATGAGATAAATGGACATTAATAGAATCAGAAGCGGAAATGCTTAGTTACAGAGCATAACGTATAGGGGAAGGCCATGCGGAATTTTATGGGAGAAATTTTCTGTAGAGGGGGGAAAAGTAAGGGGATATAAGATAATTAAGAGCAAAGAAGAAAGGACGGGAAGAAATCTTCTCGTGGATTAAAAGGTAGGCATTAGGTGAGATGGTTGTGTTTAAATTATCAGGTCCACGGGAACATGAAAGTGTGCTCAAGAAAAGACGGGATTTGAGGGAGGGAAGGAGAGAGGTCGAAGAGGAGTTTATCAGAGACAAGAGGACGACCTCAAGAGTAATTTAGAGGATTAAACAAGGAGGCTAATTGCATAAGGAAGATTGGGTCGCCCTAAAGAGATTAGGTAAGGGAGACGCCAAAATCAAGTAGCGAACAAATCGAAAGTGTAATAAAATTGACTTTTTCATCCAGTAGAGTAAACAAGGAGAAGCAGGTAATTGATAAAGGAGAAAGCTACACTATCTTTAAAGCCTTCCATAAAGCGATTGTTGAAAGGTACATTCCAAAAATTATACTTTTCTTATAGGTTATTGTTTAAATTTTATTATTTTCAATATGTAAAAACGATATATTTTTTATTGTACGGATATATATTTTCCTATTTAATGGAAATATTTTAGCCTGATTTGATGTCGGTATACGTAAAGCAATAAAAAAATACTACTTACCATGAATTTTTTAAATTTTAAATTTCCGATTTAATCATACATTTATTTCGTTTTTATCAAATAATTTATTTTTTTGCAAACATATCGGAAACGGAACAATTTTACCGATGATAAATACATTCATTTCACTCGAGGTTGTTTCTGTTCGTGTGGATGTTAATCCCTGCCGCTGAGAGCTTAAATGCAAATGTTTTAGTAATAAATGCGCTACAATTCGTTATTCCTGTAACAATATTTAACGGCCTCCTTTTAAAATAAACACTGCAATAAACACTATATCCGCCGATGCGATCAATGTTATATCTTCTGAAAATGTCCAACGAGAAAGAAGAATATTCTTTTGCGCAATATATAACACGAACTAAGAACAAATATAAACATAACTTTAATATAAACATTAACCAAAACATTCACCATAAAAACTTTTCTATTATCTTTGCGCGACAAACATTTTATACATACGTATATAGTTATTTACAAATCTCGATTTCTTTTAGAATATGCGTACATTATAGCTTTTCGAAATTTTGAATATCGTTCAGTCCAATGGATTTTTAAAAAATCCGCTCCGTTGTTAGATACCCAATTTTTTCCTGATTTTTGGCTGCAACGATATTCGTGTGAGAACCATTTTTAGAAAATCATTATAATTTAGGTGCTTTGAAAAAATATTTAAAAAGCCTCTCTTGCCATCTTGTTTCTTTAACTCATTCCATCTTTAGAAACGCGCGCCATTCTCTGTCTCCTTATTCTAAACGCACACACGTGCATGCATACCATACCATCGTCTGCCTCAACCCTCCCTACCTGACTCACTTTGCCTTCAACCCTCATCGCTCGTAGCCACCCTTTAAGTGCCACCGCGGCCTCGTTTTCCGCAATCAATTCCAACCCTCTACTCGCCGGGCCAGGCTACCGCCCCCTTACCTGGCTCCCTCGTCTCCACCCACTCCCTCTCCGCTGGTCACCGCACCACCCGTGCCACCTTCCACCACACCCCTCTCCTCTCCCACACCCGCTATTCACCCTTCATTCTCTCTCTCACTCACTCCCTCCCCTGCTTGCCCCTTTATCCGACATATCTGATACGTGAATTCCACCCATCCACCTCTCGACGCGACTTGGGCTCCTATAAGTCGTGGAGTCATTCACGGCCAGGGCTCTAAAGATCGCCCCGCATCAGACAGAGCGTTGTATATACACGAAGGCGAAGGACAAGAAGACATTTTTTCTCGGGGTTTGAGAAATGTTTGCATTTGAAATATCTCGAGGGAATGTCACCGATAACTAAGGGTTTTATTATTTTTCTGTCTACTTTTTTAAAACGCGGATGCTTCCTGTAATGAATTATAATGCTGTGGACTTATGTTTATGACCTCCTGTATTTCAAAATCTGCAATTAAATGCTTTATGACTGTTAATTCCGCTGGTTATATTGAATTAAATGTTGTTGGATTATTACGAGAAATAATATAAAGCGTTAAATTTATTATGTAACCGATGGTGAAATAAATTATAATTATCATTGTTGATCGAGTTAATTATACAAATGCACGAAATGTCAGAATAAAATTATTCCTATATTCACCAAAGTGAAACTAATTTAATTAATAATGCAGTTCTATAGAATTTAAAATATCTTACACTCGAAGAAAAACCTTTCGTTATGAATAGTTCAACATCCTAAAATAGGAGAATGTATTAGAAAAAACACGGTATTAAAATATGGAATTCTCAAGCATCTTCCAAAATTTCTTATTTCTGCCAAAAAATTTCCGAAATTCAGAATCTAATAAATCAAAACTGTAATTAGCGCTAAATTACTTGCAATGAGAAGAACTGCCGCTCTTAGAAAAATTTCCAATATTTTAATCTCAAGGATTTTATTCATGATAAAAATAATGTCTCACTCATTAGTAAAGCACACAAAAACTCAATAAAACGTTAAATTTATATTTTACAGCCAATAAGAGAAAACGCTGTTGAAAATATTTCGACACCTAAACGATCCATGTTTCGCGCGTGTATTAATAAATTATGCATTCCAATATTCTCTTCTTGCGACCTGCTTAAACAGTGACGTCGCGAAATGAAAACACAGAGGCAATACATATTTTTAAGCTTTTATTAATCTGCGAGTCTTATTTGGACAGCGAGGAAATGCTTTTATCGTGACTTTAATTAAACGAGTACACATTCTCGAATTAATTAGGCAAGCGGATGGCGATGGAAATTAAAACAACGGAAAAAGACATAGGCGTGCCCACCGTAATTACGTCATCACGTGCTCTGTACAGTGCTGCCAGAGGCACGCACGCAATAGGGGGCGGCGGAGTGAGGGAGGGAGGAGGTGGGCAGAGGAAAGGAAGGAGGGGGAGTCGAAGCGTAAAGGAAAGGGGAGAAATAGGGACGAGAATGAGACGACAAGATGACAAAGCGGAGGGGATGGAAGGAGGTGAGTAGAGGGGGAAGATTGAAGAGTAGGAAAGGAAAAGAGAAGAGGGGATGTGATAAAGGAAGAAATTGAAAAGAAGGAACGGAAGTCCTGGATATATTTTTAGAAAGGTTGAGGGAGGGAATGCAGACAAAAGTTTTTTTGTAACTGAAGGACAGCAGAAATGAAAAATGGAAGATAAAAGGTTGTCATAATGGCAATAAAGATTTATATGAAATACGGGGGAGGCAAAGGAGATGAAAGAAGAAGACAACGGGAGAAAATAAAACTAGAGAGGCGCCGATAAAAGGAAGCATATGTAATGGAGAAGGAAGAATAAAAACAGTGGAATACTAAAGAAAAAATCTGATGTGGTCAACACATGACTTTCTCCACACTTGGGGTATAGTTATTTAAATTATTATGAATAGGATTATAAGGCAAAATTATTATTTCCTATCGTAAAAGAATACAGTCGTCCTTATTGCCGTAAATTACGTATATTTTGAATATGTTTACAGAATTCACCGCAACATGGTGGCGGCGCTGTATACTGGAAATTGAGAAAAAGCAAAATATCTTCGAAATGGATGGTTCTACGAAAATTTGTTTCAAACAAAACTTGGAAGAAATATTATTCTCTCACGAAGATTGCCAATGACGTTTTTAAGGAAACCGAAAAAAACGATAATTTTTTATAAATAATTCCTAAAAAATAACTGCTATGGAAAATTGTTTGAAATAAAAGATGTAGGAAATTATATTTTCTACATTTTTTGTGATGCTCAATATATAAAATAATGAGGTATTATCGGAGAAATATCGTAAAAATCGAATCGGGTTTCGAATAAACCTCGACTTCTGTTTAACCGGTATTGTCCAAAAACTAATCAGTTCTTTGTACTCATGCCAAAGTGTTATATATGAAATTTGGCAACGATATGGCAGGTACTTTTCGAGTTAAGAGCGCCCACAATCACATACAGACATACACACACACAGACATCATTCCGAAAATAGTCTAAACGTGTTCTAGGGACCTCAAAACATGTATTTCCGTTGAAATCTCGAAGTCGATTTTTTCATGAAAACAATACTTTCTCTATACTACGTAGATATATGGAGAAAGTAACAAGGTGAAAAAGCAGGTGGAGTATAGGGGCAGACAAATACATGGACTAAAAGAAAGATAAAAGGAAGGCAATAGACAGAAATAGCATAGATAAGGGAGAAGAAGGGCTCAACGAAATATTTACATAATAGTTAAGTTGTAAATGGCCATCAAAAGAGGACGAAGGGGTAAGAGAGGCCCGACGTATTTTATATCATATTCAGCAAAAGAATCTTATGTGTCAATGGAAGCTCCCTCCAGATCCACCAGCTTCGTCCGTACATATCCCTACTACACATTCCTATCCCTCTTACAATCATTAAATATACTTGCGTATTATTAAAGAATCCTTGAATTGTAAAGATATTCTAAAGTTATCGCCTTCAAGAGTCTGATACAAGGAGCGAAAAGCTCTAGGCAAGCGTCTCCGGTCCTTAATCCCTCTCCTAAAGAAGAAATATTTGCACCAATTCGTCTTCTGCCACTCTGATATTTGTCATATGCATGGAAGATTTGATTTTGTGTAACCGCATTAGCCAGAAGGAATATCTCTTTTCCTAATTCCGTAGTCGCTTCTCAGTTTTTCGCAACTTTGTTGAACGAACCATCGTATGAGAAAACCGTTGCGCTCCTTCTAGAATCTCTACACACGGGGACAAGGACTGAGAAATGTACAACTGTTTGAATTTTTGAGGTCCAATACATCTTTTTTAAATGTTTTTTATGAAATACAAATCGAGTAGATTTTAACACACAACGTAACGGTTAACACAGCTCGTTAATATATATTTCAGACTACTAAGATACATTTTAAAAGCCTTCTAATCGTTGATAATGAGCGCAGACAGATTATCACCTCTGCGAGCAGATATTTTCTATCAAAAGCAGTTATAAAAATCATAAAAGATGCATAATGAAAATAGAAAGGAAAGGAAAAAGTAATTTTGAGAGAAACGTAATATATATTCAAACTGACGTATGTGTCGCATTCATTTATCATAGTCAGTTTGATATATAAACTGGATATCAGCAATACACTCAGATATTTCTTCTGAGAGCAGTTGAGGAGAGAGAAATTTTTGGGGGAGGACAGTTTGACGCAGATTGAGAAAGCTATATCGATAGAAATATTACGTTATTAAGTAAGGTGCGTGTTCCGGTCCGTAAGAAGCGCGAGTGGCTTTCGGATGGAAGCAGAAAAAACGGATGAGGAACTCGAAATTTATTTCTGTGGTAATCATGGCTACGTATGTTGCTAGGGGAGCGTGTATGAAGACAGTTTCGAGGCGGAGAAAATCCCTTAAATCGGATGAAATACATACTCGGGTCGATCCTCTCAGAGGAGAAATCCCGTTTGCTTTTTTTTTCGGTGTGCCGCTCTACCTGATCTCTGGAATGCGACCAACCGGAACACGATGTCTGCCGGGTCACGCGATTGGAGGATGAGGTTTGGTTGGTGGGGGGAGAGGAGGGGGAGGGGGGGGAGTACAAGAATGCAATGATCTAGAAACGGTCGCCGCGATTGTCGCGAATGGAAACGGTTTTCCATCCATCACACACTATCCGAGAAGTACGCGTTGTCGACACGCGCAGTTTCCTTCAATCCTTTAACCTTTATGGACGTAATACCAACGATCATTCTCTAGGCTTACAGCATAATATATCTTCCCGCTGCGTTTTTTTTCCTCCTTGATCTTATACCTTTAGCATCCTTCAATTCCCTAAAAATAAAAATTTCTCATACATTTTGGTTTTAAAAATGTCTTCCTCTGAAGAATAATTAACTGGCGCATAATATTTTTATGAATTTAAATTCTCGGGGCATCCTGTTTATAATTTTACCCCAGTATTTTATCCCTTATCTACCCTTTACACGTTCACATCTACAGACATCTATTTTTTTCTGATGATCTATATCTGAGCACGACGTCGAAGACAGATTTAACCTCCTCTCTGATATCGCCAATCAAATCTCACTTCATCCTATCTCGTATTCTCGTCGGGTTCTCTTCGCCGACCTATATTCCGAATCTGATCTCTGCCGCACTGCATCTGTTTCCAATTAGTCTCCATTGTTACAGCAACGATCCTTCAATTCACATAAGGGCTGGCCGAGGAATTCTATTTTTTTTAAAAGAAGAACCTTGAAATTCCGTCGCGTGTTTATGAGTTTTTATGAATTATTAGGCCTTTCCGTTCGTATTAACGATAGCATATTTTACGACTGATGCATATCGTGCCATAGCGGATACTTATATAGATGCGGATTATAAAACAATAGATGGATAAAAACTGGGATATAATGAAAAGATAGCGAAGGATGGAGAGGTGGATGAAATGATAGTGGCAGTTTAAGGTGCTTGAAAAAGATCGGGAGGGGAGCAATTTTCCGAGGGAGAGGGGAACGAGAGTAATAAGAATGGATGCATGCAGTGTGATATGAGAGGAATAAACGGTTGTATGAACTGCATGGAATTAAGGGTGTTGTAATTAATAAATCGCGAAGAAGGAACGAGGCCATGAAGGGAGACAGAGAGAGAGAGAGAGAAATGGAGCGAAGAAAGGCTACGGTACGAAGGACGCAAATATCCTCCACGACTCGCCATTTGATTCGAAGGCGTCACACGAATCAAAACTGCAGCTCTGCACTCATTATGGCGTGTTCCCGTGTTTTTCCTCTCATCTGCGGCTACATTTTTTCCTTTCCTTTTCCAGAGATAATGACGAGGGGAAAATAAAACCTCCTTCCGAAGACGAGGTGGTCCACGTTGCGGGAGACGAATTAAAAAAAAGCGAGGGAGCATTGGGGCGCACGGCCTAAGCCGCGCATTGAACGCGAGAACGTTTTTTTTTATTTTTTAAGGGCGAAGCGGGGATGGCGGAGAATGGAGAAATTGGAGTGCAAGAAAATAAACACGGCGTGAGGTCAAACGGAGGGAAAGAGTGAATGAAATGTAGGACAAACAAGAGGACGCGAGAAAGGATGCCGTAACATGAGAGAAGGAATAAATACGAAGGGGATAAAGGGGATGTGGAGGAAAGGGATTCTGCAATGAAATGGAAATTAAGCGTATATAAAGATGGGAACGAGCAGAAATGCGAGAGAGAATTGATTTAAGAGAGGCAGGAAGGAAGAGATTGAAAGAAAGATACAGACGCACAAGCGATGAAAGTGAGAGGGTCTTAGAACTGAATAACGAAAGGATGATATGAAAAAAATCGGGGGATAAAAAAGAAGATAGCAATGGAGATTAGAATAGGAAGAAAATGGAAGAATATGAAAGAATAAGGATAGGAGAATGAAAATATATTTAAAAAATCGGTGCAAAATGAATTTCAGTGTTTCTCATGTCTATTCTACTCTAGTCCACACGATAAAGTTGCTGGTTAAATTTGTGTTTATGCACAGTTTGATTCGTAGTAATAATTCTGCTGCTGTAAGTGGATAGAGTTTTCCGGTAGCTAAGAATATAATTCTATGTTACAATGCCACTCAACGTGAAATACCGTATCGAATAGATTGTAAGCCGACCCTCTCTTTTCACAACGACACGCGAGGCAAATTCTATGTTGGGTGGTTTTCCGGGATTTGTCGCGAAAAAAATACCAAGAAGTATGAATGCCCCGGCTTTTTTCAATTCGTTATTAAATATAAAAGGTAATATCAACTAAAATTACGACAACACAAATTCAATACAATTGTTAGGAAAATGTAATCTGTCCCGGTTATGTACCAGATTTTTAATCTCGCAACAAAAATATCCCGGTTTCTCTCTTTTTCTTCTTCAACGTTTCACATTCGACTCATCAGTCCCGTTGCGCCATTGTGCAGCAGGTTTTAATGTTTCTTCCGCATATGCTATCACTTTTCTCTTAAAGTTTGCAGAATAATGCGTTCTTTCCATTATGGGATTAAAAACTGAAAAACTCGCCAAAGTAAATTACAAAAATTTACGCTTGGAAAAACACGATGAAATTACGGTATGCTCGGGGAATCCTAGGATTACGCGCATGCGCATACTAGGGATGTCTCGGGAGTGAATTTATCAAACATTTATTTCGATTTTTAACACCCGATTCTAAGCCAAGTGGCCATTTTTAAGGAGGTAAAAAGGTAAAAAAAAAGGTCGGCTTACAATCGATTAAATATAGTACTTATTTTTTTTAGAAATATAGCTTATTTCATAATGTAAATCTCAATAAATACACGAATTTAATTAAAACCTTGTCACTATTTTTTAACGATTCAATATTTTCTGTACAGCGACATTAAATATACCGTACCTTCAGGTGTTTCACAATATTTTTCGTTTAAATAAGGATTCCTTTAAAAGTGATTCCTTTTATAAATACGAGATTTATCAAGATTCCGATGAACAGTTCATCTCCTAAACCCGTACGTGGATAACAAGACTATAGGCAGACGAAATTACAAAACCACTTATTCGGAAACCTAAAGCACATTCATCAAAATCTCGGATTCGAAATTCTTAAATGGCACGTTACTTTCCCTACATATTTCGTACATGAAAAATTAAAAAGGCAACGATAGCGAAGAAGAAATAAAGAGATAAAGATATAAAAAGAGCATGAAAATCGTAAGTCAGAAGAGAATAATTGATCACCAAGGCGAAGTGGAAGCGAAAATAAAGAAGAGAGTAATGCAGTGTGGAAGAAGGAGAAAAGTAATGACGCCAATGGATTCTGGATGTGCTCCGAATTCCAAATCTGTCTAAATCAGGTGTCTCAAACTCGCGGGCCGCATGAAGCCCGCGCGATGCATATGTGCGGCCCGCGAAGCAATTTACTTTATACTACGCGACCCGAACACAAATCTATTTCTTATAAAATATTTCACGAAAATATTTCTAAATAATCTAAGAAGTGTATTAAATCATTCCAATTTATATCATCCTGCACGGTTGAGTTACTGAAGAATGTTTATCCCACTGCCAGCGAGTTTCTTGCATATCAGAAGGACTTAACCCTCGACGTTAAATCTAGCATTTTTGTAATGACTGCATGTAAGACGGGTAATTGAGCGATTCCGCTCTTGTGGAAAGGGAAAGAATATTACACAAAGAATACGAAAAGGTGTGAAGACTGGGAAAGTAAGGAATGCTGCCCGCGGATCGCACACCGATGTGAGTTTGACAATGAGACCCCTGGTCTAAATCGACCTAAGATCGGTGAATAAATTCCAAATGCAGTTGAACGCCATGAAATCTAAATATGTCATCCAAATGGTTAAAGTGTATCGTTGATGATGATTTTAAGCTTGGTGGTTACATCACACATAGGTTCCTGTATTGATCGCAAAACCAATTGTATTATTGCAGTTGAGCCGAATTTTTCGAAAGAGAAAGATAAAAATGAATTATGCTATATTTTTGGAAGTTTTCCCTTCTGAGATTATAATACCTGTAATCAAACCTAGGTGAAATGAATGTGATAACTGTTTTATAGATTAATTGCCGAAGTTTGACATAATTCAATGTAATTTTCAACTAGGGTACACGCATAATTGATATTTTATTAACATGAATGTACTAAGGAGGGGCGGATTATTGATTGAAACTGATTTTCAAATATCGTAATCATGATGGGAGAAAATTCTTCAAAGACCAAGGAAAAACTTGGAAAAATGGGTTACTTTAACGGTGGATTGGATACCAGTTACTATATCAAAAGCATGCTTGAGAGTTATTAGATTTTATCAATCACAATTTTGCAATGTGTTGGATTAAATATGATAGATTAGCCTTATTTACAAATAAAAACAAAGATAATGGCAATATGTTGAGGGAATTAAATTTCTACGAGCTCTTAATTTAAAAACGTCACTTTTAGTTTTTTAATTAATAATTCTTAACATTTAAGTTTATATTAAATAAAACTGTTCTATTAAAATTTGACGCAGGCTTTCTCGATATGCACTGAAAATTTTTTAAAAATTAGTTTTTCATTGCTTATCAACATTTTATGCGCGAAGGAGATAGGATCTCAAAAATCTCCGAAAGTTTTATTTTATTATTTGCTTCATATACTTCCCGGTCCATGTTTTCTTCCACAGAATTTAAAAAATTTTCTGCATTTGACATACTTCTTCCATTCCAACATCTTAAAAAGCAAAAAATCCCAATGTATTTTGTTTCTGAAAAATCTAAATTTATAGCACATGTTTCTGAACAGATCTCATCTCTCTATCCACACAGAACTAAAATCTCTTATTTTCTTTCTGAAGAGATCACATTTCTCTATACAAACGAATAAGCAAGGCGATATCGTGGATATGTTAATCGCATAACTAAACTTACATGTGAATGTCAGAGGCAATATTTAGAAATGAAAAACTATAAGGAAAAGATTTATCGAATTTTCCTTCTGGCTTCAACCCAATAAACCAAGTAACTCCTTTACTTATAAAACAATTCAGTACACAAGATGCAAATTTCAGCAACATAGTAACCACCTCCGGGGAAAATTCACCGATCGTTGAATTATTATTTCACAGGTGAAATGTTCACCTAATTCACTCACCGATTTTATGCCTGCACGATCTACTCCGAGCATACGAGCATAGGGGAAATCCAACCAAGAGGATCAAATAATTTAGCAATAGTAGAAAGAATACCTCTCTTAGTGAAAGCTGTGTTAGTTACATTTACATGAAAGGAGAAAATATCAGATTTAGATTTCCAGTGGATGCCCAATAATTTGATAGCTTGGTCACCATTTTTATCAAAATATGTATCAGATTGACATAACTCAGAAAGTATTTGCTTGAATATTTCAGGCATGTTATATGACCATTTGCGAAATTGGAATCAAGCTGAATTCATAATCCCAATCAGCTGGATTATTAGCTCATTGGCTTTACAATTCGAAGAAGTCCCTGTCAGCAAATCATCAACAAATAGATCATGAGATACGACAGGAGCAGCTAATGGAAAACTCTCAACTTCGTAAAGAAACAACTGCTTTAGAGTCCGGAGAGCAAGAGAAGGAGATGATGAGAGCCCATATGTTACAGTATTTAACTCATACTCTTGAAGAGAAGCCCTCTCATCAGGACGCCAAATGATATGCTGATATATTTCTATGCTGAGGTAGCAATTGAATCATCCGGTACATTTTACAAATATCTGCTACAATAGCCACAGGATGTAGCCCAAACCTAATGATAAGATCTGATATATCTTGATGTACCTTAGGGCCTTTGAGAAGGAAATCATTTAGAGAATGGCCCGAACTGGCTCTTGAAGATCCATAAAAAACAATGCGTACTTTAGTGGTGCTACTAGAAGATTTAAGTACCACATGATGTGCGATACAGTATTCCCCGGACCCCCATGGTGTAGGTGACATATGTCCGAGTTTCAGATACTCTTCCAAAAAAGTGGAATATTCTATCTCCAACTTAAGACTGTGCTGAAATTTGCGTTCCAGATTCACAAATCTTCGAATAGCTTGTGGTTTCGAATCTCCTAAAACTAATGGCTGATTCAAATCCCTTAGTAGCAATGGCACAACATAGGTACCATCTTTATTACGATAATGCAAATATTCAAATTGTTTTTCTGCATATGCATCTTCAGGTAAAGGAACATGAATACTGGGTACTTCCTCTACATTCCAAAATGTTTGCAATGATAAATTTAGATCAGTTTCGACTGATGCTAAAAAAGTTGTGATGCTATCACACGACATTGGATTATAGAAATCGGAATTTATTGGTCCAATAAGGATATACCCAAAAACTGAAGGCCATGCAGTTGGAAAGCCTTCCTGACGAAAGATAGGCTCATCTGTTATAATATCTGAGTATACATCAGCACGTAGTAAATCAAAGTCAGGATCTGCTAGATTAAACGAATGAAATTTTTGACAAACAATACCAGGGATTGGAAAAGCTGGTTGGCGTGGCCTCAAAACGAACGAAGTGATACCCTTCGTCGATGAAACAGAAGTGCCTGATAATCCCAGGCAATTAATGTGAATATTCTTAGGAGGAAGCTCTAATCGCTGTTGACAATGTATAGTGATGAAACTGGTTTGTGACGCAGGATCAATCAATATTCTAACATTTTCTATAGAACAATTGTATGTCTTGATAAAAGTCCTAGCAGTTCCTAGAAGTACAAAAGAAGGTTTGGATTCACTATGATTAGTTGTACATGACATTGTATTAATGGTAGGTCCATTCGAAGAAGAAGAGATGACGTTGACTCCAGATGAGTCCTCTTCCGAGTTACTAGATTTGACATGCAACGATTTAGTGTCTGTTATCACAGAATTACCATTTGAACTATTGTTAGACTTGTTCCGTGTACACAACAATGAATGATGCCTACATGAACAATATCTACACACCTGCTTTGATAGACAGTCTTGGGATTTATGGACACCACCTAAACAATTGAAACAAATATTATTTTTCTTTATGAATTCCTTTCCTTTCTCGATGATGAATGCATTGAATTTAGAACATTGATAAAGCCTATGTTGTTCATCACAAAGTTTATATTTAATATTTTTGCCGGGCTCGCAGTGAGAAGTAGCGACTAAAGAGGTTTTTTGAAACACAGGTTTACTTTGCACAGACCTCTTTGAGTAAGAACCGCCAACAGACTGTTTGCATCCAGATGATCGTAAAATGTTAACATATTTACGTCCAAATTCTAATAAAATATGAACTGCGGGAAAATCTATTCTATGGTTTTCAATCCCAAATTGTTTCTTGGTATTCCTGTCCAAAGATCTAAAGGCTAAATAAAAAAATCGGTAGAACATACATTGTACTAACTTTCTCATATATGGGCACTAATGCGTTGTTTAGTTATCTTTAGAAAATGAAAATCGTATGAGCCTGTTTTTGAAAATCCAATTTTTGTTAAAGTTGCCTAAGAATAAACTAGCCTTATATTCATTCATTGAGAAAAATAAAATACGTAGTATTATTGTAGATGTATACTCAAGTAACTGCACGAAATTTCATCAAAATCGTTACAGCCATTTGTGAGAAAATCAAATTATTGTTAAATTTGCCTAGAATAAACTAGCCTTATATTATTTTTTTTAGAAATATGAACTATACAGTATTACTGAGACGTAAACTCAAGTAACTGTAGGAAATTTGATCAAAATCGTTAGAGCCGTTTTCGAGAAAATCGGATTGTTGTTCAAGATGCGTAGAATAAACTACTATTAATTATTTATATATATACTCTGTTCAGTATGATAAAATGCCTAAGTACGAGATTTCATTCATTTTCGTTCTACCGTCTAGGCTCCAGAGCCAGTAACAGACAGAGAGACGGCATTGTGAAAACCACTTCTTCGGATTCAGCGACACCTAAAAGGTGTATTTCCGCAAAAATCTCGAGGTCGAATTTTTCCGCGAAAACAATACATTCTCGATAGGTACTTCGTATGAGAAAGTAAAAAGCATAAATTCGGATAAATCTGGAATCTGCATAGATAACAAATCGTTTACATTCTCCGAAAACACTTCGATAAAATTTTGTAATGCTCAACTGAATCATTTTGGAGACGAGGAAAATTGACTAACTTATCTAAATAAAGGAAAGGAAGTACTCGTTTATTCTCGTACTGCTGTACTAGCGTTTTCCACGTAATGGCATAATTCTCGGAAAAGATAGGGATACTCGATACTAAGGTTAAAGCTTGCCCTTTTACACTTGATAAGAGATGATATTTTTCAATGTCCTATACACTGGATTTTGAATGTACTAAACTTGTAAAAATGTCAAAAAACTGCTTAAAGTTAGCTAAATGCCCATCAAAAACGGGAATATTAATCTTGGGCTGATGTAAAGTACGTGAAGAAAGAGGTTCTTCTTCCTTAAAGTTAGATGACCCCGACTTTGGAATAACTTGTCTAGCAACAGCATTAATCTGATGATAGTGACATTCGATTCTCTCTTCTAGCGCCCATTATGTCTCGTCAATTGTTAAGTTTAAATAAATTGCTAGCTCCCGCAACTGATCAGTCATGCTGAGGAAAGTTTTATAATCATCTTCCAAGGAGAAAAATCGACTGGCAAATAAAGATAATTCATTCCGATTCGAAACGACCGTATTTGACAATGCATAAAGTCGTTCAATCGTACGTATCCTGGCTTCACGTCGCGATTTAGCAAGAGCATAATTTCGCTTGAGTACAAGTAACGTCCGTGTATCACTGCCTGATTCCTTTTCACTGTTTTGAAACATAGTGAGGCTTAACTCTCTTAACCAATAGATAAAATACAACACCCGATAGTTTTCAAGAATACAAAGATATATATCCAATTACAGAAACAAATGATACAATTTCAAGATACTAACATAAGATACATATAGATATATGACACACAACGACAAGATAGCATAACAGGTCAAAATAAAGATAATTACAGTTACATAAAGATACACTTTTCAACGATACAAGCAAAATGTCACGACAATTCAATTTGACAACGTATGAAACGATAACCTAAGTATGGTCAAAACGAAAGAAAATCCGGCCCGAAGGATCAAAATGCTCGGTTTTCGTATTACACGAGGATCGCAATAATTCACTCGAACCTTCATAAGTGGACTGTATAGATATGCATAAAAAACATGAAATACTGCCCCGACAAAGGCCAAAAGAGTTGGTATTGCTTACCTTCGAAACTCCTTCTGCCCTTTGAGCTTCCTCCGTTCGTGTCACTTTCTAAAACTCCTCCACCGGTAATGAGCCGATGACTCAGGATAAGTAGTTTTTTCGAACTAGCCCTAGAGGGCAGTAGCAAGACAAAAGCAACACTCCCTGTAGTGGCCTTTCGATAATTTAAAATGGCGCTAAATACGAAACAATATTACATTTTCTAACTGCGCAATTACCTACTACCCCTACTTTTTACCCAAAGTTTACGGAAAGCGGTACCCTGGGATTTCTAAAATAAAGCTAATGAAAGCTTTGTTTAGAGGTTAGATGTGAGGACGATCACAATCATTCCCACAAACCGAAATACGATCGGAAATTGGTTACATTCCGAATCCTAGAGAGCGGCTGATAGACAGAGAGAGAGAGAGCTAAAAAACTATTTAAACGACGGATAGGAAGGGAGAGAGTCGCAGAGGCACACGCGCCGTGACCCGGGAGTCCAAGCGGAATATGTTAGCGGTGGTCGATTTCCCTCATCTCCTCCCGCATGGGCATCCATTACGGGGCTCTTTTCTTACCGGATTGTCATTTTATGCTCGGCCGACGCAAGGAAGGAAAGGTCCAACTCTCCTCCTTTGTTCGTGCCCGAAAAAAAAGAAGGTACTCCACAAGAGATCGAGTGACGTACCAATGGGAAGGATGAAGGCGAAAAGCAGGCCCTAAGATGGGCAATTGAACCGGGCGAGGGTCGCGTAGGGAAGGGCACATTAGGGTTCCTAACGCGGGAGTTAGGGAGGAAGGGGTTAAGGAGGCGACCGGTGGCCATCTTGGCGACGAGCGAGGGTCACATGCGCAGTGTTATAGTCGAAGAGAGAGGAGGTCAGAGCATGGTTTAAGGGATGAAGGGGAAATTAGAGAGGAAGAGGAGAATGAATAGAGAAAGATATATATATATATATAGAGAGAGGGGGGGGGGGGGAATGAAGGACTTAGAAGGAAAGGATGAGAGGATAGAGAGAAAGAGAGAGGGAAAAGGGCTTTTTCCTGCGTCCCGTCGAATTCGATTACGTGGGTCGTAATCTGAAAAATCCTTTCCTGGGATCCATTCCGATTTCACGGCCGCTCCTCTGGATTGCGCCACAGAGGAACGCGAAAGGAAATGGGATATTCGATTCCATTTTTTTTCTGTGGGAAAAAAAGGAAGATGAGACGCGAATGCAAATGCGATTTGAGTCCCTTTCGGAGGCACTTTTCCATAAATTGCTTCAATCCTGGACATGGCTTATTGATTGGCATATGAAATTTCTGGAATTTTCTTTTTCCTTCGCAAGCACGGCCAATGCTTTTGTGGACCACTGATGCTCGCTTAGTTCTATGTATTCCTTGACAACCACTTCATAGAAATTTTATACGTATCCTTTTCTTGGCCCATTCCTTTCCCGTCCCATTTTTAGCATAGGGCAAAACTCGTTACAATCTTTATCTGGAATCAAGCTTGCCAAAAGACTTCTCGGCAACAAGCTATCTAAAAATAAAGATGAATTATTTTCGTTTACACCCCGAATATGTTCTTGAAGCAATTTTATAACTTATTATTTTGTTTTGGGAAAAAATAGAAATTATGAAAGTTTCACACATGAAGGCCTTTTTTGCCAGACTTCGAATAACGTCTTTGAGCATCCTTTTTGCCTTCCTCTCTCATCACCTCCCACCTCGAGTACGACTGCTTGTTTTAGTTTTTTAACACTATTTCTAAATACATGAGGATAAATGCATTTTGTCTTGGAGTTTTCTGTTAATATTGTTGTTGTAATCTTTGCCCTTCGCGTTTATGTTACCATGTTCATACTTTTTAAATAATTACGAATTTACTTCGAAAAACCTTTTTGAGTGTTAATGAATGTTTTCCCTTTCTGTAATTAGCAGTGTATATCTCATTAAATGATATAGTCCTTATTCAGATCCATATCTTACCGTTACATTTTAATGCCTCTACATGTGAATTATGAAATGATGACGATAAACTTTTGAACGATGTCTAGTAAGAATAGGAAATGCCTGTAAACGGAGTCGCAATAATGTATTAAAAGCAAGGTTTGTTTAATTTCTATGCATACAGCACGTGGTAGAAACATGGACATCAGTGAAAATTAATATAAAATACTTGGGAAGATTCTAAAATTGAACATGGAAGAGAATACAGAATATGAAATGTAGGATAAAGTAAGGAATGATTATATATGTAGGATAAAGTAAGGAATGATTATATACTAAGAAGAGGAGGAGAGAATGGTAACACAAAGAATAAGAATAAGAAGAAAATAGCAACCTGAATCAGGCATTTACCCAGAAGAAACTTTATGATTAAAGATTGGATTAAAAGAATATGGGAATGTAGGAAGGATGAGGTTTCAGCTGATAGATGGCTCGAAGGAAAAAAATCACTGCCAAAATTGAAAGAGATTGCAGAAGACAGGAGAATACGAAGACTACCTACGGTTTAATCTATAAAAACTGAACTAAGGAAATTACTACTACTTTTAGAATCTAATCCCGGTAAATCCCCACTGATTACGGCTGCTTTGTAGCTGAAATTCGCATATGATTTTCCAGACTTCTTTATGGCTCATATGCATAACCAATTTGATTTTTTGCCATAAAGTTACATCGATAATTCTTTCTTGAACGACGATAATGACTATATTATTACAATATAAAATCGAAAATAATACACTATCAAGGGTTGTTAAATATTTTTTATTGTTTGAATTTATGCTTATTGATTTAGTTGCGCCATTTAATGACATACTAGTCAATTTTAATTTCTTAAATAATGGGAATTGGAGACCGTACAATATTAGGTCAATGTGTGATTTGCCACAAAACATTTGGTTAAATACTTTATATAAATCCATTACCCAACTAAGTGTTATTATAAAGTGCAGCCATCAAATACAGAAAAATAATCGATTTTTAGTTGCAACAGTGGAGGAAAAAGTTCATTGAGGTCATGAAAACCGCAATTTTATTATATGGGCATGAAAAGGGAAGCCGAAGTAATTCAATTCCATCCATGCAGCTGTTACTAACCGCACGAGATATATTCCTGTTTCAATTTCACTTTTTTCAGAAGCTAGAGTTAGCTATAATTTCGCTCGATTTGATAGGAGGAGCTTAAATATATTTTCCCCCTTTCATTAGATTTTCAATAGAGTATGAATATTGAGAAAACATATATGTACTTAAATGTCTGTATCCTTTTCATTTCTGTTCCATGTTCTCGTAATCTCGAATACGTAAGTAAACATATGAATGAAAAAGTTACCCATTTTCTCATTGGTTGCGGTCAGTTAAGGAGTAGAAAAATAAATAAGGCAACCTTCTGAAGCATACGAAATTTCATATAAGTTGATGCAATATTAAACACAATGACTCAAAACGTTTTATATTTGTGAATGAAACCTGAAAAAAGGAGTTATCAGTATTTTAGATAGGCCGATATGAGAAATAAATATACTGAAACAACGAGTGATGCAATGCTCGAGATTTCAGTTCCAATAACGGGTATCAAAACTGGCAAATTGAAGAAGTGTTTTAAAATTGGCTCCTTTGCTTAAAATAAAGGTTTCGAACGTTTTTGTTGAAACTGCGAAAAACTTATTCTCCGTATATAAACACCTGATAATATAATTTAAATGTGGGTAAGTATAAATGTTTTCAGATATAACCTCGAAACTAAAAGAACTAAAACCACGGTAACGCTTTCATAGCGTTAGTTGCAGCCACTCGTGAAAATCCTACCAAAATCAACTTTCTTTTAATGCAGATGCTAAAAAAATCAGTTGTTTGTTAATAACACAGTCAATTATGCAAAGAAAAAATTATAAATAGGGCAAAGTCACCGATATCGGAAAATATGTATGGGAAAAATATATGCGAGGAGACAATGTGAACGCGACAAGGAATCCTCTTTTCATCATTCTGCATAACGGGTGAAAAAAAGAACAAGAACAAAAAGTGAGCAAGAGGGGCGCCGCCACCGGTTTCTTTTACGACAAAAGAGAACCTTCCGCTCAAAGGAGACACCTCTCACTTCACCGTTTTCCTTTCGCCGCCTCACTCACCCTCATCCACTACCTCACTCCCCCCTCCTCCTTTCCCCCTCCCCCTCACTCCACAGCATCCACCATCCGCCTGATGTCGCCACCTCCCTCCAGCCATCCAATTCTTTCTTAACCTTACTTAGTTCCAAGGCTCTTCTCCGTCGTCAGCTCCTCTTCCTCACGTCCACCCTCGCCCTATTAATCAACTCCGCTCCCCTCTCCCCCCCTCCCCACCTCCCACCTCCCACCTCATAGTTGGTGGGAAAAGACACTCTCTCTCACCCCCCCCCCCCCCCCCCTCTCCCCCTCACCCCGAGCATTCTCCAACCATCTTTCTCCCTTCTCCTCTCTTCCAAGCTGAGTGACGACGCTCGCTCCATTGTTAGAATTACTTCGACTCATCTCTTTTTCCTCTTTAATGCACCAAACGTCCTTTCCCTTCACTTTTACCCACTGCTTCGCATTCCTTCGTCTCTCGTTCTCCTCCATCCTTCTCTCTCTCTCTCCGCCTTAACCCTTCCTATCGCTTAACCTCTCTCTCTCTCTCTCCCTTCTCCCCCGTTTCTTATATCCCCGCATCACCACCTCTTTTCCTCTGCGTCCATCATCCTAAAAAACATCCATCTTCTCTTTCGCCACATTTCTACCCATCTCATCTGTCCCTTCCTTTTTCCGATCCCTTTATCCCCACCAATCAGAATACCCTCAAATCCTCTCCACCGCCTCCCATAAACATGCGATTCCTTAACGTCCCCTACAAACGTCAACTGTGGCAGAGCGCTTCTTCACGCCTCGCAACAATCTTTCTGACCTCCAAATCAAATTCCACTCGAATCTGAAACTTTTAACGGTTTTAATAGATAAAATCAGAAAGTGTAAGGACGAAATGGAACTCGATTCTTCCAAGAAGTCGGTTTGATTCTTTTCGGGCGCATCGACGGTATTGTCATTAGCGACTGGCAAGGGTGAGAATTAGATTTGAAATATCATGAGATATGAAAATGTGATAAAATAACCTGGGAGAAAATAAGTAGAAAACGATACTGATCACGAATGAAAGCTAAATCCGGTAGCTGCTGCGCACAATATAACGAAGAAAAAGGCTCATAAATGAAGAACGGAAGTTCGAAGTGTTTCATTTTCTTGATGGGCGTCTCTTGGATTGTTGATTCTGTATCGAATGACCTCGATAAAACGAGCAAAATTTATCAAAAGAACGAAGTTTGCTCTTAACCTATTATATAAACTATTAGATTCTCTTAGCGCATGTAATATATTCGACTTATTAACTCTTACTGCCTGTGCGTTCGCGCTTTCATTTCAAAATATAACATTATTATTCAAACATCAATTAAATTAAAACATAAATACTCCTTAACCGTACAAAGTAACATCAATACTGTTCATTTCTTTAATTGGCTTTATTATTCATATAAACGAGAGTTGGTATGAAATGATTACGAATGTTATATATTTGCTTATGTTGATTAAAGACTATCATATTAAGACACTCTCTTGATATTATTATGGCATTTTTGTAAAATACGAGCGTTCTCTCAATCAGACTAATGGATTAAGAGGCGTCGAAAAGGATCGATAAACTCATCACGCCTGGAAGCTATTATTTTCATCAAACCGGGTTACGTGTTTTTGTTTTGTGTCGATCGCGACAAATGTATCGCAAATAAGGCATTTTCTGAAGACAAAGTAATAATACTATTCCTATTATTTTATTCAAAAATCCAACGCGTATTTAATGAATAGTCATGGCAGCAGATTAAATGTATCTTCTCATCGACGTCCCGAAGATGTTAATTGCTGGTAAGGTTCGCCTATACTGAAATTTTTGTTCCCACAAAAATAAATAATTATTCTTCGCTCCGAATATAAAATAAAGAGTTGTGATACCTTCAAAATGTTTTGCTAAAGAAAAAATATATTTGTACTAAGGGCGATTGTCTCCTATTAACAATCTCTTGGGGAGTAGAAAAATAATTTTCCTAAGCAATTACTACTTGGTAACATAATTTAATTAAATGAAAAAGTAAATTTGAAATCTGAAAACGAAAAGAGCAAACCTCTGTGGAAGAAACGAAAATGTGAAAATGGAGGGCCTTTCTTCTCATTATCGTCTTCTCCCCAATTCACCATTTACTTATTATACCGGATGTCCTTCCCGTAGCCATGGCGCCATTCATTGACCTTATTTACACCCTGCGCCACCCATATCGGACTGTCCTCTTGCCCGGATATGATATCATTTTATTAATCGGAAGTAAGTTTTATCTTCCGTTCGATAAGGTTAGGGAGGTAGAGCGGAGAGGACAGCGGCGAAGAAGGGGGAGGAAATGAAAAGGGGACAAGTCATGCGGCTGAGCGGACGGGGATGTGGTCGAATGAATGAGGAATGGAGGACGAAATTAAAAAAATCTGATGTGGCCAACACATGACTTTCTCCATATTTGGGGTATAGTTATTTAAATTATTATGAATAGCATTATAAGGCAAAATTATTATTTCCTATCGTAAAAGAGTACAGTCGTCCTTATTGCCGTAAATTACGCATATTTTGATTATGTTTACAGAATTCACCGCTACATGGAAGAAATATTATTCTCTACAACTTTGGTCCTTACGAATATTACCAATTACGACGTTTTTGTGAGATATTTGATGAAAACAGAAAAAACCGATTATTTATAAATAATTCCTAAACAATAACTGAAATGGAAAATTGTTTCAAATGAATGTTGTAGGAAATTACATTCTCCATAATTTGTATAGAACTGTATATACAATAATGATGTTCTAACGAAGAAATATCGCAAAAACCGAATCGGGTTTCGAATAAACCTCGACTTCCGGTTAACCGTTATTGTCCAAAAACTAATCAGTTCTTTGTGCCCATGCCAAAGTGTTATATATGAAATTTGGTAACGATATAGCAAGTACTTTTTGAGTTAGAGCGCCCAAAATCACACACACATGCACACACACACACACATCCACCCCACACACATCCCCCCCACACACACACGCACGCGCACGCACACACACACACACACAAAACACAGACATCATTCCGAAAATAGTCTATACGTGTTCTAAAGAACTCAAAACGTGTATTTCCGTTGGAATCTCGAAGCCGATTTTTTTCATGATCACAATACTTTCCCATTACTACATATGGAGAAAGTAACAAGAAAAGGGAAAGCGATAGGAGGAAGGTAAAGAGAGATTGTAA
Organism: Uropetala carovei; assembly: GCA_036926305.1. Classification (NCBI taxonomy): domain Eukaryota; kingdom Metazoa; phylum Arthropoda; class Insecta; order Odonata; family Petaluridae; genus Uropetala; species Uropetala carovei. The sequence continues at coordinate 88,855 of JAXCHB010000118.1, read as the reverse complement.
AGATGGAAGTCGGGGTAATAGTTGATAATTTGGAGAAAGAGCGAGGAAAGCTGGATATGGAGTGGATTAAAGATCGGAAAGAGGCGATCGTATGACGACGCGGGGTTCACATCCAGAGAGAAAAAGTAGGGAAGGGGAGAATGCGGAAGAGGGGAAGAAAAACACAGCGTCAGAGACTCATTCCTTCTCGAGACTTTATGGTCATCTCCTAAGCAAAGAGCACCTTAAAATTACAACGGGTCGCTGATATTTACATCCTGCATATAAAAATGTTTACAATCGTGCATGCAAGAAAAAACGAGCTTATAATTATACGGTTATTACTAATAATAATAAATTATGCTACAACCCTTTTCAATTCTAAGTTTATGATTTAAAAATATATTATTAAACGTTTTCTCATATCAAAATTGAGATTTTAACCATTTTACGAGTAGTAATTGCTAAAGAGCCGGATTAACTCCTTCATTCTACTTGATAAAAAATCGGTACAACATACATTGTACAAACTTTCTCATATATAGGTACTAATGCGTCGTTTAGTTATCTTTAGAAAATGAAAATCGTATGAGCCTGTTTTTAGAAAATCCAATTTTTGTTAAAGTTGCCCAAGAATAAACTAGCCTTATATTCATTCATTGAGAAAAATAAAATACGTAGTATTATTGTAGATGTATACTCAACTAACTGTAAGAAATTTGATCAAAATCGATAGAGCCGTTTTCGAGAAAATCGGATTGTTGTTCAAGATGCGTAGAATCAACTACTCTTAATTACTGAGCAATGTCAACTATTTCTAAGCATACTCTGCCCAGTATGATAAAATGCCCAAGTACGAGATTTCGTTCGATTTCGCTTTACCGTCTAGGCTCCAGCGCAAGTAACAGACAGACATACATACAGACGGACGGACAGACAGACAGACGGACAGACAGACCGACGGACAGACAGACAGACGGCATTGCGAAAACCACTTTTTCGGATTCAGCGACACCTAAAACGTATATTTCCGTAAAAATCTCGATGTCAAATTTTTTCGCGAAAACAATACTTCCTCGATACTTCGTATGAGAAAGTAAAAAGACATTTAGTGTGCTCCATTCGTCGCGAAGGATTTCTGATCATATAATCATTAGCAACACTTGAACAAATGCTTACATTTCATTTTTCTGGCGTGGCGCTTGGTTCGTATTTAAAAAAGCATTAAGTTTGCTCAATAAACTATTCCAAAAAGATAAAGTGTAAATCTACCATTATCCAAGAGGATGAGTGAATTTGGGTGAAATTTTGAGAAAAAATGAAGTTAAGCGAATTTATTGACAATGTCAGCCACCCTAAAGTCTCATTCATCCTCTCTGATTGGGAATAATTTTACATCCGGTGGAAAATTTTGCTGTGACCGATAATCGAAAAGTCGTAATTCACTCTGCCCTTATGAATGTATTTTTCTGACGAACTAACCATCGATATAGAATGATTAAAGGGAAGAGAGAACGTGAGCCAAATACATGGAGGAGGAAGGGAAAATGAAGGAATTGCCCACTAATAGAAACGCGTTATGCTTTTCTAAAGATTAATAAGAAATTTCTGCTCCTTCTGATTTAAAGATTTGGACTTTTCGGTCCAAGCTTCGACCGTTATAAAATAACATCACCGCGCATTCGTAACTCTCTTAAAATTTTTGATTAAACACAAGTTAAAAATAAAAATTGTGAGATAAGAGTTAGTCCGAAATATACAGTTTTAGCGATACATTAAATAGTATTTTACGATAAATAAAATATAAAATAATGTCTGAATGTTGAAATACTGACGAGATTGTTACATTTACAAAATATACTGCTCGTGAACCTTAAATGTTAGAGTCACATTCTGTTCCCGAAACAGGACGGTAGTGATTCGTGTGAGATAATGCACAAACTGGACGCCGCTCTTATCATCCGCAATGACCAGGTGTAAGAGGAGAAGAGCGCCTCTTCCCTCGCTCTTATCTGGCTTCACATAGACCATCGCACACATCCACACGCACAATTGAGAGATCATCTTATCCGTTAGGGCCTTCCTCCGTCTGCACTCACCTTTAGCGTATCTCGCCTCGATCTGGGCCTGCAGTATGCTTATCCCGGGGACCACGATGGCGGGGAGTGTCCTGGATCGCAGTAGGGGGGGAGGGCCTCCGGGTCCGGGCCTCCCCTTCTTACCGATCCCCGCGCCGCAGAGCCCGCCTCCTCCTCCCGCATCCTGGCAGCCCCCATCGTCCGCCTCCCCGCCGACGAAAACCACGCACCCGCTGCCGGCGTTCCCTCCGCTCCTGCAGGGATACGGGAATGGAAGGGGTAGGGAGAGAGAGAGAGTGGAGGATTTAGGGAAAAAGGGTTTCCATGGGTTGGATAAAGCGGGCGACCGAACAGTGAGAAAACGAGATGGGAAAGGGGAGGACATTTTGGAGAAGGCGCGGAAATAAAAAGAAGAGGAAATATATTTCCATTTATTTGTGACAATGGGTGAAAAAAGAAAAGAAGCACACAATGTGGACGAAAAGGTACAAGAGTCGGGAGAGTATTATAAGAGTGGAAAAAGAAGGAACAATAGGAGTGATTAGGGAAGGCAAATGGGAGAGAGAGAGAGAAAAGAAATAAAAATTTAGCGATTCCATAGAAACAACTTATGTCATACAGATAAAATTAATAAATGTTTTTCCTTAGTAAATTTGTCAGCGCAGAATATACGATTCTGTGAAGCGCTTTACCCAGAGCATGATATTACCACGCTTTAACGAGACAATTTCGTAAAATATATGATTCCAATTTTATTCCATACATATTAACCGTCTGAGCGGCTAATCAGTCACGAGTTCTCCTTCTTGACAAGAAAATATTTTTAAGAAACGAAATTTAACTAATTGAACTTAAATAGGGAAGACCCGCTCTATATGCGACGAATTGAAATGATCGCTGCAATACAATTGGAAGGTTTTCGAGGTAAAATATTCTTAATGAGAGGAATATGAAGTGGATAACCTCGAATAAAAGATTTGTAGGCAGAGAAAATGGAGAGAGTCGACTGACTAAAAAAAAATACGGTTCATTTATCTATGAGCAAGTTTTTAAGGAAATTTGAAATTGGAGAAGTAGATGAAAGAGAATTCTGAATAATTGAGCAGTATAAAGGGTAGAAGAAACCCAAGGCGTATAACGCCCCGTTTAATGGGGTTTCCTCTAAAATTCCTTCCCTTTTCTCCTCCGTCATCTACTTTTGCAGATTTTTTAAAAAAAAAAGGAAGAAAGCTAACTGGTAGAAACGGTTGCCAGCGCGCGGATAAAAATTCCGAAAATTTGATACAGAACGAGGAGAGAGGTTCCGTCGGAAATTCTGCAAAAAAACGTCAACTAATCCTTAAAATGCCACTTTTTCTCCAAAAACTCGTTTAATTTGAAGAGGTTGCGGCGGAAATGAAGGCAGAGGATGAGGAGGAGGAAGAGGACGGAGGAAAAAGAGGATGAGGGTGGAAGAAAAGAATGAGAATAAAGGTTTCGGCGTAAAAGGGTAAAAGGAGAGAGAGAGAGAGAGAGAGAGAGAGAGAGAGAGAGAGAGAGAGAGAGAGAGAGAGAGAGAGAGAGAGAGAGAGAGAGAGAGAGAGAGAGAGAGAGAGAGAGAGAGAGAGAGAGAGAGAGAGAGAGAGAGAGAGAGAGAGAGAGAGAGAGAGAGAGAGAGAGAGAGAGAGAGAGAGAGAGAGAGAGAGAGAGAGAGAGAGAGAGAGAGAGAGAGAGAGAGAGAGAGAGAGAGAAAAGAAAAAAATGAGATTCGGTCGGATTAGAATGGTAAAAAAAATGAAGGAGGATAAGTGGGTTACTAGAGACGGAAAATGAGAAGAGAAGATGAAATTCGCTTAGGGGAAAAATAGCCTCAGTAAAATAAAGAAAACATTAAGAGGGCAGAATAATTTCGAATCAAGGAGAAGATAAAGGAGGAAGTAGAGGACGCGAAAACTTTACAGAAGGGATGAAATGAGAGAGAAGTTAAGGAAAACTACAGAAAGGGAGAAGAGAGATAGTGAGGGGTGAGAAGGGCATAACAGAATGGAGAAACCCGAAAGGGTGAGAATTTAAGAAGATAGGGAAGGGCAGAGGCTGGTGGGAATGTTGGAACGAGGAAATGAAGGTCATGAAAGCAGCGGCTTGGCCTTGTAATCCATCTCGCATACTACAGTAAAACTCAAGCGCGACATTTAATACGGTTTAAAAGAAGATCGAAGATTACGCGTCTCTCTCACTCTCTTTGACGACACTCAACCTCTTCAAGGTGTAAAGTTTGGCAGATTTTTTAGTGACATTTCCCTTTTCTTCATCACCCATCTCGAAGGTCCTTAAAACGAGAAGTTTCTTTAAGTACTAGGACTTCCTTCAGTAAGTTCACTTTCAACTTCCGAAACGTAAATCTCGTAGACAGCAGCCACTAAGATTGTATCATTAGTTTTCCTCTAACCGATAGAAAGTAAAACTTCTACGTCGTCCTCCGATAATGGATGCATTAACATCTTGAAATTTATCAAGCACCATTTCGTATGTTTCGCATTACTACCTTCCTTTTTTCCTCTATCCTGTGGACATTATTCTCTGCCAACTTACTTGCCATAATATATCATTCGTAAAAAAACTCTCGTCGATCTTTCAGCCCAAAGAAAGAAAGGCACGGAAAGAGAATGAACAATAAAAATGTTCGGTCCTTACGTTATTCGCCTCCGAGGAAGGAAGGGAAAAAGAGAAAGAAGAGTTTTAAAAGGGAGAGAATGCCAGAGAGGGAGAGAGGAAAGATGAAAGGACAGACAGACAGACAAACGACTTTATTCAGGGCGAAATTGAGACTGTGAAGTCCCTTCTTACGTTTAACCCTTAAGGAGAGAGTTCGCGGGAGAGGCGAGGAAGGAGGTAGAGAAAGAGCGAGAGAGAATTAAATGTTGAGTCGGTAGAAAAAAAACTAAAAGGAAGAGAGAGAGAGAAGGAGAGAGGAAGAGGAGAACTGGGGTGAAAGTAAGGACATTAGGGTACCCATGAAACGATGGAATAGGCGGTATCAATGGAGGAGGAGTAAGAGAGGCCAAAGAGTATGAAGAGAATGCGTGCGAAAGTGGAGGAGTTTGTCAGCAGGAGTCGGGGAGAGGGGAAGAGGAGGAGGAAGCGTCGAGTCGGTGGGAAAAATTAACTGGAAGGAGACGGGAGAGAAAAGAGGAAAAGGACGGGAGGCGGTGAAGCGGCGGAACAGGCGATGCAAATGGGGATGAGATGGGAAGAGGCGAGAGTTATGGGAGTTGGTTTTAAGCCGCGCAAAAGAGGGAGGAGGGATCGGAGGGGAATTTGTCGAGGACGGAGAGAGAGAGAGAGAAAGGTAGATGCAGGATGTGGAGAACGAAGGAATGAGGGCTGTGGACGGAGGGAAAACGGAGAGGAAGAGACGGTGGTGGTAGTATGGGAAGAGGAAGCAAATGAGTAGAAAGGGTAAGGAGAAGGAGCGGGACGGTGATTAAATTTTGCAGCCCGAGGTGAGAAATCGAAGGAGGCTTAAACTTCTCCTCGCTGGTCGGATAAACCCCTTAAGAGGGAGTAGCGAGAAGGCAGCTTAGGAAAATCTCGGGGAGGCGAGATGTATTGGGAGGGGGAGAACCGGCCCAAGGCTAACAACGGCACAGGTATCATTAATTATTTAGAGATAGAGATTTTCTACCTCTTCGTCCCAGAAATATTATATATATATATATACGAATATGTGTGTATATATATATACACACATATATATACACACACACACACATATATATATACACACACACATATACATATATATATATAAATAAACTTACGGAAGAGGAAAGGTAAATGAGGATATTTAGGGCAACTAGATGTTGAAGGAAACCCAGTGAGCACTTGCCGGAAGGAGAGCCGTTGGGGTATTGGAGAGAGACATTTGTAGAAGTTATTGGAGCTTTCGGGATGATCCCTTCGTCAGCACAAGAGAGACACAACTGATTTTGCAGTGACACTGGGGTGAAAGTGTGGGGGTGGAAGGGAAGGAAGCAAGGAAAGGTCGGGGATTGGAGGATGTAGACTGGGGTAGGGGAAAGAGAGGGTGGAAAGAAGGAAATATTAACGGATATTGAGGCGGTGAGGAGAGAAAGTTTAAGATTTGGATATGGGCCAGTTCCCATTGACGGAGTTGGGGAGCGGAAGCGTCGTCTGGGAGGGCGCGAATGGCCCTCACCGTGAAACAAACATTGAAACTAACAATATGATTATTTGCATGAACGGCCACGGGTATAGCACGTCCGTTTTGAGATGGCAGTCGGCGGGTAGGAGTAGGACGAGTCCATCCTCGAGTTGGGACCGCTCATATGGGAGGCCGTGTTTAGCCGTGGGCAATAGATGCGTGACGTATTCCCTGGAGGTGAAGACGGTAAGGGAGGAAGGAGCACGAAGGGGGGTGTGGCCGTCACAGCAGTGTAGGTTTTCCTGCCAAATCTTTTACGGAGATTTTCTCGGTATCGGGTTTACGAAGAACTGGATAGCGTGCACTTTCACATTCCATGAATACAATGTATACAGAACGTTCCTCGAAATCTTATCCACGACATTGAAGGTCTAATATTTAAATGCATATATAATAACCGTAATATATTTCGGAGAAAACCATTTTAAAATGAGTGATGTGAAAGAGATAGTTGAGGAGAAGTTTAATTAAATTGCAGTGGATGAGTGGAAAAGTGTGTGCGAAAAAGTAAAAAAAGCAGAGAGGGAAATATTGAAAGGGAATGTATAATGGATGAGGTAGAAGAAGTAAATATAAATCTAAATTCAGAAAGTGAGAGTGATTGGAAAAGTTGTGAAGATATTTAAGAAATAAAATTGAAACTAATGTGGTAATGAAACTACTTAAATATTGTATCATATATTTTGTCATGTATAAAATAAATAAAAGTTTTCACCAAAATATATTACAGTTATTATGTGTACATATATGCGTTTAAAAATTAGGCCTTCAAAGTACAATTCCATCCAATTCTTCGTAAACACGATACCGAGGAAATCTCCCGTAAAAGATTTGGCGGGAAAACCTACATTGCTGTGACGTCCACTTCCCCCTTCGTGCTCCTTCCTCCCTTAACCTCTTCTGCTCCAGGGAATACGTCACGCATCTATTGCCCACGGCTAACACGGCCTCCCCTATGACCGGTCCCAACTCGAGGATGCATTCGTCCTACTCCTACCCGCCGACTGCCTTCTCAAAGCGGACGTACTATTGCTGTGGTTTAAGGCTAATGCTGTTGCGATGGCCGTTCATGCGAATGTTTAGGGAATTGCTGGTGAGGCCGACGTAAAAGGCGGGACATTGGGTCCAGGTTAGTAGGTAGATGACGTTGCGGGTGGAACAGTTGGTAGGGGAAGTTATGTGGTTGGTGATGTTAGTGGTGGGGTTTGAGAATGAGTTGGAGGGTGGGTTTATAGGGGATGTTAGGCATCGGGATCTGCGGCAGGGGCGGGATCCTGCAGGGTGCAGAGGTGTGGGTGATGGCGGTTCTTTTCTCCATAAGATGTTGGCTAGGTTGGGAGATCTGCGGAAGGAGAGGATTGGGGGTGTGGGGAAGGAGACCTGGTTGGGGGAAGAAGTGAGGATTGGATGGACTGCCTTTAAGATGCTCTTTAGGGTATCGTGGGTGCCGGGGTAAAATGTGGTGATTAGGGTGAGTTGGGGGGTAAAGTCGAGGGTTGCGGGGCGGTTGGAGTGTAGGTTAGGGCTGCTGGGTGCGACTGCCCGTCGGATTTGGTCCCGCGGATATCCGCGTTGGAGGAATGAATTTTTGAGGACGGAGCAGTACTCGGAGAGTGTCTCAGTCCGGGCAGATTCTCCGCCCTCGGCGGGCTAGGGCGTAGGGTATTGAGGATTTGGTGTGGAGGGGGTGGCAGCTGTGGAATTGGAGATATTGAAGGCGGTTGGGGGGTTTTAAGGGAACTTTGGTGTGGATTTTGTTTTCTCGGATGCAGAGGTCGACATCCAAGAAGGTGATGCTGGAAGGGGAGGAGTGGTGGGTGAAGGAGATCGTAGGGTGGGAAGAGAGGCGCTGTAAAAAGAACCTAGGAAGACATTGGCGTATGAGGGCGCCATGCGAGTGCCCATCGCAGTACCTTTCATTTGTAGGTAGTGGCGCCCTCCGAAGGTAAAGTTGTTCTTGTGGAGCACTATTCCGCCAGCTTCATTAGGAAATGGGAGGAGGGTCTTGGGTCAGGTGGTCTCGAGTCAAGGGATTTTTTCAGGGCGGACAATCCATCGTGGTGGGGGATGTTTGTATAATGGGAGCAGACGTCTACTGTTGTCATGATTGCGTTAGGTGGGAGGGGAGAGATTTTAGGCGTTGAGAAAGTGGTTAGTATCTTGGACGAAGGATGGGATTTGACGAACGAGGGGTTGAAGGTGGGAGTCCACAATGGCTGAGATATATATATTATACCTATATATTACTATATTGAGGGTTTTTATGTGCACAACGAAATATTAGTATATCTGTGATTTTGCTACAACTAGTGTAATGCCCGTTGAAATATCAACGGAAGAATTATAGATAGATTATTATTATATTCATTTAAAATAATTAATATCCCACTTTCACATGTGAAATATTTTGTCATATACAACATATCTAGTGAATATTCTGTTGTTGACGGGCTATCTTTAGTTCAACTTAAAATAGTTGCTTGTCTTTCCCCCCTTTCACAGCCTCTCTCCCTAACCCACCCTCTATCTCCCTCCCCCTCTCTCTTCTCCCCCTCTCTCCCCCTCTACTTCCCTCTCTCCCTTAAATGTAAGAAGGGACTTCACAGTCTCAATTTCGCCCTAAATAAAGTCGTTTGTCTGTCTGTCTGTCTGTCCCCCTCCCTTTCTCTCCCACTCCCTCTCGCTCCTCCCTCTACTTCTCTCTCTCCCCCTCTCTCTCCTATTAAAAGCATACAAAGTACGCTTATACACCCATAAGGATTGATACAACAATAGGATTTTGAGGTCTAACAATATAATTGGTAGCCAAGGCAACATTCCGTTAAAATGGCAATATTTCCACAAAATATGTGAATTAAACGTATAACATGAGCGATTTCGAATTGTATGCGGAAAAAGATGAACAGAATAAGAAACTTTGTAATTTTTTCTTTTAAGAAAGCAGCACAACGTTGGTTTTATCAAATAAAGGACAAATTCCTCGTGCCGGATGTTTTAATATTGGAATGAAAGTTTTTCTATTCACACTTTACCGTAGTCTCCGCGAAACCATTTTTACCAACTTTAAGAAAGAATATGTTAGGTGTGTTTCACTCCTGCAGTAGATTTTTTAAATTTTTTTCTTAACACTAGAACGCCCGGACTTGTTATAACCTCTAGAACGCCTGAGGCCGTCAATTTGACGGCTATGCACTCTGTTTTCATTTGGCACATAAGACAAAAAAAGACGTGTTAATTGTCTAAAAGTGAACTTTATTGGAACATCTTTATAATATGCATCAAATTTTGGGTACAATAAAAACAAAGGTTTAGTAAAAAACAATAAATAGTGTAAATGTTTGGCATATAAGGCAAACAGAGTGCAATATCTTGCACAATATAGAGAATATTCTTATTTCGAAAATCATGGGCATGGAAGTTAAAACAGGTAAGAAATAGTAAGTGTATATTTTAAAATCTACAAAAATATGAAATATGTCATAAAAATGTGTGGAAGTGTAACTCATGTAAATCCATATAAAATTCAATGTTTTAAACATTAGTATTAACAATTATTAGGAATAGGACTTTACTGATATCTGACTAATTACCGTAAAAATCTAATTTTTATCTCGGTATTCCTGTTACAGTTTATACTTGCTGATGTGACATCTCCAAACATTCGACGCACAAATTCCACACCTTGCCGCTACACTTGCCACATACTATTTTTTTGCATCCAGTGCATGATTAGGTTGTTCTGTTTTTCTTGCAGTTATTACGAGCCTGACACTGCCTACGTGTCTCACTTTCTACTGTTTCTGGGACATCAGGTTGCGGCACATTACATAGTCGTTTCTCCATGTATTCGGAACGAAACCCTTCCGCCACATTCTGAAGAAAGGTTCTCCTGAAAATACGTCGTCCAGTGACTTTCCCCTATATGATCCATACATTTATCCCTGCGAGGTCCAGGATGTTGTAGAATGTATGTACCGGCCATCGTCGGGAGTCAGCTTTCACAGAGCAGAGCCTAGCCATCGGATCAATTATATCTACTATATTATGAGTGTAATAACACCATTTATAACAATTCCTGGAAATGGAATTGGTCAAAAAAAAGTACGGCCGCCAAATTGACGGCTCCGGGCGTTCTAGGTAAATACCCGTTCTTCTCATTAACATATGCCCTGGAGGGGGAGAGGGGGGGGGGGGGGGGAATTAAATTTATTTTCAAGGAATAGTTGACATAAAATGATGAAAATTCATGGTGGGGCACAGTCCTGCATTGGAAAATACCGAAACAGCAGGGACGCAAAATTTGAAAACCATCAAATTGACGGAATTGTGCGTTCTAGTGTTAAATGTGCTTGGCGGTAGATGTAAATAACGTAGGATTGAGTAGCTATGGGCTTCTCTTTTCATATAGCTGGATATATGTTTCAGCGATTTTTAAATGGGAATTAGGAACGAAGAAGCGAGATAAGAGAGCGATGAGAAAGCGATGGGAGAGAGAGAACAAAAGGCAGAGAAAAAATAGAGGCAGAGAAGAAAAAGTCATAAAATAATAATAATAATAAATTACAGTTTGTGTCCTTTTTTGTGTCTTTGCAAATAATATTTCAACTGATCGATTGGTGCTGCCACCTTGCGGCAGTTATTATAACTGATAGAAGCTTTCAGAAGACGGTCAGGCTATTTCCTCATTGTTTTATATTTAAATGCAAATATTAATAATCAATCTATAATTCTTCCGTTGATATTTCAACGGAAATTACACTAGTAGAGGATGATAAATAGAGACAGAGAAGGAGATAAAATAAGGAGGAAGCATAGCAAGGGATAGAATAAGACAGAGAAGGAAATCATGGAAAAGGGAAACTTATGTAGAGAAAGCAAGAGATACCGTGGGCCATAGATGGAATTATAAAGAGAAAAAAGACGATAAAAGAAATATCGGGATGAAAAAAGAAAAAGGGAGGCGAGAGAGAAAGGAAACTGGGCCAAGAGGAAATGGAGGATAATCACAAGTGTTGAGAGGCTCAGAGGAAAACTTGAGAATGGGAAAAGATCGGTGTGAGAAAATAAGGGGATGAGAGGGTGATAAGGGGGAGTGAAGTACAAGGAGAAAGTCTTTCTAGGGTAGACCAAAGGCAAGAAGGATGGAAAACAAATGGGTGCCGCATCGGACGGGGAAAAACCGCCTTCGATAGCCCAGTAGCGTGGAAAATGAAAACTGGAAATCGGAAGAGGAAAGGGGTGAGATTGGGTGAAAGGGGGGAGAAATGGAAAGATGGGAATTTGGGGGAAGGAAAGGAAGAAATAGGAGAAAGAACGTGGCCGCAAAGGTCAAACGAAGGAGAAGAAGGGTGTGCGTGGGCGACTTGAAAGGGGTTTGAGAATTCGTGCAAATTGGTGCCATGAAAAGAGGTCGAGAGAGGGGGTTGAAGTTTGTCGAGAAGATTAGAAACGAAAAGAAAAGAGTGAAAATGGATGTTTCGGGGAAATTTTTCGGCTGCCCGAATCGGCCCCGAGAGAAAAGTGGCGGGTGAGAGGGGAGGGGGGGGCTTGAAAAGGGCTTTGAAAGGGGATTCTCCGAAGGAAACAGGAAAGCGAAAAGGGGATGAAGCATCGGAAGGAGGAGTGGAGATGGAGATTTTATGTAAAAGAGGAGGGAGTGGACTTAAAGGGAGGTTAGTTGCACTTTAGCCGTAGACGAGGCGGAGAAGGGGTTTTGCGAGAGAGAAACGGCTGGAAAGCATGGACGTGGAATTTGTTTAAAACAAGAAAATTGAGGAGAGGGATAAATACGAACGAACGCGAATTGGAACGAAATTATCCGAGGCAGTTTTGTTGACAGTGAAACTGTCAGCGTGGAAAATTCAATTACTCAGGTGTATTTCAATTACACGGTTTTCTCAGGATTTCTTCGGAGAACTGCAAAGAAAAAACTTCCAGGCAAAAGGTCGGAAGAGACACCAAGGTATCTTAAAGAATTAGCGACTCATCTTTGCTTCTGATTTAGGGGCCTATCAACTCCCATCTGCACAAAACAATAAACAAAGTCCATCCGATTCGAAACTTACTTTTTCTGTCTCGCACTTTTAATTAAGATGTAAATTTCTCTGCCGTCATCGCAACCATCTAAATTCTGAACCTTTTCTTGAGTAATTTTTATAACCAAGTATATCTTTTTATATCCCCGTGTTATATAATTTCATAATAATGATAACGAATAGGTATTGAAAGCGATCTGATTGATTTTTATTTTAACGTGGCAAGATACAGAGTATATTGTAAGGTTAACAGCGGTTATTTGTCCTTTTTGCTTGGTGGAACTCAATAAACTTTCGAAATTTTGGAGAGAATATAAAAACAAGATCTGGGTGGCAGATAAGGAGGGCACCACAGGCGGTTTGCACAAAAATAGAAAGAAAGCAATATTTTTCTCGAAATATGAGAAAGAGTTTGCATGGAGACAAAAATACGGAGGGTATATTCCCTGAAATGAAGAGAGATGGCGAACTAAGAGAGCAGGGTTGCAGAAAAGAAATGAAAAATAGAGTAAGGCGTGAAAATACGAAAATACAGGGGAAGAGCAAGACGACAGAAAAAAAGTAATAAACGCAAAAGTTATTCGCAGTTAAATCTTATAAGCAACTCCATAAAAATATGAAGTTATTAAGGGCGAAGAAAAAATCATCATTTTCATAGCGTCATTTATGTGTTCATACATCAAGAAACCTAACCACGAAGAGTAATAATCATTTACCGAAAGTTAGAGTTGGTATTAAAGACGATTTCCACCGCAGCATCAAGGAGACGTCTACTGAATCAAAAGTACAGTGGCAAACTGTCATGAGATAGCAAATTTATACTGGATATATAATAAGGAAAAGTCGGATGTAATTTAAATAATGTAATTGCGAAGATTTTATAAAGTTATCACTAGCATGAAAAGTTTAGGTTTATTCTTAATTTCTCCGCATTAGGATGCATGAAACTCTTTAGAAATAAAATGAATTATTGTATACAATTGACAAATTATTTAAATGTTTCTGAATAACATCTTCAAGGCAGCCTCAAGATGGCAAAAAAGCAGAGAAGACAAATCACTTTATACATTAATTAATTGAGCACAAAAAGAACTTGAACACAAAATGATGAGCAGAACACCTAGAAGTACAAATATTCTAAAACATCTGATAAATATCACATATACAAAAAAAATCCAATTTTTCAATTAATTTTTTTATAATAAACCGTTGATGGGATAATCGAAGCAGAGAAAACCCGAACAATCTGCGAAAAGAAGTCGGAAAGTATATTATGTATCGATAAGCATTATGATACACGTAGAATTTTGTGAACTAATTCTTTTTTCCTGCGAAATTTCAGCAGCTCTTCGCAACAAAATCCACCCGCTCCGAGAAAATCCCCAGAATCAATAAAACGTCAATGATAAAATAATTTTCAACTTGAAGGCATTAATTTTATATCCATATTGACATAAGGAAATAAAAAATGGAGAAGAGAAAATAGCCGCCATTCTTAGGATTAAGCGATCCTGATAATTAAAATATTATTGAATTATACAAATTTTACACCAGACGAAAAAAGCTAACAGTTTGGCCGTGGAGTAGTGAACAATGGAAGCCAGAATATCTGCTGTGATCCCATCGATTCTATTCAATTTTCCATTCTTCACACTCATGATTGTGTCTCACAACTTCTAAAAGAATAATTGAAACCTGTTGGATGAGCAAGCTCCTTTCCTCGTTCGCTTACTTTACGGGTAGTGGACCTTCGTATAATTAATAGAAATCTTCCACTCCTTTTTAAAACAAATTTCTTTGCTATGGTTAATCGTACCGTTTTCCAAAATAAAACCCCGATTGTGTGTGCAAATAAAAACCACTCTCGGCTAATTTCGCTATGCTCACGAAATTGCTATAATTTTCGCCGTCCAGCCAATGGGAACCTTTAACTCTAGCGCCAGGTTGAGGAGGAGGGAGGATATGCGGGAGGTTACGGAATGAGTCTGAGGAGGAAATATAAGTATGAAATGAGAGAAATAAAAGTGAGAAAGACGGTATGGGACGGGGAAATGGAAACGAAAGGTTACGATAATACAAGGTAGAAAATGGGAGAGGATAGGGAATAAGATCGGGTGAGAGCGTGGAAGGAGGGATGACGGAAGAGGGGAAGGAGATGTAAGGGAAGAAGACACGGTGAAGAAATCAGGTGAAGAATAGACGGAATAGAGAGATGAAAGAACGAACGCAGGAAGAGGAGTAAGAAGGGTAGGGAAGAATTAATATGGATCAAGTAGGCATAGGTATCTGGGAAGGAAGGTCAAGGGAAGATGGCCATGAAAGGAGTGGAGAAAGGGAAGTTTGATTACCTACCTCATTCACGGCGTATATCGAGCTTTGTGTACTAACTTGACTCACAAAAGTGCCTCATAACATGGCACCCATTACATCCCACTTCGTGCCGATCTAATAGTCTCCTATGCTCGGTTATTCCATTTGACTGCCCCATTCACCGTCTAAATGAACCATTTGTTCATGTAAATCAGCGTCTTCTCTCTTATGATCAGATATAATCATTGTTTAGCAAAGTTTTCGGTTCGCTACAGAAACATCAAACACCTCTTACGGCTGAAAACTTTTTCAGGGTTAAGCACTTAAAAGATAACTACTTAACTCACGTATCTCCAAAAACCATAACAAGGTTATAAAAACAACATGCGCATTTCGACTACACTGCAGCCTTCTTCAGCAATGATTTACCGAAAGTAGATTTTATATAAGAATAGAATATACTTTCAGTGAACAACCACTGAAAAAATCCGCATTTTAGCCGAAATGCGCATATGGTTTTCATAATTTTGTTTTGGCTATTTGAGACACATAAGATAAGTACTAATTTTTTCAAGTGCTTATTCTTAAAAAGTTAGATATAAATCGACTAAATAATGCATAATTTTTTAATTTTATTTTAATCAGCCGTTCTTCACTGATACAGAAATTTCAGTTATTAACACTACTCTCCTCTCATATCACAGCGTTTCATATTCTAGCACCTTAGAAATTGCTACTCCGAAACGTTTCAACTTCATTTCGATAATTGTACATCCTGAATATAGTGCAGCAAATTGACGAGGGAAGAGAAAAGAAGCACGCGAAATTAGTTAATTAAAAGGACGAAAGGTGTAATTATGGTCGAAATTGATTGAGGGTAAAAAAATTATCGCAAAAGAACTGGTTAAAAGTTGTCAAGCTGCGTATGATGAAAACCTAATTTTACGGGGAAGTATCGCCCCGGAAAAAAAGAATATCGGAATGAAATTAACGAGAAAACGAAGCGAATTACAAAAAACAGTGGCTTCCTAAAAAAATAACACAAAAAATCTCACGAAGCGGGAGCGAAAAGATTGATGAACTATACGAGACGTACAATTAATGAGTTCGCTTGGTCCACAGAATACGTTAGTTTTCGCCACTTTGTAATTTCACCAAAAGATAAAAAAATAGAGAAGTTAATTGCCTAAAACACTGTCGCCGTCGACTCAAAAACTTTGCTCCCACTCGTCACACTCCCTCCTATCACCCAAGGCCGCCTCCTCCCTCCCTCCGCCTCGTTTCCTTCTCCCCTCTTTCTTCCAGCAATTTCCCCCCTTCTCGCCTCAACCTCCCCCCGCCCACCAACTTCCTACCCCCGATCGCACGCCCCAAACAGGAAAAAGGCTTCGGGCGTGACTTTTTACCCTCGAATCCGCAGAATAAATCGATTACCGCGCCAATTCAGGCCGTGATTGAGGGAATTGTTGCGGGGAGGCGGGCGGGGGGAGCTTTACGATGCAGGATTTGAAGAGGGAGAGGAAGGAAGGCAGAAGTGGGACGGGAGATGTCGCATGTGTCGGAAGATTGGAAGGAAAAAAGGCGGATGGCGGAGTTGCGAGGAAGGGCAGAGAGGGAGTGGGAATAGGGATAAGAGGGAGGAGTGGTAGAGAGGCTGACGAGCTACGCCGGAAGGACTTGGAAGGGAAGAGAGCCATGAGGAACTGGAAAAGAGAGGGGGGGAGGAGATTAAGAGCGTAGGTGGGTGAGAGAGGGGAGGGAGGGGGTAGAGGTAGAAATCGGGAGAGAGTGGGTGGATAGGGAGGGAGGAAGAAGTGTAAAAAAAAGATGAAAAGAGGTAGGGGCGGATAACAGGAGCCGGGAAAACTTTTTCCCCACATCCAGTGTAACCAGGAAGACACGTCGGTGGGAGTAAGGGAGAGGAGAAAAGGGGACCTTTTCGTGGAAACCCGTGAAGATCCTTGTTCGGCAACTTTCGAACGAATGAGTAATTTGCGCGAGGTCGGAGGGTAAGCGGAATGTGGAGGAGGAGGAGAAACGGCGGAATATTTGAGGACTCGCCCGTGTTATTTTTTCCACTTTCCAGATGATGTGACTAAAGGAGGGAAGCCTACGGGTAATTTCCTCGCTAGAAAGTCCGTAACATATTCGGGATTATATATTTTTAAGTGTCTCAAACGACAAGCAGTAACGGAAGTATAAAACGAAGTATGTACGCCGTGAAATGTTCGTTTCGTGTTAATAGATCTTTTTTTTAACTCTCCTTGTCATAACTTCCGGATCGATTTATAAATCACTTTGAACTTCTGCGAAAAGTAAGAATGGCTTTTGGAATTTCTGCCATGTCTGACTCCAAGTTAATAATAACTTTTTAAAGTCCTTTCTACAGCAGGGAGGAAAGGAGGTCGATTTTAAGGAGCACGATTTATTTCCTTGATATGGAATCTTAGCTATAAATCTCCAACAGTTACTTCTATGCCATAAAATTTATAACCCTTTTAAATCGCATATTCGTCTAAAGTGATTCATTTTTGCGTTTTAAAAATAATAGCAGTTATTTTTTAAATAAACAGAAATCACAATATTCGATAGACATAATAAAAAGACATGATTCGTCGGCTATTTTTCTGTTGAAATCTTTAAAATTGTTTCCGCAGGAAAAATGACGACGAAGCTGTTTGGAGAGTTTGTCCGATTTTTATCAACCGCGCACTTCACTACATCTTTCGAGTGCGTTGTTTCGTAGGCCAATAAAAAAAACTGCATGTTAGCGGAATGCGCCGTGGCCTAGGATAAATTTGATGGCGCAGCTCTTTGCCGCTTTGGCATCATCCCGTTGAATAAATCGATGCAGAAATCCTGAAGTGTTGCTCAAACACTCAAATCCGACTAAGAATGAGGTATATGGAAAGGATGAAGAAGCGGGAGCGAGGAGGAGACGTAGGATGAACGTGTATGTTCAGTACTCAAGAAAGTTCGGCCTCGCGTTCGGTGACCGCGTTTTGTCTTGTTCTTTAAATATGTCGAGAAAAAAGAACATTTGTACGAACATTTATTTTTAACCCTTCAATCTTCACTTACAAAATTAAAAAATGTTTTCTCTGAAATATTAACTCAATAACTATAAGCGATGTTTTCAACGAAAACATGTTTTTGTCGACTATGAAAGGATTTTATGCTTTATTTTTACATATACATCTACATAATACCCTGCAAGTCACCTTACTGGTGGATGGCAGGGGGTGAAGTGCACCAAGGTTCCCTAGTTTATCTACGTTACCTCTTCCTATTATGTTCCCTTAATTGTCCTAGGGAAAAACGATCCTCTGTATCGCTCCGTCCTACAATCGATCTCGCGGATCTTATTTCGCTGTCCTGCCTTCCGATATATGTCGGACTTCTGATAAGATCGACTATCCTACCCACTAATCCCTCAGACGTATATTTTTCTAATAGATTAAATCTAGCCTGCAGTCTATGTTCTTCTAACAAGGCCCATTTAAAATTGTCTATTAATGACGTTACGCTTTGCTTAAAATCGTAATTTCTCTTTATGAATCTAGCTGCCCTTCACTGCACCTTTTCTATCTCTTTAGTGAGTCCCTTTCCGTATGGATCGCTATATGCGAAAATGGCTATGTTAGATAAGTATTTATAAATCAGGCATAGTTAAAGAAATGCAAGAGCAAACAAATTAGTATAAAATATAGTATAAGATTTCGTATAGCTCAGATATTGTCATTTCAAATAAATTTTATTTTCAAATTAATTTAAAATCATCTTTTAATTGAATAATTACGCAGTAATAATAATTGCAGTTTTAAAGCACGATGATATTCCGACACATAAATCTATAAATATATTTCCAAAACTTAACTATATATTCGTATAGTTATCAAACAAACGCGTCTTTCTCGTTCGAATTTTTTTATCAATGACGCGTTCATAATAATAAAAAATTGCTGCAGTAATCAGAAAATTCCTTCTCCTGGTGAGAGATTGTTCGGATTAAGTGCCGTCATTAAAGAAACTGATCGCGGTCAATCGATGAGGAAAACGTGTTAGGAGAAAGAGAGAGAGAGGGTAAAATATAGCTAATACGAGAGTATGCATGAAAAATGGACTATAAAGGAGAGAAGAATAAAATAAAAAGTAGGATAGAAAGAAAGAGGGAGAAAACGTCGGTAGAAAGGACGAACAAAAAAAAAACAAAAAAAAGTCCTCAGGCAGATGAGGAGAGAGGACCAAACAAACGGGGAAAGGAACTTTCCCCCAATATATTCACGAAGGCGATATTTTTCGCATGCTTCCATCAGTCTCAAGCCGTATCCTATAACGATGCCCACATGCCTTAACCAGCGCCACAAAAGCCTCCACCTTCCCACACCTCTTCCTCTCCCCCCCTCCCCCAACTTCCCTTACTCCAACTCGCCCCCATTTTTCCTTTCTCTCCTCCCCCACACATCTCTCCTCTCACTTCACACCTCTTCCCTCTTTTCAACACCCTTCGCGATCACACCTTGGTCGCTCCGATAGCCTTGACCCCTTTAACATCCAGATTCTTCCTACACCCACTCCCATACAACATGCACCGACATGCAACCTTTTCGTTCCTCACAAAGGCCATCCATTTCACGCTCTCTCTCTATCTTTCTCTCTCTCTCTCTCTCTCTCTCTCTCTCTCTCTCTCTCTCTCTCTCTCTCTCTCTCTCTCTCTCTCTCTCTCTCTCTCTCTCTCCCCCCCCCCTCCCTCCTCCCCCCTCCATCAACTTTCACGTGGCTCCTTCCGAGCCAATTAGGAAAATGGACCCGGAGCATCTCCCCGAAATGGAAGAGAGGGAAAAAGAGGGGACATAAGCGATTGTTCATCCGTCTCCGCTTCTTATGACACAATTCGCACGCGCCTTACACTTACGCCTTACCCCTTAAACTTCTCCGTAGCCTACTTCTCTCGCAATATCACCCATTTCTGGATGACGGACAAAATCTCAAACATGAACGCGGAGAAATAAATCCGGAACGGTTATGTCGGTGGTTATTTCACTCAACCCGGGAAGGCCCGGGACAATACTAGAATTTTCCTCCATCCGGGACCGACTTTCCTCTTTGCAACCTCATAGACTCTTACTGTCCCTCCCATTATAAAGTTCTCCAGTTACTCCATCTCTTTCTCTCCTTCCACCTCTCCCTTCTGCTCGACTACTCCCTTCGCTTCCCCTTCCCCTCCTCCCTCTCGCTTCATTTCCGTTATATATCCCCCATAGCGCACAAAGGGGATAAATAAATAAACCCACTTCCAAATCCTCTCATTCTTTCCAAAGTTGGAGCAGAAAAATAAAATCCCGCGAGTGGCAATAATCCGATTTTATTCCTCGCAAGGGGTGTGCTCATATTGCGCTGACCTTAACCCAATTTCTGCTTCGAAATTCCATCCGTTTCCTTTGAGTCCTGCAGCGCCGACGCAACAGATGTTTTTTTAAAATGAAATAGAGATTTTATTTACCCATTTATTACATCCTTTAGCCGACTTATATTCAGAAAAATATTATGGAGAATGTTTAATACGTCAAAATCCGAAATTCTATAGAAAACGGAAATAATCGCTTTAATAAAAGCTCTACATTTTTAAGCATTTTACGCCTGACTCCATTCCTATTATGCAAGTAAAATTAAAAGTTTAATATACTTTAAAACCAAAACCGAAAAACAATAAATATTATAAATAACATATACTGAATTACAACGTTTTTAATCTAATGAAACTTTATTATGTCTTGTCTTGAAATTTTATTACTAACAGATGCTCCGAGTGATGAAGGCTGGATCTGCTAGTTCTCTCATACTCATTCTAATATATAATATTATATTATATGGTGCAATTCCCAAGTATTCTCCCAGGTCAAAATACATTGGAAACCGGTTAACACGAAATGGGGAGGGGGCACAAATGTTCTGTCTTATACTATTTTCCTGTTAAAAACTTTTACGGTAAAATTTTAGTTTTTACTTTCTCATATACGAAGTACATATATTGAGAAAGTAGAGTAATCACGAAAAAATTCGATCTCGAGATTTTGATGGAAATATACGTTTTAGGTGTACCTGAGTCTTTCTGTCCGTCTGTCTGTTCGCGTCTCTATATCCTAAACGTTGCATCAAAAATGAATTAAATCTCGTACTTAGGCATTATATCATACAAAATAGAAGCTATGAAGAAATGGTTGATATTACACAATAATTAAGGGCAGTTTATTCTATGCAATTTTAACAACAATTTGATTTTCTCAAAAACCGGCTAGAATGTTTTCGATCAAATTTCGTACAGTTACTTGAGTTTACGTCTACAATAATACTACATAGTTTATAGTTCTCAAAAATTAATATAAGGCTAGTTATTCTAGAGAAATTTAATAAAAATTTGATTTTCTCAAAAACGGGTGGAACGATTTAGATCAAATTTCGTATAGTTATTTAAGTTTATGTTTATAATGATTCTACATAGTTCATATTTTTCAAAATATAACTAAACGACGCATTACTATATGAGAAAGTTGTACAATGTATATAGTACCGATTTAAAAAAATTTTGATTACGTACGCCTGCTAATCCATGAAGGATGTCAATGATATGACGTAATTTTCACAATGATAAATGTCGTTAATTAATTGCAGTCAGTTTATTTATTTAGTATATGATTCTTTACTATGGTGATAGCCTCTAATTCTAAGTGAAAACTTTAATAGAATTATTTATGTCTATCGAATTCCTTATAATAGTATTATTCTCTGCTTTTTAACAAAAAACATCCACAATTTCTTCTTCAAAAATAATTTGGCTTGGGAAGAGGAAATAGCAAATGAGAGAAGAAGGGAATGACTTTGGAAACCCTTATCTCTCAAAAACCATTTCGCGTTACCTGAAAGATTTTGTACTGAATTATACCCTCGAAACTCAAAATAATTTTCGTGCTAAGCAATATTTTTGTGCTATCCGTTTCTCTATAAACGAGTAAATATACTCTAAAAAATATAGATGCTGTAACGGATCCAAAATACGAAGGTAAATGAAAAAGTAAAGGCAATTTATTTTGTCGGGATGCCCGAACGGTCTTCGTCCACCACACTTGTTCTGCAACTGCTAAACCTTTCCACCCATTCGTACACATTTCTTTGACTAATACACTTTTCTCCATTCGGAGAGTTTGACCCCTTCTGACCACAAAAATCTGATCACAGCACGTTGTTCCCTATCGATGCAATTGGAAAGCGGAGCCGACATGTTTGCCCCTAGAGCGCAGGCAACTGGCGAAACATGTGTAGACTTGTCTGACGATGTATAAAGTATGATGACCTTGGGAGCGTGTTCTGACATGCTGTCAGGGCCGGTTTCAGGCGTAAGCGACGTAAGCGGTCGCTTACAGGCTCCACTTCAGGAGGGCGGCTAAATCAATATTTCGGATTTTGAAATTTTCATTTTTAAAAGGTTTATTGCACAGAACTTGAAAACATCGCCATGATATGTCATTTACATTCAGGGTCGGTTCAAGATGTAAGCGACGTAACCTACCACTTAAAGGTATCACCTAAAAAGGGCGGCAAGATGACCGTTTTAAAGTTTTTCATTGTCTAAAACACGCCGATACACTGTGTACTTTCCTTAATCTCTTTAGAGGAATATATACACGCAAAATCAATAGCTATACTGCTTAGTTTTAGGGATTAAGCATTGTAATTTCAAATAACCTTACCGCCCCAAATACAGTGAACCTTCAATACTAGAGATTTTGATTACTCGGGGTTTGTCTCTTAGTGCAACTATTAAACATTGGGGATCTCTACCTTTTTGCACGTAGCTTCCCTCTCTGATCGCTGATAAATGACTTTGCAAAGAAAAAAGCCTGAAAAAACGTAATCTCGTCCTTTTCGAAAAGTGGGTTCGTAAATTTGCAATATAAAAATATTCGGTAATATAATCATTACATAGTAATTTTGTTATAAGGTCAGTGAATGTTTTATTTCTATTTTCTGAAAATATTTAGCTCAATACTTTTTTGAAAAATAAAACAGTAAAATAATTTTATTTTCTTTTTTTAGTATATCATTAATATTATTTCATGCCTTTGATATCCAGAGGGGCGGCAAATTTTTACCTCGCTTGCACATATTTTTTAACTGAAACCGGTCCTGCATGCAGTATTAGTTTTACACCCAAATTGCACTTACTTTTTGATTTACCCTCGTACATTACCGTTACCCGTAGTTCCCTCATAATTTTTTCATCCATGGGCGAAATGAATATCGCTATGCGCGCCAACATGACGCTAATGCGCGGATGTGCTCCCGGGTTGGCGCGGCCCTGTTCGGATATATCTTAAGATAAACACAGTCGTGCGCGCTTAAAATAATGTATTGCGCGGCACTTCAAAAACTGCTGTGCGGCCGCGCAGTCGCGCGGCTTAGAGGGAACCATGCCGTTAACCAATACTTCGTCTTCTCCGTTTTCGTGTTTAGTGGTTTCCACTGTATATCACTGTACAATACAGACTTACACACACGCGCACAAATTAAGCCAGGATAACATCTAAATTTGTTAAGGCAAATATTTGCCAAAGAACTGAAATAAAGTACGATATTTCCCTCTATTCGATGTTTCTGTATTATTCTATCTCATCACTAAGATGTTCACCGCAGAAATTTTGCTTTATTGAATTTTACTGAATAAATAGTTTCTCGAGAATAACAGCACAAACTATCTGAAAGTTGAGAATTTATATTATAAGACCTGAAAAGATTGACATCCTTCCCTTTAATATTTGTTCAGTAATTCAAAAAACGTAGTTTAAAAACAGAAGATTAAGTTTGCGCATAAAATTCGAGAAAACAGCAGCAATTCAGTAGATTACGAGACTATTCAAACGAAATGAAATATAAAGTTATGGAGAGTTAAGGAGAGTTAAGAGTATGCGACATTACATTGCCTACGGTGAAATAAAAGATTAGTTACGTGAATGTCTCTACCAATCTAACTCGGCTGAAGGGATTTGCTCAACTCACGTGTTTTCCCGTAGAATTTAAAGGGCGTGGACTTAATAAAGGTGGAAAACAGACATGATGTAGGCGAGCAACAATAACGTACATAGTTTCCATAGGAAAAGCGCCAGACTGAAAGGGCTTGAAAGTATTCTCTCGGTATTTGATAACAGTTTAAAAGAAAATACAATTAAAAGCAATATCGACTATAAACGAATAAAAAACAAGTATAAAGTTATACATTTAAATTAGAAAATACCAAGAAAAATACTTGACCTTACATAATTTAACCAGAATAAATTTACAATTGAAATTGATATGTAACCATACTTATTAACTCTTAAAAATACTTAAACTGTTTGAAGAGCACATCTTTCCAGAGACATTGTTAGGTGTACATATTCTACTACCATTTGTTAAATACAGAAGTGTGCAGAAATATGTAAGTTTTACAAAACCTTCAAATAAAAAAATGAATTGTATGTTGATAGGTGTCATCATTGATGTAGTTTGTTACAATTAATTGAACCTTCTAAGCCATTCGGTTTGTCAGAAGGTGCCAATATAAATTATTACTCGAGAGAATACAATTCAAAAATAAAAGTTATTTGTACATAAAACCATAAGAATAACAGATCCAGAATATATCAAGTTTAAATATTTAAGTTTCACTTATAATTTCAACATAAAATCAGTAATGAAGAAAACAATACACTATACATAGCCAAAATATAAGTTAATACACATACTTATATAATACTAGCATAATTTCCTATTTCATTTCAAACGAATTTAGTGAAGCTACTACAGCACAACATATAAACCATTTAAAATATATAGTAGATACTTTTTAAATTACAATTAGCTTTTCTTAAAAATTAATCATATTTGCTTGTAACAATCCGTTTCCGTGCCTATTGCATTCAAATATAACGATAATTTTATTTCCTATCAGATTACTTTCGCCAAATCCAGCTTCATTTCCTCTGTAATTATGCCTATGAAACGTTTACATTTATGTCTTGTAAGCAAGAAACCCGTGAAAAAGCAACGTACAGTTGTCTACGATTGAACACTGACTGGTAAATGTACAGCAGATACGTGAGCTTATTTATGTTAATAAACATTATAATATAAAATATAATGATTTCATATACAAAAAATGTAAGATTCCAATATTCAATAGGCGAAAGAAGGTTCAATTACTTTCATCAATAAACGCATCCTGAATAATAATCAGCATCTATTTACGTTGCTATCCATAAACATTGATCATTTCGCTGCTTAAACAAAAGACCGCATGCCCTCTCCCGGGTTAATCATTATTTCTATATCTAAGGAGTCAAAGGCTTTCCTAAAGTCTATAAACGTCACAAGGACATTGCAATGAATATCTAGCTTTCCATTTACTATATTAGAAAATAACTGAAGTGCTTCTTTCGTTCCCCTTCCCTTTAAAAATCCGTATTGATTCCTAGAAAGCACTTTATTAAAAATTAGAAAGTTTAAAAGATAACCACAAATATATTTTTCCATTATTTTGTTAACAGAACTTAATAATGAAATAGGCCTATAATTATTCAAATCAGATCTTTTGTCTCCTTTATGTATAGGCTTAACAATAGCTTGTTTTAGGTCATCTGGCACCATGCCACTAGATAAACAGTTATTAATGAAACAGGTTATTAGTTCATAGTCAAAGTTAGGGTTCTTCAAATCCTTAATTCTTATGCCATAATGTCCTTGGTCTTTTATAGGTAAGTTTTTTATTATTTGCCCCACCTCCTTTTTTGTAGCCTCAGGAACATATACTATTTAACACAGGACATAATGTATTAGATGTGGTCATTATTTTAGTCTTACAATTGTATCTAATTATAAGTTTAAGCACTTCAGTAGTAAAATATTTTAAAAAGCAATCAGAAGATACATCTGCAAAATGTCTCAACAAAGGGGCTGACGGAGAGCTGCAATTATTAGTACCAGTCAATTCTTTTATTTCAGCCCATAATGCTCTAGGGTTGTTTTCAACTTTCCGAACTTTTAATTCATACAATGAAGTTTTAGCTTTCCTAATTTCAGAAGTTGTAATATTTCTTTGCTTAACATATTACTGCCTATATGACAAAATTGTTGGACAACTTTCAAATTTCCTAAATAGTTTATCTCTGAATTCCATCAAGTGTAGGAGTCTAACATATATCCAATTCTTTCTAAATTTAACCTTATTTAAGGCTACAACATTAGTGGCCTTCCTATATATGTTATGAAAATAACCTTTAATTAATTGGAACTGCTTATTAAGCTCTTTTTCTGCAAATATGTGATCATAATTTAATTCGGTTAAAAGTACACTAACTTTATTATTGTTGATAGTAGTAATGTGACTTTTATGTATCTTGATTTGTTTACTACAAGTCAAATACCAGTCATCTTCAATAGCAGCTCCAATAATATAGTGATGAGCAAGTTTAGTCTTAATAACAAAACTCTCAATAGTTTGAAGTGGACCTCTATAAATTATTTGATCTATGCTAGATTTGGAGGTATTATAACCAATAATATTTTCCCTGGTATATCCTTTAATAATATTGATTAAGCCTAAAGAGTTGAATACGTCCTTAAGCTCTACCACAGACGGTATTTTCTTTTTAAAATCAATGTTAGTATCAACTATTATAACCATATAATTATAAGAATTTTTACATAGGAACCGATAAATTTCATCAGTAAAATCTTTAGGTCTCAACCTGGGAGGACGATATACCCCAATTATCATTAGATCTTTGTAACCTAACTTATGTACTCCCTGAACTGATTCAAAACTACTACATTAATGTCTTATTTCACAAAAAGTTAAAGTATTTTTAACAAAAAGTATAATTCCACCATCTCTTACACCTTCTCTTAGTGAATAATATTTGGTAAAACCATCAATATTAAAATAGTCAATTTCCATAGAATTAATATTAACTTCCGATAATAGAAAAAGTCCAACATTTTTAATACGATTTACATGAGTAAATAACACCAGGAACTCCTCCCAATGTAGTTGTAGAGATCTTATATTGACGTGAAATAAAATAAAACACCCATGCATTCCAGTTCTGAAGTCAACAAAACTATCATATTCAGAATAATTATTATTAAGTTTTTCTATATGGTTGAACAAATCCTCTTGTATTTAAACAAAAGATATCAAAAAGTCAATCACAACAGTAACTAGAATTGCAAAAATAACAGGAAAGTTAAAGTTTTTCCAAGTCCTTCTCGGAAGTTATTCTGTTGATCACATCTGCGTTTTAATACTTCTTAATAAGAAATTTATAGTTTTTATACCATATATATTTGTAACCTTTTTCTTTGACCTTTTGCTTCGCAAGTCTCAGTAAATTACTAAAATACTTTACTTTGATAAACTTTCATTTAAGACAACCAGTGATCTAAATTTACCTTGGAATTAACTAGATCTTAATTTTTGATTATTATTTAAAATATTTTGTTTGGAGTCGTTAAATCTGAATTTGATAATAAATTTCTTATGTCCACCTTTGATTGATTGATTGAAGTAAAAATCCTCGATATCATTGACATTAAAGTTATCATCAGTCATTTTAAGGAACAAGTATAACATTTTATTTTTTGCCTCTTCAAGTGTT
Organism: Uropetala carovei; assembly: GCA_036926305.1. Classification (NCBI taxonomy): domain Eukaryota; kingdom Metazoa; phylum Arthropoda; class Insecta; order Odonata; family Petaluridae; genus Uropetala; species Uropetala carovei. Next base: position 61,560 of record JAXCHB010000118.1, on the reverse strand, counting down.
TCACCTATGTCAATCAAGCCAACAATTTCGATATACTTATCAAGGTGTTGTTGTTCTAAATAATTTACTCTAATTTTCAGATCATCTATCTGTTTATCCTTAATGCTCAACTGTTCTTTTATTTCAGCCACTATGTTCGTAAAGTCTTTCATACTATCGTTCAACTTTCTAATATTGGCGTTAAATTCGTAGTATCTATCACTTACAAAAGATATGGAGCTTCTAAGGTCTTTTAATTCGGAATACCTTTTAAAACGTCCTTCACATCCGTCTTCAAACTTGGATTCCAATTCTGAATCTTAACATCCTTCTATGGGAACTTGAATGTTGTCTTCAACACGGCAAGCAGCACAACGCCATTCCTCCTTTCTCCTCGCTGATTTACCACTTCAACTTTTCTCAGCCAAACCAGCACACGTAAAGTGAAGCTCACCTTTGCAGCCGGAACACAGTACATAGTGTCCGTCCATGGGAAGTTTGTTTACATTTCGCACACTTCGACATCACGCTCTTCTTTTGTTCCCTCGGAATATGGCTTAAGCACAGAAAAACTCGAGAAGTCAATTATGAATGTAAGGGAATATGAAATAATCCTTTAACAATCACGAGACCAATAACACCACAAGTGCATAAAACATTCAGCTTTGTTTAGAGCATTAAATGACCAAGCCAAAGGAGAAATTTATGGAAAAACTTATCGAATTAACGGAGCACACCCACAAGACTTCCACTCAAATCAAAACTTCCATACAAAATAGGTTACTTTATCTTTCGAATGAAGATTAGTTAATATGCGCATAATCAGAATAAATATTATATATAAAATGAGACGCTCCATCACCGTATTCTTCGGCATACCCGAAATAATTTGAAATGGAAACAGACCCCGTTTTCTAGTCACCTTTGACATAGGATGTGATCGTAGCCGATATTTATTGAATTGTGTAAGTAGGCATCCAAATCTCACTTTTCTTTCCCTCCTGAAGTAGGAGGGAAAATATAATAATAACTTATCTATACAATATTCATATACGTGTATGCAGTCTGTTCAAGCGTCTTTTTCTTCCTACGCCATGTTGTGGGCGACAGTCCTACGTTCCATCTGACGGCAGAAGTTGCATATTCTGGCAATAAAAGAGGCTCTCCATTCCGACTCTATTGTGACCGAGCGTAATGTGCGTTGCAAATTCAAAAAAATCGTGTTCGCAAAAAAACAAAAGGTAATCACTTAGTTTTTTATTGCCTCTTGGACAAAGAACATCTCCATATTTTAATTAGAAACATTTCCCTAAACGTACCCGATGACTGAAATACGCCGTAGTTCTTTTTACTGGAGGAGACGCACGGTTTATGTTCTTCTGCTTTTTTTATGGTTTCGCTTTTATCAGATGAGAAGTTTTGGCGGCAGGAATTAAAATTTTACTGCCAAATATTCCAGGAGATAAGTCAACCGGCATTAAAAAGATTCGAATTCATAGATACGTGTAATTTTCGTGTTTTAGTTACCTATCAATGTAGACGCAGCTATAGGTATATATAAATGATGACCACACATAATATGTGCAATTATTAATTTTATGTCATTGTAATGCATGAGGAATTTTTAAAAATGTGAAATAAATATAAATTTTCCAATTAAAACAAGTGTTAACATTTATCATAAGAATATTAACTTATATTCTAGCGTAATAAATGAAATATTAAAATGTTTAAAATTTCTGGAGCGATGCAAATGAAGAGAAAAGGAGGGTTATGAAAATTATCGAGACGAATTAAAATTAATTAAAATTCATATCACGCGTTCAAAATTAGCCTTCTTTACCTCCTGATAAATTTAGCTTAATTAAATAAGACAAAAAATAAAGATAATTTGCATATATTCAAACATCTGTATTAAAACATATGAAGAAGGAAAACTAGCTTAATTCCAATTGTCTACTTCGAAGTTAAAATTACTAATTAGCTTAAAGACTTTATTATTGCGCCATCATTGCATAAAGGTAATAAGCAAATCAGCTCTTTGCTTACATACGCGCATTGCTATACGGGCACAAAACATCACACTTTCACTCCACTCGCATTTAAATGTTAAATATAAAAACAGAATATCTCTTTCGTCTGGTCTCCGGCTGTCTGATAAAAAACGTAAAATATTTTAAAGTATTCATCGAGTCAATTTATGGTCCATGCGAGAATCCATCGAGATTATTGATGACTCTGTCGGAAACCGCGACGGAAAATCTAAATATGTTTCGGCTCCGGTTCCAAACATTCCGAAAGTTCATTCATTTTGTAAATTACGTTAAAAATAAAGTCAGAATTTCGCCATCCGACGCACGTTCACAAGTAAATGATTGATGGGTGATTAAACAGAATCGGGTGAAAATATCGCCAGGGGAGAGGGAGAGTAAGTAAATAATTAACGCATGCAAAGAGGGAATTTAACGTATGCGGAAATCGCGAGGTAGCGGCTGGAGCGAACGAATATGCGGCTGAGCAAGAAAGAGAGAGAGAGAAAGAAAGATGGCGTAGAATCTTTCGCCAAGAATCGAGTTGAGAGAGAGACTCCAGGGCGAACGATCGGCGGAGCAGAATTAATGAGAAAAGTCAGCCTTAGAAATCTCAAGGGTGCAAGGTAAGAGACGGGCGTATGGGAAAGGAATAAGGAAAAGGTGTTGGTAGGGACTGAGCATGTGGGACGATACGAGTGGATTGAGACTCGTGGGCGGGTGTTTCAAATTACTAAAACCATTCCGTTCGAAATGGTTCCCTCTTTGTCTTCGTCGCGCAGACCCGCCCCGCCCCGCCCCTCACCTCCCTTCGACCCCTCTCTCCTTTCATTAACTTTGTATGCGTGTCTCCAAGCAACACCTCCAGAAAGAGAGAGAATAATGGCGCATTTCGTGTCATTTCTCTCTCTCACTCTCTTACTCTCTCCCTCTCTCTCTCTCTCGCCACATTTGGAAAGAATATCCGTGCGTCGGGTAGACTCTACCGCGAAGTAAATTATTGGAGACAGAACTGCAAAAAGAATGGACAAAAACTTTGACGACAGAAATTTGTCAGCAAGGTAGACAAGAGAATTCGGGAAACTTGGGTGTGTGCGCCCCTCTCAATTCACTTCCATCTCAGGTTAGCCTCCTCTTATTCTTCTTATTGCCTTTCCTCCTTCCGTTCTAATCTCTTTCCCGTCCCTCTCTCTCTCTCTCTTTCTTCTCCTATTTCTGTCTAAAACTCGCACAGAGTTAACCCTCAATTCTCTCTAAATACTCCCCGTAATAGTTTTCGCTTCGACTTGGGTGACAGAATAAGTGAACCATTCGGTTTTTCGATCCGGGTGAAAGTAAGGGGAACATAAAATTTTGGCGTTAAGATTCACGCCCATTGCTCACGAAAAGGCTTTTAGGGAGATTAAATTTCGATCGCTCTATAGTCGATTCTATGTTACATAAGGACTTGAGTGGAAAACAGCGCACAGTTTACTTAATTTAAAAAATACATTCCTTTTATTCGCCCTTCCTCAATTTAGAAAATCAGTTTACTTTGTATGTGCTTAAATCAAATTAATCGCACTTCAGATTAAATGAGGCAATAAAAATGGTACACGGCAAACATTTTAAAAATAATTCTTAGTTGGAATTCAAAATCAAAATGTTTTAACAAGGGCAATAATAACCAAGTTTTGTTATATGGATTAATAAAAATCGTAAAAAAATCCAGGAAAACAGGGATAAATAGATTTCGATTATTTAAAAACAGCAAATATAACAATTTTCCTTTATGTAAGTCGAAAATACTACATTATTAAAAAGATAATATTAAAAAAATATATGAATCGAGATAATAAAAAGAGCACTACACCTATGTTGAATATACAGACACCCATTTTACAAATTTGACAGATTTCATTAAGTTTTCAACTTTTCACTGTAAATTAAATTACTCCTCTATATTTCTATTGAACTTTAATTTCGTTTACGCCAAGAAGCGTTGTTCTAAATGACCGTTATTTACTATAAATAAATGGGAATTAATTAATTAGAATTGATACCCCGATAATGATATACTATAATACAACGTGGTAAAATAGGAATACGAGGTTCGCCAAACTTGCGGCAAACGCTTCAAATATTTGTCACATGATATTAAATATATGAAGCATTAATGGAAAAAGTGCTTACAATAGGTTTCAGATTTGTATTGTTCAACAATAACTGCTATTTATCCATAAAAAGCGTACAGATGACTGGTCTGGCATATTCTTGACAGTTTTTATGCAACGCCCACAGAGTGAATTGTAGTTTGATGTAATGGATATATGTACCAATAGAACTATGCTATGAAATAATGTATTGTGTGCTTTTGGAGAAAATGTGCATATATATTTTATTAGTAGAGGGTGCTTGCATTCTGCAAGCATTTTGACAATTTTGAATTTTTCGCAATAGTTTTTGTCCAAAATCATATAACCGTGCCAAATTTCAAGTCTATAGCTCATTTAGAAGTACCTTATAATTTTAATACTCGTATGGGGCAATAATGGAGAAAGCGTATTTTGGTCGATCGCGGTTCATGGAAGTAAAAACATAGAAAGTTTATTGGCTTCAAGTTCTTGAGCCACTAAACTCTCTCTCACACACGACAAAGTACACGTTAAATCACGAGCAGGAAACTCCCACTAATACGGCGCCGCCACGCGACTGAGTAGAGTAGCGTAATAATTTTCGACGAGCATGGTAACAACGTCCTAGCGTTTACGCCAGGTAAAATAAAGTCAAAAAAATAGGTTGGTGGAATTAAGCACTCGAAGCTACAAAACTTGAATGTACTACTGCCCCCGTCTGAATAGTTTACTTGCTTCAAGCCAGTATTACAAATTTTGTTTGTATATTAATCTTATAAATATTTTTGTGTGTGTGTGTGTTCTTAATACGTTTTTACACCGTTGAACCTATCGAATTCAAAAGTTTCACGGGCAATCCTATGGACCAAAGGAAGAACTTGGTCTAGGTTTGCAGACCGTCAGGTCTCTTATACCCCATGGGGTCAACAAAATACTATTTCCATAAGAATGCATGAGAAATGGTGTGGAGAAACCTCCAAATGCCATGCAGTCCTTCACTGATGCGGATATAAATATAACTAAATATTAACTTACGATCACGGGAAATGGCTTATTTTACGCATGAAAGACTAAATATTTTGTGTTCATTTTTTGTCGTATTACATGCTAAATCGCTCGAAATGTTCCTTTAAGCGCAAAATTTATCGGTTTAACAAAGTTAAATTTCTTAATTGTTGTCCCCTTCAAAGGGAGATGGCCATGTAAAGATTAATGCAAGGGAAATCCTCGCCGTGGCGTGCCGTAGAGGAAGAACAGCTACCGCCAAGATAAAGGGTACAGTGGATTCACGCCTAAATGAAGTCTATGAGTACTTTTAAAGTGAGTGAAATGATTTTTAAGGAATATTTGAACATTGTTATCTTTTACCATTAACATCAAAAGATTTATCGCAACATAAATCGATACATCTACTTACATTTGTTCGGTAACCGATGTTGTTTATTGTTTACGTTTTGGCTAATAGTACCTATTGACATAATCCACACAATTTTACTGCTGCCTTAAAGGCTTCGGTGCATCTATCCACGTGAATATAAAGTAAGTCATTAATGCGTAATTATATTAATGGTAAAACTTTACAATACAATACATAAAATAGTATATGTTAATGTAAGCATCGCTTGCGTAATTAAGGAATGGGGAACGTTTGCCCCGAGCAATAAAAATCGTTTGCTACGTAAAAGAGAAATCTTTCCCGAGCGAAAACGGACGTTTCAGCTAGTATTAAATATTTTTAATGTTGTAATAAATCTTATTGTTCAAATTTATTTAAAGTACTTTTTAAATACTTTTTGTTTTCAAAAATTCTACAGCCCATAATGAGTGCCGGCTTCAGTGATAAGCGTCTAGCGAAGAAAGCAAAGAATTGTCATTTTCAAGCCGAAATTTTGACAAAGAACATTATCTTCTTAAAATACCATAAGAAATCGCATGGTTGGTTTCGTATCCGCGAATTCTGGGACACCCTGCATATAATGATAGATATGAACAAAAAGTCAACGCTATCTATAATTTGTCATTAAAACTAGTACAACAAACGCCCACACGCCACTAGTTCGCCTATGACAGTTATGCCACCAAAGTACATCCAACTTCTTAATTTTACGCCACCCAACTTATACAGGTTGCCTCTACAACAGAGGTTCCCAAACTTCGTGATGCCACCGAACCCATGTATTCAAATATTTTTTCTCGCGGAGCCCTAAATAAGATATGGTAAGCATAATCGCAATAAAATAAACTTTAAAATCATTATAATGTTTATTTATATAGCTAATGTATCTTACAGTATACAATTTACGAGTGAGGCTCATGTTCCCTGCTTTAAATAAGAGAAAGAAGAACGGAACCCCATTTAACTTCTCCGGAGCCCTAGTGTTCCGCGGAACACAGTTTGGAAAACCCTGCTGTACAACATACACTACCAAACAAACATAAACCCCTTGTTTTAAGCAACCCAAATCACACTGCTTGCTCCTAAATGTATACCACATTATACCGCCAACCTTATAATAATTCCGCTCGATGTTATGCCACCCGACTTACAATAGATTCTCTCTGAAACATCTACTTCCAAGCAAGAGTCGGCCAATCACTGATTTGGGCCCTGATGCGAATTCCAATGGGGCCCCCACGATATTAATATTTATAGTAATAACGATTGATTTATGGTACTCCAGTTTATTATTATAACTTTATTACGGAGTGTTTCCTTATTGGAAATCAGTTTACAAGTGATTTGCAAAATTTACACTCAATACTTGAATAATTGAATACTTTTGGGGTCCCCATTATTCGGGGGCCCGGATGTCTCGCGTCCGCCGCATCTCCGGTTTGACCGGCCTTGCTGCCAGGCATACACAAAATTCCCCTAAATTTTCTACCAATTGACCCACGTTAGTTTACTCCTGAAACGAACGCTACCAAAGCCCACTTGAAAACCTCTGGTATGATGCCACCAAACTAACAACTAGAGCTGTCAATAATCGATTTTCGAAAACCGATTCTACTTACCGATTTTCGACCGCCGTTTTAAAAGTCGAAAACCGAAAAATCGAAATCGATTTTTACCGAAAAGTCGAAATCGATTTTTTTTCCGAAATGTCGAAATCGATTTTTTTCACCGAAAAGCCGAAATCGATTTTTTTACCGAAAATTCGAAATCGATTTTTTCACCGAAAAGTCGAAATCGATTTTTTTACTGAAATGTTGAAATAGATTTCTACTGAACTATTGAAGTCGGTCTTCTGGATGTCTACATCGATTTTCTCAAAAAAGCCTACAGTATGTGACCTTGGAACGAAGTGACACCGCATCGTGTCCGTTGTCTATGGTAACCCGATGTGCTACGGATCTGAAATTTGGAATGTAGGTAGAACTCCGGGTGAAACAAGTTCGAAAAATAAAATTCTGAAATTCATACTCCAGAACAGACATATAATGTAATGATGAAGGCTCACTTATAAATACTGCTCCTACTATTTTATTTTATTTGGAGTAAGATTAAGTAATGATTAAGTTATAATTAAGTAAAATTAAGTAATATATATGTATGATTGTAGCAGTAAATGTAAATCATCTTCTGTGTTTTTCATCCTATTATGAAAATATTACTGCTGTAATAATAAAATGCAGCTTACGAACAAGGATTACTGTAAAGTGCTTCCTTTTCAAATCCTAGAAGAATTTGCCGTTTCTTATTTCACCGCCAAGATGAAAACGTCGCCTGCTGGGAAACGGTAAGGTCAGAAATAGCCTTGAATATCCACGGGTCCATCTGCAATTGTCCGCTTTAATTATCCTTTATTTTTTATTTATAATGGTATTTGTCAGACCAAAGGGCAGTGGGGTATCAGCGTCACACCGCCTTGATTGTTTTTGTGGAATGAGAAAATGAAAGAAAGGAAAATGGAAGAAATGCAAACCTCGATGCATCCTTTGTGTAGAGATTGCCATAATCGAATGATTTCCATAATAGTATGTTTTTTAATTATTATAAATCGAAAAAAAATGTTTTTTAATCATTTTAAATCGAGAAAAACGACATAGACATCCAAAAGACTGACTTCCCCAGTTCAGTAAAAAAAATCGATTTCGACTCCTCGGTAAAAAAAGCGATTTCGACTCCTCGGTAAAAAAAATCGATTTCGACTTTTCGGTAAAAAAATCTATTTCGACTTTTCGATAAAAATCGACTTCGATATTTCGGTTTTCGACTTTGACTTACCGACTTTTCGATTTTCGACGGTCGAGTTACCGATTTTCGAAAAAAATCGAAAAAAATTGACAGCCCTACTAACAACCTACTGCCCCTGCAACGTATACCGCCAAGTTTACATAGAATGCCCTTTGTTTTAGGCCACCCAAATTACACCACTTGTCCCTGAAATGTATAATAGCGAACAAACTCCAAATCATCCTATTCTGGGCTCGCCAACCCACACCAATTTGTCCCTGAAACGTATGCTACTAAATATACAGAAAACTCCCTAAACTCATAAAATTCCTTCTTGAATTTGGTCACCCAATTTTTGCTATTCTGGCCCTCACTCGTATCGCCATGTGCACCCTACAAATCATGCTACCAACTTACGGTCATGCCCCTGCAGCATATTTACCCGAATAACACCTCTAAGACCTCTTCGAGACCGAATATTTTTGTAGTTACTACTTGTTACGAGTTGTGGCTTCGTCACTACAACCATGAGCTGAAGTAATGTAATCCATTATTTTTTACAAGAACTAGTGCCTTGTGGTTTTTGTTCTAAACAAAACTTAACAAAGAATTGAGAGGTCACCATTTTCAGAGTGATAAGGAGATAAACGATGCTGTTACAGGTATATTTATTAAACTACCTTCAATAGTCTTTAATCCCTTTGATATATAGAAAACAAGATGGCATAAGTGCATATCGGTGGAGAGAGTATTTGAATGGCAGTAAATAAATTTCATAATAGCATTGAGATTGACGAGTCACTTCCAGTAAAATAGCCAATATTTCTTTCATCTGCTTTTTACCAAGCCGTCTAACAGCTAAAAAATTTTCCTTCCACTCTTACTTTTTCATAAGTTTTCCTTCTAACATAACTTTAATGGTTCTATCTTTCCTCAGGTAATGTCCTATAAAGTTCGCCTTCTTATTCTTTATTGTATTATAATTGTCAATTGTTCTCTCATTTGCTTAGCATTTCCATTTTTCATCTTACCTGTACATTTTATCTTCATGATTCTTCTCTGTGTCCACTTTTTATAGCTTTCCAATTATATTTTCTAACTTGGAGTGTAAAGGCTTCTGCTCCATACAAGGCAATACTCCATAACAATTTATTGCATACATTTTCCTTAATTTTTCACGTCAGTAGGTGACTCTCTCCTAGGAAACCGGCTTTTTCTTTCGCCTTTATAGTCTTTATTACACATTTTGCATTTCCTGTTTTACATCCCATATTTTCTATTTCTTATTATCAGTTTTTTGCTATTTTGATTTTTACTGTGAGAATCAGTATATTTCAGTCTCCTATCTTCCCAACACACACGTTTAATATCCTCAACAGAATTAGACTATTTACCCTATGAATGACCTCCTGCCAGTCAACGACACATGCGCAGCAATATTGTTTGTACTATATTGCCCTTCTTTATATGATAGTCATTATTCCGAAAGCATATATGGTTCCTCGTCCTTTCTGAAATGGAATTGATACCCTTATAGCATTTTTCTTTATTTGGCCTCTTTGTGAGAATTCTTGTAATGATCTTCGATACGTGCAAATATAGGCTCATCCTTCTGCACTCCTAATAATACATTGCCTTCAGCTCATTCTTTAAAGGGATAATTGTTACTTTTAGGGAATCCTGATGCAAGTCTAATAAAGAAAAGGATACATGTGACGTGAGGCGAAGGGGTTGGATAAAGCCGTTTTTAATACGTGTCCTATGACACAACATAACACAAATAAATACCAAGTGAATACATCTGACAGAAGAGGCTAATATGTATTTGGTGGAATTCTATAATAAGGATGGGACTACTTAATAAAGCGTTACGCAAAATATAATAAATTTTTCGAAAAATTTTTAACACCAATTTTTAATATTTTGGAAGTTTGAGATATTAAATATACTACGTTTATTTAACATATGCATTCCCTTCCGCAATTTCACTTACAGACTCACTAATTTAAAATCGCAAAATTGCAATGAAAGAAGACGAAATAGACGGTATGTTGGGGGACAAAATGAAGAGAGGAAGTGACATTTCCCACCAAATGAAGCAGTGGCGCTGTGGTAGCGTAAGCATTAAACACTAATAACTTCAGAATTAAACTAAAGGATATTAACAGGATTTTTTATTTGGAAAACACGCATTAACCGAAGCGTTGTAACAAGAAAGACAGATGGTGAACGCTCGGCGAATTATGAGAGAAAGCGCAAATAAAGGATTTCCTGTGGACGCTTCCATAGCAAGGGCAGCCGCGTGGCTTGACGATGGGATTTTTGCCGCCATTGAGCTTAAGCCTAACCTTCGCGCTCTTTAAAACCTCGAAATTTCGGCTTAAAATGTCCGTTTCTGCGATGGATTCGAAGCAGTGTGAATATGAAGTTATAGCCAACTCTACCAATATTCTAACGAGATTTTGTCACATAGACATACATAGTTCAGAAGAATATTTATGGGTATCCCAAAAGCTCGACATTAATGTAAAAAATTATTTAAACGCGGGGTCCACAAAACATTGATGCGTTACCCTGATAGATTAAGAATGACTGCCAAAGCATTAAATACTCAAAGCAACACCTCTTGTTGCTTCAGAAAGTTTGAAAGCACTTGGTTTATAACATCGCAACTTTAAGAAAGGCATGGTAAAACATATGTTTATACAAAAATGCTTTCGAAATAATGATAAATCTTAAAGAGAGAGGACAGTCCAAAAGAAATAAATTTCCAAATGATGATGAAGACAACTTTAATAGATAAAATGGTGGGAAAGCCAGATGCGCGTTAAGGCTCCGAAGCAGCCGTCCTCATTGACGATCCACTTACTGATTATTCCGAAGGAGACGGAAGACGCCTGCTTTTAGGTCTTCCCGACCCTTCTGTGGTGTTTTAGTTACCATCAATTCAAGGAGGACGCTCCTCAAAATGGGGTCAACGGGAAGCAAATGCCGACAAACTTAATCGCATCTCCAGCGAGAATTGGACTCTTTGTTTATTAATCATGAACAAAAGGTAAGACACGCGGGAGAAATACGTTGCTCGTATATTACCAAGATGTAAGTCTGCCGTCCTCGTTCCCTTTATTTTCCCACCCTACATGACTCTCACGTCGTAAACATCTACGACGCCTCTTCCATCTGAGGGCCCCGCGCACACTCGCCACCCCATTCCTTTAATCCGTCCTATCCCCTCCTTTCTCATACGCAGCACTGTTCCCCCGTCACCCCATTCCACTAAGCCGCCTATCCTTCGACGTCCCATTCCCTCCCTAACCTAACCCGTTCCACTTAGCCACCACATCCGCCATGACACCCTAATCCCAAGGACGCACCCCATCCCACTAAACCACTCCAACTCCACGCTATGCCATAACTTTACGGCCATAAAGCTCCTGCAATTCCCTGTACCGATATTTCTGACTCATATCACGAATCATTTCTTTATTTTTTACACTTCATTCCTTGATTGGTCTAAAAAAATTGCTTCCGCCACATCAGTTTAACGTCTTTATTACAGCTTATCACCCGCTATTTCTCATTTCGTGACGCTTGAAATTTCATTTTGGCAGTTAGGCTAATCCTACAAAGTTACTTTAAGTTAATAATTCCTTTTCATTCCTTTTTCTAATTTATTAGCTTCCTCCATGTTAATGAAAAATGTGTCCATATCTACGTTTCCTCTATTAGACGAATTCTTCCTTCCTTCCCGTGATTGGGTTTATATACACCTCAAACCGTTGCTTTTATTATCATCATTCCTCCCATTCTTGCTTACAAACGCGCATTTTCCGCCAACTTCCACATCATCTCAGAGACTTTCAATTTAACTCTTCCTTCGCTTATGAAGAGTTTCTCTAGTTTTTAAATTTGTTCCCATTATCTGCGCTTCATCTCGCGTTCATCTCCACCAAGAAATCAATTTCTAAACCTTCTCTCTCAATAAATATATATGGATCATTAATGAAAAATTCTTGAAATTTTTTTAGACAAGATTTATTAAATACTGTGCCGCCAATCTTCTTCCCCCCTCTCTTCCCACATTTTCATTCCCAATCACCCTTCTTATTTCTCCATTCCCGCTCCAACTAGTTCTCTTCCCACTGCCATCAAGAGTTCCTTCCACCAATCACATCCCACGCACACTCGTCTCACTCACGTAGCCCAGTCGTCGCCCGGAGAGATTATAGGGACGGAGGACACACACACACACTCTCCCTTTCTCTCTCTATGTCTTTCTCTCTCTCGACATCTCCTTCCGCCTCTCTCTCTCTCTCTCCCTCTTTGCACCCCACGGAGAGAGAGGCGTCGGAGGAAAATAACGGAGAGAGGCTGAAGGACGAAGCGAGAGATTCTTCTTGTGGGTGGGTATGCGCGTTGGAACGGATGCCTTCAGACGTCTGGGGCGGGGTCAACAGAAAGAGAGAGAGAGAGAGAAGATGCCTCTTTCGGGGAGATGGAAAAGAGGGGATAGAGATGGCGGAGGAGTTGAAGGGTAGCGAGCGAGAGAGAGAGAGAGAGATTCAACCGACCCCCTAAGGGTGATGGCAAGGCCGAGTGGAGGAAGGAGAGGTAGGTTTGGTGCAGGAAGGAAGAGGAATCAGAGGATTAGGAGAGATGAAATGGGAACAAAAGGAGAAGGGAAGAAGGAGGGGAGGGAGGGAGAGAGAGAGAGGAGGAAGGAGTTGTAGGGGAAGATGGTTGGTTACTTGAGGGTATGTAAAGGGAGGAGGAAGGTGGAGAGAATAATGAGGGAGAGGGACGGTGGAGGAAGACTGCGTTGGGAGGGTGGAAGAGCGGAGGTCATGTTTAGGGTGCAGGGAATTTCAGGTCGAGCCAATGAGCGAACTCGCCTTAATCACTCCGTCCAATTCGGCTCAGGGCGAGTTTAAGCAAGAGACAGATTTTGACCTCAAGTGTTGCCGCCTCCCGAGGTCGGAAGAAGATTAAAGAAAAAGGCATTTATTTTTGAAAAAAAAAACGTTATTTAATTCCTGTGAAAATATTTTTTCAAGAATTCTTGAAATGGAAAAATCCTGGATTGAGTAAAGTGAGTAAATGGTCAAGGATTAGACACTCAGCTGCACTTGTGATCCATTGTGAGACAGATATTACCACATCAAAAACTTGGCATCAATAAATATTTATTTATTTGCATAATACTTATGCAAAAAGGAAAAGTATACTCCAAAAATGGAGTACACAGAAATTTCAGAGATGTTCTCCATTATTATTATTATTATTATTATTATTATTATTATTATTATTATTATATCCAGGGAGAGATAAATGTGCTTTAACTGTTATATACCAAAAACCATAGGTCATAATTATGTAGTTTCACACACATTTATTGGTAAATGTTGTTCTCTATCCAAATAATTTTTAATGTACACCTTACAGATCATATCTAAGCTAGAGAGAGAGAGAGAGAGAGGAAAAAAAGGGTACTTCATCTTTGCTTGACGGATACCACTACACGAGGTATACGTCAATTTGAGGGCTTATGTAAGTTTTAATTGACGGATGCAGTTCAAAATCACAATGCGGCGGTAAATTTTAATAAGCATCACTCATAATTAAATTAATCAAAACTCTTAAAGCGGTTCAAGGGATGAAAGTCGCGACAGAGGAAGGCATGCCCATAAGACGTTCCGCTACAATTGCTCCTCTGGTTAAGAACTCCTAAAAACTATAACCAATAGAAAATTTATATTTCTCTTAAGATTTTAGATAAACTATTCTAGAACGGATTAATAAAGCTTTCGCTAGAAGATGAATGCCGTTATTTGTTTTCTTTTTCTAAAGAAACATTTACTCATCAGAACTCATCAAAAAGGAAAACGTTGTAATCCATTTCGAATGAAGACTTCATGGCGGAAACAATTTCCGCTAGCTTTAAGCCTCGGAGTTAAAGCCGTTTGTTATGAGAGCAATATGGGTTCCTCTCCAACGGATTCGTCGACTCTAAAACCGAGGATTCCTGAAAATCGGATTGCGACCACCCTCGCACTTAATCTCGCGGCTACAGATTTGCTCTTGAAGTCTCCATGACGATGGCGGTTTAGGGTTATTTTTAAAGGCGCCGCTGATAATAGCACGCGACGCAAAACTCAATTGTTTTATCCTCAAGAAAAACACGCCCTCGGCCATCGTCTTAAGGATCTATACGAGAGGGCTCCGGCCAATTTACCTGTTTTAAGTACGTGTCGGGGATTTCAAAAAGGGTTAGAAGACCGCGAAAAAGTCGCTTTTGAAAGGAGCTTTAGCGGTAACTCATTTGAAGCCTTTTACGAAGCCGGAGATAAGTCATCCGTTTGTGAAGACGCACTAAAGCTCCGGAGCAAAATCATCTTTTGGTATCCATTTAAAAGGGCATTCGTGTGAACACAGAGCATTCAACATTTTCCCTTACGCCTCAGTAAAACTGAATCGTTAATCAACCCTCACTATCTCGATTAAAAGAGTTGGTTATTGAAGCGGCAAAGCATTTCCGGTTAGAAATACAAAAGAGCCTTCCACAGGCGTAAAAGAAGTTTCTCGTTCTATTATTGAGAAATGACCTTCGTCGTTCTATTTAAAGTAGAAACGGAAAACCTTTCCGGGACAGAATACAACTTTTCGACGGACATATTTATATCATTCAGCCAAATATACATAATTTTTATTGCGCGAATCCAAGAAGTAGCATAATCATGAAGCAAATCGTTTGATGAAATAAAAATGGATGAAGAAATCGAGCCGTTATGCTCTCAATAAAATGGGCCTTTTTAAAGCATTAACACTTAATTTTAAGCCCGAAAATTCTGCAAAAAATAAGGAAAATATACTCAATTCTGCATTAATTTTTTACCAGGCCATATGACCAGTTTTTAAATGATTTCATAAAAATATTTAAATGGATGAGTAAAGTATTCAACTCAGCCATTATTAAAGATGCGGAAAAATGGATGGTGTTCGGAAGACTAAGTAATAATTAACAATTCTCATGCTTTATGTATAAAGAGAAAGTATTTATGTTCATTCTTGGCTATATGATTAAGTTGGAAAATACACATCAAAATATATTTTTTAAATCTAATGTGGCCAGCACATGACTTTCTCCATAGAGAGAAATTAATATGAATGCATTATTACTTCCATGTTGCTCTAGACTGAAGCTACTTAAAATCATCTTTTCTAACAATACAAAAATTATAACAACGGAAAAAAGCTATCGGCTGGTACAATGTACTGAACAAATACAGATGGATTATTGAAAAAATACCATACTTCTGAAAAATCCGTTCCACAACATATGTTTCAAACAAAAGCTAAAGAAAATTGTGTTGTTTACCACTTTAATGATGACAAATATTTACATTAATGAAGCCCTATAGGAGGTATTTGGCTAAAACCCTAAAAATTACCTAAGTAAACCTCTAATTTTAATCTAAATCTAATCAGATATTGTTTTTTAATAAAAATCTAATAAGATATTTTTAAAAATAAAAATATTAAATCGTAATTATCGAGAAAATAGAGAAAACGTTTTCGTGGGACCTCAAAACGTGTATTTCCGTTGAAATCTCAAATACGATTTTTTTCACGAAAACAATACTTCTCCATACTGCGTATGGAGAAAACATAAATGAAGGAATACATAATAGTTACAAGCAAGCAAGCAAGGTAGATGCAGTTCATGAGTTGATAAACTGGTATTTAGGCATTTTCAAAAGTGTAGCCGAATAATTCAAAAATGATATTTCAGATGTTTTGAGGTAAATAAGGCCAGCATAAACTAAATAAAATATATAATAATATAATATCTAGGTTTTTTTGGTATAAGGCATGTTTTATAGCCGTTTTAAGGCTGAATCAAAAAATTAATTAAAATATGATATAAATCACAATTAATTTTCTTATATAAAATTGAAACAAAAAATCAAACTATAAAGTGCACGACAACATGTTTTTTCGATGAATTAATTTTCTTTAAGCGCTTATTGCACCGCTTTATGCTTTGGTATATCCGTCTGCTGTCCGTTTAGTATGATTAAACTCGTGGCACAATCAAAAGGCCTTCAAGGATGAAAATTTTTATTAACTGCTTGCGTATTCGCCACCGTGAGCCTTAGCACGACCTGAGAGATGCGGCAATCTTGTATTCCCACATTGGTACGAATAGTGCGACATGTGTGCGAATGTGTGTGCATGTGTATTTGTGTACGTGTGTGTTTGTGTGCGAACGTGTTTGAGTATGTGTGTGTGTTTGTGTGCGTGTATGCGCGCGCGCGCGCGTGTGTGTGTACGAAACGTGTCCCAATTCTGAAGTTTAGCTTATCAATATACACATGCCTTGGGTGCATATTAAAGCGACGAGCTCCTAGCGAATCCCAACTGGTCAGCTTATATCATGAAAGTCATAAAACCGCAGCAGCAGCGTGTATCCTTACCCGTCTCCGAAGCATTTTTTTTCTCCAATGGAAAAGCCGACCTAATCCTTAAACTCATTCGAGAGTTTAGATTTAGTTTTGGAAGTGAAAAGCCGAATGGAACGTAAAAAAAAGTCCCGTTTGCCCGTAGATGAAGTTGAAGTGTGGTTTCGCCGAGAACAGCAGAACACAAAGAGTGCACAATACGGTCCCCTCTCAATCAGGCCTCCAGGGAGGTGCAAGAGAAAAGACTCGGGGAGGAAGCAAATAAAACGACAGAGGTGGGAGATAGCACGATGAAATTGAGAGAGAGATGGGAAAAAGGGGGAAAGAGGGTGGAGTAGGGGAAAAAGAAATAACCAAAGGAAGAATAAAAAATCAGTACAACATACATTGTACAAACTTTCTCATATACTAATGGGGCATTTAGTTATCTTTAAAAAAATATGACCTATGTGGAATTATTATACACATCAATTTAAATAACGACAGGAAATTTGATGAAAATCGTATGGGCCGTTTTTTATAAAATCCAATTTTTATTAAGGTGACCCGAGAATAAACTAGCCTGTTATATTCATTCTTTGAATAATATGAAATATTTCAGACGTATACTCAAGTAACGGCACCAAATTTTATCAAAATCGTTTGAGCCGTTTTTGAGAAAATCGAAATATTGTTAAAGTTGCCTATATTCATTTTTTTGAGAAATATGAACTATATATTTGGTATTATTGAAGAATTAAGCTCAAGTAACTGTAAGGAAGTTGATCAAAATCGTTAGAGCCGTTTTTGAGAAAATGAAATTGTTATTAAAAATGCGCAGAATAAACTTCCCTTAATTATTGAGCAATGTCAACCATTTCTTCATATACTCTGCACAGTACGATAAAATGCCGAGTACAAAGTACGAGATTTCATCCATTTGTGCCCTACTGTTTACGCTCTAGAGCCGCGAACAGACAGACCCACAGACAGACGGCAACCACTTTTTCGGTCTCGGGTACAACTAAAACGTATATTTCCATCAAAATCTCGAGGTCAATTTTTTCGCGATAACAATACTTTCTCAATATAGGTACTTCTTATACTATGAGAAAGAAAAAAGGATAGGACGGAGTAAGATGGGCACGCGGGATTAGTAACAGACACCCCACACCCGTGCTAGATAGATTACGTATCTGGGCGGGGCGGATCCTAGGAAATCTCCTTTCCTACAGCAAACTTTTCCATTTACATAAACCTGGGAAAGAAAAATGAAGTTATTCGCTAGGAAAAAAAACGAGCCGCGGATAGAGACAGGAAGGTGAGAATTGGAGGAAACGAGGGAAAGTAGGAAACGGAAGCGTAAAAAAGGAGGTTAGCGGAGGGGAAAGCAAGAGGAGGAGATTGGGGTTTTTAGGGTCGGAAGAAAGAGAGAGAGATAGAGGAGTCGGGGTTTATGCGATAGGGAGGAAAGCAGCAACGAGGACTTTCGCTCGTAAATATCGTGAAGAGTTTTTATTGCCCGATGAAGTGCCAGGCGCATATATGTAAAAATTCCACGGTGCCACTTGGTTAGAATATTAAAACCTTTCCGCCTTAGAGAATTACCCGGCAGATCCGCGCGGATGCTTTGAGCAAGACGTATTAGACGCTTTACACACATCTTTAAGAAAAATAGCCTCCGTTGTCACGGTCAGCTGTTTTTATAAAGAGCTTATATTTTTTAATCATCGTCGGCGGACCTCGTGAAGACATTTTTTTGTAAAATAACGATATCAAGTGGGAGTGCGTTGCGTGTTGAATAAAGTGAGAAAGAGGTTGGGATGTCGGATAATTCCGGATACCGATGACTGAACTATGCGGCTAGGAGCAGATATTGCACCTAATTTGGAGAAAATTTTATATTCTTTGGAATTTTTTAAAGGCTGGGTAAATCCGGCTGGTTGGATCACGGTTCAAAATGTGGTAAAAAACGATTTTAAAGTTTTGAGATTTCCTTGGATATAAAGCCCTCAAAGTTTGTATGAGCACCTTAGAACCACAAAAAGCCGCATGTTCCTAATAATTTATATGGAAATTAAAGGATCCGCGGAATAAAGTAACACGAGACTGGTGTAGTAGTACGAAAAAACACGCCGACCATAAAGTTTTAATAACTGCACGATTTTTACAACTTCCGTAAAATGTTAAGAGCTTTAATAAACCGTGAAATGATTAAATTTTTATTGGCGACCTATGGCCTTCCCATCGGTGAGATTCGTTAAATTTCAAGATCTTTTACTTTTCCGACGTGTCTTATTCGCGGTAGGAATTTAAAATGTTAGAAATTGATTGATCTATGACTGCTGCGTAGAAGTCGCATAAATTTTAAAAGAGTTATCTCATTGGCTCTAGCGACTATGTTGAACATGGTACAAGAATGAAAATATTCGTGACAAACGTTGATATTGTTAGAACGACTAGCGCGGAGGGTGTGGAATCTTCCTAATGTCAGCAGTCCTTTACCCAAATCAAGAATGGCTTCCTTTAGCGCCTTCAATACAACACAGGAAACAAAACACTCGAATCGAGATGAAAGCCCAATTTTTTAATTTAATAAGTGAATTCTTGCTTAGCATCATAATTCCACCGAGTGGCTTTGACATTATTTGAGTGAAAAATACCATCTTATATATTATTTACCTGAAGAGACACAGGAAGAACGGTGACGTAGCCTACGTGCTGAACAACAAATATTTAATATTACGCCGTTTTATAGCTATACTCTTATTTTTATGAAATGCGTGCAATGTGCTCACATTTTAATACTAGTTTTATACTAGCTATAGGTATAATAATGCCGCGAGTATAATAGCGCGCTAATTTTGCGCATCATGATCGAATAGTAAGTTATAAAAATCCACATAAGACTTGAACTGGAAATTAAATTAAAAGGAACGGATTATGTAACGATTGCGCACGTAATAACTGCCGTCCAACATTAATCACTTTTGTCCTATTTTTATTCAACCTGCAATCGTTAACTCACTGAGAATTAGGACAAAATATTGCAATTTTTCAGTCGGGACAGGAATAAGAGCATCACCAATACACATTGTGATATTGTAACTCTCTAAGAATTTCTTCAAATCATTTCTCCCCTTTTACGTAATTTCGCCTTTCTAAAAAGTGTCAGCAGTATATTAGAGCCGTAACGCATCGCACTACATAAGTATTTAAAGACTTCGTATGTTGTGCTGTAGTAACTTCACTAAATCCGTTGAAATTCAACGGAAAATTCTGCTAATATATATATATATATATGTATATATAAGGGGTCGAGATGGAGTTAGGATGGATAGGGGGTGAGTGTGGTGGAGGAAGTGCAAAAAAATTACATTTTGGTGTGCAAATTAAAGCGAGACTAGCGGAAAAAGTGGAAGGATAGAAGCAGAGGGGAATTAAAAGCAGGAAGGACCTGGATTTCAATGCTGACGTGCGATATACCGATACAAATCGATGCGAATCGTATACCTCCTCTATACCTCCCTTCGCCCCTTCTCTTCGTCGCCCTCCCAAAGGACCCTCGCAAAGTGCGAACCTATTTTGAATTCCGCGCCATGGGACGAGACACCAAACACCGGCCACCGCAAGGCGTCGAGTCGTCCATCCCCTCCTTGTCCCCTGGGCCACGGAACCGGAAAATCCCAAGCTCGCGGCTCCTCCTAAACGCTCCCCCTCCCCGTATTCTCCCTCCCACCCTCACATCCTGATTCCACCCTTCTCCCCCGTATCCTGCCCTTGCCATCCCCATGGGAACCATCCTCTCTCACCGCCACCTCACTCCGTCACCAACGGCCGTCTGCGGCATTCCAAACGGAACCGAATTCCTCCGGAGGCCTCGAAACGTCGAAGGCGTAATAAAAATGAGGGTAACGGCAACACATCCCGTATTCAAAACGGTATTCTAAAAAGGTCGAAGGTGACGGATATGCGTCACGGATCGAAAGAGGAGAAGAGGAAGGGAAAATGGGAAGTAAATAATTCATTGAATTCTAACCTGATAAATACCACGAAGGAAACCATTCGGAATAATTAAATTACTGGTATTTTAAATTAAATTAATCTTTTATGAAATAGAGCGCAAAGAAAAATATTTCGAGTGAGACCCTCACAAATAATTCAACTAATTCTACTTTCGCAAATATACGAGAAGTTTTTCGGTGGCGGCAGTATGGATCGCAACGAGGAGGTGAAATATAGAAAATTCTCACATACTTATTTGATACGTTTCTAGGAGGAGATAGTTTTTCTTTTATTATTTAAACGAATCTCACAAAAACTTTCATGCTCGGCGGGAGATTGACGTAACTTCGACATACATAATTCAATTTTAAGGTAAACGGATTTTAAGCTCGTATCGTTCGTAACGGCGAAATATCTCCACCGGTGAACGTTAGCAGTTATCTCCTTCCCTTCACCCTCTCTCTCCCTCCATCTCCGTCCCCCTCCCTCTTCTCTTTTCAACTTGTCTATCTCAATGCCCAAAGCCTTGTCCCCCACTTCGACGAACTGCGCTCTTTACTCCCGCCCAAAGATCTACATGCCATTGCTCTTTCCGAGACGTGGCTTAAACCCACTATCTTAAGCTCATCGGTAGAACTACCGGGCTATAATCTGTTTCGCAATGATGGGATAAGTAAAGGAGGAGGTGGAGTAGGGATTTATGTCCGTAAATACCTCGCTTGCAAAGTAATAGCTACTAGCGACGCACAATACTCCCGAAGGCTGGAATATCTCTTCGTAGAAATAGTCGTTAACTCAAAAAAAAACTCCTTCTAGGAATCGTATATCGTCCACTAAAAATAGGTCATCTATCTGACATTGACGAGATCATTTCAAACCTCAGACATGATTATGAACACATTATCATATCAGGTGATTTTAATGCCAATTTCGATTCTAACTGCCCAGACACCGTCTTTCTGAATAACTCCTTTACATTGCACAATCTTAACATAAGTACTACCATTCAAACCCACGAATAATACTAAAAGGATTGACTTATTGTTATTAATAACTGCCAACCCTGACTAAGTGTGCACCCATGGTCAACTGCCAACCCCGACTTAATTTTTCTAGCCTACTCCCTAAACTCCCCGAAATTTAAAAAAACTCATCACTCAACGTAATTTTAAAAACATTGATTACAACAGGTTAACTGTTGAAGCGGTGCATCTTCCGTGGCACATCATAGAATATGAAGACGATACAGACTCAAAAATTGAATCCCTTAATTCTTTCCTCCTATATTTACTTGATAAATATGCGCCCATTAAAACCATTCGTGTCTCTAAACCTCGCGCCCCATGGCTAACGGCCGACTTAAAACTATGATGGCTCGACGCGATTCAATTTTTCGTTTCTTCAAATCAAATAAATGCCCAAATATGTTGAACGCTTATAAAAACATTAGAAACAAATGTAAACAGAAGATTAGGAATGCCAAATTAAACTTGTACATTCTATCTCCGGCCTAAATGAAACAACATCTGCCTTATGGCACAATCTACGACACCTCGGGATTGCTAAGCCCAAGGATTCCCATCTTACCACAAAACATCTCCCTAGACTCCCTTAATAAGAGATTCTCGACTAATCCAACAGTCATTGACGCGGAACGAAAACGCAAAGTAATTCAAAACCTGGTTACATAAGCTAACGATTCCACCGGCTATCCAACAATCCAATTTAAAACGATGTCACAAATTAGCGTACTTTCAGCAATACGCAGAATCAAATCTAAAGCGCACGGTGCTGACGGAATTTCCATCATCATAATTAACAAATTAATGCATTTATCCTGCCAGCACTAACTAATATTTTTAACCTCTCCCTACTCAAGGGAAAATTTCTATCACAATGGAAACGTGCGCTAATACGTCTAATGCCTCAGAAATCTCTCTCCGTAGATAATAATGACCATATACCGATTAGATTTCTTCCCACCCTATCTAAAGCTTTAGAGAGACTTGCGCAAGAACAAGTAACAGATTTTCTCAACACAAATCAGCTTCTCGACTCCTTTCAATCAGACTTTCGGAAGTCACATAGCACCACCTCCGAGCTAATTGAAATTACAGACGACGTACTCATACACATGGATGACAGAAAACTGACTGCACTAGTGTCACTAGATTTAACAAAGCTTTTGATACAGTAGACAAAGACATACTCTTAGCGAAACTCTGCTGTATGCGATTCTCCACACCAGAAATAAAATGGTTTTCCTCATACCTTAACGACCGTTACCAACAAGTAATCTCAAATGAATCCTCATCTTCTTGGCTGAGAACCAATCAAGGTGTTCCGAAGGGTTCAATTTTAGGTCCTCTCCTTTTCTCCATATTCATTAATGACTGCTCCCAAAGGCTAATTCACTGAAAACATCATTTGTACGCGGCGACCTCCAAATCTACTTATTGTTAGACACCAAACCAAATAATTTGTCTCATGCATTATCGAATATAAATAGCGACCTCGGTCACCTTCAAGAGTGGAGTGATGATAACTTTCGCAGCATAAACCCATCGAAATCTCAAACCATTTAAATCGATTATCCAAAACTACTAGCCTCGATAAATCCCGTGGAATTAACTCCTCTTTATCTGAATGGCACAGTCTCATCCTACTGCAAATTCGTAAAAAATATCGGTATTCTAATAAATGAAACGCTCACCTGGAATAATCACATTATAAAAGTCTGCAAGACGGTAAACTCTTATTTGCACACTTTAAGGCCTCTCACAAACATGATTCCCTCTTCAATAAAAAGGCAGCTTGTGATATCTTTAATTCTTCCTCACTTTGACTATTGCGATATAGTCTACCAGGACTTATCAAAGGATCTCGCAATTAAACTACAGCGTTCTCATAATGCCTGCGTCAGATTTATCTTTAATCTTATAAAATCTGATCATGTTACAGAATACTTCCGTAGACTCTCATGTCCCAAACTTCAATCCCGAAGAAACCTTCACCTCCTTTCCATATTGTATCAAATCCTTAAAAATAAAATACCTCGTTATCTATCTGCTGAGTTCGTTACCATTAATACTGTTCATCAATGCAACACCAGAGGATGTGATAAACTTCTGATCCCACTCCATAGAACAGAAACATACAACAAATCCTTTACAATCACTGTATGCAAACTCTGGAATGGCCTTCCATTGGGAATAAAAAACTCTTTATCTCTATACACATTCAAACGTCTCTACTACAAATATTTCCTATCCCACTCCACACCTTGAACCACTCTTCCTTTCCAGGTCGTCGAAATCTTTCAATGTTTTAAATTAGTTGTACTTAGACAGGTGATAATCTTCAAAGCCAAATCAACACGTTATGTCACCTTCATTTAAATTTTTATTTTATATACAATACTGTTTGCATGTACCCCTCTCCTACTCTCTCCCTCCCTTTCCCCTTCTCTCTCTCTCCCTTTCACTCTCCATCTCTCCCTCCCTTTCTTCCTCCACTTCTTCTGCTAAATATATATGTTCTCATCTTATTTTATTAATTATCTTGTTCATTTCTCATAACATTAAAATATACTAGTAGGGAAGCCCTGGATCTCCGATCCTCAATGCGATTTAAATAAACTGAAGGTTTAGTGAAATAATTTTTATTGAATAATTAATGAAATATAAATGAAATGCAAAGTATTAAAATAAAAAAAGCATTTTATCTCACCTTAATATAGAGAGTAAGAGTGAAACCTATAATCCTACCTAATTTCAAGTTTCTAGCACATATACAGATGTTAACAATAAATTGTACACAAATGCTGAAACAAGTCACGTAAAATTAATATATAGTTAGATTTCTCATACACAAGTTATGGAAACAGCTGTTATACAGATGTTAACAATAAATTGTAAACAAATCCTGAGAGTCGTCAACGTAACCTTTAAAACGTTATACAGTAGAACCTCGCTAATCCGAACTAGTTGGGACTCGGATATGTTCGGATTAGCGAATTTTCTGATTAATCGTGTTTTACAAAATACAAGGCGGAGGGGGGGGGGGGGAACTGCTTACGTAACTCGCTGCCTGGAAATGTCTCGGACCAAGGGGAATTGCTCACATAACGCTCTAATAAGGCGTTGGAAGCGTTGGTTTACTCGTGCCTCGTTTTCTAACGTTGAGTGTCGCGACTGTGCTACCGTCTTAGTGTACATCTGTGTAATATAGTGCAGAGCTTTTTCCCAGTGTTTTAAATTACTTTCGCAGTTTTGCCCATCTTCTAGAAATGTCCAAAAAGCGTGAGCACAGTTCGTGTTCGTTAAAAGATAAGTTGGAATTGCTCAAACGCATTGACCTCCAAAAGCTTTATTGCTCATTGATAATGCTTCATCCCATTCATGGGAATCAAAACTTATCTGTGGTGATATAAAGGCTATTTTCTTGCCTCCAAATGTGACCACGTTGGTGCAACCAATGGACCGGGGAGTGTTGCAAAATCTGAAATGTCACTACTAGAAAAAGCTATTGCGATCTCTTATCAAGGGTGAAGAAGAAAATTTTACGATAATGTAGAAACTGAAAAATATCACAATAAAGGACGTGATTTATTGAGTGGCTGAATCTTGGGAAAATGTGAAATATGATATTATCAAAAAGTCATGGAAAAAACTGTTGCCAAATATCATGTATGGTGTTCAAGATGAGCAAGCACTCGATGAATTTTTTTTTACATCCTGTTCGGATTAACCGAAATTTCGGATTACCGAGGTTCGGAAGAGCGAGGCTCTACTGTAGTATCAATTGAAACAAAATAAAAAATTAATTGCACAATTTAAAATTAAACACAATTCCTTATAGAATCAATTGAAACAAAATAAAAACAAATTAATTACACAATTTAAAATAAAACACAATTCGCTGGGAACTTGTTTGTTATACACATGTTATTGATAGCTTGAAACGCTTCCCATACGCAGTCAAAAGAATAATTATCCGTAAATATCTACGTTGCTATGCTTCATTAATTTTGATGCTCAAACAACAGTTCGATGCGAATAACTTTTCTTTCGTCTATTTGAAGGTTTAATTGGCATTAAATGAATCGGAGGCAACAATGAGAGTCTCCTTGGAAACGCCCGGAATGAGTACGAAAAATCCGCAAAATTTCGAAAAAGAATGCGTATTTCTGAAAATTTCGACCGGGTAACGTGTAAACATCCCAAGAATAAGAAAGTACAGAGGTTTATTCGTCGAATAAAGCAAAAAAGAAGAAAATCGGTCCATGTTTACATGTTTTAACGAATGAAGGAAAAACCTTGCACTCTGAAAAATCGAAAATCCCGTGTAAACTTATGGGAAAATATAATTGTCTCCTGGATTCGAACACGGGACACTTTAGAAAACGAAAATATTTTTCCAGGGACCTCATAGCCAGTAGAAACAAAACGTTGTTTACCGCATATCTTTATGACGAACGGTTCTCGAGAAATACGCCGATATAAATTGTACACAAATGTCTACAGACGTCAACGTAAAATTAATAAATAGTTAGATTTTGTAAATCTTATCTTGTTAAATTTTTATGTATTATAGTTATTCCACTATTGCTCTTTGTATGTATCTAGGGTTTTCGCAGGTTTTTTTCCACCCCCCTTCCCTTCGTGGGTGTTTTCCTGCGAGGTCTTTTACTAGGATGGCCAAGTCAGATCTTTCCTAGGTATTTACCGCAATTACTCTGTCTTTTTATAGAAATTTTCCGAATTTGTAATTTGGTATTTTGCTTGTATGTTTTTCTATTTATTTAATTTTCTGTTTATTTTCTGTAAAATTATTATTATTATTTTATTCTCAATTGTAATTGTTGACGGATGGTTAAATGTAAGAAGGGACTATATAGTCTAAATTTCGCCCTAAGCAGGTCGTTTGTCTGTCCCTCCCCCTCTATGTCCCCCTCTCCCTCCCCCTCTACCTCCCGGCATTGGTAGAAGGGTGGCTAGAGCATCTGCCGCCGAATACTAAGGTCGCGGATTCGAATCCCGCCGAGGGCATGGTTGTTTGTGTTCGTCGTAATAGGTTGTATGTAAGAGTGGACTATATAGTCTAAATATCGCCCTTGAAAATAAAGTCGAATTATTGTTATTATTATTATTATTACATCTCCCTCCTTCCCTCTCCCTCCCTCTCCCTCTCTTTCCCTCTCTCTCCCTCTCTTTCCCTCTCCCTCTCTCTCTTTCCCTCTCCCTCTCTCCCCCTCTCTCTCCCTTCCCCTCTCGCTCTCCCTCTCTCTCTCCCACGTGAAGACACGTTTTACTCGAATTCTCGAGAGTGTCGATGCACATACATACGATGGTATGGGCGGTGTAGAAGGCAACTTGACTTCTCCATTTCTATTGACAACCTAAGACACTTTCGCCATCTATAGGAAACCTTCTGAAACAGACCGCGCTATACACATTACTCCTCTACATCACATCTCCCATAAACATGCAATTTTCCACTCACTTCTCCACCGGTTATTCAGTGTTCCACTTCCTTCCCATAATTTCAAAAAAGGACTAAGCACCATTAAATTAATCGCACACAATAATGGTTATGACCGCAACCTCATAAGCAAACGCTTCAACAAAATTTCAAAAGAAATTTATCCGCCGGTCCTCTCCCCAAACAAATAGACAAAATATCTCCTACATGGTGCAAACTTCCTATTATTGGCGCTCTATCGCACAAACCGGCCAATCTTCTCCCGAAGGAAGAATGCAGAATTGCCTTCTACATCGCCCACACCATCGGCAAGTGTCTCA
This sequence comes from Uropetala carovei, assembly GCA_036926305.1. Taxonomy (NCBI): domain Eukaryota; kingdom Metazoa; phylum Arthropoda; class Insecta; order Odonata; family Petaluridae; genus Uropetala; species Uropetala carovei. Next base: position 34,014 of record JAXCHB010000118.1, on the reverse strand, counting down.
TCAACACAAAACATAAAAGAGAAAACTCTTAGAAATCCGGGTCTTATCTACTTGAATGTGACGACTGCTGTGCCAAGTATATAGGCAAAACAGGCAGAAATTTCAAAATACGCGCCGAAGAACATCGTGTTATCTCAAGGACGATCCATCATCCCATTTCGCTAAACATCTCTTAGATAACAACCACAACAGCTCTTTCTCCCCAACCACTCTACATCTCGCAGATAAAGGACAAAAACTGAACGTCTTGGAAGCGATTGAAAAAATCTGCTACAGAAAAAGAAATACTACGTTAACAAACGAGTAGAATTTTATTAGACACTCTCCTAACATAGATTTAACCCACCCATTGGAATAACCCCCACCACACTACTTTAACCAGTCTACGCCCCCCCCCTTTCCCCATCCGGACTCTACTTTCAGTTCCCCTACCCCAATAAACCCCAGGATTTCCTACACCCCCGTGGTGCCCAAGACGCCGGCCAACCTCACCCTCAGCCTTTCTCTCAATACGCTGAAACCCCCTCCCTCCATATACAGTTGGATTTACGAACTACCACTTGCCTTACACTTCACGCCCTCTCCCCCCCTCCCACCCCCTCGCTCCCCCCTCCACGTTTCTACCACCCCCACTCCTCTGTCGGTATATATTCCCGATACCTTCTCTTCTTGTCACCTGATGATGCTACTGTGTAGTGTAAGCATGGTCGTATCTGTATATTAAAATTTAAGAAGTGGAAAAAGTACAAGCGTTCAATTTGTTTATTCTCCATATAATAGTATCATTATCTTATCATTACATGGCTGGAAATAGCTCTTTTAATCTTGTTTTCCGTGACTGAAAATTAAAAGTCAGTAGCTTAGTGAAGACTATAATCATGGGCTCACAAATTTTTTTTCAGAAAATAACCAATTTTATTGTTTTGCAAGTTCCATCTCAGAAAATATTTTCTTTTATATGCATGTCTAGATAAAGTAACACAACAAACGTTGAACAAAAGAACGAAATTTTCCTCATTTGTTCGCTGAAATAAAACGATAAAATTAAATAATTCCCTCTGTAGTTGGCATGGAAGGGAACTAAGTGAATCTGACTTTAAACTCCAAGTAACATTTCAAATCTATAGTCTTAGTTGCAAGTTCTTTTCCAGCAAGTTAATCTTATCATCTGGAAAAGAAACGGTGTTGTAAAGAGAACCATATTATTTGTCTCTGCTGAAAATTCGCTTAACCTAGATGGGAAAGCGTCCAAAAGAGCCTCAACTTTACACTTGTACTCATTAACTCCCCCTTTCATGGAAATTGCCTACATTTCTCTGAGATAAATGGCCAATAAAATTATTCATATTTTTCATAACTCTATGTTCAGGATTATGAGTAGGAGCGACAAAAGTTCTCGTAAACTTTGGCCGTGAACCTGGAAATAAATGTAAACGTTATAAAATGAAGTGTTTAAATTATTGTATAAAAATGCGAAATTCATTACTTGGAAATAAATATTTTGTTTTCTATTTCTTAAATTTTACAGAGAAAGAGCGGTGGTTACAACTTCTAACCTTAGCGAGGCCAACGAGTAGGAACCACTGCTCTGCAGAAACAATGGTTTTTGGTCAAATAAAAGTTTATATTAAGATATCTATGGTTTAATGAAATGAATCTCTGAGAATTTTAATTATCCTGTGTATCTTCCAAACAATAAGGCATTATAGACATCAAATCGTTGAAATACTAATGTCATTTTTCGGATTTCGATATTTTTATTTGAGTCATATCGAAAGCATTCTTGCACTGAATTTACCAGTCTTGAATGTCACACTCTGCATGCATTCTTTAAAAAAACAGAACATGACTGATCCCTTTCCCAATAGTATAAATATGGGAGTAGATGCATGATATATTAAGGTTGCGTTCGATACGAACTAGGCACTAAACGTACCTTCGCCCAAAATAAAGTTAGTTACTTTCATTGCTGAGATACATTTAATTCAGTACAAGTTAGTTCAGAACTTGGCTTAAGATAAAACACCAATATTTTTAGTTCTTCAACAGCGGAAAAGTCATTTGTCAATTTCGCCGAATTAAAGCCTAAAATATCATTATATAAATCATTTAAATGTAGTATATATTCTCTCACAACTTTTTATGAAGTTTTGTAAAGAGTCTGGTCACCTTTTCTAAATCAGCAACAAATGATTTGATTTTCAGCAGATGAGAACATAAAACACGACAGACGTTCAGTGATTGAACTTAGTTCCCCATATGAAAGGTGGGAGAAAGAGGAGGGGGGGGGGGGCAGAGCGAGAGAGATAAAACAGCCATAAATAAATTTAAGAAAATTGTGTCTAAATAAGAAGATTAATTGAGTGACTCATTTGTAGAAATAAGATTAATCTATAAATAATATTTTTTAATACAACTCCCAAACGGTTCGTGTATTTTATTTTTCCGATGTCGGATAAATCAAATATTATTTATTGTAGCTCTTCGCTTAATTAGCACTGTATATAATCAAACTATGCTTATATCTAAGCGAATTTTGTCTATCTCGAAGATTATGATTTATTATTACTATCCCATATATTTGTTTTTTTTCACTACATAAATAAATCGATGACTAACGGTCCATCAATTTAAATTTACATTCATGACATAGAAATCATAAATGTTTTACGACGATAGCAAAAAAACTAGGGCTGATAAAGAGCAACTACGCCATATCGATAGAGAGGTAAACAATGACGTCCGTTTAACCATAACTTCAAATTAAACGAGAGAAAGAGATCGGTTCAGGTAAAATCATCCAGCGAAGTCAATGACTGCCGCAATCATGTAAAGCAGCATAAATGGCCCTATTTCCTTGTGAGGTAAATGTGTTTATAACTATATTTTGCGATATGGTCCATGTGACACTGACCATCATTAACCATTAATTCCATTCCTGTATTAAAACGCACCATTACCGTCCTAAAACATTAAAGTAAATGTCATTAAAATTACAAAGTTAGTCAAAGCACTTTAGTTGTATTTTTTTATTAAGATCCAATAAGATTAGTAAACGAGAGACAAATACAATACCTCTCACGAGTCTCGCTCTCAAGCCTAATCAACGCTTTCTCTGCCTCCGCGTGCAATCAGTTTATATTTCCAAATATCCAATTCCTTATACACATCCCAGTGCAATAAATTCTACGCCGCATATTCTCGTGCTATAGACATTCTTCCGTTATGTCAATTTCAACACTCCGGCGCAATCATTCGTATACTCTTCATCTCTTAAAAGCATTTTCGTATTATCATATAAAATATTTCATTTTTACAGAAATAAAATTGGTATATTTTATGCAATTTTTATATACTCGTATCCTATATCTGCATTCTGAGTTCATGGAAAAATTCAATATTAATTTTAAGATTTAGTATTTGATAAAAGTCTTGATACTTTTGGAAGATTCATTAGCTTATTAGATTTTAGTAGATTTTTAACAGTTACCATGTAGTCTGAAATCAGTTCAGAAAAAACCCAAAATAATTGAATATAAATGATGATGATTATTATACTAATCTATTGGCAACTCCTAATGAATTTTAATATTTTTAATTGTAGCTTATTCATGATGAGGCAATAACATATCGTTTAACACCTATATAAAATTGTATTACTTCAGTTTCATTTGTAAAATATTACTCCTTCATTAGTTTTTAGTCGTTTACTCCTCTATATTAATTTCAATATCATCTCCTTAATTTTCCTGAAATATCATTTCCTTCGTTACATTACGATTTATTTTCAAATCAATTAGTATTAATACAATACCCTAATTATAGATTGAAATATGTTTATTATCGTATAGATTTTAAACATATGCCTGTTGCCATTTTTTCACCATTCTCCTTTTTAAAAAAATCTCGTATTCTCAATTGAATATTTTCTATTTATCAATTTTACTATTCTGTGGCGAAAAATTTCCCAGATATATTACATTTATTCCTTGCTTGATTCGATTCTTCTCTTAACTTTGGCGACTCCCTTTTTTTTCTCTCTCACTATGTTTTATTTCTTCTTTCCCAAATCCTTTCCATAAACTTTGCTCATTCTTCCTCCTATCTTACGCCCTGCTGTGAGATCCTACTTTTACTTTTCAACGAAACTTTCTTTTGTTTCTCTCTCAACTTTCATTCCCTCTTTCCGTATTTGTCTTCTCCTATTTTTAATTTCAAAGAAAAATTCAGAAAACCACGTATGCGCTGAACCCAGAATGAAATCTGACAGAATGCCATTTTTACCGCAGCATAATCGGGAAAATATACTGGTTGCCACATTTACCCGGTATGTAACGCAACCTGTTCTGTTGTTGTGAAAACGCTAGCTAGCGCGTGGTAGTGACAATAGAATCGCTAGCGCTGAAGCGTGTAAGTTGAACTGTTCCTATTGCCGTATTTATTTGATTTTAGTTGACAACTTACTTGTGGAGAAATTCATGTGTTGGACACATCAATTTATCACTTCCTCTTGCGGACGCAAGAGGGCTCAGTACGCAGTGTTGAATGCTATGATGCTCGTGTCGCTCGGCATCCGAGTGCGAAGCGCCTGCGGTAGCGTTTTCAATTAAAGTCATGTTAACGTAAAAGAGGTGGTCACGCATTAAGGAGCGGAGGTTTAACGAGGATTAATAAAACGAAGGTCACCGACGTTATTAAATCCCGACGGTTAACAATGCATATTCTTTCGCCCTAACAGACTTTAATTAAATTATTTATTTATCTCTCCCTCTCCCCATTATGTTTCCCATCCTAATTTTACTGGAAAATGGGCTTTTTAGATTACTTGAGTTGCTATATAGAGGATAGTGTTTTAGTGAGATCAAAAGTAATTTGAGAAAATTTCTCTTCCGCTTTTTGCCAAAGCACTGTTCGTGTGTAAAAGGACGTTTTTTTTTTGCTGATTGAATTTTTAGGAAAGAGAATTATGTATTTTTGTACGCATTCGAATCTGTGTGTTAAATATACCAAACGCATGCCTAAAAATGTCTAAATATTATATTACTGTACTTAAAAATTGAAGCCGATCACTGAAATGTATTTAAGTACATCTTCATTTGTATAACGATGGATAGAATAATTAACTTTTTGTTATGCTTGTCATTTTCCATCTGTATTAGGTAACGACATTTTAAATGATATTACGCATTTACATAAAGAACTGCCAGAAAAATCACTAAAATTAAGATTACACTGTTCGTATATTGTCAGTAACTTCTTAAATAAAATTTAAATAACTAAACAGGTCTATTCACAGATAAAAATTGATTAATATATCAATTATTGATCCTGAATCGGTTTATGAACAATTGATTTACGTAGTCAAAAAAAATGTAATGCAACCTTTCCGATCAGAATGAAGGTAAACTAGTTTTATGTGGAAAGATACGTTCATGATAATTATTCTGATCACCTAAATCATCTTCACACCACCTATCAAAACTAACGTGTATCCTTTATGTTAAATATATTAAACGAAAGATTAGGGAAAAATTAATTAATTTCGGTATATATCTTCACATAAATTTGTTTCGTAACTCATAGCGTAAATATTTCAATTTTGACTAGATATTTCAACTGAATTTATTGTGAATTTTTTCAAATAAACTCTGTAGAGTAAAAATTGATTGCATTCAATCAGATTAATTAAGCTGCATTTGTATTTTACGGCTGTGATATAAACGCCATCGAGAGCTCTAAAGAATATGGTTCGAGGAATTTCGCCTCTGGGCAAAATTTCCAAAGACATGGTGGATAGGAGAGTGACCCACAGATGTTGAGACTAGCTACTTGGTAGTCCCCGACTACTAGTGCCAGTACTAGAGAGGTGTTGAATTAGCTTGTAGCGGAGTTAAATCTATAAAAATCCATCATAACTCAATGACAGTACTGGAAAAATGGCCATTTTAATCACGGCAGTTTTTTGGGAAAATGATTCTCACGAGCCTAGGAAAGTAACATAACAATAAAGTACAAGCTGGTACATTTAGCTAGGCTTGATGAAGATTGGATCATGATTCTAATGTGATGGCAGTAGATTTGTGTAATAAACAAAGTGATGGCAGCGCAAACAATCTTAATGTGCCCAAAAGCACAAAGCCTTTTGGGCTAATAGCTAATAACTTTATCAAAATGAATAGAAACAATAAACAACTCTCCTAAGTTCCCAGTGTTCTTCTAATTCCTAGCTCCAACAACTGTCAGGGGGATGTATTATGCATAAGCGAAGTAAGAATGGAGAATAAGTGAACAAGCGATATTTTACTACAAGATATATGAAGCCTTTAATATAGTTAAAATCTTTAACATATCAGAACGAGCAATCTTTTTTATCATTAACTTCTCTGAAACGTATAAACATAAAATAATACAAGAATTTTCTTCGAAAACCTCATATTTTGAGATGTAGTAGAGTTTATGAAGATTTAGATCAAGCCATAAGTGAGGATCTGACTCAACACACTCTTGTAGTATGAGATATGAATGGTAAACTTGTATTTCCAAAGACAGACGAGGAAAATATTTACCAATATATTATCAGTGTTAAAATTACAAAGGATAAATGTTGATAAATTATACGAATAGACAACAGCAATATGCCGTGAGTAGATTTTTTAAAACTATAGCTAAACGGAAATGGAATGAACTTTCGAAGTTCATATGAACATTCAGGAAATGAAATCAAGTTTATAATCTCCAATAAAAGTATATTGCACAGCACGTGACACTATTGAGCAAATTCAGAACAGGAAGCGGTCACCGAATGGTACGCGGTAAAGTTCCTTTTAAAACTCAATTCGAAAGGCGAAAGTGTGTAAACATTATGGCTCCTAAATACAATCTAGCCATAATAAAAGAAGAATACGTTAAATAACAATAAGCTTAACGATGTAGAAATTTTAAATTTAGACGAATCGTGATTAGATAATTGAACTGAAAATAATGTTACGGAAACGGTAAAAGCTACAGCCAATGGCTTCATAGGATATATTCCCAAAATTAAAATGGAAAATTATCAGATAATGCGAAAGCGGTAATCGATAGAAGAAAAGAGATTAAACGAGATCCTGGAAGAAGAACGTAGAATTTTAAAAATAGAAATCGATATAAGAAACTACAATACGATACAAATTCAGGCTACTAACAGTAGGAGTTCAAATTTATTTCAATCGGAAATATCAAATGAGAAGAACCAAGTGTTTAAAATGCATCATCACAAGGTACGATTATGTATGACTGTCTAAAAATAGTTTAGAGCAGGGGTGCCCATTACGTCTCCCATGGGCGACCGGTCGCCCTTCAGGAGGGCCTGTGTCACCCACGCATGCATCCAGGCATTAAACTTATATGCCTGAGTAAGGAGTTTTGGGGATAATATCTGCCGGTGGGTTTTTTCATGGGAAACTCTATACACACAGAGAAGGTCTTATATACGAAACTTGGGAGAAGGGAGCTTCAGCGAATGTTTGAAGACACCCCGCTAATCGTCCCCGTGTTTACCCCATGGGGTGTATTCCTGGTAAAAAATTTTCACTATCCCTCGGGTTTTTCCCTAATTTTGGCGCTACTCTTCCATAAGCTTTCACTCATCCGTCGTCGTGGCAGTCGTCTTCTAAAACTTGACGAGGAAATATTACACCGGTTTCGTGGTTTTGGCGGTATTCTTCCTTCTACGTATTAACCTTTGCGAGAGGTAAGTAAATTTTATTTTTATGTAGCTTGCTTTAAAAATGAGCATATATCTTATCAATCTTCACTTAAAATTGAAGATAAATTAAGAATTAATACAAATTTGTTATTTGTAGTAAAACATTTCGGTGATCGCTGAAACATGTGTCACTCAGCAGTTAAGGAAAGGCCGTAAATAGAGTGATGATTAAGTAAGTCTGATCAGGGCTAAACCTTTGCACCGACGGTTATTTAGAACTTTTCTAGAATTTAACACTACATTATGAAGTTCGCTGGCTAAGTAAGGGTCATGTTTTAGAAAGATTTCTGGAGTTTATAACAGAAATTAAAAGTTTTTTAAATGAAAGAGGAGATGTATATAAAGAACTTGATGACGTTGATCGGCTTTTGGATTTGGCTTTTCTAGCAGACGTTACAATGTTATTGAACAAATTAAATTTGCAACTCCGAGGAAAAAATAAAAACATGGCCGAAATGATAAGTTTTGTGAATAGCTTTAAATGTAAATTACAAGTCATAATTTCTCAATTAAAAAAGAATAATGTAAAACATTTGAAATATTTAACAAAAGAAATTACTAAACAGGAAGTAAGTGAAAATTTATTATAAATGAAATCAAAAATTTACATTGATTTGTTAATAAAATTAAAAACAGAATTTGAAGATTGTTTTAAAGAATTTAGAGAGCTGGAACACATTGTTATATGTATTTTGTTTAAATTCTTTTTCCAAAATCGACATTGAAGGTATTTCAAGCAATATAAAAGATTTTTTCAACATGGATGAAACAGACCTGGAAGATGAAATCATTATGTTGAAAAATGATACATAGTTGAAAGCAAGGTATAACGATTCAACCTTTTGAAAACTTGTTTCATCTGACATATTTCCGAATATAAAAAATATTGCATTAATTTTGAAAGCGTATTTTCTTCCAACTTATTTATGTGAATCAATATTATCTAATATGAACTTAATTAAATCAAAAACCAGAAATGCACTCACTAATGAACATCTCGAAGATTATTTAGGTCTCTGTTTCTAGTTACATGCCCAACTACCAATCACTAGCTGAAGATATGCAGTGTAAACGTGCCCATAATCGCACAATTCAAGATTAAATTAATTTAAATTAAATTAATCATTTGTATAGTGCTGTTTGATGTGTAATGTATAATGAATGCATTTTGCGGTAAATTTGTAGTCTAAATCACTTTTTATATATTGAAAAAATAAGTAGCCCGCAAGACAATTACCAGGCTGAAAGTAGCCCATGATGTGAAAAAGTTTGGGCACCCCTGGTTTAGAGAGTAGGGAGCTTCAACAAAAAAATGTACGAGTCTACAGCTTCAAGTCCATATGCTCTATCGACATCTACCGGAGGATCTGCCAGAATTGAGCATGCACGAGATCATATCAAATACTCAAACGGTTGAAAAACAGCAAATAACCGGGAGATTGGGCGATCCAGGAAGAGACTGAATGATTACATCATCAAAATAGCGGGAAACAGGTGAATCCAGTCTAAGAAGAAACGCTGGAGTGAGAGACCTACATCCAACAGTTACCAATTCATTATCGAGAGAGCTAAAATCACTTATTAGGACATCCCACAACCAATGTATTCTTTTATTTCTATCAGGTATTGGCTGCTATAGTTTCATCGAGATGACGACATGATATCTCACAGAGCGAACGACCTTGCTACCATCAATTAATGTGAGTGCTCTCACATAGTTCCTCCTATAAACTACAACACTTCCATCCGTCATATATATCCAGTCTATCTTCCGTTTTCGATCATATTCCCTTTCGAGGGCGAAAGCGCCATTATGCTCGTCCTCCGCAACTGGCACTTTGGCGATTAGCTCATTGCGACACGAAATTGGCCCCTTGAGATACTACTTCTCCTCTACATACCTTTGGTGCATTGACTGCATAACGATCAGGATAACTTTCACCAATGGCCACGCAAATATTCAAAACAGCCTTTTTTGTTAATATTTTACATAATTTTAAAGTCGATATTCTATGTAAAGATGCCTAGATAAAATCTATAGAAATTACTATTGGTGTTCAAACAAACAGCATTCAGCCTTTAAATTCTTAATCTAATTGTAAGACATTTCCCTCGATTTCTCTTTCCGTAAGCACTGTTCAATTAAAGCCAGGTCGGCCACTTATTAAAAATATTACCCTTGCTTTAAATTTCAGAATGACAAATACTGTATACAGTTGGTTCAGCATAATTTTAATTTATAATACAAATTCAAATGAAATATTGCTTACCATTTCCGCTTATTGCCAATTCACCACATTTCTCAACAACCCTTTAATCAGCTGTTTAAAGGTCTCCTAAATTACATTTTATTCTAAACTTTTTCTATTGCTGGACTATTTTTTCCTTGTTATATTTATGTTAACTTTCAATCTATACCTACCACAGTAGTATATTTTATGAATTTATGATTTAATTAATCTGTTTCATGGTTAATATAAGTCTATGATTAATTGATTTAAACATATTTCAAATACAATATTGATTTAAGCAAATGTGAACTTATTCTCACGTGTGATTTGAACATTTCTGAAGTTAAAATGGCGAGAGACTTTGAAAATGATTCGAAAGATAAAAAATTAAATACGTCACAAAACAACTTACTCGTAGTATAGTATATATTAGTATTAATAGGACAGAAACATTTTATCGGTCTTTGCAATCAAATCTATCACTCAAAAAGTTCGCGTAGTTCTTGTAGTATAAAAACTCAGTAAATTTACTAATAATTCTAACAGTACAAATTTCGCGTAACCCTATATGGGTTCACATTTATATCTTTTAAAACCTTCTTCAGATGGTTAATTTGAAACTCGATAAAGTCAGAGCTAATAGTTCCAGCTTTTAAAAATCCGAAAATCTCAAGTATCTGAAAGGTTTCAATCAGCCACTGTTGAATTTTCGAGTAAGGCTGCTCATAAATCCCAACTCTAACATAAAAAAATCGAACTTGAGACTCGATTACCAACACTTTTATCGTTATTTAGGAAATTTGCTTAATCCTTTATGACATTAAAATCTTTTCAAGAAACCTCTGAGATATATTACGTAGGGATATCACTAATCGGCTCAAAGATAAACAAATGGCAGTCGAAAAGTCGGTTTGCTCTCAGAAAATTCATTCGCGCATAGTCAACCAGGATTATTAACTTTTTACAAGCATCTAGAGCAAGTTTTAATGAGGACGAATCATAAAGGATGAAACGAATTGGAGAAAATAGGCAACCGATCCACTGAGCGGATAAAAGGAAGAGCTAGAAATTAATGGGAGATGAAACGAAAACTTGGATCGTAGAAAATAATACATAAAATATAAAAGTTTTGCTGTAGTTATAAGGCTCTGCGTCGGAAAAAATAATAAATGGAGAGGGAACAGTGTGAGAGGGACGAAGGGAAGGGAAGTTGGCCTAGAGGAAAAAATGGAGAAGGTAGGAAAACAAGCGGAGTGCAAAAGGGCAAAGGAGAATAAAAAGGGCAAGGACATAGAGATCCACTCAGGAGAAGATTGGTAGAGAGAGCGAAAAGAGTGAGGTGATATGTTGTGATAAAATATCGAAAAGTGAGGAAAGAAGGAGGCAAGCGGCATAGCGAAAAAAATGAATATTGAGCAGCGGTAGATGGTAAATGACGAGAAGTGTGAGCGATGACTGAGTACGCGATAAAATAACGAGAAATAGAAAAGTAAAGAGGGAAAGAGAGGGAGGCTGTGAAAGACGGACGCCGAAGCGAATCGCCCACGGTCATACTGTGTCGGGAACTGCGAATCACTCGCTAGCTCTGCGGCCGCCGTACTCCATAAATCCCCATCGTGTGCCTCGGGCGTGCAATTCCAGCACGCCCACTCATTTGTTCTACGCCCCCGCCCGCAGACGGACACACAGAGGATTCCACGCGCTCCTCTTCACATCCCCTCACCCCTCTCGTTCCCTTTCGCCCTATATCTACGGCCTCCCCCCCCCTCCCTCGCATCTCTCCTCCTCGACGCAACTCTGTCCCTTCCACTCAACACCCAACCCAATTCCCATTTCCTCTCTACGCAGCTCCATACCTTCCCCATATCTTTCCAAGTCGCACCCTTCGACTTCCCTCTCTCACTCTCTCTACTCCAGCCTCTCCGGTACTGCTTCCCCCATCTCGGCCCCGTATAGTCCTCCTTCCCCATCTTCCTCTACGCAACCCTCACCTCTCCACATTCCACCTCCACACCTCTGCGTCTCCCTCCACACCCGAAACCAATCGACCGTGGTGACATTCGCATATGAAATACGCAGGACAAAGAACAATTGGTGCGCTATGATCGATGGGCGAAGCTCCGAAATCATACCAACGCAAACAATTTTCCGCCACAGGATTGGAGAGGAAATGGAGCCATCTGCCTCTGCCTTTTCTCACTCGTTTGAGCTTCGCGTCCTTCCTCCTAAATTCCTCTGACGACAGTTAATCTTAATTAGATTCTTTTCACTCTCAGAATTTTCAGGAAATTGATAACATTCTTTTCCTTTACACGTACTGTTCTGCTCTTCTCTTTTATAATAGATAATTCTCTTGTGTTTCGACTTTTTATTATTCGAAAGATTATTCATTAACCCTGGATTGGAAACGCGGGGCGTACAGTGCCCTTTGGATTATTTTTTCCTCTATAAAAGTTTTCGTCTGAGGTGGACAGGCTTTAGTTCGTGCTTTGACTTTGACGGAGCACTGTTGTCTACTGTGTCAATCCTTCTCTTTGGGGCGCTCTATATCCCACGTTTCAGTTAACGTTACTTTTTCTACAAAAAACTTCTGTGACATATTCAGTGATTTGTATTTGTTACAGTGTTGTTTATAATACGTCCACTTGAAATATGTCGGATAAGGATAATTTTCTCATAGGTAGAGATGATAACTTCATTTTGGCTTAGTTATTTAGACAAGAAGAGGCTATCAATGAAGATGTTGAAAGTAAAACTAAAGATGATATAATTATTCATGACAAAGTAGAGAAAGATATTATATCGGCTGAAGACTCAGGTAATGACTTTGTTTTAATATATATATATATATATATATATATATATATATATATATATATATATATATATGTATATATATCCAGGAACGACTTTTGTAGACGAAGGAAAGAAGTTTCCCGAATTGAAACATTTTTACAACTCCACCAAAGGATGTGTCGATGTATTTGACCAGATGTGCGCCACTTACGGCTGTAGCAGAAAAACACAAAAGTGACCCCTTTGTCTCTTTTATGTAGAATGCAGCTTGCTTGAATGCATACATCATACCACGGAACAATCTGGTTTCTTCAGGTAGCGAGGTAGAAAACAAGCATAATTTCCTTTTCACATTAGGAGAAGAACTGATGTGACCATGGATGGCACACTTATTGAACATCAGCACACTACCTAGTTCCTGAGATTAACCATCGTAGAACAACTAGGCATGGAACTTCCAACGCAGCCTCGCCCAACAGTCGGCCGCTTTTCAGGAAGATGCAAAATATGTCCCAGACCAAAAGACAAAAATACCAGTGTTGTGTCTTGAGTGTGGAAATTTTGTGTGTTCAAATCATAAAATTGTTAAGTGCAGTGCCTGCAATGAGTAAATTTATTAACTAAAAATAAAAAAGTGGAATACTAAACGGAAAAACGCGGAGTGTTTCATTTGTGATAATTTTTTAATTCTTGTAAACAGAGTTTATTTAATTTTTGTGGCATCTTATTTTGAGTAAAATATTTGAACCATTGTCAATGTATTTTTATAAACTATGTTTATAAAAAGTAAAATCTAAAAGAAAAGCAAACTGTTGCTTCAATTACATGGGGTACACAGTACCCCACGTTACCTATTGTGTTAGAAGAAAATAACGTTTAAAATCCAGGGTTAAATGAGAAAAAATTTTATACACAGAAGAGCTTTCAAGTACATAAAGAATTTAATATTCTGTTTGTATAAATCGCTTTCTAAACCAAAGCTTTAAGAGTTAAGTGCTTTTATATTTAAAAATTCCCTGACTCTCTTTTAAAATGGCAATATGAACACTATTCTAATCTGCATTAACATATTTTAATGAAATTTCTCCGTTACTCATAAGCATACGGATGTGATTTATTTTTTAAGGTTTTATAAGAATAAATTCGTATAGTTTCCTTTTTACTTGAGACTCAAGAACCAAATAAAATGTAATACTGTTTAATGAGAGAGAATTTAAAACAAGGAGATGGAAAAGGTTATTAACATGGGTAATTATGAGGATGATAATGTAGAAAAGCATTAATATAGGAAATATACTGAATAACGGTGAAGGTAATTGGAAGTTTCTTGAGATTTTAATGGGAGAGAATAAACGAAAAACTAAGGGAAGTTAGGAATTCGAAAAAATGTAAATCAAAGGAAAAATGGACTTACAAAAAAGGATGAAATGCAAAAGATATATAACTGAGTTGCTTCAAAATTATCGTAAGAAATACATTTTATAATTTTTAACGCGCCACGCGATGAGTAATTATGGGTAAAAATTTTCTTCGTAGACATGAAATTACACGCTTATATCTGGCAATTTTTTCGAAATTTTTCATTTCCCTTTTTTGATGAAAGAAGGAAAAAGTGAAAGAAAAAAGTAAAAAATGAAACATTATATTTATGGATAATAAACAAAATAAACTCGTAGCAAAATCATCGCTCCCTTCATAAACTGCGCTTTATAAACTCTCTTTCATGTCTTCAAGTCGATGCAAACATCTTTCATGGCACAAACATTTAGGTTTGCCTGTTTTAATTTCGTTTCTTATACTATGAAGACATTCGTGATTAATTTAACGTTATTCATTAACTAAGATTTACTTTTTCCTTAATTTAAAATGGTCACTTTCTGTTTCCCCCTACTAAGATAGTGATTCTTGACAAGTAGTTTGTGAAGAAGTTTGAAAATCTTTCATTAGCTTGGAAATAAAAGTTTGTTTTATGATTTCGGATCATCTTTGCTTCAAACACTGACACTTTAAATCTCTTTGCCAATTCTGCCCACCCAAGCAAAATCGACCGCCTCGTATAACACAATCACGGCAACCTGCAGGTAAGCTTCTCTTCCCAATTGAGTTAATTTGAAATTAGGGTCGAATCTCTTTTTTTTTCCGGCAATAGCTCTCATTTAGGCAAACCTACCTTTCTTTTCGAATAATTCACTGTTATTACAACGGAGTAATTGGCTTTTGGTAGAAGCAGTTGAGAAAATATTCGAAGTCACTTACAATATTACGTAGGTACAGGTGGAGAGAGGAACGCACAGCAGTGGCTTTAGGACGGGAGGGTAAAGAAGATTGGAGAAAGGGTAAAAACAGAGAGAATGGTAAAAGCATTGGGGAGCAGATGTTGGAGATAGGATAGAGGTGAAGAAAAAAAGAAGCAAAAGGAGGTGAGTGACTGCTGTGGCTGCGAGACGCCAAGAGAAAAATAGGCTAATTTTCTTCCAGAGCGAATTTAAATGTGTAGCGTAACGAATGAATGTATGTCCAAGTGACTGATGCCCTGTTTAGCTGTTCTTTCAGTCTCGAAATCGTATTTCCTATCCCTACCGAGTTAGATCATGGAAATTTCAACTGTTTCACTCCTTTTTTATGGAACAATTCGTTTTCCTGCTACCCTTTTCCGCTCCCTTTTCTCCAATTCTATTCGTCATGCGCGAATTTAGAAATCTCTTTTAAAAAACAGTGGATAAGAGTGAGAATTTATCGAGTATTTTCAAAATAAAGGAAAGCTTCGCTTTATTTTTCTTTATTGTACTCCGTCATACTTTTAAAGCGGTGCGATGAATAACAGTTTGGATGGCGTGAGATTAAATAATTATTGGGTATTAGTGACCAGATGCGAGCATAATGGAGCAGAAGGAGAAAGCCGCGACATCAACAAAATGCGAATCAAAAGAGAAATAATCTAATCTAATAAAATTAATTTCCTTTGTGATTTATTTAACAATTTTGTTAATATTTCGTTCCATAGAAACAAGCAAAATAAATCGGTACTTTCTTTTTACATAAGAACCGAGTTTCATTGTTATAATGTGCAGTATTCATAGAAGTTTGATTTAGATATCGGTAAGTCTAATATTTTATTTTGATTTTTTTAGAATAAAAGTAGTAAAATTTTGTTATAACTGCTTTGGGCTAGACTTTATTTTACGTTCCCGACGGTGACGCCATACTGAATTGCGGTGAGAAGGAGTACTGATTGGCCTGTCTCGACTTTTACAAACCCAATCACCGGAAAACGGGGTGGGATAGTTTGGTTCCGGGCGAGGCGAAGGGCGCGATAGTGCCCGGAGACGAAAACTGATATAAAAACAAAGCGAGCCGAAGGCTCGCCAATATTCTAGAAGACAGATTTGTCATTTCACGTCGGGTTGGTACTCCTTTTCACCGCAATTCAATATGGAGCCACCAGGGACGCACCTACCCGGGGTGCAGTGGGTGCAATGCACCCGGACGCCAATTTTCCGGGGCGCCTTCCCATCAAGATATTTGGATCTATATATTATTGGAATTGACTTGGAAATGTTTCCTCATTTGTCCGAGTGAAAAGGAGAAGTTGCAGATACTAAAATGACACAAAATCTTCCAGGCAAAATTTTTCCGATCCCTTGCGATACGTGGTCGCATGACTCAGGGTCGCTAGAACACATATCAGTGGCGAACGAAAATCGGTTCACCGTAGGACTCACCAAGAGGGGAGGGGTCGCTATTCTGCTAATTGCAATCCCGACTATAGCGAGGAGCTCCAGCTGAGGCGGCAATCCCTTCGTAAAGTATGTACCATCGACCTTTACCACAAATCCTTTCGCTGGAATAATATCAGATGCCTACCCTTTTTCTCCCACTTACCAAGTCTTGGAAATCCGAAATCTGTTTTAAATCGGTTTGGTATGGCTTTTCCGAAAATTAGCTTTCCTTACTCCCACCTACGTTAACGTTTATATTCATAGTACATACCAAATTCAAATATCGAAACAATTTCTCCAAATAATGAGAGAATTATTGACATCTGCTTCTTTATTGGATTTTAAAGTATCTTAAAATGAAAATATGAAGTCGGGACTTTGACGTAGGGATGCATAAATTATTGAAGTTTTGTTTCCTTATTGTCAGAAAAATATCAAATCTAATTTGGCTTGTTATTGGACAAAAATATAGGAATCTTTGATTGATCATTAAGGTAACGGGACAGAGTACAGTGAAATCTCGTTACAACGTACTTCACAATTACGTATATTTCAAATTAACGTACTTTTTTAATCCCCGTCAATTTTCCTGTACAGATACTGTATAAATATTTCAAAATAACGTACTTCAACTTTACGTACTTTTCAATACTACGTACGAAATTCAGAGGTCTCGAAAAATATTTTTGTGGTTTCAACGTATGCTTTCATTCGTAAATGACTCAACTATAACCAGTTCTTGCACATTCAAGTCGTTTACACCAATTTTGAAGGCATCTTTTGTCTTTAGTACGAAAAGATCTGCGGAATTCCGCCAAAATCACAAAAGAACGAATATTCCGAGCTGAAAATGTAGAACCGATGATCAGTTATCCCTAACTTTATTTTCACAATAGCATTGAGATAAAATCATAAGTTATAGGAAATTATTCTTTTGTTAGACTCGTTATCGCCAGTTTCGGTTTGCGCCGGATCTGCGAGAATGCCGATCCCCTACTGAGATGCTTCCAGAGAAAATACTCTACTCCTTATGGGTACATATATTCAGTATATCGTACTTTCAGTATACAGTATAAAAATTCATGCTCGTAGAGATACGTTTTATCGAGATTTTACTGTAATGCTTTCCGGAACTCATTACGTAATTCGAAATTTGCGTAAGTCGGAAATTACTACGGAAAGTACAGGAGACGGGGAAATAATGGCTGTTGTAACGAGATAGTCGTATTTTGAATATGTTTTGTTTTATGAAGGTAAACGAAGGTAAATCAAGACAGTTTTTCTTCCCAAGTTATTGTAAGTCGCTTTTTAGCTGCACTCGCACTTTTACATTCATTCCATCGCTTATCAGCCATGATTACAAGGGCAACACTTAGGTGGTTTTTTTAAAAGTGGAACACACGTAAGAAACATAAAGCGTAAACTCATACGAAGACCAAACACGTCAACGATCGGAAAAAGACAGAGGATTGGGAGAGAAACCACGGTACCACGCAGACATGCAAGAACAAGAACGCTGCACGGAATGCATTGAACTGTGCAAATGCAAGTCAGCAAGCAACCGATGAACGACGAAGATTAAATAAAATTATTAAAAATAAATTATTTGTCTTTTGAGGGAAACGGAGTGATAAGGGAATGGAAGGAGGTAGGGTAGCGGCGAGAGAGGAAGGGAGTGACGGGGAATGGTAGGAAGGGAGAGAGAGAGAGACAATTAACCAAAGAGAGATTTAACAACACCTTTGTTTTCAAAGAAATGTTCAATTAATTATAAAAGATAAAAAAATGTGAAAATCGCCGCTTACATAGCGCGTCATTCAAATGAAAAGAAGCATCAAAACAGTTTCAGAGTCCAGTCATATTGCGGAAGACTATAAAAGGAAGCGACTAACCAACTCTGTATGTGCATTGTCCGAATTTATGCCCACTCAATACATTTTTATTTAATGTGTACCGTGCCAATTAACCAAATCACTCCCCGTCATTACTGACGGGCACTTATACTAGTACTCAGTAATTTCTATTCTGTATAAACCATTCAAAATAGAACCATATTTACAGAGGGTTAAATTTCACACGGAGCTCGACGCTCATATTGCTCACTCGATAGCGTTATTTGAGAGAGAAAAATAAAGTTTCAGTGAGAGCTTTAGTGCCGTAATTTTAAAGAAATATCCCTCGTATATCCAGCAAAGTTAATAATAAGCGCAAGAATAATGACTCGCTTCCATTTTGGCAATCTTGTTTTTAAACGCAGTTCTTTTTCAGTATAAAGAGAAAAAAACCTTGTAAAGAACGTATTTAAACATTAAAACTGGTCTTTGGCCACATTAAGCCGTTGATAACGACCGAGGATCTTGAATTACTATGTAAAGCGGCGACTTAACTGTTTTTTTTATAAATTAATTTTTGATAATGCAAATTTTAATAGTTATCTCCTTACTTTAAAAGAATAATTCCGCAAAGTCATGGCCGCATTAGGGGACATCCATAAATTACGTCACGATATGAGGTGAGGGGTTAAAAATTTTGTGAGGGTTCGTGACGAGGGAGGAGGGGGTTATATGGCAACGTGCAGTTTTTTGTTTGATGAAAAAAATTATACGCTACAAATCACAAATGGTGACGATCATTCGTCGGAACTGGTCAACTTTTGGCTTTTGTTCCAAATTTTCAAGATGAAGAAAATCCTTTTCCTTTAATTTCAGTAGAAAAGCATTTTGAAAATCCTTTTGAGGACCTGTAGCTGAAGAAAAGTACTAGAAATAATTTGAAAAAATTTAATTTAAATGGCTTTTATTTGAGAAAAGTAAAAAATGATGTTTTTTAATGTAGAACTTTCATATTTTTCAAATGAAATTCATGTCACTTTATTGAATTTCATTGAAAGTGATTAAAAAAATAAAAGGTGTATAATTTATGTGTAATGTACTAAAATAAATTTAAGTTAAAATCTTAACTATTGTTTTGTGAGTCGAAACTAAATCCTGTAAATGTGTATGGATTCTTTTGCATTCTTCCTCCCTTCCGCCGCGGCGCCAGGAAGTCGCTTCCTTCCTCACATTACCTTAAATCATATCTTCCTATGCGTGAGAATGCCTACCCAACCACCCCACACCACCCTAGCGGGCTTTGCACAACTCTCCAATAATGATGTATGAGCCGAACTATGACCACTAGTGGCGTCATTATTAGCCAATGAGAAGAACACACGGAGAGTCACGTGGGGACGCCACTTGAAGACGCCGAGAATATAATTGTAACGACGAGCAGTAGATATGTAGAGAGCGGTGAGAAGAATAAAATGTTGTTGTACGTGTACATTTACCATCTTCCTTCGTGTTCCCTCGCCCCTCCCCGGCGAAACCAATCTCAGCGAACCATAGATCGGAAGGTTATAATCCTGTATTTCTTTATATGGAAAAGGAAATTTGTGACTTAATTTTAAGGGGAGTAAAAAATTTGGTGACGATATGTGAAGAGGGGGGAGGCGGGGGCTAATGAATTCAATTTTTGCGTGACGTAAATTATGGATGATCCCTTACTCTTCGACGCCGTATGTTTTCTCACAATTTTCTTTAATCTGTGAACCTTTTCCCAACATATTTGTCATAGATCTCACGTCTATTTACATTTTACATTTACATTTACATCAATACCCTGCAAGCCGCTAGAAGCGTTTGGCAGGGGGTGTCACAACACCAAGTGGACTCTAACAAACTCCTCTGTTGGACTGTCTTATCGCGTCTGGGAAAAAGGATCTGTAGTATTTGTCTGTTCTAGCGATTGATTCGACATATTTTCTCCTGCACTCTGATCTAACATTACGTTCACTAACACCGATGGGGACGACTATGCCGCGTACGTCTTCAACGAATTCGGAGCTTTCGAATTTTTAAAATAGTTTCCTTTTGTATTCAATTCTTCTACTCTTCAACGTCTGCCATTTCAGATCCCTCAATATCTCTGATACACTCGCATCATACCGATATTCACCTTTTACAAATCTAGCCTCTCTTCGCTGAACCATTTCGAGCTCCCTAGTTAGGTCCTCCTCGAAAGGATCCCAGACGGCGCAACAGCATTCCACTACGGGTGGGATTAGAGAAAAGTATGCGATTTCCTTCACATTCGAAGGGCATCCCCGCAGGACTCTAGAGGAAAGCCCCTGAACTCTGTTTGCCGATGCTATAACGGTTTTGATATGCTCTCTACTAGACAAATTGCTACTGAGAGTTACTCCTATGTATTTGTAGCTATTTACGTATTTTAGCTTTAGTTCAGATATTTGGTACGGGTAACGGTTGAAATTCATGGAGAACGTGAAGTTCATTGCGGCACATTTCTTTATATTCAGGTCGAGTTGCCAATCTTTACACCATTTCGTAATAGCCTGAAAGTTCTTTTGCAAATTCTCCTAATCGTGTATTGTGTTGATTTCTCCATACACAAGTGTGTCATCCGCGAAGAGTCTAACTTTACACTTTATATTATCCGCTAAATTATTTATATATATCAAGAGTTTTTGAGTCTGCCTCCTGTTCCTATCAATAAATATTAATCATCTTACGTTACTCCCTCTATATAGTCTTCCGACTTATAACACCTCTTTTTACGCGAATTATCTCTGTTACACTGGGTGTGGGAAGTGATCTTGCAAACAGGATGTAAGATACTTCTATTGGTCTTAGAGAAGGCATCACTAGAAGTTAAAGGAATAAGAAGGGAAAAGCAAAAGACCAATTGAATGAAAGTAAGATAAGTGTACCTATAGAGGGAATAAAAGGAAAAGAAGGTAAGGATAGACCATGACAGGCTGAAAAATAAAATTCTGAGAGAAGGCGAAAAGGTACAAAAGCCAACGGAAAGGACAAGGAAAGATTGAAGATAATGAAACAGGCCAAAAGAGAAAATCTAGCATGAGCGCAGTCAGAGTAAGGAGAGTAAAAAGATAGAGAGAGAGGGGGGGGGGGTATTATGGAGGGAATCATCGAGTGAGAAGAATGAAAAGATAGAATATACGTAGAATAGGAGATGAAAGCATGAAGGGTGATGGAAGAGCGTTTCCCATTTCTCGCTTCGGTAAATGTGAAGCGAGAATGCCTAGGAAATGGTGCTAATGTTATCGCCATCAGATCATCGTCGGGACTACAAAGGGCATCCACGTCGCCACGGTAAACAAAGGCGAGGTTAGGACCACCAAGATTAAAATCTAGCCACCTTAGACAAAGCAAAGACGCGACGAACCGTTTTGCGCAATAAACCAAACCGGGATCGTTTGGTTTCTGCATGTAGGATGCGAACCGTTGAAAATCGCATGCGAATATAAAACAAAAGTTTCCTCGTTCTTTGAACCTATTAAGTGAAACGTTTATTTATCTTTAGGGGAAGGAAATGACAGTGTTGTTTACGGATGTTGCTTTCATACGCGGATAAATAAAGTCAAATTTTACTATTGAAATGAATAAAAATTCGCAGAAATGGATGATTTGTTATATTTTATTTCAAATTCATTCTTATTATCCGAAGTTATATTTATTCAAACCTATTTATAATGGTGATCGATAAACCGACTGCATACAGTTTTTTTTACGGACTACAAAATTATTATAAGAATTCAAATATATACATCTAGTTTTGCAGATATGTCACAACAATAATCTAAGAGATACTTCAAATAAATTCTGTAAGAATCTAATTCTTTAAAATAAAAGAGAACATCGGAGTTAAAACGTTATTTCCACAATATTAATGTTTACATTTTATATTAAGCCCCACTTTGTGGAACGTATCGTTCATACTTAAAAATTAAAGCAACGTCTCAGGTAGATGCAATAAAGTTTATTTTTGAATTTAAAAATATTATTTTGAATGAAATCTTTTAAATGTAGATTTCATGATTTACAAAGTATAATGCGTTTATTATGAGAATGTATTCACGAGATAACTAAAACTACAAAATCATAAAATCGATGTGTATCCGTGGTGGATTTAATCAATACGAGAAAATTGCATCAGAAGCGATAAGTCCTCATTGACGTCGTGATCAAAATGGGGTCGCATTATAGCGGCGATCCATCGAATGGCGACGCTCTGGAACGGCGATCCGCCCACGTCCTAATATTTACACTCGTGGCGAATAATGGAACTCGGGGCGTCTCAACAGACGAATTGGGCATAAACGTGATGACGTTCGATCGAGGCGGGAAGATACGCGTGTCCGTGAGTTACAACACCCGGACTTTGACATAACGGTGTATGTGATAGATTCTATCCACAACTGAATTGAAAGCCTAGATGCATCACAGCAGAGCTTTTCTTTGGTGATAAAGTTACTGAATCGGACCAAAGTTGACATAATGAAAAAACTATTTTCCTCTTTAGCCAGAGAACATAGTAATCAAAATTCTAACGTGATCTTTGCAAGTGAATGTCGTTACTATCACTTTTTAAGTCAAATCGAAATTCGTCAATGTTTCGAAGGTGAAATATTCTTGAAAATCGAGTAATGATATTCAGTAGACTATTGATATACACGAGTTAATGGGATTTAACATATGCGTGTGTATAAAAGAAGATATAGGGAGATATTATAGTCAAGCTCATGCAAGGATGAATTTACGAAATTATTTAGCATTCATCACAAAAAATAATTTTTTGACCGCGCGTCAATAAATTCGGCTTAACTTATTTGGACAAATTAATGCGTCGCTTTAAATAATTCCGATTAGGAAGTCTAATCGTAAAATGCAGTATCAATCGAAATACGCCCGTCTGTCGCAATAACGTGTCAAATAAAAGGCGGGGTCACTGTTCGCCACTATTCCGAGCTATCCTCGACCAGTGATGAAGAAGGACGGAGAGGGGAGCTCTTCCGGCAGCATCCGTCTGGATAAGAGCGGACGACGGGCGAGGGGTGAAGGCAGGAGAGGAAGTTCTCAAACAAGAGAGAGGCTATTTGGAATACGTTAGGGATGGGAGAGAGGGAGAGTGAGGGATGGGAGGGAGAGAGAGAGAGTGAGGGATGGGAGAGAGAGAGAGAGAGGGAGGGAAAGAGAAGAGGAAAGGTAGAGGGGGGCGGTCGGAGACGTATCTGGCGAACCTCAGAGAAACAGCGAAGCACGGAGACGGAGGGCGAGAGTGCGGTCGCACGGCCGCAAGAAAGATAGGGCGTGTGTGTGTGTGCGTGCGTGCGTCTTTGTGTGCAGACGAAGAGGGAGGAGTAAGCGGGAGGGCGGGGAAGAGAGAGTGAGCGGATATATAAATGGGAAGGAGTCAGAATGAGAATGGGTTGAGCGGGGAGAGAATGAGTGAGTACAGGAGCCGTGGAAGAGGTGGGTCATGGGCTGGTGGGAGGGTCTTCGGAGGGAGAACGTGATGGAAGGTCGTGAGAAGAGCTGTAAGGAATGAAATGTTATAAGAGAAGGAAAAGATGTAGGAGACAGAAGAGTGATGAAATGAGGAAGCTGATGGTAAGTATG
The DNA here is from genome assembly GCA_036926305.1 of Uropetala carovei. Taxonomy (NCBI): domain Eukaryota; kingdom Metazoa; phylum Arthropoda; class Insecta; order Odonata; family Petaluridae; genus Uropetala; species Uropetala carovei. The sequence continues at coordinate 10,040 of JAXCHB010000118.1, read as the reverse complement.
TGAACAAACTAGAGCCGGGCAAGGACTGGAGAAATAGGATACCTTTGATGGCAGCCATCGATATCCAACTTCATTCTCCTAAGTGTGCGTATCGCATTTATAAATTTAAGATGATTTTGCCGCAAATATTTAACGTTATTTCGGCAGAAAAAAGAATAGCGTGAATATGTATGTGAATATGAATGCAATTTATCGTTTTTGAAATTTTATACGCAATAAATACATGCGAATAACTTTTTCCACGTTGAAAGGCAGAGAGCGATTTATGAATTAACGAAAAAATTAACAAAAAAAGAAAACGTACTACATTAAAAATATAGCATAATAAAAATTCATAACTAATCAATGTAATCAACGGAAAAATAACAGTTAAAAATGTAATTTTGAATAAAATTTGCTAATATGATGCAATTTTTAAAATGAAATGTCTCGAGATAATGGTAGATAAAATAAATATTTGGAAGCGGTTTTGTTTACAGTATTAACGTTTCACTAAAGTAAGAGATAAGGCGAAATTGATTTGGGGGACGGCTGCAAAGCCTTTGAGATGAGAAGAGAGTGACTAGTGAGTGGATAGGGAGAGCGCGAGGGAAGAGAGGAGGAAAGTGAGGGCAGACAAGAGGTGATTGCCTCGAGTAGGGAACGGTTCCAACGAGGAAGACGGAGAGAGAAGGAGAAGAAGAAAAGATGAGATGAACGTGGGCGGATTACAGAAATACTTGGTTCCGAAGTTGTTTCGCGGAGTTATTCTCCCCTAGGCGGCCATGCTAGCAAAGATTCGTGAAAGAATTGCTCCAGAAATGGAGTGAGTTACTCGAGACGAAAGATAAAGCGTAAAAGATATAATATAAAAGCGAGATATAAAACTTGATAAGCCTCAGACTAATGGGACAAGATGTAGATGTCAAAATTATACTACGAATGCTTGTCACGAGCAAAAGTTTACTCTAATTAAAACAAGTTTGGAGATGGTCTGTGTTGGAAAATCGGAAAATTCAAATGCTTTGAGAAATCTTATACTGCAAAAATTTTCCTGCTGAAATACGTACTTAGGAAAATTTGGATTATTGTACGAAAGTTACAGTAAAGGTACAAAGTGTATTTGTTTTGCCAAGTTTTACATCCACGTCTTTTTCTTATCGTAATTGAACTGCTTTGAAAATTCTTAGTCGACCTCGGTTTACTTCTTCTACGCAGTTTTCACAAATGTAAATTTTTAGAATCGTTTTTAAGCAAAAAGCTAGTAGATTTTGTCCGAAAGACTTCTTGTATGCATTGAATTCTTTTGGCCATGTGAGTTTTGGTGAGATTTGGAGAATTTTGTTAAGAGTAACTATAAGATCGAATTTTAGCACGCAGCGGGCAACATGAACTGTTTTCTTAAGTAAAACGAAAGAAAATTTTGTCTCTGGTAGAAAAATACTTTTTTTAACATACATATTGATAAGAAAACACTTTTCATGTCGCAGTTTAGGAAGCGTTTTTAGATAAAATGCTTCTATTAGCCATGAGAGTTGTGCTGGCCATAGAGGCTTGTAACGCAATAAATTTTACTATTTTTGTAAGAGCTGAATCACATTTAATTATATCTAAACATGAATGCACAATGTTTTTAGGGAATTAATTAACAATTCAAACCGAGTTTTTAAGTGTTAAAACTTGGAGGGATTGCTATTAAATTTTATTTAACAGCGACCGATATGGGCTCATTTTTATTTGTAATGAATTATTTTGTCGTAAATGTTCCTTCAACAAATTGTTTTCAGTTTGCCGTTGTGGAATAAAGTGTCATGTGACAGAATAGGGCTAAGTAAAAATTAATGCTAATTTCAGTGGTGGATGGAGGACCGGAGGTCGAAGGAAATACCGGTTCGCAAGTAAAGTGGAATTGGGCATCTACTCGTCTCCCATATAATTACTTCAAAAATAATAATAACAATAACTCCGCTGCTTTCAACTGAAAGAACTGAAGTCAATTATTTCAAGTCGTTTTAAGAAGAATTCTTTCTATAATCGATGAATGCCGATAATAATGTAAAATAGACGTCAACAACCGATGTAAACAGAGACATTAAAATAACTCTAGTGAAATCATCCCTGCGACTGATAAAATGATGTTTATAATAAATCTGTTTTGGGCACACAAATAGTGTTAAATTGATACCAAGGAGTACCCTTCAGAATTATAATGTGATATTTAAGGAAAAGACCAGGAAGGAATTAGTATAAAAGCGAAAAAAGATTTAATTTGAATCACTTAATTTGAAAATTTAGGGGGATAACTTGAAAATTTAGTATCTTATCCTTGAGTTATGAAGCCTTGATAGCATTATATAATACGTACCATATTGTGTATGAATGCGTGCCTGCTCTCGCGTGTGTATAGTTACTGGATGGATCTATGATTACCAAGTTGAAGTCGTTAGCAGTGAGCATAGGCTGCGCCAACAAACAAGGTACTAAACCAATGCCAATAGCATCAAAGGTCTAAAAATAGAAGTATAAGATTCGGAATCAAATTATTACAAAGATATTATCATTTAAAAAAATTTTCTCGATCACCCAAAGTAAAAAATGTTAACGGTTCATTCATTAAAGATTTCCTAATAGATGTAAAGTTTATAATAAATGAAGCCAAATCGATGCTTAAATATACAACTTTAGAGAAGATCGCAGTTAAGATCCTGACGTGAGAAGGCATGAAGCACATAGCGCCAGCCACGGAAGAATTTTTAGAATAGGAACTAAAGGTTGTTCTTGGAATAGTGTGAGGAGGATAAGGCTATTTCAAGATTCGATGGAACAGTCGAAAGAGCGATTTGAGGCGTGAGAGGTAATGGAATATGTCGGATGGGTCCCGTCAAATGAAGTGCTCCGGGGATTAGACCGATAGCGCCTCGAACGAGCAGACGTGTAAGTGCGACGCTCGTCATTTGTGATGGAATCGCTGAAGCCGTCTTTTCCTAACCGAGTTCAGTTTGCAGCACGTTTTAGTTTAAAACTTTTACCGCAATTGTTGACGGTTTTCATTTCAAGCCTGTTCTTATAAATTCAGAAATTGTGCAGAATGTTGGCTGTTGCTAACGTTGTTTCGTGCGGTTAAGCAATTTGGGCCAATTATCTAGAATTCCGCGCTGGCCTTCACTCAACCACATCATACAACGGCTGAGTGTTCCACAGACGGAATGCATTCATATTAACACACAACACGAGAAAATTAGTTGTTTTATTAGCGGCAGGCTTCATCGTTAGTAATAATTTAAACAAACTTATTATTCCAAGAGAAAAGGAGAAATTGCATTAAAGACAAAAATTATTATTTATTCAAGCGCCATCATTCTTGAATCATTATTCTCTGCTTTTATAACTTATAAATCTCTAAATATATTAACATGAATGTGAGAGAAATTGATGCTCTTAAATCGCCTCGTGCAGAATGAAAGGTGATGTATTAAACAAATATGTATGTTTTTATATATTAATAAAATGATCGGGAAAACGTTATGAGAGCAATGCATGAAACGTTAAATCAATTCGTAAGGAGATGTAACGAAAACAATTTTCTAAGAGGAAATCGCAATTAAATCAACAGGCTTTAATTTAAGAAATCATTACCTATAATTTCTTCAAAACAAAGACGAAATAACACATTATAGATATACACATTGTATTCAAGAAGGTGTAAAAATAAAAGAAAACTAGTAGGGCAGATCCGGGTCTCCGATCCTCAACGCGATTTAAATAAACTGAAGTTTTAGTGAAATAATTTTGATTGAATAATTAATGAAATAAATGAAATGCAAATAATCTAAATAGTTCGACCCTAGCTTAGCTCTTATTTGTTCTCTATTCATTTTACGTGTTTCCCTATTTCTGTGTTTTTCTTGTACTCACCGCTCCTCATCTTTACGGGAAATCCTATGAGCTTCCACATCTCTTTCTCTATCTTTTGATCTCTGGCTCCTCTTCCTTTCTCTGGCAGCTGTAGCTGAGCTAATAGCTCTACCTTACCTTAGTTCCAATGATTATCGTTGCACCCTTATAGACGAACTCACAAACAATTGCTTTACTTCAAGTGTCTATCAACGACTGCTTTTAACTTCTTACAGGACCCACTATAAAGTCGACGTCAATGCAACCGTATATTTAGATTATCAATAAAGAGAAGATAACCATATAATAACGTGCGTCCCTATTCTCATCTAATTTTTAATTGATGCGTGAGCCTATTTGCGTTAATAAGGATTACAGATGTGTAATATGATGGTTCTACTTACAAAAAGGTAAGATTGCAGAATTCAAACGATGAAACAAAACAAAAAACAAATTACTTGCACAATTTAAAATAAAACTCAATGCGCTGGGAGCTTGTTTGTTATACACATGTTACTGACACAGCTCGAAACGCTTCCCATACGCAGTCAACAGAATAATTATTCGTAAATATTTACGTTGATATGCTTCATTAATTTCGATGCTCAAACAACAGTTCGAAGCGAATAACCTTTTTCTTTCGTCTATTTGAAGGTTTAATTGGCATTAAATGAATCGGATGCAACAATGAGAGTCTCCTTGGAAACGCCTGGAATAAGTACGAAAAATCCGCAAAATTTCGAAAAAGAAAGCGTGTTTCTGAAAACATCGACCGTGTAACATGTAAATATCGCAAGTATAACATAGTAAAGAGATTTAGCCGTCGAATAAAGCAAAAAAGAAGAAAGTCGGTCTATATTTACGTATTTTAACGAATGAAGGAAAAAAACCTTGCACTCTGAAAAATCGAAAATCCCGTGTAAACTTATGGGAACATATAATTGTCTCCTGGATTTATGAAAATGAGAATATTTTCCAGGGACCTCATAGCCAGTATAAACAAAACGCCGTTTACCGCATATCTTGACGACGAACGGTTCTCGAGAAATACGCCGATATAAATTGTACACAAATGTCTACAGACGTAAACGTAAAATTAATATATAGTTAGATTTATAAAAAAATGATGACTTGAGATAAATAAATTTACTGACTCCCAATAGTTTTACGGATAAGGATGACTCTTATCAAAATGCTATATTACTTGGTGTGGGTAAGTCCTTGCTGTCTGAACTTTCAAACTTTTCCCACGTAATAATTAATCGATCATTATATTTAAAATTGTTAATTATTTTCAGTGTAATCTAAAACACCGTAAATAATGCATGGCGAAATATATGATGGAGATATAGAAAGAAATTACCGTCTGCATCACACATAAATCATTACCAGGCAGAGAAGATTTGGAAGGACAAAGACGGAGCTAATTTGCGGGAGAGTCTTCACAGGCCTAATCCGCCCTGGCATTAGAAGTTAAGAGCTCTTGATTGCAATCCAAATCACTGGAAACCGAGGCAACAGTCGCATCCAGTCTTGTAAACCAGTGGTTCTAAGGCAGATCTGCCATGCGATCCCCTCCGTGCGGATGTTCGGTCGCAGCGACCCCCGTGATTTTTTGAGACGTAATAAAAATATATAAAAATCTTTTTTCATTACCTATATTTTTTATAAAGCACACTGGAAAGTATGAAATAAGTTTTGGGTTCAAGAAAATATCTGGATCTTAAGGAAAATTTTCGTTATATATAATCATGTATCTCTTTTAAGAAAAAAGCACGTATGGCTTATGTTGATTAAATTATTCACTACATTATAAATAGTCTGGAATATTCTTATTGTTGCACACAGATGATTACAGCAGAATTAGTCTGCTACGGTAGTTCGCTGGTAAAATATCCGCCTGGCAAGTGGAAGACCCGGGCTCGATTCCAGGTCGTAGCAGATTTTTCAATTTTTCCACGTTTCCCAAAAAGAAATTAGTTCATCAAAAATTCAGATATCGCCATGAATTACAATAAAGACGGGAATTGTGATGACTAAGATAATGAGCGAAGCTATAAGTCGCCGTATAAATTAAAGTTTTGTGATTAAATTATATTGCTTATATTAAATATACATATATTAAAATTGATAAATGCTTTATTTTGAAGATTCGAACCCTCAATCAATCAATAATTAGACTTATAACCTATAAATTAAAATTGAAGGATTGATAGAATGAGGAAACAGGTAAGAATGAAAAAATTCAAAAAAAAATCTTTTTGCTTTATAAAATAGGCGGCCTTAAAAGAATAAAATGAGAAATTTTCAGATTATTTGTTCGTTATAAAAAAATTTGGTGTCATATTCTTTCATTGCTGTTGCCATAATATCATTTACGTAATAATTTGGCTTGGATAGAAAGTTTCGGAAGTTGAGCTTCTTTAAAAAAATGTTTTTCTATTAACTTTATATTCAAAATGTATTTACTATAGCTTATGGGATGAGATTATTACGTAAATAATATGTAAAGTTATAGTAATGACAAGTACATGACACCAAAATCTTTTATAACGAACAAATGATCTGAAAATTTTATTGTTTTATTCTTTTATAAAACAAAAAGATTTTATTTTTTATTTTTTTTTATTTCTTACTTATTTTCATCTCTTAAGTGCGAAAATGAATAACATTCAATGAAAAATAACGAACATAAATAATTTACCTCAATCCCTTTCTACAATGATTAATGTCAAAGTTCGTGATTTGTGGAACTTTGTGATTTCATACGACTCTAGCGCTAGTAGACTCGTAAGGTTAAATCACAAAGCAAATAAGAAGAGAATCCCGGTGCAGGCATTAGGCTACTCTTTCCGAAAAGCACCAAGGAGAACCAACGGCTTTATGTCCATTCCGAAGGATGAAGCGTTGATTTGCGTGCTGCCCTCTAAACACGCAAAAACGGGGCCGCAAGATCTATATTTTTAAAAATGCAACTTTCGCAGGTTTTCAATAGCTCAGCGTATAAGGCCAACGTTCTCGCCATTACGCCACGGCACTCCATTTCGCAAGTTTTGAAACTTCGAAGATACTTTATACCAAGAAGCCATCTACCGCAGCGTGAGGAATAAAAATACATTCCCAAAGGAACCATCTACTGATTACGAGTTATTAATTGTTTTATGAAAAAGTTCAAATTTTTTAAACCAATAGTGAACATTATTTAGGTATAAAATTACAATTAAGCGTTAAAACTTCTCTCGCCATAAATATATTGATCAAAATGACAACTCACATTGAAGTCCGTATTTCCCTCTATTATTTCTAACGTTGGGGCACAGAATACTGTGCCTACGTAGTAGTTCAATTTCTTGCTACCAAAACGCCCCGTTTCGCGTGCAGAACCACCGCAACGAGATAGAATTTTGGAAAGTTTGAACATTCACAGTTTAACACTTACAGTTAGATGAGATTCGAAATTGTTAGTGAGCTAAAACCATCTTCAAGTCATAAGCTTTCAAACAACGTAACACACTTTACGATTATTCGTTCGAGAGATATGAGGGAACAAAAAATGGTCTACCCCAAAAAATATATATATATATATATATAAATACCGGACGAACGCATATAAAAGATTTTATAAAAATCAGTTGGCATACCGAAGACTGATCGCGACCCTACGTTTGAGAGCCACTGTTATAAACTATCGCGCGTAGCGCACATCAGATTGTAGTCGTTTAAAATGATGATAGGACCGTGGGGAACCGAAGATAAGAGGGATTGTGGAAGGTTTTTGTGTGTGATGGCGGTAAAGGCAATTAAGACGAGGAGAGGGAGAGAGGCGAGGCTGTTTGTGAAAAGGAAAGGAGGATGCAAGCAAGTGAGAGGCAGGAAGTGAACTCAGAGGTGAAAGGCGAAGGTGTGAGAGGTAGTAGAGAGATCAAACGCAGGTATATAGCCTCGCGTAGCCTCTCGCTGTAAAAGATAATACACTTCAGAGGGAAAAGGCGGGTATCTGTGGAGGGGAGAGAAAGATAAAGAGAGTCTCGCGAGTTTGAGGGGAGAAATAAAACTTTAGAGGAAAGAGTAGGAGTTAGTTATGGAGAGAGAGCTGTGAATGGAGAGGACGGAGCGAAAGTATTTGTACGTTTGTGTGTGTGTGCGTGTCTGTGTGTGTGTGAGAGAGAGAGAGAGAGAGAGAGAGAGAGAGAGTTGAAATACATGATCTAAGGGAAGAGCTTCTTGAGCGAGCTGCGACACAGCAGGTGTGGGTGTTAGGCTTGATGGACTTTCCGACCGTATCATTCGGTCAAGGTCCCATCCACTAAAGTATCGCGACAAGGTTACCTAACCCTTCTCTTTGCGCCAACACTTCTATTTATCTCTGCATCCTTCAATACTAGAGTGTCTTCAGTTGTAGTTTCTCCGCTTGAATCTCTTCTAGTCCGATCGTGCAAATCGGCGACACACAAATCTCAACGTGATGGCTGATAAGCTGTAAATGTGATTCTAAGTTTCCGCAAAAAATTTAGTATCTCAAAGATAAATTTTTAAGAAAACACTGATACTTCCTTGTCGTATAAAGACTGCTTGTGAATGACAATATTTTCGTCGATGTAACCTTTCCCATTTAGGTCACTATTTAATTCATTAACAAAAAGTATACTATATTTATTTGATTTTTAGATTTTATCCCAATTTTTCATGATAAATATTGATCGTTGAACTCCCTTAGTAGAGTCTTAACACACGTGAAAATTCTTAAAGTTATTTGATCTGAAATGTAGATAACATACTAAAAAGAAAATCAATATTATACTTTTGATGCATTGCGGTACAATTAATATGATAAAAAATAAAAAAGGAAATGCTTAAATTTTAAACTGAGGTCATCTAAAGTATGTAGTTACTTAAAAATCAAGGAGGAAGGTAGGGACTCAAGATTTTAGACAATTCTAAGAGACAATAAACTTTGGATTTTATAAATACATCTTGATTATCAAAACAGCACGTTTGTGTGCGCGTGTTCATATAAGTTCGTAACCAGATTTTTGTTTAGGTATCTATAAATTCGATCTTAAGTATAGACAACCATTGTAGAATGGCCAGAAGACAAAGAAAAGGGAATAAATCGACTACCTTAATGCTAAAGTTTACTCATAAAATACAAACTACAATTCTATAAATTGCTCTCATTGTCAGTATAATTGTCCATATTATTTATGTAATATAAAAAATCTATCGCTTAGTTCTCAAAAAACATTTTTTACGAAAATAAAATATTTTTACTACAAAATTTTTAAATACAGAGAGAAAAATTCAAACACGATTTCCATATTTTTCGAAATTTAATTTTCTTAAAGAATTCCTGGAAGTTTTTCTATAGTTGTAAAAAATTTGAAGGCTTTTTTATCGCATTGAACTCAAAACGCAGATGGCAAATTTTGAAAGTTCTGTCATAGTCAGGAGTGCTTCATTGATTTAAAGAAATCTTGGCCGCAGAAAACAATATTCTGGACCAAGTGATTTCAACAGAATCTAAAGGTATTTTCACGCAAGCGAATTCCATCTGTCACTCACACGCGTCTTAAACCTCACTTTTTTTAAATCTCGTTACTGGATTGCTGTATTTCACTGCCCTGTCGCCAAATTTCAACGAACGTCGGCAAAAATTCACGACAAATTAAAAAGAAAAATTGATTCGCTTCAAATCTTTCCTTCTCTTATACGAGGGTTATACCAAAAAGTAATGAGTGTTTCACGTCATACCACCTGTTCGGGCCGATAAAAAGTGAAAAAGCTTCGAGGCACTCATCGCCAATGTCCTTTTTGTTGTAGTTAACTATGTTCTTTCGTAAAATAAATTTCCTCATTACTCTTGGTACTCGCATATACATAGAACATTATGAAATTCTGGTCACATACAAGTGTTTTCAAACATTATCCGTTGTTGGAACTGTTAAAGTTATCTTAGGTTTTAAAATTTTAGGATAAAACCATTTTAATATGTAAGCTGTAGGTATTTGCCTTAATTTCCTCTTTCATAAAAAAATATTCATGGATACATTTAAAATGCTGCATAAACATGGAAGAGTTGTAGCAGCTGTTTAGAAGACCTTTTAGCATTTTACTAACAAAAACTGCTTAAATTCATGATTAAATTTCTAGAGAGTGCGAGTCGAAAA